>OZ010608.1:62088439-62768439 GCA_963932145.1 Acanthosepion lycidas
TTTTCGGGTTAGTAATAGGAAAACCATAAAATGATTATAGAAACTTCAATCTCATAACATCTTAATCTTTTTACATTTTTAATAACTGTATGTTTCCTTCTTAATTCAATTTCAGAACGAATCATTATTCTGTGCAAGTATGACTATGTTGTTGAATATATTGCATTTAATCGTACTATTTGAGTATCACAACGCCTATAGTGGTTGATTGTATATATAGGCATTAAATAAGGTAACATCAAAATGGCTACTATATCCATTGTCAGCCATGACGGATACAAATTACGCTGATAACTCTTAAGTAAAAAAAAAATGATCTGAATGCTGTTAAGTCATAAATAAATTAATAGTTCGTTAAAAAAGGAGAGACTCGTGTCTTTCTAAAAGATCAGCATTAAAAACAATAGCATTCGTTTCAACACGGTACTGAGTTCGACTAAGATAACGAAACGATAAGGAGTCGAAAATGAAGAAAATAGGCCAAAAATGAAAGATACAATCAAAATATTGTCTTGCAAAAGACTCTCTGGTGACACTGTTATATGATTTGGCTTTTCTAATGACAATCTTTGCAGCAGATTATTTTCGATGTCTAGGCAGTTAGGTGTCACGCGTGTTTGATCGTCTTGCATGGAACACCGCAACAATTATCGTCAGGTTGGATATCAGTCAGGAGTCAGGACTGATCTTTGCGTTAATGTGTTTGAATGGATGAGAAATGATAATATGAAAGATGTTGAAAGTGAAGAAGTGTTGAAACTGAAAGAAACGAAGGCGAAGTGAAGAAAGAAAAAAGGGAGGATAAAGAAAAGGAAAAGAAAGATAAGAAAAAAGAGAAAGAAAATAAATGAAAAGTAAAAATTGGAGAATAAGGAAAAATAGAAAAAATGTATCATTGGGAAATTAAAAATGTACAAAAAGAAAAACAAATGCATATTGAATGAAACTATGAAAGATTCGGTGTAGAGAAATGAAAAGAGAAAAACAGAAAATCGAACAGAAAGAAAGAAAGAAAGAAAGAAAGAAAGAAAGAATACATACATACATACATACATATATACATACATACATATATACATACATACATACATACATATATACATACATACATATATACATACATACATACATACATACATACATACATACATACATACATACATACAATCAGCACTAAAACCGGAATAAATACATTAGTTTTCTGACATAAATTGGGTTAAGTGATTCCCTTGGAATTTGACGTTCTTTAAAAGAAAAATTACATTTATTTCGAAAATAAAAATAGATGAATCTCCAATTTCTCAACGTTTTGAACAAAGCAAGGGAAATAACTCTTCATCATACAAAAATTTTCATTTAAAAAAAGAATCTATATTAATTATTTATTTATTCATTTTAATAATTTTATTTGTTTTGTTTGGAAACAACTTCAGCTGAAGATTTATCAAATTCTGACAGAAAAAAAATGAAAGTGGAAGTAAAGTTTAATTTGCCAATAATAATAATAATAATCACATTTTTATTTTATTTTTTAATTGTTAAAATATTTCCATTCCGATTTTGATTATCATTGAACAATTTGACTGTCACTTTAAGCCATAAATGTTCATCTTCCATTATAAGAGAGCAACAATGAAGAAATTTAAAAAAAACGAAATGACTTATTTATGATGAGTAGATTTTATATTATTATGGTAAATTTTAATTTTAATAAACATTTCATTAAACAAACATTACTAACATTAAGAAATAACTGAAAAATCTAAGAATATTTTTAGTTAAATTCATCTTTTATAGGTTCCCCAGATATTTGAAGTTTTTACTTCAAATGTTATTGTAGTGGATACTTCGTATTTGCAATAGACGTCCCATTTTATTATTAAACAATGGATTTTTCTTTACTAAGATTTCTCGAATGCACAGACCGATAGATATACACACTGTTTAATGGGGCGTTTATTTCAAATACGAAGTATCGACTATAATAATATTGGAAGTATTCAATACAATAACGTTTGAATTAATTAAAAAATCTAATTAAAGATAAATCCATTAATTCTTTAGAATTTGCTTTGTTTTTGTTTCGGATACGAAACTATGTAGTACACTGTGAAGTACACTGTGAAGTACACTGGATAAAATGGTAATTCCCCCTACAAAGATTCCTCGAAAGCACAGACCAATAGACATAATACACACTGTTTAGCGTTTGATAAATAAAAATAGGGTGGCTATTTCAAATACGAACTCTCCACTATAATGTTTCAAGTAATTAAAATGTCGGATTAAAAACAAATCCATTCTATATAAATGTGTGTGTGTGTGTGTGCTCGCGCGTGCGCCAATGCGGTATATGATATGCCTGCTTGTAAAAGCTGTGTAGGTAAATCACTGGACTTAATGAGTCAATAGGGACAGCAAGGAAATCAACAATAAAGTCATGTAAGTCATAGTGCTCGGACATAAATTGACTTTCCCCACATATATAACTACACACACACACAAACACACACACACACACACACACACAAACACACACACACACACAGAGACGCGCGTACGCACACACACACTCTCAGACGCGCGAACGCGCACACACACACACACACACACACATATGCATATATATACTTACGTATTTGGCAGCAATCCCTCTTTTATACAAGTTTTATTAAAAACGACTGACAAGGTACTGCGGTTAAGTTTCTTTATTTCCTTTTGTTCATATAAAACAACTAACCATTAAATAAAATTGAAAAATTAATTATAAGAAAACACTTACTTTAATACACTATTTAGCAATTATATGTGTGTGCGTTCAGCATCAGTGCGTGCGTGAGTGTCCGGGAGTGTGTATATAAATATGTATATGTATATATAAATATTTAAGCACCATTTAAGCACTAGTTTATTAATAACATAAGTGTGTATGTACCTGCGTACGTGCATATTTATGTATATATGTGCGCGTGCGTATACCTATATCCGCGCGCATACATAAATGTGTACGTGTGCGTATGCATGTGTATAATTATGGGCATATTCAAATAAATTCAAACAATAATAAATAAATATTTAATTATAAATCTAACCTAATTAATACTTATGCTATCACCAAACCAAATTAAATATCGAAATAATAGTCTAGTTTAGCATATAAGTACATGTGTATGTGTGCATATATGTTTATGTATATATATATGTATGTATGTATGTATGTATGTATGTATGTATGCATATATATATATATATATATATATATATATATATATATCAGTATTTACCATTTAAGCATTAATATCATTAGTATCATATATATATATATATATATATATATATATATATATACACATACATATAATAAATGCGAATGTCAGTGTGTCACTGTGTCACACTTTTTCAATTAGAGGGACATAACTCTCTAATTTTCAATAGCTCATGTTAAAGAAATTTTCGATTCCCCAGTTGTCATTACTGCGATTGTTTTCTACGACTTTTTACGTGATTTTTGGCGACGAATTTTTTTTTTGGGTGGGGGGCGATAATTTTTATAACTTGGAAATAAATTTGGGGATAATAGAAATTAATTGCGAAATCCAACGAAAGTAATCCATGAAATAAAAATAATTTTTGTACGGAAAGTAAGGACCTACGTACATCAAATTGTCTTCAAATTAAATGACAGCAGAAGAATTATCATTGAACTTTTAAAAGGTAAGTTTAAATATTAACGCAATATTTAAATGCAGCGATCAATTTTGAGTTCTTCTATAGTTTACTGTTGCCTATCGCATACGTCAGCATTATGCTTCGCAAAAAGAAATCTCCACCAACAGAGGACCAGATTGCAATCAAATGAGCCAAGGCTACAAGGCATAAAAGAAAATCCCGTGCAGATGAAAACCCAGATCAAACGGCAGCCAGGAGAGCATCCAATATTGCTGAGAATATGCAAAGACTTAAGGACTCTCAAATTCCTGAACAAGCCGACGGCCCAATCAAGAGCCCTAACATTAGATTACCCAGAGGAAAACCTGTATGAAAAGATAGAACAAATATATTGGGAAAATATAAAAAAAAAACACTTCACTAAATCTTGAAAACGATACTTACATGATTGCTTCATTTTCTGGAAATCCCCATGGGGCGATATTAACCAATCCCATGCTCTACTTCAAAAATTACACCCAAAAATATAATTTCAACGAATTACCATTTTTTGGATATACCCATTAGAAATAGAAACAGCCACATAATCACAGATATCTACCACAAACCTACAGACACCCAACAATGTCTCCATTTCAAAAGCCATCACCCAAAAAGCTGCCTGAAATCCACCCCTATTCTCTAGCACGTAGTGTTTTTACTATAGTGACTGACAAACCGCCCCGAAGAACGACATAAAACTCTAAATCAACGAGGCTACCCCCCACAACACTAATAAACAAAGATTTTGAACCCGTAAAAAAATAACTTTAGACCAACTACGAAATCCAAAGAAACATGACGTCGAACAAACCCTAGCATATGTCTCAACACACAAAAAGAACAACCCAGAATTATTTACAGAAATTACAAAAAATCTAGACCAACAAGAATGACAAACTGAAAAATATACTAAACACAACCATAATAATTAAAAGCAAATGCCAATCTAAAAACCTGAAACACATATTAACCTCATTCAAATTTAACAAACACTCAATACAGGTGGTCACAAAATGCAACTGAAAAAGATGTGGGGTTTGTGATATCATTATAGAAAGAAACTCCTACATTTCTGAAAAACCCAAAACGACATTCATAATAAGTAAAATGTTAAACTGCAACTCCAAAAATGTGATTTACGCACTCAAATACACAAGATGCAAGAAGTCATATATAGGTATCAGCCAAGCATTAAACAACAGAGTTTCCTTTCACAAAAGCAACATCAAATTACCAGACAACAGAAAACTCTTTGTATCACAACACATCTATAAATGTAATTAGGGCAAATTTAAAATTATGCTAATATATCCAACAGACAATTATTCTTACCTACAAATACAAAAAAACTTCATAAACAAATTTAAACCAGCACTAAATAGATCATAAAAACATACGACATACACACATAATGGCTAAATGCAGTAGTCGGACCACTCACATACACACACACACACACACACACACACACACACACTCACACGCAGGTATCTATGAAGAATTAATATATATACACACATACTGGCAAAAACAAATAGACTACTCACAAGCACACACACGAACTCTACACATCATAGGAAGTGTACGTATGTGTGTATGCATATATATATGTGTGTGTCTGTGTCTCTGTGTGTATGTATGTATGTATATACGTGTGTGTGGGTGTGTATGTATGTATATGTGTGGAAAAAATAGAAATAGATCTAAGAACATACATGGGTCATTAAAAGATAAGAATACAGATATCTTTCCACACCTTTCTCGGACCAATCTTAATTGTGTTATTACTCTTTAAGCAGAAGAACTTTCTTACCACCAGTCCAAGAAAGACACTTGTGTCACTACTACCCCCAAAAAAGAGAATGTTTAAGATCGAAAACCATAAAGATAATTAATGCACATTAAAACCAAAAACGTTTGCGGTTTTCCTCTCCTTTTTAAAATATGCACTTTTCTCTCGTTGGAACAACTATAACCTCTTCCATATATATATATATATATATATATATATATATATATATATATATATATATATATATATATATATATATATATATAGCGAAAATACAACTTTCTTGACAACAAACTGGAAAACCCCAAAATTAAAATCGGTGGCAAAAAGAGCGAGTATAAAGTATAAAAAAAAAAAAAAAAAAAAAAAAACGAAGAAAAAAGACAAATGGTCACGAAACCTTACATGTACACACATCCGAGCATGGCTGCACACGCACAAACGAACAAACGTACACAAAAAATACGAAAAACATTTACATCAATGATAAATGTATAAAAAGAAAAAATATATATAAGCAGTAAATTGCTGATACCCACTGAAGAGTCGGAATGCAGCTAAGTCAGAAGCTTTGACTTATCTTAATCCTAGATAGATAGATAGATAGATAGATAGATAGATAGATAGATAGATATGATAAAATATAGTTTTACGGTATGCAATATTAATTTGGGAAATTCTACAGTTGACTAAAAAAATGTTTGGTATAAAGTATTATATATATATATATATATATATATATATATATATATATATATTATTTTCCCAAGTACTTTCAATCTCATTAGAGACCCTCTTCAGGGGTTTGCCTATCTATGGATGTGTTTTCATTAACACCGTAATTTAAAAATAGTTTACCTCTGTGTAAGATTAAAAAAAGTTAAGATTTTTGAATTGTAGCATTTTAATTTAGTATTTTTATATAATACTTTATATAATACTTTCCTGCTACAAGCATTTAAGAACTTATGATAAAAAAATATTTAAAATAAATTTTTGGGAATTTTTCTTAATTTTTCTAAATAGACACAATATGTCTAAATTAATTAACCAAACATGTTTGAATGAAAATATATATATATATATATATATATATATATATATATATATATATATATATATATATAGATAGATAGATAGATAGATAGATAGATATTGAGAAAATTGGAAGACAAAGTGAAAATGTTTACTTTTTACACTGTCATACAATTCCCCAATACTGTTCTTGATACATATAAATAAATATATATCGTTACCTCACATATATATGAGATTATTATATATGAGAGCAGTGACTATTACTGCTAATAATGCAAGACTCTTGGATAAAACGAATCGAGTTCTCTCAGTCACTGTGTGTTTATCTAAAAATAAATACTCTTAAATTCACCTTCCTCCCCGTCGTGAACAACGGCTTAAGTGTAGAATCTCCGACTGACGCCAACTCAGCCTGGTTTTGATCCTAGCTACAGGCAACCGGACGTATATCCGCACTGATGAGCTGTGATACAGCGAAATAGGCTGTCTGGATGACTATATATATATATATATATATATATATATATATATATATATATATATATTCACTCGTTTAGAAAGTAAATTATGTTTTGCCAGAAAGTATACAAAAATAAATGTAAGTTAAAATATCATTTATCTAAAATATTATCAGCTTCATTCTCAACGATTTCAACGGGAAAGCTAATTTCCAATCAAACATTTGATTATGTTTGTTTGTTTTTCCCCCAAAAAAAAATTAAAGCATGCTTCCAAATTATTTATTTATGAATGTTCCGCCGCTTTATAAAAATTCGTTCTATTGATAGAAACAAATGAAAATATTCTGGTACTAAATCTGCTGAGTATGGTGGATATATGGAAGAATGAACCATCCTGGGGATCTGACTTTTTTTTCCTTTTGTTTGTTTTTCAGAATACACCTCGGCATTATCATTAATGTTTACCAAATAAGTACATTTTCGACGTCATGTATCTTTTATCGATCAAGTTGTTGTAAATAAACATCTGCAGTCATGGTACTTCCATGTTCCAAAAGCTCGTAATGGAGGACACTTTTATATTTCTTCTAAACAGAAAGTTTTCTTAAATAAACTCTGAAATGCACTATGAACGCCTAACTTTCCAATAGAAATGACGATATACCTGATTCTAGAGGCAATTTCTAAGCATTAAACCTTTTTTTCGGCCTTGGCTGGTTAATTCATAATTCATAGCAATGAAATAATTGCTTTCCAAATGCCTTAACACACACACACACACACACACACATATATATATATATATATATATATATATATATATATATATATATATATATATATGTGTGTGTGTGTGTGTGTGTGTGTGTATATATATATATATATATATATATATATATATATATATATATATATATATATATATACTTTAATATTACTTTATGGGTTATTTTTAGTGGATACCCATATTTGAGTAGATGCTCCGTTTATTTTAAACAGTATTATATTTCGTCTACCAGCCTGAACATTAATAATTATAACAATATAGAATTTTGTTTATAGATGAGAAAAAAAAATCTGTGGTGAAGTTTGTGCCTAGAGAATCTGTGCTTCGTCAG
This sequence comes from Acanthosepion lycidas, assembly GCA_963932145.1. Classification (NCBI taxonomy): domain Eukaryota; kingdom Metazoa; phylum Mollusca; class Cephalopoda; order Sepiida; family Sepiidae; genus Acanthosepion; species Acanthosepion lycidas. The sequence continues at coordinate 62,096,560 of OZ010608.1, forward strand.
AATTATTAATATAAAATGTCAAAACAATAGTGTTTATATGAACTATGGAATACCAATTGAGAAGAAGAGATTGTTCCTTTAATCATGAAGGGGAAGAGGTCAGTAATCAGGTTGTATTCTAAGTTTACCAACACCCCGGGTTTTTGTCGCTACAACCGCGTTTATTTAAGCGCGTGTTTGTGCGAAAATAAAGAGTCGAATTCGAAGTCAAAGTTGAAGGTGAAGTTGGAATTGGAGCTGGGTGACGTGAGTTGACAAGCAGTCGACCAGAGAGAGAGAGAAAAAGAGAGATAGGCAGTGAGAGTGAAAGTGTCCGCTTGGTGCTGTAATAATGGAGGAAGTGAACTCAACTTATCTGCAATATTAGCGCAAGTAAACCTAAAAAATTACGGCAACTACTAAGAACAAAAAGGGAAAACTACTTCTCTCCTTTCAGAATTATTTGCAATATTTGTTTTTTTTTGTTTTTTTCTTTTCTGGACTTTATTTCATATACACAACTTTCTTGTAAAAGAAGCATTATTCTTTTTGTGTCAATTTCTTCCTTATATATATATATATATATATATATATATATATATATATATATATATATATATATATTTGAACTCGAATCGACTTGTTCATATTTTATTTTTCTGCTTGGCCCAATTCTCGCCCCAACGAACTTGCAGGTAGACCAGCAGAATCTTTCAGGATCTACGATTTGTTAATTGCTCTCCAGAATAAAAACGAAAAAAACAAAACATTGTGGCTGGAAAGTGGAATCGAATCGACATTGTGAACCAAAGACTTTGATTGAACCAGGACCAGGACCAGGACCAACGGCTGGTCTTGTAGCGTACATCGATCCAGTGGGGGGGGGTCAAGATAGATACTACACCTACAAACCGATTTATGTTTCAGCTTTAAATAACATATAAATGGTAGATAAAACGTTAAAAAACAAAAACAAATCAATCAATCCTAATTTGTTCAAATATGTATTACGAAAACATACAAAAATCATCTTTAATTCGATTTCAGTAACAAACAGATCATGAATTAAGCCCCGGAATAAAATAGGTTTATTCATGAAATCATATTAAATATAGTATAACATATTACATAGATTATTTTCAAATATTAAACAAGTATTTGATTAATAATCAATAAAGTATGCAATGAGATTTTAGCACAATTTTGTCCTGTTTATTACAACGAAGATCCAGGAAGACTTTGTCTGGAATACGTCTAGTACTGAAAAGTCGACTTGCTGTTATCAGTGCATATACGATACTTTTATTATCTAGATAAAGTTTCTACAACAGGCAACCAGAAAGTAAGAACACAAACTTGTAAAAAGCTTTTGTCATGCTTCATTTGTGCGTTTGCTTCTCGTTTACACGAGAAGGAACGAGAAGAAAACATACTCAACAATTTTTAATTTGTCTTTTTTTCTTTTTCTTTTTCTTTTTTTTTTTTTTTTTTTTTTGTAAGCAGTAGACGTTTTGTTGCAGATCATTTACATCCCAAATTGGCATGGAAGAATTCCGTATCGTTACAGATCATGAATAATTGAAAATCTCGAAGATTTCAAAATTCACTGGGAATATAGTGTCGCCATTAATAGTTTTATGGGATCTGTTTTAACTGTCAAACATTACAAAAAAGTATAGTTTCGATAAACTTTATTTCGTTTCTCGTTTAAGATTTTATTACACAACACGCTTACCAGATACCGGATGAATGCAAAATCCTTTAAATTCTCGCAAAAAGTAAACGGACTGAGTCTGTTCATGTGTACCTTGTCGTAAATTTGCACAGAAAGTAATAAAAATATTTTTTATTACCTCGAAAAATGATCATAGATTCATAAGAACAGATGTTCAAACCGAGGCTGAAAGTCTAAATGATTGTATGTTTTGAAGAATGCCAAGCATAAAAGAATCCTTCAATTGGAAAAGAAACCAATCTGCTGAAATTGGAAAATACATTAGCAGTTTTCAAACAAACTTAGAAATGTGATGGTTAAATTTCCTTTTCATAGTTGTACGAGATTTTATACGAGATTTTATACGAGATTTTATATAAGATTAAGCTTGAGTCTTCGCGAAGCATACAGATCAGGATTGCTAAATTGTAAATGCATAATAAGTAAATAAATAAATCATAAAATAAAGTTTCTTTTCAAGAATTTATACTTATGAGTAAATATAAGTTTAAATATATGTACTTGCCTCTCAAATCAGTAATGAGACATATTCGAATATGTTAATTATACTTTAATGAATCTCGCTTAGAATTCAGAGTACAAGAGTTACAGAGTTACATAGTTAAATTATGTACCTTGAATTATTCCTTTCAAGAAATAAAAACTGTTAGTCCTAATGCAAATACACACTAAATTATAGAAAGATTATTTTTAAGGTATACTATCGTTCATTAACAAGGAGTTAAATGAAACTTCGTAACACATAATAATAGACATGGGTGTGTTTGTATTGCACAATGCGAGAATATAAATTGCCATTGTATATAATTTTTTTTTTTTTGTTCTCCAGTTTTATGATGGATGTGAAACACCGAATTTAAATTGATAAATTGTGAATAACAAACAAATTATCGCAATATATTTAGTCATATTGTCGAAACACCAAAGCATAACAAAGAAAAAGTAATTCAGCTTTCATTTTGCAGCTTTTTAATTAAAGACATTATTAAACACAGAGTTTTTTCCTTACAATTTTTGAGTTTGACCATCTGGGCAAACAAATTAATATAACCAAACATTTCTTTTTCTTTTTTGTCTGAACATCTGTTTTTCCTTGTGCACCACTGATGATGAAATTGACAGCTCAACTGATCGCGAAATATCACTCTGGATATCCATACAATTAGCTTGTGGATATCCGGGTAAATATCTCACCTTAATTCCCTGGGGATCAATACGTGTTCCCACCAAGACAGAATTAAAATAAATAGATATAAATAGATATATAAAGAAAAATAAGCTACTTTTCTTAAAAGCAAAGTCAGAGAAAAAATAAACAAAAACTCCCATTTAGTTTCTGAATGTAAAATTTATATTGCTTTTAATTGAATCTTAAACTGTCTCTTTCTATAAAAGTATTTGTTTGAAGCCCTGTTATTGTCTGTTTAGTGTTACAGTGTGATCTACCGATTACATCTGCCTTCAATATTATTTTACTTCTCAGGCATTGAGTTAATTTGTTTTTTGTTTTTATTTTGTTTGTTTGTTTGTTTTTGTCTCTGTGTGTGTGTGTTTTGTTATTCTCTCAGATATCAGATTCTTATTAATTGTCGTGCCTTCTTTAGGCGGATCGGATTTAACCCCCATAATCAAGACAAGTTCGATACGACAGAACGAGAATAAAAAGAAAACAGGAATATTGTGGACAGGGACGTGTTGGTGCACACTGCTGCATCGAACAAAACTCGACACATCTGCACTCATGCAAAAATGATAGGCTGTATCAGAAATTGCATTCTAAAAAGCACACAAATTTGTGGCTTGTATTAACATAGATTTAACATAAATTCAACATATGTGATGTTGTGTATCATGTCAGAAAATTTAACACAAAAAAGAAAAATCAATATTCGCTTTAACGTTTCCACATCAAGAAAAATTCATCAAGAAAAAACTTCAAATATTCTTCAAAGTATAAAAATTACATGCAGATATTTTAGTGCATAACACCTTTAAAATATATAGCGATAATTTTCTTATTTTAATCTTACTAAACTCTATTAACTAGCGATTAATTAATTTACAAATATCATGATCATGAGACCCCTGACCGTTGTAGGGAAAGCACATGTAACCGTAGTAACAGTGATGTTTCCTGGGTAAAATAGCCCAACCCTCTCCAGGCTGGTTTAAATTCAGAGTTTTCCTTTTCCTAGACTAGGTGTCAACCAAGGCTATCGGTCTGTGCTGTTATTTATCCATAGCTAGAAGAGATATTCATACCTTTCCCAAGGGTATTAATACGCAAGTGAATATAACGAATTTGACTGGAATTCGAACTCGGCTCTCCGATTCCTCAATCCAAACCGCTATCTATTACTCCACAGTACCTCTATACACCAAATAAATCCGTATCTTAATAATGAAAAAAGCATTTTATGCAACAAATATTGATTTTTCAACATAATCTATTTTCTTGTTAAAGCTCTTAATGCAGTAGTGAATTATACAGATTGAGCATTATACAGTGAAAATTTCGGATCAATCTTCTGCTAACTACATGTCAGACTGTTTATTATATGAAATCAAGTTCTACTGATTATGAAAGATGATAAGCTTTTACCGCATTTACTTTCAAAAGTCTTTATTTTTCCTTTCTTATCTTTCCATCTCATCTTTTCTTATCTTATCTTTTTGAATTATCTTTTGAAAAACAAAAACCTTAAGGAGATACTTCATTTTTTACATGTCCAAACATAAATGATAACTTTGTAATCTCGTTCAGTAACATGTCATTGACATATGAGTTCTACTTGAAATCCAGTTTAAACAAAACCAACTTCGATCATATAATGTCATTTTTCTTTAGATTATTCTTGAAATTAAATAGAAATGATGAAAAGCTCGTTCAAATGTTTAATACTGAACATTAATTCACTTTTAAAAATTACCTTAGAAGCTAATTATGATATGCCAAAAAATGTAGACACCAGTTTCTTGCAAAATTACTCAAAAGATTGATCGTCAGAGATTAACTGAAACGCTCGCACAGATGGAAAATTTCATTTATATATTAGATAAGAAACTTCAGTTGTCTTGTCTGGAAGGCTGAGAAGCTTAAGACTTCTGCATATACAAGTTAATCTACGGTCCACATGAACGCGCTTTACGTTAAAGGTTTATACAAGCCGTGTACATTTCAAATAGTTTTGAATACCTCAGCTGCCTTCGTGCTTTCTTCCGACAGCTTTACGGTCGCTTGGTCAAAATGATTCTTTTCAGAAAACTACCGACAAGCAGTTTAAGTTACAACATCTTCGTTTGGCAGGACTTAAAACGAAGGGATAAAATGAAAACATTTCATAGTCCACCATTTACACAATAAAGGACCACTGCATAAACCTATTTAGGGGATTTGTTTAGAGTTTTAGTTCAAACGTTATGGTCTGTCTATTTTTACAATTTGCGCGCGCGCACACACACACATATGTGTATGTGTGTGTGTGTGAGTGAGATTTTCTTTACGTATTAAGCTATATTTCTAAAAATCCAAATTAATTAAAAGCTTCTGTTTGTATTTTATTCTAACATTTACCAACTTGACAACATAATAGCAAGTCTTACTATGGCATGAGCTTTTATTTAATAATAATTATTAATAATAAAATATGATGAACTTGAAGTCGGAAGATAATTCTTTTGAACTTTTCTTTATTCACTATTGTGGCACTATTTTTAAAACTGAGCATTTTGTTTACAAACGTTAAATTACTGGCCTACGTTTTTTGTTAGGCCTTAATATTTCTTATAGCACACACACACACACACACACACATATCTATATATATATATATATATAGGATTTATACAAACATAAAATTATTAATTGATGTTACATTCAGCATCTCAACTCCGGATCGTTCAGTCCATTTGCCAGATGGTTTCAGAAATACATATATATATACATATATATATATAGCTAGCCACTCGTATTCGAGGATACCCATTTACTAGAGCGGCTAGCCAATCCCTACTGCAGACGCTCGCTCAGGCACATTTGTGTTTGTTCAACACCGACAGAGCCCACCTGTGGTTTATACTGCAATTATGCTGAGCAGACCTTAGTTACGATTTCTGGGAGAGAGCATGTTATCTAGCATGATCAACAATTTGAACCAGGCCAGCACACTCAAGACCTCGGACACGACGGCCCTCAAGAGTTCCGGCTTGGGTCAACCCGTGGTATGTTTTTTACGAACTTTCCAAAGGTGCCGCACTCTGGGATCGACCTCGATCCATTCCGATAACTTCAGGAGGTCTCCTTCCTGGCAAATCGACCATGGTGAGATTCGAACCAAGGTCTCATGGCCAGAAAGCGACCATATATATATATATATATATATATATATATATATATATATATATATATATATATATATATATATATATATATATATATATAAATGCTGATATTCCACACAGGGAAAATTCGATAGTCATTGACTGTAAAATTAGCGTTATTATTTTGTTGAATTTATTAAAATATAAACAGGTTTTCAAGAAAATAGGCTCCGCAAGTCCACTGTCATTAATCTTTCTACCATTACGCGTACTTATTTCTTAACGTTTTATTTATGACACCAGAGAATTATATTTATGGCAGCAGAGGTTGAACCTTTCCATCAATAAACTATAATATTCGAACGATACTTTGGAACAATGATGCCTGATATGAAAACCCGCACGAAACAGAGTTGTGTCATTACATACCTTCATTCGGAAAAATTGCATCCAGTGGTATTCATCGACACTTGATGAACGTTTATGGTGACCAAACAATGAATATGAGCTTAGTTAAGTGGCTGATAAAGCGTTTCAGCTGTGGCGACAGTAATGGGTGTGATAAAACACATAGCAAATGTGGTAGCCCCATGTGCTTGTTCATCGCTGGTGATAAAGCATATCTAATGATGGTGTGTATGTGAAAAAATTGTCTTTGTATAGGTGACAAATTGCTCTATGCAATGGTGTTATTGTGCAGTCTGTTGCAGTTTCTGTGGTCATTATTTTTGGAACATACCCCCCTCTGTGCATGCGCACGCGTGTTTCCAATTTTGCTTGTTTTACCTGCTTTCTGATGAAGGCCTCAGTCAGAAAATTTAGAAAATTCTCTTTTATTTGTAAAATTCGTTAATTCTTACAATATTATATTAGGTTGGTGCAAAAATAATGTCGTTTTCTCACATGTGAGAAAACGACATTATTTTTGCACCAACCTAATATTACTGAACTCTTTTCTCTTTTCCCTTTTAAAATGGCATACAAAAAATGTTTTCATTCAAAACAAAAGAATAAACTCTAAAATAAATAATGCTAAAAAACTTTTCTATATTTTAACTTTCAGTTTAGTTTGCAAACTTTGTTGATTTTCAGTATTTATAGAAATGGAAAGAATAACAACAACAAAGACGAATACAACAATAGATTCGCGTGCAAATAATGTAAATAATGATAAATCCTCATTTGAGAAATTCAGACAGGAAAGCAATAAATAATGATGCCCGTTCATTTGTGCACTCGACTCAATTATAAGATTTTCTCTTTGAAGAATGTTTAATTCTGGTTGTCTTAACAAGATTTGAAATTATTTGATTTGTCGAATCAGAGACAAAAATGGCTAAAATACACATATTTCTTTTTATTTGTCTGTTGCAGAAACCTAATCCAGATAATAAAATTTCAAAAATTTATAGATCAGATAAGGATAAAAACAACAAAGATCAGGACAACAGTCTAAATATAAGAAGTATAATTAATTAGATCAGATAAGGATAAAAACAACAAAGATCAAGACAACAGTCCAAATATTTCTTTGTTAACGTTTCATTGATAATTTTATTCTAATTTGCACAAAACATTTCTAAGCAGACTTATATTTGATAATCGTCGTTTCGTATTTTCTTCTTTTCCTTTTTTAAGTTTTTAAATCTCTATCGTTTTCTTCCCAAAAGCTATTTTCCCATGATACTTCAGTTGAATCTGAAATATTCATTTTTTTATTTTCTTTCTTTTTTTTATTCAATCAAGTATAATGCATTGAGTATCTAAAAGATGTGAGGGTCAGTATTATTTAGACGTTAAGAAAGCGACGAGTGGCATGCGGGTCCGTGCCGCTTGCAATCTGGACGAAACGCGGATTAACTTCTGTACATGTAAATTTGTTTCGATCAGTAGTTAAACCTCCGAACTGAAGAATTTGAGGTTTAACTAACATTTCTTTTTATTTGGTTAACGCTGATAATATAGAACAACAAAAGATTGACTTATTTATACAACATCGACTGTTACAAAAGATACGTATAATAATCGAATTGGCCATTTGTATCTTTGCCATAGAAAGCAATGAAAGACTTGCATGGTTGGAAGTTTTGAAGTTCTCAAATGCCTAAACGCGGACTTCGACATTCATTCATTTATAGATATTATAACATACTGCAATAATATCATCTGACATGTTGTATTTATTTTAAATAAAAGGAAGTTACTATCTCAAACAAATGCACACTCGCACGCGCACACTGGATCAAGACGACTAAGTTTCTTTGATATGTCATCGCGAGCCTTTTCAGGATTAAAGCCAGTAAAAAAAAAAGAAAAGAAAGAAAAGCTTTTTTTATAAAAAAAAAGAAAAAAAGACAAGGGATAGCTAAGAGGCGCATCTTGAGGGGAAGAAAAGTAAATAAATAGTAGATAAAAGCACAGAGTTTTAGGCGGAGACGTTAGAAGTAGACATTAGAAGGAACTGGAAACACACTCCTAAACAGAAAATAAGGAGTAAATTTCTACTCCTGTTAAAAAAAACCGGGAGGCGTGCGAACCGCACGATATGTAAACTATCTACGCCTGGCCCAAAACTCTGCTCTGCTTTCATTATTAAATGACATTTTGGACGTTCAGCCTTTAGCAATTTAATTTTTAAAAAGACCAGTTTTGGTTCGTGATACATCAGCATGCAATACTTAAAAAAAAAAACTCAAAATGAAAGATAATTTATATATATACGCCCTTCAGCAAGATTCGGACCGGCGTCCCTCTTGGCAGAAGAAACTGTCGTTAGATCCGACGTAGCCAAGGCGATCTACAGCGCTTCATATATATATATATATATATATAGAGAGAGAGAGAGAGAGAGAGAAAAAGAGAAAAGAGAGAGTAATAGAGGGATGTGTATTTCCGACATTAATTTTCCTTTACTTCTTGATTAACTGCAACAAGTGATATTCTACATGAACATCCTTGTCTAATTCTAAATTATCCAAATTTGGCAGAATAATTCAGACGTGGTGGACGAGTCGAGAGAAAAATCTGGTTTTGTGTCCCAATAACAATGACTCTCCTTTTTCTTTAATTTCATTTTATATCCCTTTCAGTAAAGTCAGTGAAAACACTAAAGAACGTTTTGGTTTGGTGTAGGAAAAGAAATAAAATTTTTAAACAAAAAGCCCGAGTGTATAAAGGTTAACAAAGGAGGTTTCCGATTTCGTTTCGTCTGTGTCTGTTACACGCTCAGAGACTTTAAGCAAGCAATCACCAGGAAAACTGTCCGCCATGTTTTATTAACTAGTGGACACCCTTGATTCAGTTAATTATGCTTCTTTATGGCGGACATTGGCGTTTTTCAAAGCGAATCCCGAGACGACCGGACGACAGTTTAAAAGAAGCACGGTCCCAAAAAAGCCTTGATGCACATAATCGTAGTTAAGTGCTTAGCTTACAATACAAAAACTAGGCAGTGCAAAACAAGACGACTAAGTTTCTTTGATATGTCATCGCGAGCCTTTTCAGGATTAAAGCCAGTAAAAAAAAAAAAGAAAGAAAAGCTTTCCCTTGTCTTTTTTTTTTTATAAAAAAGGGATAGCTAAGAGGCGCAGCGTGTTTTCATTGTGGTTAGGCATTGGGTAATGATGGTCGGCCTTGTGATACAGCCGATAGAAACGGCTTGATACTCGTTGACAAGCAATTACAACTTGCAATGAGAAATCATACCCTATCACGTCGACAATATACAATGGCGGAATGCTGATCTGTTTTAAGAAGGGGAAAAATCTATCCAGCTATCTATCATCTATCCAAAAACACACACACACACGCATACAGATACACACACGTGTATGTGCGTCTCTCTCTTTCTTTCTCTCTCTCTCTCCATATATATATATATATATATATATATATATATATATATATATATTAAGACATGTCTCATTAAATAATTTAGACAAGTTTTGTCTATTATTAATAGGATCATCTCGTAATTATGGACAATTTTCTTAGTATCCTTATTAAAAGATGAAAAAAATTACCATGTTGATGCATATTCATTTTATTTCGAGTACTTTCGACATTAGCACAATGTCATCATCAGGGTTTTGTTTTTCTAAAACAAAAAATTGTTGTGTCATCATTTTTCTAAGACAAAATTGTTGTGTTCATCTGAAAATTAAATTTTTACGTGTGAACTGAAAAACGCTAAGGTTATGTACTGTAAATGTTTTTAATTTTATCAATGTAGACACACGTGCAAACGTCAAGGGAGATAAGTTATTGAAATATCTAAAACAAGACCCTGATTGTGCTAATGTCGAAATTGTGCTAAAAGAGAACCATCATTTTGCTAATGTCGAAAGTACTCGCAATAAAATGAATATACATCAACATGACAATTTTCTTTCTTCCTTTAATAAGGTTACTAAGGTTACTACTTGTCCGTAATTACGAGTTGATCCTATTATAAATTAGTAAACAAAAATTATAAATAAGTAAACTAAATTATTTAATGAGACATGTCTTAATTTATGTATATATATATGTGTGTATGTGTGTTTTAATGAAAACATGCTGCCAAAATATACGCAAATATATAAATATATATGCATAGAGCAAGAGAGAATAACACATATAATATATATAGAAAGAGACGCACATAGATATATATATATATATATATATATATATATATATATATATATATATACAGTGTAACCCGGATATAAGAGAAACCTGGATATAAGAGAGATTTTCTCTGGTCCCAAATTAGAGCCTGTGTTAATGTATATATAATATACCAAACCCGGATATAAGAGAAACCCGGATATTACAGACTTCTTCTTCGGTCCTGACAACTCTCTTATATCTGGGTTACACTATATATATATATATATATATATATATATATATATATATATATATATATATCTCTTATTAAAGTAAATCTTTAATCTTATTAAAGTAAAATATGCGATCTCCGACATATTTTTAATAAGAAATTATTCAGGTCGGTAGACAAAAATAAATAGACTGTTTCAAAAATAAACGGGGCTTCTACTCAAATATGGGTACCCACTAAAAATAACGTTTAAAGTGATATATATATTAGAGAGAGAGAGAGAGAGAGAGAAATGATCTGATCTTGCCTCTGTTGCAGCTGAAAGTGAAAGTGAATGAAAATGTTTAGTAAATCAGAAGAGACGAGCTTGGCACTTCCTCCTCTTCGTCTCTCTCTCTCTCTCTCTTTCTCTCTCTCTCTCTGCGTCTCTCTCTCTTTTACTCTCTCTCGCTCTCTTACCCACTCTCTCCCCTTTAACTTTCCCTCTTCACTTATTCCTATACATATGGTAATGTAGAACGCAGAAATTATTGTTTATTCAATTTTACCTTCAAATTGTGAAATTTGTCTATGTACTCATGCGCGTCACTATATGAAAACAAGTTCGCATTAATGAGAGATTTGATTTGAATGTCTGTATTTTTCCTTAAGGACCAAAGCAAATGAAGTTCAATTAATTTACTTTATTAATTACTTTATTATTATTTCTTTTTCTCATCCCATTCTAGCAAATTATTAAAAAAAAATGTTAGCTCGTAACGACATGAACATACCAAGAAACGAGCTTCATTATTGATAACAAAAGATTATAAAAATATTTTCCTGTTTGGCGTAGTGTTATAAAATTTATTTGCAGAATTCTTGACATTTTCACATCTTTTTTTTATATTTACTTCTTAAATTATTGTTTTTTTGTTTGTTTGTTTTTTTCCTTTTTATTTCAACTTTCTCCTTCTATTCATTTTATTCTTTTTTCTCATCTCACTTTTTGAAATCTCGTCCATTATTTCTCTATTAATTTTCTCTCTACACATTTTCCTTTTCATTTCTTCTGTTCCTCTTTCCCCAACCTAAACAACTAGTCACCTTCAAAACAATAACGATTCGGTATTTAACAAAAGACTGCCATGTAAAAAAAAAAAAAAAAATAAACGATTAGTTAATGTATTTTTTTCACTTCAAAGCGGTCATATGGTTTGAAAATAAAACAATGATTTGTACGAAGACCAGACACATTCACACACTGGTGACGAGGATGAGGGTACTGGGCATGCCTACCGATCTGTCTATACAAACTCTGTAGGCGACCCGAAGCAGAGTGAGGATAAATAAAGGGCTGAACACTTCAGGTCCGCCTTTTTGCTGTGATTTCAGTTAAAGTATCTTCAGATGGGGGCTTCAATCACCACCTCTTTACTGTTGGACATGTTATTTGATAGGAAAGATGGTGTTTGTTTTCAGAGTGTTTGCGTTTGGGGATTTATTGGTTATTTTACATGTAGTTACTTTTTACTTATTTACCTGGCCTCATATCCCGAATACAAACTTTTAAAATAGTTATCTTCCCATCAGAATTGATAGCAAAAAACAAATGCTCATATTTGGGGTCACATCCGTCGCTTATGTTATTCCAAGAACTTTTGGGGGGGATTTAAGAGCTATAAGGTAGCTAAACAGATGACTAAATTTGGCCTGAGAATCATTTGTTTAAAAAAATTATTATTGCCAATTTTTTACTGTTACTTCACCGAATAACTTCGCCCAAGAACTAATCAGAGTAGAGGGTTACTGAGTAAAGTAAAATTGTTGTAAGTGAGGGGAAAGGAGGAATTTTAAAAGGACGTGTAAGATAGATGTCGGATGAGAGAGAGAGAGATTTTAGTTGTCAGGGAAGCATCCACACGGGAGTAACAGTTTTGGGGAAGAATTAGTCTGAGTGGAAATTATTCCTTATCAAATGAATACGAAGGAAATGAAGATGAATTTGCCACCATGAACACGACGCAGCGGGTCCTAGCGGCGAAGGTCTGAACTGGTGGAACCGAGGAATGTAACTCGTTTGAACACCTGCCATAATAATAACGTTAGAGTAGTGAGAGGCTAGTAACGCTTTGTCTGTTGGATAAGGGTTGCATGGTGGGGAAGAATTCATCACCCACAAGGCCGCGTAATAGCTTTTGGACTCTTTCGAGGCTGGACAGGGCAACACCAGCCCAGATATGGCAACAATTCTCCATTCTTGGTCTGATTAATTTTCAAATCAGAAAGCTTCATCTTCTGCTAATATTTTTCCCAAAATTTGGCTTCTAAAACTTATTATGTGGTAAAAGTGTATACGTCTCACTTTAGAAAATAGGTACAATCGAAAAGAAAAAGAATAGTATATGTAAAACCCAAACCAAAAATGTGTAAACTACAGTATAAGAGATTTTTAAAAAACAATCTTATAAGAAAACAGATAAAAAAATATAAAACCAAGAATGTTTAAATCTTAATATTTGATTTAAACTCCCAGCGAATTTTAACATCTATTTTGTGACGTTCTGCTTTTTGATATGTAAATAGAAACGGTATGTGAGCAGAAAAATTCTATCATTATAGAAATTACATTTTAATTTGGGAAACAAAATAAAGTAACAATTAGTTAAAATTCTAAAACGATCATATTAAAGTAAAAAGAAACAAACGATTGTTGAATGTGAATCCACTTTTGTCTCTCTAATGTAGATTTTGTTCATAAAATTATTTTTCTAACGAAAAAAAAAAATGTCAAAGAAGAAATCTTTTAACTGTATGTAGTCAGTGCATCACGGCTCCTCTGGGCGGATGATTTCCTAAACTGAAGTCAACGGCCAGAGCGGAGATTTCGCCCAATGGAATTAACGGCCACATGTCCGTGACCAAGGCGAGCCTTCTGATTGAAGAATATCAGCTGTAGTTTGACCTGAAGAAGGATGGACTCCGCCAGTTCTAATCTCCCAAGACACTCTACACATGAATGAATATCTATCCAGATTTCAACCCAGACATGTGGAGTTCAGGCATTTAGCTGCTCAGGGATCGTACGGCTACACCCAGGCCTAGGAGACGATGTGGTTGATCTATAAACACCATATCTCCGACCTCAATCACTCTCCCTTTATAAAAATCAACAAAAATTAAATTACATATGTGTGTGTGTGTGTGTGTTTCATAATTATTGCTGTTTTTAAATTATTTCCGTATTTAGAGAGAGTAATTTCTCAAACAACGTGTCGTAAAATAATATTTGTGTTGATAATAAGATACAATTGAAATTTCGACAACAATTAATAATATTCACAAATTATAAAGATTTTACAAGTATTTTCACAATGGTCGGATGAAAATACAAGAATAAAAAAAAAGATCCCTTGAGAACAAGTATTCGAATGTTCACATTCCTTTGAAAACTCATCAAAGCCACGGTTTGATGAATTAATAACCCATTTAATTAATTTTCTGTCCTTTGCTCTAATCTAAAGGATTTGGACGTCTCCTGCTAAATTAGGAGATTTCAGATTGTTCCGTTCGTTTTCACAAAGTTCTCAAGACCACATGTCCGGCTTAAGAGTTTTCTTTAGCGACCACCCGTCATCGTTTACCGGCACAAATTAAGCATTTCTTGATTTGATCTTTTATTTATTTCTTCTTGTTTGCTTTATTTAGTAGACTTCACTGAGTTTCACCTTTCTACTTCTTCGCCAGAAGAAAAAAAGAACATTGTGTTTTTTATTCTTTTTTTTTTTTTGTTTACAGTTTTTTTTACTTTATCTTTTTAACATCTGAAGACTACTTTCTTTCCCAAATCTTTTTTTCTGAGTAGCTTACATTTTTTTAACCTTAAAAAATTTATTTTGTTGTTTTCTCTCTCGCTTTCATTTGTTCTTTCTTTCATTCGTTCCTTCCTTCCTTTTATCCTTACTCCTTGTTTTCTTTCACTCCCTACTTTCTTCTCTCTTTTCTTTTCTCCTGTCTTTCTTTCTTTCTTCCTTCACTCATTCTTTTCTTTATCATTTTTCCTTCGCCTTCCCCTATTCTTCGTTCTTCTTTTCTTTCTCAACCAACCATCACATATTTTTTAGTCATCTCTACGCTACGTTTTTCATTTTCTTATTGTTTTCTTTCTTTCTACTGTTGTTCTCTTACTATTTCTTTAACTTGCCCTTTCAATTTATTAGCTTTCTTTTTTCTCTCTTTCTCTCTTTTTTCTCTCTTTATTTTCCTGCCATATCGTATCTTTCATACCGACATTTGAGGGACCTTTTTCCGTCTTATCTCCACCCCCTTGCCCAGATCCCTAAAGATCATCAACGGCCAGTGAAGTATTTAAAAAATCTTCTAGGTTCTTTCAGTAGATCATCATTTCTGCAAGACTGCGCGAACAAAAAACTTTCTGTTTTATTGGCTATATTTCGTGTTTGTCCTCTCGCCATAAAAAAATCTCTGCCATGTAAGCCGAGAATCCAGCGCCAACAATATTTATCCAACAAGTGCTTCGTCTTGTTTTCTTCTATTTATCAAGTAAATCCGACTTCTGCACATCTCGACTTTCCTAGTGTCGAAGAACGTAACCGCCCAAATGCTTCAAACACTACTTCCGATTATAAATTACAGATTTGGTTAGTAAAATTGCATGAATATCTCGACCTTGCATTCTCAAATGTAACAAGTGAAATCACAAAAAAAAACAAAAAACAAAAAAAAAACATGATATATAAAGAGAATTCAAATTTGTCAGACTTAATGGGATTAGGAACGATTTAAAATAGTAGAATTAAGAACGATTAAGAATGATTAAGATGCGATTAAGAATTATAAAACTTAATGGGATTAAGAACGCTAAAAAATAATGGGATTAGGAACGATTTTAAATAATGGGATTAAAATGCTTAAAAAATGATGAAATAGGATTTAATTCGACAATTTTACGGCTCAGTTTTCTAATTCGAAGTATAGAACGTTTTCTTGCCTTTGTTTTTTTTTTTTTCTTTTCTGTTATTTTTTTTTTTTTTTTTCTTTTTTTGCTGCTATTGTTTTTTGTTTTGTTTTTTTGCTTTTCAAAGACTAGAGTTTTGTTTTCTACATTTGGATCGTTATTGAAAATGATGCCTGGAGTTCACTAAAAATTTGTTTGAGTTCTTATTAAGAAAAAATTCCTGGTATTTGGCAATTGTTCCCATGGCAACTCGAATCTTTTTCTTCTTCATCAGTTTGTCGATTTGTTTTAACACTTAAACATTTTTACAAAATATGTTAGATAATAAAATACATAAAACGAAATGTATTAAATCGTCTCACATTCAAAGAAATAATTTAGATGTTTAGGACTAAATGTTCCAGTGAAAAAATACACCAGCATCCGTTATCCATTACTAAATGAGGGCATATGAAATGAATAACCCTGTATAACCAAATTTAGAAAAAAGATCCTTTTCTTCTACTCTATAGTAGCTTACACGAGTGCTTGTGATGTTAGAAATGTGTTTACTGTGGAAACTCTTTTTAAGGTCTGGTGAATCAGTAATGGCAACACAGTGCTGTTGGTGCTCATTTCATGTTAGGTGGAAATGGTGCTGAAAATCGATAAAACTATGGGTTGAAAATTTCAGGGCCACAGGTTCAGCGCTTAAAAGAAAGTCTGAGGGACCACGAAACGCTCGAACTTCCGGGTGAAGGAAAATTTTAGAAATCGTCTGCAATAATGCATGGCGAAGAAAGAATGTCATGTAAAAAAAACAAAGGAATAAAAATTGTAGCCCTTTGTTTAAATAGCAGTGAAATAATTTTTTAAATAGCTGTTACTTTGATCTTTCTGTCAGCCTTTAAAATATGGTATGTATTTCTGCCGCAGCCTGTAAAAGCAGTTTCACTTGATCGATACGTTCTTTCCTTTTTCTACATAGACATTTCACGGATCTTAATATTTGTATTTCTATCGAACTAGATTTGACATAATAAATAAATAATTTATTATTTGTCATAATAAATAAATAAATTATTATTTGTCATAATAAATAAATAATTTATTATTTTTCATAATAAAGCTATTGATGATTTTGCATATTTACAATACTCTACAAATTTTCATTATCGTATTCCTGCTAATTAGGCTTTTATTTTTATTTTTTTTATTTCATCAACAAAAAATTACAATGACACAATGGAAGAGAAAGACAATGAAACAGATTACTTTGATGTTTTTACGTCATCTTAGAACAAACAGTAGCTCATAAAACCTCTTCCGATACTTTAGTTGAATTAATTTGTTAAAAAATCAACAACTATAATAAAAAAAAAGAAGCATAACCGTGAATTCAGGTGATTATATTAATAATAATTAATCGTCTCAGGCAGAGAAATTAGTTCAACTAGAACTGTCTTACAAGACTACAAGAGTCGGCTTTCAAAGATATCTGGAAACTACAGAAAACTTGATGATGATCTGTGTCAAAGAACATGAAAGATGTAAGAAACTTTATTCAGTAATAAAGGAAGTCAACAAATTCAAAATAGAATTTCAAGCCGTTGAAGAAATGCAAGTAAAACTCTTCCTAGTGAAGCTGCAAAAAACCTTAAAAAAAAGCAAGGAAAGGTAAGTGCAATCGACCAGGTACAGAAACGACGTCGGGATGAATCTCTTCACCGTTAATATTCTTCCCGTACCAAAAAAGCTGATGTAGACAAACCCTGTACCAATCAGTGGCTATGTAGTACAGTGGTAAAAGTTGAAAGAGAAGGTCTTATTTTTGTTGCACAGAACAAATGCTTGCTAAATAGAAATTACCAAACAAACAAAATTCAGATTCTGTGATAAATATTCAGAAACAATTGACCATCTTTTATCATGGTGTGCGGTATTGGCACCCGCTGAATATAACACTCGAATGACAGAGTGGGCCAATATGTGCATTGGGAAATCTGTAACTTTTTACGAAAAGAAAACTACAAGAAATTGGTATGAAAACCACCCAGATCTGGTTACAGAGATAGAACCTGTAACAATTTTATGGGACTTTGCAGACAGACAGAACAATCAAAGCTAAACACTAGACATCGTGATCAGAGACCGCAAAAGCAAAAGGTGCCTTCTTATTGACATAGCAGTCGATGGAGACTGTAGTGTATCTTTGACTGCTTACAGAGATAGAACCTGTAACAATTTTATTAGACTTTACATACAGACAGAACAATCAAAGCTAAACGCCGAGACATCGTGATCAGAGACCGCAAAAGCATAATGTGCCTTCTTATTGGCATGGCAGTCGATGGAGACTGTAGTGTATCTTTGACTGGTTAAAGAGATAGAAACTGTAACAATTTTATTGGACTTTACATACAGACAGAACAATCAAAGCTAAACGCCCAGACATCGTGATCAGAGACCGCAAAATCAAAATATGCCTTCTTATTGGCATGGCAGTCGATGGAGACTGTAGTGTATCTTTGACGGCTCACAGAGATATAACCTGTAACAATTTTATGGGATTTTACATACAGACAGAACAATCAAAGCTAAACGCCCAGACATCGTGATCAGAGACCGCAAAAGCAAAATGTGCCTTCTTATTGGCATAGCAGTCGATGGAGACTGTAGTGTAACTTTGACTGGTTACAGAGATAGAAACTGTAACAGTTTTATGGGAATTTACATACAGACAGAACAATCAAAGCTAATAGCCCAGACATCGTGATCAGAGACCGCAAAAGCAAAATGTGCCTTCTTATTGGCATGGCAGTCGATGGAGACTGTAGTGTATCTTTGACTGGTTACAGAGATTGAAATTCTAACAATTTTATTGGACTTTACATACAGACAGAACAATCAAAGCTAAACGCCCAGACATCGTGATCAGAGACCGCAAAAGCATAATGTGCCTTCTTATTGGCATGGCAGTCGATGGAGACTGTAGGGTATCTTTGACTGCTCACAGAGATATAACCTGTAACAATTTTATGGGATTTTACATACAGACAGAACAATCAAAGCTAATCGCCCAGACATCGTGATCAGAGACCGCAAAAGCAAAATGTGCCTTCTTATTGGCATGGCAGTCGATGGAGACTGTAGTGTATCTTTGACTGGTTACAGAGATTGAAACTGTAACAATTTTATTGGACTTTACATACAGACAGAACAATCAAAGCTAAACGCCCAGACATCGTGATCAGAGACCGCAAAAGCAAAATGTGCCTTCTTATTGGCATAGCAGTCGATGGAGACTGTAGTGTATCTTTGACTGCTTACAGAGATTGAAACTGTAACAATTTTATTGGACTTTACATACAGACAGAACAATAGAGGCTAAACTCCCAGACAATTGGTGATCAGAGACCGCAAAAGCAAAATGTGCCTTCTTATTGGCATGGCAGTCGATGGAGACTGTAGTGTATCTTTGACTGGTTACAGAGATTGAAACTGTAACAATTTTATTGGACTTTACATACAGACAGAACAATCAAAGCTAATCGCCAAAGACATCGTGATCAGAGACCGCAAAAGCAAAATGTGACTTCTTATTGGCATGGCAGTCGATGGAGACTAGTGTATCTTTGACTGGTTAAAGAGATAGAAACTGTAACAATTTTATTGGGCTTTACATACAGACAGAACAATCAAAGCTAAACGCCCAGACATCGTGATCAGAGACCGCAAAAGGAAAATGTGCCTTCTTATTGGCATGACAGTCGATGGAGACTGTAGTGTATCTTTGACTGGTTACAGAGATTGAAACTGTAACAATTTTATGGGACTTTACATAGAGACAGAACAATCAAAGCTAATCGCCAAAGACATCGTGATCAGAGACCGCAAAAGCAAAATGTGACTTCTTATTGGCATGGCAGTCGATGGAGACTGTAGTGTATCTTTGACTGGTTAAAGAGGTAGAAACTGTAACAATTTTATTGGGATTACATACAGACAGAACAATCAAAGCTAATCGCCCAGACATCGTGATCAGAGACCGCAAAGCATAATGTGCCTTCTTATTGGCATGGCAGTCGATGGAGACTGTAGTGTATCTTTGACTGCTCACAGAGATATAACCTGTAACAATTTTATGGGATTTTACATACAGACAGAACAATCAAAGCAAATCGCCCAGACATCGTGATCAGAGACCGCAAAAGCAAAATGTGCCTTCTTATTGGCATGGCAGTCGATGGAGACTGTAGTGTATCTTTGACTGGTTACAGAGATTGAAACTGTAACAATTTTATTGGACTTTACATACAGACAGAACAATCAAAGCTAAACGCCCAGACATCGTGATCAGAGACCGCAAAAGCATAATGTGCCTTCTTATTGGCATGGCAGTCGATGGAGACTGTAGTGTATCTTTGACTGCTCACAGAGATATAACCTGTAACAATTTTATGGGATTTTACATACAGACAGAACAATCAAAGCTAATCGCCCAGACATCGTGATCAGAGACCGCAAAAGCAAAATGTGCCTTCTTATTGGCATGGCAGACGATGGAGACTGTAGTGTATCTTTGACTGCTTACAGAGATAGAACCTATAACAATTTTATGGGATTTTACATACAGACAGAACAATCAAAGCTAATCGCCCAGACATCGTGATCAGAGACCGCAAAAGCAAAATGTGCCTTCTTATTGGCATGGCAGTCGATGGAGACTGTAGTGTATCTTTGACTGCTTACAGAGATATAACCTGTAACAATTTTATGGGATTTTACATACAGACAGAACAATCAAAGCTAAACGCCCAGACATCGTGATCAGAGACCGCAAAAGCAAAATGTGCCTTCTTATTGGCATAGCAGTCGATGGAGACTGTAGTGTAACTTTGACTGGTTACAGAGATAGAAACTGTAACAGTTTTATGGGAATTTACATACAGACAGAACAATCAAAGCTAATAGCCCAGACATCGTCATCAGAGACCGCAAAAGCAAAATGTGCCTTCTTATTGGCATGGCAGTCGATGGAGACTGTAGTGTATCTTTGACTGGTTACAGAGATTGAAACTGTAACAATTTTATTGGACTTTACATACAGACAGAACAATCAAAGCTAAACGCCCAGACATCGTGATCAGAGACCGCAAAAGCATAATGTGCCTTCTTATTGGCATGGCAGTCGATGGAGACTGTAGGGTATCTTTGACTGCTCACAGAGATATAACCTGTAACAATTTTATGGGATTTTACATACAGACAGAACAATCAAAGCTAATCGCCCAGACATCGTGATCAGAGACCGCAAAAGCAAAATGTGCCTTCTTATTGGCATGGCAGTCGATGGAGACTGTAGTGTATCTTTGACTGGTTACAGAGATTGAAACTGTAACAATTTTATTGGACTTTACATACAGACAGAACAATCAAAGCTAAACGCCCAGACATCGTGATCAGAGACCGCAAAAGCAAAATGTGCCTTCTTATTGGCATAGCAGTCGATGGAGACTGTAGTGTATCTTTGACTGCTTACAGAGATTGAAACTGTAACAATTTTATTGGACTTTACATACAGACAGAACAATAGAGGCTAAACTCCCAGACAATTGGTGATCAGAGACCGCAAAAGCAAAATGTGCCTTCTTATTGGCATGGCAGTCGATGGAGACTGTAGTGTATCTTTGACTGGTTAAAGAGATAGAAACTGTAACAATTTTATTGGGCTTTACATACAGACAGAACAATCAAAGCTAAACACCCAGACATCGTGATCAGAGACCGCAAAAGGAAAATGTGCCTTCTTATTGGCATGACAGTCGATGGAGACTGTAGTGTATCTTTGACTGGTTACAGAGATTGAAACTGTAACAATTTTATGGGACTTTACATAGAGACAGAACAATCAAAGCTAATCGCCAAAGACATCGTGATCAGAGACCGCAAAAGCAAAATGTGACTTCTTATTGGCATGGCAGTCGATGGAGACTGTAGTGTATCTTTGACTGGTTAAAGAGGTAGAAACTGTAACAATTTTATTGGGATTACATACAGACAGAACAATCAAAGCTAATCGCCCAGACATCGTGATCAGAGACCGCAAAAGCAAAATGTGCCTTCTTATTGGCATGGCAGTCGATGGAGACTGTAGTGTATCTTTGACTGGTTACAGAGATTGAAACTGTAACAATTTTATTGGACTTTACATACAGACAGAACAATCAAAGCTAAACGCCCAGACATCGTGATCAGAGACCGCAAAAGCATAATGTGCCTTCTTATTGGCATGGCAGTCGATGGAGACTGTAGTGTATCTTTGACTGCTCACAGAGATATAACCTGTAACAATTTTATGGGATTTTACATACAGACAGAACAATCAAAGCTAATCGCCCAGACATCGTGATCAGAGACCGCAAAAGCAAAATGTGCCTTCTTATTGGCATGGCAGACGATGGAGACTGTAGTGTATCTTTGACTGGTTACAGAGATAGAACCTATAACAATTTTATGGGATTTTACATACAGACAGAACAATCAAAGCTAATCGCCCAGACATCGTGATCAGAGACCGCAAAAGCAAAATGTGCCTTCTTATTGGCATGGCAGTCGATGGAGACTGTAGTGTATCTTTGACTGGTTACTGAGATTGAAACTGTAACAATTTTATTGGACTTTACATACAGACAGAACAATAAAGGCTAAACTCCCAGACAATTGGTGATCAGAGACCGCAAAAGCAAAATGTGCCTTCTTATTGGCATGGCAGACGATGGAGACTGTAGTGTATCTTTGACTGCTTAGAGAGATAGAACCTATAACAATTTTATGGGATTTTACATACAGACAGAACAATCAAAGCTAATCACCCAGACATCGTGATCAGAGACCGCAAAAGCAAAATGTGCCTTCTTATTGGCATGGCAGTCGATGGAGATTGTAGTGTATCTTTGACTGCTTACAGAGATTGAAACTGTAACAATTTTATTGGACTTTACATACAGACAGAACAATAAAGGCTAAACTTCCAGACAATTGGTGATCAGAGACCGCAAAAGCAAAATGTGCCTTCTTATTGGCATGGCAGTCGATGGAGACTGTAGTGTATCTTTGACTGGTTAAAGAGATAGAAACTGTAACAATTTTATTGGGCTTTACATACAGACAGAACAATCAAAGCTAAACGCCCAGACATCGTAATCAGAGACCGCAAAAGGAAAATGTGCCTTCTTATTGGCATGGCAGTCGATGGAGACTGTAGTGTATCTTTGACTGGTTACAGAGATTGAAACTGTAACAATTTTATGGGACTTTACATAGAGACAGAACAATCAAAGCTAAACGCCCAGACATCGTCATCAGAGACCGCAAAAGCAAAATGTGCCTTCTTATTGGCATGGCAGTCGATGGAGACTGTAGTGTATCTTTGACTGGTTACAGAGATTGAAACTGTAACAATTTTATTGGACTTTACATACAGACAGAACAATCAAAGCTAATCGCCAAAGACATCGTGATCAGAGACCGCAAAAGCAAAATGTGACTTCTTATTGGCATGGCAGTCGATGGAGACTGTAGTGTATCTTTGACTGGTTAAAGAGATAGAAACTGTAACAATTTTATTGGGCTTTACATACAGACAGAACAATCAAAGCTAAACGCCCAGACATCGTGATCAGAGACCGCAAAAGGAAAATGTGCCTTCTTATTGGCATGACAGTCGATGGAGACTGTAGTGTATCTTTGACTGGTTACAGAGATTGAAACTGTAACAATTTTATGGGACTTTACATAGAGACAGAACAATCAAAGCTAATCGCCAAAGACATCGTGATCAGAGACCGCAAAAGCAAAATGTGACTTCTTATTGGCATGGCAGTCGATGGAGACTGTAGTGTATCTTTGACTGGTTAAAGAGGTAGAAACTGTAACAATTTTATTGGGATTACATACAGACAGAACAATCAAAGCTAATCGCCCAGACATCGTGATCAGAGACCGCAAAGCATAATGTGCCTTCTTATTGGCATGGCAGTCGATGGAGACTGTAGTGTATCTTTGACTGCTCACAGAGATATAACCTGTAACAATTTTATGGGATTTTACATACAGACAGAACAATCAAAGCAAATCGCCCAGACATCGTGATCAGAGACCGCAAAAGCAAAATGTGCCTTCTTATTGGCATGGCAGTCGATGGAGACTGTAGTGTATCTTTGACTGGTTACAGAGATTGAAACTGTAACAATTTTATTGGACTTTACATACAGACAGAACAATCAAAGCTAAACGCCCAGACATCGTGATCAGAGACCGCAAAAGCATAATGTGCCTTCTTATTGGCATGGCAGTCGATGGAGACTGTAGTGTATCTTTGACTGCTCACAGAGATATAACCTGTAACAATTTTATGGGATTTTACATACAGACAGAACAATCAAAGCTAATCGCCCAGACATCGTGATCAGAGACCGCAAAAGCAAAATGTGCCTTCTTATTGGCATGGCAGACGATGGAGACTGTAGTGTATCTTTGACTGCTTACAGAGATAGAACCTATAACAATTTTATGGGATTTTACATACAGACAGAACAATCAAAGCTAATCGCCCAGACATCGTGATCAGAGACCGCAAAAGCAAAATGTGCCTTCTTATTGGCATGGCAGTCGATGGAGACTGTAGTGTATCTTTGACTGCTTACAGAGATATAACCTGTAACAATTTTATGGGATTTTACATACAGACAGAACAATCAAAGCTAAACGCCCAGACATCGTGATCAGAGACCGCAAAAGCAAAATGGGCCTTCTTATTGGCATAGCAGTCGATGGAGACTGTAGTGTAACTTTGACTAGTTACAGAGATAGAAACTGTAACAGTTTTATGGGAATTTACATACAGACAGAACAATCAAAGCTAATAGCCCAGACATCGTGATCAGAGACCGCAAAAGCAAAATGTGCCTTCTTATTGGCATGGCAGTCGATGGAGACTGTAGTGTATCTTTGACTGGTTACAGAGATTGAAACTGTAACAATTTTATTGGACTTTACATACAGACAGAACAATCAAAGCTAAACGCCCAGACATCGTGATCAGAGACCGCAAAAGCATAATGTGCCTTCTTATTGGCATGGCAGTCGATGGAGACTGTAGGGTATCTTTGACTGCTCACAGAGATATAACCTGTAACAATTTTATGGGATTTTACATACAGACAGAACAATCAAAGCTAATCGCCCAGACATCGTGATCAGAGACCGCAAAAGCAAAATGTGCCTTCTTATTGGCATGGCAGTCGATGGAGACTGTAGTGTATCTTTGACTGGTTAAAGGGATTGAAACAGTAACAATTTTATTGGACTTTACATACAGAGAGAACAATCAAAGCTAAACGCCCAGACATCGTGGTCAGAGACCGCAGAAGCAAAATGTGCCTTCTTATTGGCATGGCAGTCGATGGAACTGTAGTGTATCTTTGACAGGTTAAAGAGATTGAAACTGTAACAATTTTATTTAACTTTATATACAGACAGAACAATCTAAGCTAAACGCCAAGACATCGTGATCAGAGACCGCAAAAGCAAAATGTGCCTTCTTATTGGCATGGCAGTCGATGGAGATTGTAGTGTATCTTTGACTTGTTACAGAGATAGAAACTGTAACAATTTTATGGAACTTTACATACAGACAGAACAATCAAAGCTAAACGCCCAGACATCATGATCAGAGACCGCAAAAGCAAAATGTGCCTTCTTATTGGCATGGGAGTCGATGGAGACTGTAGTGTATCTTTGAGTGGTTAAAGAGATTGAAACTGTAACAATTTTATGGGACTTTACATAGAGACAGAACAATCAAAGTTAATCGCCCAGACATCGTCATCAGAGACCGCAAAAGCAAAATGTGCCTTCTTATTGGCATGGCAGTCGATGGAGACTGTAGTGTATCTTTGACTTGTTACAGAGATAGAAACTGTAATAATTTTATGGGACTTTACATACAGACAGAACAATCAAAGCTAAACGCCCAGACATCGTGATCAGAGACCGCAAAAGCAAAATGTGCATTCTTATTGGCATAGCAGTCGATGGAGACTGTAGTGTATCTTTGACTGGTTACAGAGATAGAACTTGTAACAATTTTATGCGATTTTACATAAAGACAGAACAATCAAAGCTTATCGTCCAGACATCGTGATCAGAGACCGCAAAAGCAAAATGTGCCTTCTTATTGGCATGCCAGTCGATGGAGACTGTAGTGCATCTTTGACTGGTTACAGAGATTGAAACTATAACAATTTTATGGGACTTTACATAGAGACAGAACAATCAAAGCTAATCGCCCAGACATCGTGATCAGAGACCGCAAAAGCAAAATGTGCCTTCTTATTGGCATAGCAGTCGATGGAGACTGTAGTGTATCTTTGACTGGTTACAGAGATTGAAACTGTAACAATTTTATTGGACTTTACATACAGACAGAACAATCAAAGCTAAACGCCCAGATATCGAGATCAGAGACCGCAAAAGCATAATGTGACTTCTTATTGTCAAGGCAGTCGATGGAGACTGTAGTGCATCTTTGACTGGTTACAGAGATTGAAACTGTAACAATTTTATTGGACTTTACATACAGACAGAACAATCAAAGCTAAACGCACAGACATCGTGATCAGAGACCGCAAAAGCAAAATGTGTCTTCTTATTGGCATGGCAGTCGATGGAGACTGTAGTGTATCTTCGACTGGTAAAAGAGATAGAAACTGTAACAATTTTATTGGACTTTACATACAGACAGAACAATCAAAGCTAAACGCCCAGACATCGTGATCAGAGACCGCAAAAGCAAATGTGTTTTCTTATTGGCATGGCAGTCGATGGAGACTGTAGTGTATCTTTGACTGGTTAAAGAGATAGAAACTGTAACAATTTTATTGGACTTTACATACAGACAGAACAATCAAAGCTAAACGCCCAGACATCGTGATCAGAGACCGCAAAAGCAAAATGTGCCTTCTTATTGGTATGGCAGTCAATGGAGACTGTAGTGTATCTTTGACAGGTTACAGAGATTGAAACTGTAACAATTTTATTGGATTTAACATACAGACAGAACAATCAAAGCTAATCGCCCAGAAATCGTGATCAGAGACCGCAAAAGCAAAATATGCCTTCTTATTAGCATGGTATTTGATGGTGACTGTAGTGTATCTTTGACTGGTTACAGAGATAGAACCTGTAAAATTTATGGGACTTTACATACAGACAGAACAATCAAAGCTAATCGCCCAGATATCCTGATCAGAGACCGCAAAAGCAAAATATGCCTTCTTATTAGCATGATATTTGATGGAGACTGTAGTGTATCTGTCACTGATTACAGAGATAGAACCTGTAACAATTTTATGTGACTTTACATACAGACAGAACAATCAAAGCGAAACGCCCAGACATCGTGATCAGAGACAGCAAAAGCAAAATGTGACTTCTTATTGGCATGGCAGTCGATGGAGACTGTTGTGTATTTTTGACTGGTTAGAGAGATAGAAACTGTAACAATTTTATGGGACTTTACATACAAACAGAACAATCAAAGCTAATCGCCCAGACATCGTGATCAGAGACCGCAAAAGCAAAATGTGCCTTCTTATTGGCATAGCAGTTGATGGAGACTGTAGTGTATCTTTGACTGGTTACAGAGATAGAAGCTGTAACAATTTAATGGGACTTTACATACAGACTGAACAATCAAAGCTAATCGCCCAGACATCGTTATCAGAGATCGCAAAAGCAAAATGTGCCTTCTTATTGTCATAGCTGTTGATCGAGACAGTAATGTATCTTTGACTGGTTACAGAGATAGAACCTGTAACAATTTTACGGGACTTTACATACAGACAGAACAATCAAAGCTAATCGCCCAGACATCGTGATCAGAGACCGCAAAATCAAAATATGCCTTCTTATTGGCATGGCAGTCGATGGAGACTGTAGTGTATCTTTGACTGGTTACAGAGATTGAAACTGTAACAATTTTATTGGAGTTTACAAAGAGACAGAACAATCAAAGCTAATCGCCCAGACATCGTGATCAGAGACCGCAAAAGCAAAATGTGCCTTCTTATTGGCATAGCAGTCGATGGAGACTGTAGTGTAACTTTGACTGGTTACAGAGATAGAAACTGTAACAGTTTTATGGGAATTTACATACAGACAGAACAATCAAAGCTAATAGCCCAGACATCGTGATCAGAGACCGCAAAAGCAAAATGTGCCTTCTTATTGGCATGGCAGTCGATGGAGATTGTAGTGTATCTTTGACTTGTTACAGAGATAGAAACTGTAACAATTTTATGGAACTTTACATACAGACAGAACAATCAAAGCTAAACGCCCAGACATCATGATCAGAGACCGCAAAAGCAAAATGTGCCTTCTTATTGGCATGGCAGTCGATGGAGACTGTAGTGTATCTTTGAGTGGTTAAAGAGATTGAAACTGTAACAATTTTATGGGACTTTACATAGAGACAGAACAATCAAAGTTAATCGCCCAGACATCGTCATCAGAGACCGCAAAAGCAAAATGTGCCTTCTTATTGGCATGGCAGTCGATGGAGACTGTAGTGTATCTTTGACTTGTTACAGAGATAGAAACTGTAATAATTTTATGGGACTTTACATACAGACAGAACAATCAAAGCTAAACGCCCAGACATCGTGATCAGAGACCGCAAAAGCAAAATGTGCATTCTTATTGGCATAGCAGTCGATGGAGACTGTAGTGTATCTTTGACTGGTTACAGAGATAGAACTTGTAACAATTTTATGCGATTTTACATAAAGACAGAACAATCAAAGCTAATCTCCCAGACATCGTCATCAGAGACCGCAAAAGCAAAATGTGCCTTCTTATTGGCATGCCAGTCGATGGAGACTGTAGTGCATCTTTGACTGGTTACAGAGATTGAAACTATAACAATTTTATGGGACTTTACATAGAGACAGAACAATCAAAGCTAATCGCCCAGACATCGTGATCAGAGACCGCAAAAGCAAAATGTGTCTTCTTATTGACATAGCAGTCGATGGAGACTGTAGTGTATCTTTGACTGGTTACAGAGATTGAAACTGTAACAATTTTATTGGACTTTACATACAGACAGAACAATCAAAGCTAAACGCCCAGACATCGAGATCAGAGACCGCAAAAGCATAATGTGACTTCTTATTGTCAAGGCAGTCGATGGAGACTGTAGTGCATCTTTGACTGGTTACAGAGATTGAAACTGTAACAATTTTATTGGACTTTACATACAGACAGAACAATCAAAGCTAAACGCCCAGACATCGTGATCAGAGACCGCAAAAGCAAAATGTGTCTTCTTATTGGCATGGCAGTCGATGGAGACTGTAGTGTATCTTCGACTGGTAAAAGAGATAGAAACTGTAACAATTTTATTGGACTTTACATACAGACAGAACAATCAAAGCTAAACGCCCAGACATCGTGATCAGAGACCGCAAAAGCAAAATGTGTCTTCTTATTGGCATGGCAGTCGATGGAGACTGTAGTGTATCTTTGACTGGTTAAAGAGATAGAAACTGTAACAATTTTATTGGACTTTACATACAGACAGAACAATCAAAGCTAATCGCCCAGACATCGTGGTCAGAGACCGCAAAAGCAAAATGTGCCTTCTTATTAGCATGGCAGTTGATGGACACTGTAGTGGTTCTTTGGCTGGTTGCAGAGATTGAAACTGTAACAATTTTGTGGGACTTTACATACTGACAGAACAATCAAAGCTAATCGCCCAGATATCGTGATCAGAGACCGCAAAAGCAAAATATGCCTTCTTATTAGCATGATATTTGATGGAGACTGTAGTGTATCTGTCACTGGTTACAGAGATAGAACCTGTAACAATTTTATGTGACTTTACATACAGACAGAACAATCAAAGCGAAACGCCCAGACATCGTGATCAGAGACAGCAAAAGCAAAATGTGAACTCTTATTGGCATGGCAGTCGATGGAGACTGTTGTGTATTTTTGACTGGTTAGAGAGATAGAAACTGTAACAATTTTATGGGACTTTACATACAGACAGAACAATCAAAGCTAATCGCCCAGACATCGTGATCAGAGACCGCAAAAGCAAAATGTGCCTTCTTATTGTCATAGCTGTTGATCGAGACAGTAATGTATCTTTGACTGGTTACAGAGATAGAACCTGTAACAATTTTATGGGACTTTACATACAGACAGAACAATCAAAGCTAATCGCCCAGACATCGTTATCAGAGATCGCAAAAGCAAAATGTGCCTTCTTATTAGCATGGCAGTTGATGGACACTGTAGTGGTTCTTTGGCTGGTTGCAGAGATTGAAACCCGTAAGAATTTTATTGGACTTTACATACAGACAGAACAATCAAAGCTAATCGCCCAGACATCGTGATCAGAGACCGCAAAAGCAAAATGTGCCTTCTTATTGGCAAGGCAGTCGATGGAGACTGTAGTGTATCTTTGACTGGTTAGAGAGATAGAACCTGTAACAATTTTATGGGACTTTACATACAGACAGAACAATCAAAACTAATCGCCCAGACATCGTGATCAGAGACCGCAAAAGCATAATGTGCCTTCTTATTGGCATGGCAGTCGATGGAGACTGTAGTGTATCTTTGACTGGTTAGAGAGATAGAACCTGTAACAATTTTATGGGACTTTACATACAGACAGAACAATCAAAGCTAATCGCCCAGACATCGTTATCAGAGATCGCAAAAGCAAAATGTGCCTTCTTATTGGCATAGCAGTTGATCGAGTCTGTAGTGTATCTTTGACTGGTTACAGAGATAGAACATGTAACAATTTTATGGGACTTTACATAGAGACAGAACAATCAAAGCTAATAGCACAGACATCGTGATCAGAGACCGCAAAAGCAAAATGTGCCTTCGTATTAGCATGGCCGTTGATGGACACTGTAGTGGTTCTTTGGCTCGTTGCAGAGATTGAAACTGTAACAATTTTATTGGACTTTACATACTGACAGAACAATCAAAGCTAATCCCCTAGACATCGTGATCAGAGACCGCAAAAGCAAAATATGCCTTCTTATTAGCATGGTATTTGATGGAGACTGTAGTGTATCTTTGACTGGTTACAGAGATAGAACCTGTAACAATTTTATGGGACTTTACATACAGACAGAACAATCAAAGCTAATCGCCCAGACATCGTAATCAGAGACCGCAAAAGCAAAATGTGCCTTCTTATTAGCATGGCAGTTGATGGACACTGTAGTGGTTTTTTGGCTGGTTGCAGAGATTGAAACTGTAAGAATTTTATTGGACTTTACATACAGACAGAACAATCAAAGCTGATCGCCCAGAAATCGTGATCAGAGACCGCAAAAGCAAAATCTGCCTTCTTATTAGCATGGCAGTTGATGGACACTGTAGTGTATCTTTGACTGGTTACTGAGATAGAACCTGTAACAATTTTATGGGACTTTAAATACAGACAGGACAATCAAAGCTAATCGCCTAGACATCGTGATCAGAAACCTCAAAAGCAAAATGTGCCTTCTTATTGGCATGGCAGTCGATGGAGACTGTAGTGTATCTTAACCTGAGTATAGAGATAGAACCTGTAACAATTTTATGGGACTTTACATACAGACAGAACAATCAAAGCTAATCGCCCAGACATCGTGATCAGAGACCGCAAAAGCAAAATGTGCCTTCTTATTGGCATGGCAGTAGTATGTATGATAGAGGCGTGTGTCTGTGTGTTGTTTTGGTGTGTTTTTTTACCTAAAAAATGCTCATTGGAAAATCTCATGGTGCCATTTCTGACTTTAGGCCTCTGGTTGGGACACGGAAATAAATTTGCAGTCTGTCCTCTGCATATAAATTAATTACGTTTGTACTGACTTGACTGTACTTACTGATTTCTCGGTGAAAACATTCTTCCCTTGGAAAAGAAAGGATATCGAAGAAGCTCATATAGTTGCAAAGATCAACTATTAATAAATAAAATGACCTTGGAAAATTGCAGGAAAATATGTAGAAATCTCAGCAAAGATTGGATAGATTATCGTAAAGTTTTTGATAGTGTGTTACACTCTTGGAACCTGAAGGTTTTGGAAAGGTACAAAGTCTCCTTGATAATAGAAAATTTCCTGAAATGTAGCATGGAATTATGGAAAATCACATTATACTTGAATCACACCACTCGTTTGAATATCCGACGAGGCATTTTTCAAAGAGACTCCCTTTCACCCCATCTATTTTGTTTGTCCCTAGTTCTCTTTTGCATGAACTAAACAGTAATAACTATGGAAGAACAAAATAAAGAACAAAATATTTAATCACTCATTCTACATAGATGACCTCAAACTTTTTGACAAAGACGACAATAATTTAAAAAGTCTCTTTAATACTGTAAAATGTTTCAATAATGACATCGGCTTGGACTTAGGATTAGATAAATGTACAAAAGTAACATTCAAGAAAGAGAGAATTTCTGAAACATACTCAGTAGATCTCGATTTTGCCACAAATATTAGGGAACTGAAACAAGAAGAAGGGTATAAATACTCAAGAGCCAGCGAAGGAATGGAATACAGCATACCTTAATGAAAGAGAAAGTAAGAAAAAATACTACAGGTGTGTTAGCCTGTTAAATACCCAGTTGAATTCACAAAACAGTCTGCCGTAAACACTTTGGTTGTCCTTGTGTTGCAATACAGTTTCAACATTCTCAACTGCAACATAGGCTGACATTAAGTGAATGGATTACAAAACGAAAAAGGTTCTCTTCCCATTACATACATCAACCTAAGGCTGATGTTGATATGTATATGTCCATATCCGAAGAAGGCAGAGAATTAGTTCAACTAGAACTGTCTTTCAAAACGACATCAATCGATCTTCAAAAGATACCTAAAAACTGTAGAAGACTGAATGATCGTTCGTGTCAAAGAACACGAAGGAAATAAGAAACTTTACACTGCAATAAAGGAAACCAACAAGTTCAAAATAGAATTTCAAAAAACTATCAAAATGCAAAGACCTTGAAGTGGAAATCTAAAAATTGTGGCGCATGAAGATATCAGTAATTCCATTTGTAGTTGGGGCCCTCCGTTTGATTGGAAAAGGTTCTGATAGATTCACCGAACGAAATCCTGGCAGTCTGTGCCTTAAATAAATACAAAATATTGTTTTCACAAGGACAACTCACGTCTTACGAAGGATTTTATGTATGCAAAATCTTTGTTTTGGAAGTTATTTTATTTTATTTTTTTTACACAAATATTCAGTGGAAAATGTCATGATACCATTTCTGAGCTTAAATTCCTGGTTGAGACCTGAAAAGAAATGAGTATGTAACAGAAATCAAAAAAAAAAAAAAAAAAAAAAAAAAAAACAACAACAACGTTCTGAATTATTTTTAACTCAGCGTATATTTCGACATCAAAATTCAGTCAAAAGATATTTGTTTTAGACGGTCTTCGACTTCTGTCAAGAGACAAACCACTTGAAAGCCTAAATGATGTTCAAAATTTTATTTCCCCGAATATTGTGTAATATTGTGTGTGAATGACTATGGCAACAATGAAATTGAACATTTGTAAAACAACTCTCTACGACATACGACCCATTTGCTTTCCCAAACACACCGATCCATCTAACTATAGCGACAAATGACTGAAAATATCTCAAGTCCGCTTATAGATTTGATCTGTTTTCTTTGATTAGGTTGCATTTTATTTATTAGATGTCAAATCACTATCCAAAAACACAATCAAAAGTAACTGAAGAAAAGGATTTTGACTGACACAAAATAATCGGAATCTAATTTATAAATACTAAACTCAGAGTTCAAAGAAGAGTTTTTTTTTGTATAGTTGTATAGTGTTTTGGAAGAATAGGTAATATTGTGTGTCAGGTGATGCCCGGATAATTTGGGGTCGGTCAACACAGGAAATTGGGATTGAATTTGTATGTTCACTTTGAGATTTTGGCATTTTAATGAATAAACCTCCCCTTTAGCCGTTCTCTATCCATGATAATGATGAAGATGATGATGATGTGCGCGCAACGCTATTTGTGTGTGTGTGTGAAGTAAAGAGAAAGAGAAAGGAACTAAGACCGAGTATCATGATGGGCAACTCTACTTTAACAAATGGAATAAAGATAAAAAGAAAAATTAAAAAGAAAAAAAAAAAGAAACACGAATTTATCTGATCACTTGATAGAAATCACCTTTTTGGAAACGTTTTATTACCTGATCAGATCGAAAATATTGGAGAAAAAAAAACAGCAACAACAATAATAATAATAATAATAATAATAATAATAATAATAATAATAATAATAATAATAATAATAATAAATACAAAATAAAAAAAAACAAATAGAGAAAAGATCCAAGAGACATATACCGGTGTTATAGGACATAAAACAATGAAAATACATTAATGAAATAGAGAAATAATCAAAGAGACACACACACGCAAAAAACGAGAAAATAATAAAGGCGAATCATAAAAAATCCTAATAAAAAATGAAATATAAAAAGCTCAAAAAGCGGGAAACAAAAAAACAGTTCCTTATGGAAAATGTAGAAATGATAAAATGACAGCCGAAACAAAAGACAGAAATGACAAAATGGAAAACGAAATAATTTATCGACGATTTGCTAAATTTCTTGACATGAAAGTCGATTTATTTAATTAAAAATCAGTGACTTTTTTTCTGTTTCGGTCAAAAAATGTTGAGAAAGAAAAGAAATTCAATTTGCTTTTAGAAAATCATATCTACGCAAAATTAAATTCTTTTCATTATTCTTTTGTTGTCGGTGTTGAAAGCTTGGAAACGATTTCTTGCGAGTTACTTCTGCATTTAGCTTTGAAAATGACGGTAATTGTCAAAAACCCGTATATAGGACACGATAATTCTGAATGTCATCCGATTAAACGCTGGTGCCAATGTGATTTGGCCAAGGTGACAATTCTGAAATCCAATGTACGCCGATCATAAATGCTGTCGCTGATATTTTTGGTAGCGTAGCATCAACACCTTTTTCTCTTTCTTGTCAAAGACTGTCGCTTTCCTACGAATTTGCACTTTATCGACCGACCAAATTAATACGAATTTATCTATAATAGTCGTTTGTTCTCTTTTCTTTCTGTTTCCAGGTATTTTTTTTCTTTTACGTTTTTTTATTTCTTTTGAAAAAGATTTCCATTTCTACTTTCCTAATTTTCACATACTGAGATTTTTTTATAGATTCTTACATTCAGACAATTACGATTTTTTTCTTTCTTTGCTAATTTCATGTCATCTTCCTCTGATTTTTATAAACACATTTTTTTCTTTTTCCACCTTCTCTTCCTTCTCCTATTTTTTATCAATCTATTTTCTCTTGCTACCATCTTCACTCTCATCTTTTCTACTTTACCGTATCTTTTTTCTCATCCTACTTTTTTACTTTTTTTTTTTTTATTTATTTTTTTTGTTTTTTGTTTTTTGTACTTTTTCATCTACTCTCCGTTCTTTTCTCTATTTCTTTCTTTCTCCTCTCTTTTCTTTTTCTTTTTCATCTCCTTTCTCTTTCCATCTTCTTTTCTTCACTCCCTCTACTATCCAGTCCCGCCTTTCATGTTCCTCGAATTGACATTACCCTTTTCTTTTCTTTTTCTTCTTCTTTCTTTTGTTTGATAACAAGTTTTAAGCCGCTTTGTAACGATCACTTGACCAACATTTGAAATAAATCGGACACATGAGACCAAGTGATTATTCTGATTTCATGATTATTTTACAATATAATGATAATATCTGATCAATTCTGTTTTTAATTTATTGTCTAAAAAGCGCGATGTTCTCCCGGTCACAAAAACACAATTCATAAGACAGAAACTGCACTCTTTCCAGGCGACTATCAATTAATTGTTCTTCCTTAAAATATTTTCATTCTCATAAAAGAAAAGTATTCTAGAACAATCAGCTTTTATTTTTAATTTTTTTCTTTCTACCATTTTTCTTTCACTTCACCAATACAGACATTCATTGAAATTTATTCAGATTTATGCTTAATATATTCATTAGCTTTTAACTTTTATAAATTATAATTGTCGCGATTTTACGAGAAACCTGGTGGCATTTTATTTTTAAGAATCAAAAAAATCAAAAATACGATTTCAATTGGATGTTAAACAGAACAAATGTATTGTGCCGATGTTCATGCCTACTGGGTAGAAGTTGACACAGGTACATGTCACCCTTTAATGGTTGTAATAGATCGCTTATCAAGCGACGGAAGAAAGAAAGCGAGACTACAAATGGAATACTCAATTTTATAACAAACGCATTAACAAAACTGCAACTTCAATAAAGGAAGCAAAATGTTTATGACTAAATATAACATGTACGAGATTAGAACAATAAATTCTATGATAGAAACTATATTTTTCACAACGATAAGAAATTTAAGCTACTTGAGCGCGTATCGTCTGCTTTTCTGACAGAAAACAGACGCTGTGTTGGGCTCTAGTTTAAACTTTTGAATTTCAAAAATATTTTTGGTACATTTCGATTTGTGGGAAAATAGATGTGTTTGTTTTTCATTCGGAACCAATCAAAAGGTTTCCCTCCAAATTCCGAGAAGTGAATTCGGAGCCTATCTGGATGAATAAATAGAGGGCCAGGAATTGAACTGGAGGAGTGTCGACGAACAGCTGCTGCGTGAATCCAGGTCTCCCTGGTCCAGGAAGAAAAACAACACAGAAGAAATTTGACGACTACCAGGCGAGAATTGAAAGGAATATCAACGTCGTTGCCACATCAAAGAAAATTCTTCAGCTGGTGTCATTGTTCTGTTCTTCACTGTTACTATGGACTTTGCTTCAAAAATTATACCAATTCTTTGAAAACTATACAGAGAAGTATTTTCTACTTTCTTCATTCATTTTCATGTGTTTTTTTTGTTTGTTTTTTTGTCTTTTCTGAGGACCATATGCAGCACTGTAATATTTATTGTAAATGAGGCATATTTCGTTTGCACTGATTATTCTAACATACATGTTATTGGCCCTCATTTGACACACAAAGCACTTAATTGATGTAATTCTTTCATTTTTATGTTAACAATAAATTTATCGTTTGTTTTTTAAAACTCCGCTCGTGTTGTCTGCCTTTTTGTTGTGTGGCCTTATAAATTAAATGTTACCTCAAACATTTTTTGTACTATTTTTTTCGTAGAGTATTTTTATTAAATAAAAAAACCTTTACACACAGAAACCCTTTGTTCTTCTTTTTATGATTATGAATTCTTGCAATAATAATTGGAATTTTGAAAGGAAACGTAATCTGACTTTGAGAAGAATACTTTAATTATTATAATATCATTTGAATTTATTTGAAATGTAAGGTCCCGAAATGCCATTTAGTTCTTACACCAATTTTGATCTTGAAAAAACGAAAGGCACACAGATATTGTTGGTTGAATTTAATACAACTTGTTTAAATGAACACTTGTATTTATTTAGGGAATATTTACAGTATACACTATCAATCGAGCTGACTATATGTTTATCTGTATGTGTGTGTGTTTGTTCTCGATATTTTTGGAATATTTTTATTTTATATATTAGAAAGAATATCTCTATAAAATTGTCATATTAAGAGTAGAATTATTACTGTACCCAGTGAATTCTAACATTAACTGATGGCTTTCGTTGGGAATCAAGTAGCAGTAAATTCTCTAGAATTCTCCATCGCTCGTCTTTTCCCTTTTTCCAATTCTGACAATCACTTTACAAAAACAAAGCTTTTCAGGATTTTGTCATATACACGCAAATAATGATCATCACTTTCATATTTCGCATATATTTTTCTTTTCAGTTTCTTTCATCGTCTGTTGCAACAAACGTTCTTAGTTGACAATATTTCATCTTCTCACCTGGACTTAGGGACATTTGAATTTGTATATCCTCTCGCATTTTATCTTTATTTTTTATTGGATTGAATATTGGTCTACCGTCTGTATAATCAAGTTCCAATCGGTTGCATAATTCCCTGTTATGCCTCATTTTGTTCGTATTAAATTAGATACCTTCATGAGATCGCTAAAAAAGAACATAGCATGATGAAAAAGACGCCAAACTTGACGAAAACAAAATTTTAGCGTCTAAATGCTTATGTTATTATTAAGAGGAAAGATCAAATTATTTTGTGCGCATTTTTACATTTTTTAATCGTTCCTAGCACGTCCGAAATTTTCATTAAATGTCTTGTTTTATTTTGAGTCAGCAAAATTGACAGATAATCAATCATGTCAACCATGTTTTTTCCATTTTATAAACAAAATGAAAATATCAGTTTCAAATTCATTCAAAAATCAATTATAATTTTTTCATAACTAATTTTAAGAAAATTAGAAATTATAATGTTGATTTAAAATAATTTGAAACAAGTTTCTGTGCCGAAAAGAAGTAGTTTAAAAATAAAACAAAGCAGGTCATAACATTTCGCGTCACTTGAGAGGTGATGATTGATGATTTCATCATGTATTGACGTGAGGAAAGTTGTCGTACGGAACAACAGAAGTGACATAGTTATTTAGATTTAAATGAACAAATTATTTACCTCGTTATTTTTAAGGAGAACTTTCAGCGCTCAATTTTTTTTTTTTTTGTATTTAGTTTTCACCTTTACGCTTACGATGATTTATGGAAAATATATTATAAAAATTAAAAAAAAAAAACTGTTGAGAGTGAGATAAAATTTCATTAGAAAGGTATCTAATTAATTTAAGGTACCTTTCTTATGAAATTTTATCAGAAGTGTACATAAAATACTATAATTTTATGTACATTTATTAC
Organism: Acanthosepion lycidas; assembly: GCA_963932145.1. Lineage (NCBI taxonomy): Eukaryota > Metazoa > Mollusca > Cephalopoda > Sepiida > Sepiidae > Acanthosepion > Acanthosepion lycidas. The sequence continues at coordinate 62,135,262 of OZ010608.1, forward strand.
ATTTTACTGTGTTATTTGTATTTCCATTCATTTTATTATTAATTTTGTTATTTCAATTATGGAAAAATGTCATAATTGAGATTAATATAAAAATAAGATCATATAAATTTCATAAGATGATACTGATACTTGTAGGTACCCTTCTCAGTTGAAATTGAAAAATCGAATTAACTTCTCCACACGTGTTTCGCAAAATTAAAGGCCTTAACAGCGGAGAAGAATGCTTAACTCAAATAACGCAACTTAATTGTATTCTTGCTGGTCTTCCGTACTTCATAATTACAGCTGTATTATAAACACAAAATTACATTTCTTAATTACTGCGGGTCTTCTGATTGGTCGAAATTATACAATTTACAATGCGCTAAAAAAAAGATCTATCTCATATGGACATTTACATTTAAACTGAATGCAGCTTTCAACTAATTTTATAATATTTTAACAGCTTAAATCTAAAAATCTAAAATAATTAAAGAAATAACAAATAATTGTATTAAAAATTTATTTTTCATCTAAAAAAACTTTTGCCTTCAGAAAATATTTTTCATATTCATAAAAACAACTAAAAGCAAATAAAAGCATTTTAAATTAAATAATATCTTTGTTTTATTGAGTTTTGTATGTTACAATTCATAGCTTATTTTCATGTGTGGGGGAGGGGTCCAATTAAAAAAATACATGATTTGCATTCCTCAAAGCCTTGTGCTTTTAACTAATATAATCACTAAATTGAATGCGATTGAATTTCTAGAGTTTCCATAAAATTAGTTATAGGGGTGGGTAATAAATATAGAAAAAAATATTTCTGCCATGACTTTAAAAAAGAAAAAATATTTATAATAATTTCCATCATTTGTGAATAGTTTCTGAAAGTTTCATTTACATCCGACAATTATTTTTATTTTTGCAAGATTTTCTAAATTTTGTCTGTCATACAAAAAAAAAAAACGTGCTAAAAATTTTTGTTATTTTACTAGTTCCGGTGATGCAAAGAGAAACAAGGTTTTTCTAATCAAAATTTAGAATGTTCTAAAAAAAGGAAAACATTTAAAAAAATAATTAAAAAATATTTCGGTCTTTCCTCTTAATAATAACATAAACATTTAGACGATAAAATTTTGTTTTTGTCAAGTTTGGCGTCTTTTTCATCAGAGTATGCTGTTTTTTTTAGCAATCTCATGAAGATACCTACATTAAATCTTTTCTTTTTTCCCTACGCTTACTGTTGATATATATATATATGGGGGATCCAATGAAAATCCCATGTCTTCTTGATAAATATTAATTAAAAATGGAAAAATATAAGAGACCAAATTTGCATCTTGCAGTATACTTATTTATAAATCTTTCGTTAATCGGCAAAAATGTCAATACGCCAGAAACAAATAAAGAAAAATACATTCTAAATAAAAGTAATCGTAATAATTTTATGAAAAATAGTTTATCTTTACTCGATGTGCTAAAAATCTTGAATTTTATTTACACAACATTAAAAAGTGTATTTTTATAACATGAGTTGCTTACTTCAGTCAGTTTGGGTCAGTTTGGGTCAGTTTGGATGGCTGCGATGATATTTACCGGTCGATGACAGCCACTTTTAATTCATTTTTTTAACAGATTTTAACGGAATGGCTTCTGTTTATGTCAACCCGTAATACAAAGTAATATTTTATTTATTTATTTTAATCTTTCATTTCATTAATGTAAACTATTAGTTTATTTTTCTGTGATTTCTATTGTTAAATATCAATTTTTTTCTGAATAGTGCAACCATTAGAATGAAAGAAAAATGGGACAATAAAATGGAAGACAAGGGGGACAAGAGGAAGGAAGATAGACAAAGGGGGACAAGAGGAGGGAAGACAAGGGGGGACAAGAGGAGGGAAGACAAGGGGGGAACAAGAGGAGGGAAGACAATGGGGAACAAGAGGACGGAAGACAAGGGGGGACAAAAGGATGGAAGAAAAGTGGGACAGTATAATGGAAGACAAGGGGGACAAGAGGAAGGAAGATAGACAAAGGGGGACAAGAGGAGGGAAGACAAGGGGGGGACAAGAGGAGGGAAGACAATGGGGAACAAGAGGACGGAAGACAAGGGGGGACAAAAGGAGGGAAGAAAAGTGGGACAGTATAATGGAAGACAAGTGGTACAAGAGTAAGGAAGACAATGGGACAAGAGGAAGGAAGAAATGTGGGACAATAAAATAGAAAACGAAGGAGACAGGTTGCTGGAAGACAAGCTGGGAAGGTATGATGGAAGACAGGATGGAAGACAACAAGGGGAAAAAGAAGGAAGATAAGTGGGACAAGAGGATGGAAGACAAGTGGAAGAAACGGATGGAAGACAATTGGGATAATAGAATGAAAAACAATTGTGACAAGAGGATGGAAGGCTTGCGTGACAATAAAATAGAAGACACGTGGGACAAGATGATAGAAGGCAAGTTGGACAAAAGAATTGAAGACAAGTGAAACAAGGAAGGGAGACAAGTGGGACAAGACAATGGAAGAAGATAGAAGACAAATGGGACAATAGGATGGAAGAAAATTGGTACAATAGGATGGAAAATAACTGGGAAAAGAACATGGAAGACAATGGGACAAGAGACTGAAAGAAAACTGGAAAGAGGGTATAAGAAAAGTGGGACAAGAGGACGAAAGAAAAGTGGGACAGAAGGATGGAAGACAAATTGGACAATAGGATGGAAGGTTTGTGCGACAAGAGGGTGGAAAATAAGTGAAAAAGATGATGGAAGAAAAGTTGGAAAATAGGATGGGAGATAAGTAGGACAAGAGGATGTAGGAAAAGTGGGTTTATAAGATGTAAGATAAGTGGAAAAAGAATATGGAAGAAAAGTGACACAATAGGATGAAAGATAAGTGGGACAAGGGGGTGGGAGAAGAATAGGACAATAGGTTGGAAGACAAGTGGGAGAATAGGATGGAAGAATTTGGAGACAAAAGCATGGGTAGAAAAGTGGAATAATAGAATTGAAGACAAGTAGGAAAAAAGGATGGAAGAAAACTCGGACAATAGGAAGGAAGAATTGTGGGACAAGTGGATGGAAGACAAATGGGACAAGAGAAACAGTTTACTGGGACGTGAAGATGGAAGTCAAGTAGGACAATAGGATGGAAGAAAAGAGGAACAAGATGATTGAAGACGAGTGGGACAAGAGGAAGGAAGCCAAATATGTCAAAAGGAAGGAAGCCAAGTGTGACAAGAGGATAGAAGAAAAGAGGAACAAGATGATTGAAGACGAGTGGGACAAGAGGAAGGAAGCCAAATATGTCAAAAGGAAGGAAGCCAAGTGTGACAAGAGGATAGAAGAAAAGAGGAACAAGATGATTGAAGACGAGTGGGACAAGAGGAAGGAAGCCAAATATGTCAAAAGGAAGGAAGCCAAGTGTGACAAGAGGATAGAAGAAAAGAGGAACAAGATGATTGAAGACGAGTGGGACAAGAGGAAGGAAGCCAAATATGTCAAAAGGAAGGAAGCCAAGTGTGACAAGAGGATAGAAGAAAAGAGGAACAAGATGATTGAAGACGAGTGGGACAAGAGGAAGGAAGCCAAATATGTCAAAAGGAAGGAAGCCAAGTGTGACAAGAGGATAGAAGAAAAGAGGAACAAGATGATTGAAGACGAGTGGGACAAGAGGAAGGAAGCCAAATATGTCAAAAGGAAGGAAGCCAAGTGTGACAAGAGGATAGAAGAAAAGAGGAACAAGATGATTGAAGACGAGTGGGACAAGAGGAAGGAAGCCAAATATGTCAAAAGGAAGGAAGCCAAGTGTGACAAGAGGATGGAAGAAAAGAGGAACAAGATGATTGAAGACGAGTGGGACAAGAGGAAGGAAGCCAAATATGTCAAAAGGAAGGAAGCCAAGTGTGACAAGAGGATGGAAGAAAAGAGGAACAAGATGATTGAAGACGAGTGGGACAAGAGGAAGGAAGCCAAATATGTCAAAAGGAAGGAAGCCAAGTGTGACAAGAGGATAGAAGAAAAGAGGAACAAGATGATTGAAGACGAGTGGGACAAGAGGAAGGAAGCCAAATATGTCAAAAGGAAGGAAGCCAAGTGTGACAAGAGGATAGAAGAAAAGAGGAACAAGATGATTGAAGACGAGTGGGACAAGAGGAAGGAAGCCAAATATGTCAAAAGGAAGGAAGCCAAGTGTGACAAGAGGATGGAAGAAAAGAGGAACAAGATGATTGAAGACGAGTGGGACAAGAGGAAGGAAGCCAAATATGTCAAAAGGAAGGAAGCCAAGTGTGACAAGAGGATGGAAGAAAAGAGGAACAAGATGATTGAAGACGAGTGGGACAAGAGGAAGGAAGCCAAATATGTCAAAAGGAAGGAAGCCAAGTGTGACAAGAGGATAGAAGAAAAGAGGAACAAGATGATTGAAGACGAGTGGGACAAGAGGAAGGAAGCCAAATATGTCAAAAGGAAGGAAGCCAAGTGTGACAAGAGGATGGAAGAAAAGAGGAACAAGATGATTGAAGACGAGTGGGACAAGAGGAAGGAAGCCAAATATGTCAAAAGGAAGGAAGCCAAGTGTGACAAGAGGATGGAAGAAAAGAGGAACAAGATGATTGAAGACGAGTGGGACAAGAGGAAGGAAGCCAAATATGTCAAAAGGAAGGAAGCCAAGTGTGACAAGAGGATGGAAGAAAAGAGGAACAAGATGATTGAAGACGAGTGGGACAAGAGGAAGGAAGCCAAATATGTCAAAAGGAAGGAAGCCAAGTGTGACAAGAGGATGGAAGAAAAGAGGAACAAGATGATTGAAGACAAGTGGGACAAGAGGAAGGAAGCCAAATATGTCAAAAGGAAGGAAGCCAAGTGTGACAAGAGGATAGAAGAAAAGAGGAACAAGATGATTGAAGACGAGTGGGACAAGAGGAAGGAAGCCAAATATGTCAAAAGGAAGGAAGCCAAGTGTGACAAGAGGATAGAAGAAAAGAGGAACAAGATGATTGAAGACGAGTGGGACAAGAGGAAGGAAGCCAAATATGTCAAAAGGAAGGAAGCCAAGTGTGACAAGAGGATGGAAGAAAAGAGGAACAAGATGATTGAAGACGAGTGGGACAAGAGGAAGGAAGCCAAATATGTCAAAAGGAAGGAAGCCAAGTGTGACAAGAGGATGGAAGAAAAGAGGAACAAGATGATTGAAGACAAGTGGGACAAGAGGAAGGAAGCCAAATATGTCAAAAGGAAGGAAGCCAAGTGTGACAAGAGGATGGAAGAAAAGAGGAACAAGATGATTGAAGACGTGGGACAAGAGGAAGGAAGCCAAATATGTCAAAAGGAAGGAAGCCAAGTGTGACAAGAGGATGGAAGAAAAGAGGAACAAGATGATTGAAGACGAGTGGGACAAGAGGAAGGAAGCCAAATATGTCAAAAGGAAGGAAGCCAAGTGTGACAAGAGGATAGAAGAAAAGAGGAACAAGATGATTGAAGACGAGTGGGACAAGAGGAAGGAAGCCAAATATGTCAAAAGGAAGGAAGCCAAGTGTGACAAGAGGATGGAAGAAAAGAGGAACAAGATGATTGAAGACGAGTGGGACAAGAGGAAGGAAGCCAAATATGTCAAAATGAAGGAAGCCAAGTGTGACAAGAGGATGGAAGAAAAGAGGAACAAGATGATTGAAGACGAGTGGGACAAGCGGAAGGAAGCCAAATATGTCAAAAGGAAGGAAGCCAAGTGTGACAAGAGGATAGAAGAAAAGAGAAACAAGATGATTGAAGACGAGTGGGACAAGAGGAAGGAAGCCAAATATGTCAAAAGGAAGGAAGCCAAGTGTGACAAGAGGATGGAAGAAAAGAGGAACAAGATGATTGAAGACAAGTGGGACAAGAGGAAGGAAGCCAAATATGTCAAAAGGAAGGAAGCCAAGTGTGACAAGAGGATGGAAGACAAGTGGGACCAGAATATTGAAGACAAGTTGTTCAAGAACAATTGGGACAAGAGAATGGATGACAAATGTGACAATAGGATGGAAGAAAATTTTCGCAAGAGGATGGAAGAAAATAGGATAAGAAGATAGACGAAAACTGAGACAAGGGAATGGAAGAAAAGTTGGGCAATAGAATAGAAGACGAGTGGGACAATAGAATTTGGGACAATGGAAGAAAAGGGGGACAAGAGAAAGGAAGCCAAGTGTGACAAAATGATGGAAGGCAACTGCGACAAGAGGATGAAATATATTATTTTTAGAATATATAATATATATTAGTTGAATCTAAAAAAAAAATCTTTATTTAAATAATCTCTTCCCATACATTACTTTGAAATTGAGTCGATCTCATCATCTTCGTTTATAAAATTTTATAATTATTATTAATCAAATTTAATATTTATCCTTTAAGCTACACTTTACAATTACCTGAATTCCATCTATAATATATATCCTTACCTACAATATTTGAATTTCTATAAATACTGTACAATATTCTATTGAAAGTAGATTAGGAGATATACATGATTTATTCTTTCTGTCAATGGGTCTTAGTTACGACGGAGATAAGTGTAAGAATGATGACACAGAAAGGCGGAAATAATTATGAGTCTGCGCATCTATAGTTAATAATAATATTCAATCAATAACCACGTAATATTTTCAAAATCATTTTTTTGGGGGAAAATATTTTTCTAATATCTTTATTCATAAAGGACATGAAGTCTTTAAAGTAGTACACCTTTTAAAAGCTCGAAGAATGACAGTTTTTAAATATTAAATTATTAAATAGATATTATAGATTTTACAAACATTACTAAAAATATCAAAGAATTTTTTTTTTATTACAGACAAATATAATCTAGAATATAAATAAAAAATAAAAAAATAAAAATAAAAAATGAATTTTTGGGGGACATATTTTATTTTGTCATTTATTTATTTATTTATTTATTTTTATTTCAGTCTCAGACATCCGTATCGACTAGTTTTTCAGCATTTATTTCTGAAAGATTCCTTTTTAAAAAGTATATTCCTTATACACAAAGCAAAATCATCTCAAAAAAAGATGGAGGGTACTGTCGCACGAAAATAATTTTTTCTCAAATTTTTCAAAAGATTGTTATAAGAAAATTATTGACTTTTACAAATATGCCAGAATTAGATTAATTAATTAGGTTTTATTTTACGATTCGGGGCAGATTTTAAGGAATTTGGTAATAGTTTGAAAAAAAAAACTCCATGGAGTCCTGCGTTTGGAATGCGGAATTTAATTTCTAGAAATTTCATGAAGTAAATAGGGGAGGGGTAACAGATGTTTTTTTTTACCAAGATTTTCTAAAAATAATAATTTCAAAAATAAATTCATTCATTTGTGAATAAGTACTGCTGAAAGTTTCATTAAAATCCAAAAATTATTTGAATTTGCAAGAATTTCCAAATTAATGTGCTATTTTACCAGAAAATATCCATTATTTTACACCGTTACGCTTAACCCAAATTTCGAACGTGTTAGAAAGGAGCAAAATAATTAAAAAATACTTTATATAGTTTGGGGACTTTTTCATCATGCTATGCTGTTTTATAGCGAAAAAGTGATATCATTCTTTCTGCTTTCGATTATTAGCAGAAACATTTACCACAAAATTAAATTTTATTAAAACGAAAGCTATGCAATTTTTTTTTTAAATTAGGTGTCAAATTTCTGGTCGCATGACAACTGAAAATATCTACATTATTGTCTTTACTTTATTAAATTAAATATTAAATGACATAATTATTAATATTTTGGGATAATTCCATAACATTTGATCTCTTCACCTCCCCCCACCAACTGATGTCTTGTCTATTCAAGTCTTCCAAGCTTATAAAACACGTTCTTTTACAACAGAGACAAAAAATATAATATAACTGACCAATTCAACTAATTAGTTGTTGCAGAGTTATGGGTGATAATTCAAAGAATTATTATCAGAAGGCTTTAAAAGTTTAATAGTTAATTTATTTTTGTTAATATTTTGTTATATATTATTATTGTTCAAAAATTGTTTTTACGACAGTGAATTATTTCAGGAACTGTCTTCTGGTTTGAAATGTTTCAGTCAAATAAGTTTGGGTGTTTTTGATTTGTTCTTTTTCTTGTAAGTCAATTTTGAATTTACTGTTCTTATACAACAAATCAGTAAAAAATAATTTGCAATATTTTTTTTTTATAATTGAACGAAGTTATCTACCTTTGATTGTGATTGTTCGCAGAGAAGAAATAGAATTTAAAATTAATAAATTCAATCTTTCTTGAATTCGACAATAGTTAAAACTTATATGTGAAATATAAATTATTTATTGTAATGTTGGAAAGGATGTATTGTGTATTTGAGTGAGTGTGTGAGAAAAATATTATTATTTTTACATTACTTGTTATGTAAATTTTTACAATAGTCGATGCAGCTTCTTTTGTAGCGGATGTTGAATTTTCTGATTCAGTGTTCAAGAAAGGATATTTCAACGCCACTGTCTTCAGCTACAATTCTCATGAACAGTTTTGACTTCACCGTTGGAAGCTTCTGGTCTCACTATATTGTACGTAAAACTCTACAAATGCGGCACGAGGCCAGAAAGGGGGAATGGGGAAAAGGAAGGTCATCAACTGCCTTAAGATTAAACTTAGCTAGTCACAATCACTGACCCAGGCATACAAGCAATATTCCTTTCACCAAAATAACGCATTTTTACTTACCATTCTTACCTCAACCGCCATAATGCCTCAGAAACTCTATGAAGTCCTAAACTAGTCCCCATATTTACAATTCATTGTCTGTGGGGGGAGGGGGATAAAATAACAATTTAAAAATCTAAAAAACCCAATGATTATTTACATATATGTACAAAACTATATACAAGAAACTAAACAAAAATTTTGTTATTTGTAAAACTCCCCACAGCCCTAACTGTGACAGAAATATCAGTTAACTGGACGAAATCAACGCGGGACATAGAAAACTAAAACATTCGTACAAGCCATGCACTCACTACAAACACAACAACAAATACGAAAAGACACATTCGAAATGAAAGGCACCCTCCACCCACCAGAGAACTAACGATGGGGGGGGGGTAAACAAAAGAAAAAAAATAGGGCCAGAAATAAAAGGGGCCAATGAGCAATATATACCCTAGCTAAGTTAACATGAAAAAGGAGAAGAAAAAAAAATTAAAACAAAAACCGACCTAAACTGACCTATACACGGGAAGGGTTGCCAATGTTCAACCCAGCAATTCCCAAAATTCTTAATGCCTAACCGGTATCAAAATGCCACTCCAAGTCAGCACCTTTCACTCGGCAGAGACGCGCAAGACTCACCCATCTTTCGCCAAATTCCAATGGATGGAGTCGTTTCCTTTCCGTCTTAATCTTGACCTTAAGCTGATGCTTAAAGAACAAGATCATTTGGGAAGAGGTAAACTTCCCGCGCCTATGAAATTCCACCTGTCGCGTCGTCCATATCACGACTCGCATAACCCCCAGTGAGCAAAGGAACACATAGTGATCAGCCTTAGTCTACGGTGGTGCTATATTGCTACAGACGGAACTGGCCTCGAGGACAAAGAACTTTCCGCGCAGCATGCGAACCATGATGTCTTCAACAAACAACGGAGCTACGACACTACACTGAAAAAAGTCGTGACCTAGGGTCTCCACCTCCCCTGCAGCGAACGCAGTTTGGCGACTTTACCAAACCCGCCGCACAAAGTCTTTTGGCGACCCAAAGGTGACCTGCCTGGTGAGTGATGCCTCAGTGTTAGTGAGACATTTCAGCCCAGGCACCCAAGGCCATATGCAGCGAGCCTCCTGCTTCATCAGACTGAGCTCGCCTATCAAGGCATCCTGAACGTTCCCACTAACTAACACTTGATATAATGCCTTACGGGACAACGGTTGGACGTCGGAGTGGCCATCCTTCGCCTGTAGGAGTCGCTTGAGGGCAAACCGACATTCACGATAGAAAGAGCCCTCGCCTGGAGGCGTACAGCCGGCCTCTTCCTCACACGAGCGCACATTTCTCAAGGATGGAAAATTTTTTACGGGCGTCTTCCTTCCAGAATTCGCCTCAACGCAAGGCACCCCCAGACCACCATCAGAGGGATGGAGATAACAGATCTCGCGACTAACCATGGCGGACTTGCCTCCCCACAAGAACGCCAATAAAGTGTCAGACGGGAGTGGAAGCACGGAGAGTCGGTAAAGGAGAATCAGGTAGATGTGCGAGGCACATACTTCCGCCTCCCCTTTAAGGAAAGATTCCTCCGAGTCCACAGACGAACTGCGACCTCGGCCTTCTCTCGCCCGACCAATTCATTTTCAACGGGAAGTCGGGACCGAACCAGACGCCGAGTATCTTGACCGGTCCGTCCGTCCAGAGGAAAGGTCCAGGAAGAGAAACCCCCTTCCACGAACCCAGCCGCAAGCAGACAGACTTATTGCGGTTGATCTTGGAACCTGTCACCATCTCACTGATGCAAGTTTCGCGCTCTTTAGTTTAAATACTACCTGGGTCACATGATTGCCCAAATAAGGCTAGACCCTTTTCCAAGAATAATGATCTAAGTTCTAAATAATGCGTAGGGGTCGTACAGTTTAACTAATCACTGATTGAGCGAAACTACTTTGTATACTTTTTAAAAGCGTAAAATTTTTACTACATGAAATTTATATTGATATTATTTAAAACAGTAATATTTTTTTAAATATCACATTTAAAAATTAATTAAAATTAGAACTCTATAGTCACTTATATTTTTGTCTGTTCTTTTGTAAAATAACATTTTGGCTAAATTATTAAATTAAATTAAAATTAAAGTATATTGTTACATTTCGTAATGTTGAAAAATTGAAACGGTAGCCATATTTAAAGAACATCAGTTCGAAGAAAAAAAGCAGAAGAAGCAGTTTATTAAAAATCATGACGTAAACACTAAAAAAAAGAATAAAAGTAGTGACAGATTTCAAACTTTAAAGATGTAGGTACCTTAATGAAATCGCTAAAAAAGAGTATAGCATGACGAAAAAGACGCCAAATTTGATGAAAACATAACTTTATCATTCAAATGTTTATGTTATTATTAAGAGGAAAGATCAAAGTATTTTGGGGGTATTTTTTTACATTTTTTATTCGTTCCTAGCACGTCCAAAATTTTCGTTAAAAATCTTGTTTTTTTAGTCAGCAAAATTAACAGATAATTAATAATGTCAGTTATTTTTTCCCATTTTATAAAAAAAAAATGAAATTCTCAGTTTGAAATTCTTTTAAAAATCAATTAAAATTTTTTCAAAACTTATTTTAAGAAAATCAGAAATTATAATGTTTATTTAAAATATTTTGGACCAAGCTTAACTTAGTTTCTGAAAATAAAACAAAGCAGGTCATAACCTTTCGCGTCACTTGACTAGGTGACGAAAGACATTCATGGCGTTTTGATAGCTTACGTGAGGATAATTCCTTCTACGGAAGGAGAGATGTGAAGTTATTTAGATTCAAGTGAGCAAATTATTTACCTCGTTATTTTTAAGGAAAACTTTCAGCGCTCTGAATTTTTTATTTTTTTGTACTTAGCTTTCACCTTTACGTTTACGATGCTTTGTGGAAAATATATTATAAAGAAATTAAAATAAGACTGTTGAGAGTGAGATTAAATTTCAGGTCGGTACTCTTCTCAGATGAAATTGAAAAATCAAATTCTCCACACGTGTTTCGCAAAAATAAATCTATATCTCAAAAGGACATTTACGAAACTGAATACGGCTTTTAACTAATTTTATAATATTTTAACAACTTAAATGTAAAAATCTATTATAATTAAAGAAATAACAAATAATTGTATTAAAAATTAAGTATTTAAGTTAAATACTAAACTGAAAATCAATTCACGTGACTTTTTTTTTTATTGTACGCATGATACTTCCGGTTTTCCGTAGATTTGATTCACAGTGTTATTATTGACACACATTATATTTTTTATATACTGTTGTTCGTTAGTTTGTAAGAAGCTTTGGAAATTATAATCTGTAAATATATATCTACTTAATAACAACATTCGTTAAATTCTACAAACTTTTCCCTAATTTTAGAAGAATTAACAACATAATGTAAAAATAATAAAATATTTCAGAAATAACAAATAATTGTTTTAAAAATTCATTTTTCATCGAAATATCTTTTTGCTTTCAGACAATATTGTCTATGTTCGTTAAAATAAATAAAAGCAATTAAAAGCTTTTGAAATTAAATAATATTTTTGTTTTATTGAGTTTTGTATGTTACAGTTCAGAGATGATTTTCAGGTAGAGGTGGTCCAACTAAAAAAAAAAAGAACATGATTTGGTTTACTCAAAGCCTTGTGCTTTTAACTAATATAATCACTAATCTTCCCAAAATTGAAATTATAGAGTTTTCGTACAATTAGTTATTTGTGGGGAAGGGGGTTATACATACGAAAAAAATATTTTTGCCATGTCTTTAAAAAATGAAAACATAAGTTCCATCATTTGTGAATAGTTTCTGAAAGTTTCATTAAAATCCGACAATTATTTTTACTTTTACAAGATTAATGCCTGTCATACAGAAAAAAAACGCGCTAAAATTTTATGTTATTTTACTAGTTCTGGTGACACAAAGAGAAACAAGGTTTTTTTAATCAAAATATAGAATGTTCTAAAAAGAAGGAAAAATTTTTAAAAGTAATTAAAAAATACTTTGATCTTTTCTCTCAATAATAACATTAACAAACATTTAGACGCTAAAATTTTGTTTTCGTCAAGTTTGGCGTCTTTTTCATCATGCTATGCTCTTTTTTTTAGCGATCTCATTAAGGTACCTAGATAAAGAATAAAGATTGTTAAAAAAATGCAATAAAAATCAAATAAGATGTTAAATAAATAAGATATCAAATTTAGTTTTCGTTATTTTAAATGAGTTTCTGTTTAACGCATCAATTTTATGAAAAAAGCAAATAATGAGCTAAAACTAATTTTGGAATATTAACCTGGGATTTTTATTTTAATGATTGTAATTGTTTCAATGACTTACTTAACCTCATTGAAATAATTACAATCGTTAGTATCCCCAGTTTTAGTTCAACATTTCAGTAATAAGAACGCTGACGTATTGGTATGTTGCTCACTTGCAGTTACGAAGTCCGAATCAAGTCAAGATTTACTTAATTTTATATGTCTGACCAAATCAACCAACGAACTAACAAACAAAAGAGACATTGACTTCTATTGTTAGTATTTTCTTCACATTCCTTCATCTTCTTCGTCATCATCATCATCATCATCATCATAATAATAATAATAATAAGGACTTATATCAATATTGTTACATCAAATGTTATATTTCTTGCATACTCATGTTTGAGTTGATATCCCTGTTTTTAAACAACGTAAATTTACGTCTTCCGGACTGTGTATTCGAGAGTTTAACACTGAGAGAATGTGTCTTCTGGCAAGGGTCGAGCTTACATCCCTCTTATAGAGGAAACCACCGTCCCAACAGGTAGGCATTTTGGCATTATACCACTCAGCCAGCAATGTTCAATTAACCTTCTTAAGAAATGTACGTCTCACTTTTTTTTTACTCTCTCGAAGCCCATATCTGATAACTTTATTTTCGTATCATATTGTCAACTTTTGTTAAAGAGAATTCTATTTTCTATTGATGAAAGTCTATAATTATCGAATCGGACTCCAACACACTTTACTCATTATTTATTGACGCATTTCCAGTTTCACATGTTGAATACAAACTTCCGTTATTTTTCCGATGAATTATAAACAGAAAAAAAAAAACGTTTTATTTACACTTAATTTTCAGACACCAACTATTTCGTAAGGTAAATTTAATCGAAAAATAAAAGCAAACATTTATTTTTCAAATACAGACAGAAGGATACTGTGTATGATGCCTGAATGGCCATTCAATAGTTTTCAATTCTAGTTAAAGCTTAATTACTAAAACTTTACCCAAATTAATACAAGGCCATTTTATTAAATCCTCTGGTGCCCATAGAGAAGAACACAATATAAGTTTTTGTAACTGACCGGCCTTCGAAAGAACCTCTACAGGCAACTAACAGTTCTATCGATATACTTCTCTATGTGGGAGGGAAACGCGTAACAAAGGAGTTTCACCATTTTGTCATTCAATTATCCACTATTAGTTTGATATATAGATTTGTATATATAATTTAATGTATAGATTTCTATATATAATAATTTGATATATAGATTTATATATATATAATTTAATGTGTTGATTTCTATATATAATAATTTGATATATAGATTTATATATATATAATTTAATGTGTTGATTTCTATATATAATAATTTGATATATAGATTTATATATATATAATTTAATGTGTTGATTTCTATATATAATAATTTGATATATAGATTTATATATATATAATTTAATGTGTTGATTTCTATATATAATAATTTGATATATAGATTTATATATATATAATTTAATGTGTTGATTTCTATATATAATAATTTGATATATAGATTTATATATATATAATTTAATGTGTTGATTTCTATATATAATAATTTGATATATAGATTTATATATATATAATTTAATGTGTTGATTTCTATATATAATAATTTGATATATAGATTTATATATATATAATTTAATGTGTTGATTTCTATATATAATAATTTGATATATAGATTTATATATATATAATTTAATGTGTTGATTTCTATATATAATAATTTGATATATAGATTTATATATATATAATTTAATGTGTTGATTTCTATATATAATAATTTGATATATAGATTTATATATATATAATTTAATGTGTTGATTTCTATATATAATAATTTGATATATAGATTTATATATATATAATTTAATGTGTTGATTTCTATATATAATAATTTGATATATAGATTTATATATATATAATTTAATGTGTTGATTTCTATATATAATAATTTGACATATAGATTTGCAATCATATTTTCTAATATGACATAGGTAAAGCAACTTTTTCTTTAAATATTTCGGTAAAATCTTTTCCTGACTTAACCGACATACAAACTTTTATCTTTCGTCAAATGATGTTTTTATCAAATAATCAAAACTCAAATTTTGTATCGTCTTTATCCTTTTAATTAATTACACTAAATTAATTACACTAAAACTAAATGAGAAAGTGTGACTATCACTGCGCGATGCTTAACAATCAATCAAATTTCTTTTAATATTGAGTTCGATCTTCGAAGAGTGTGTCTCTACTTGTTTAGCATTCTGCTACCACTTTCTTTCGACGTCAATTTTTGTACAAACTAAACACCAAAGTGAATCACAGAGCCTTGATATTTCTTCAATTTCTGATTGGTCAATTAATGCTAATATTATGCTTTCGTCTATATCTGCACGGCTAAAATTGATTTACCGCCAAAAATCTGTCCATGTGTTTCAAGCCTATCACGTGACATTCAACATTATAAATACTTGGACACATTTTTAACTCTTCCTTTTTTGCCTTCTCTCACACACAAGATGTAGCGTTAGAGAGATTACGTCTTTCTCTTATGGGAAAACACTATAACACACGCGCGCGCGCGCACACACACACGTACGTACGAACATTGCACATCTCTGAACTAATCTTATTTACTCCTTCAACTATACAAGCAACAGAAACTATTGTTGAATAGTTTCTGTTGCTTGTAACAGTGAGATTTTCTTCAGCAGCATACAAGTTTACAATACCTTCTTATCTAAGAACATTCTTTTCATTGAGACTGGCCATTATTTTACGAACTGAAATCTTTCCCTGGAGTCCAGATAAAAAAAAAACACTACAAAACTTAAATTCTTGGGTAAACTCACACACACACACACACACACACACACACACACACACACACACACACACACACCAGTTAAATATACATACATTTTGAGTTTGAGCTTAAAATTAAAAAACAAATTACAAGATATCGACAAAAAATCTACGCCATTGTAATTCTTTTTATAATATATTGAAAATTGTTGACCAAAATATCGCCTTTGTCATTTCTCAGTTTTGTGTTGTTTTCTCTTGTTTGCTTATTGTTTGCTAGCACATTTGTAAAGTAAAAAAATGTACGGATTGGATTGAAGCCGTTCAATACACTTGTGAACTCCTGACATCTTAACTAACCTTGTTATGAAAAGTAGATATTGGAACTCCAGAAAAAGGAGGATTTTTGAATGCTGATTTTCTAGACAATTTTTTTTATATCCCTGCCTCATTTTGTCTTCTGTATAAAAAATTAACTCCGTACAAAATCCTAAATTCTTGTGCTAAACACAAAAACTATTTAGTAGGGATGGAAAGGGAAAAGTGAAATCGTGCTTCTCGCAGCCCTAAATTGAAATAGACGCAAATAACAACACTGAACCACAGTGTAAAATCTTCTCGAATGGCTTTAAAATTTAAGGAATCAGCATATATGCTAGGCCACAAAAATCTCTTAAACCGGCCAAGCATAGAAATGAATACAATAAGGGAAATAGTAATACGAAGTGCTAGAGAAAAACAACAACAGAATTGTAAAAAAATGGTTACTGAGACATTAAGTTTATAAGTTCAAAAAATTCATAAATATGGCCCAGTGGATAAAAGCGTTGGATGAATCTAGTGACTTAACCCAAAGAGTTTGGCTACAGCAGATGTGAAAAAAAAAAAAAAACAAACTTGAATCGAGTTAAAGGGACATAACTAATACTGAAACATCCGCATAGAGGCATGTCACGTGGAACTAGAACAGTCTACCCCGGTGGATGAAAATCCAATCACCTGAAGAAGGCCTGAGCATACAACAGCCGCTACGCCGCGAATATGGCAACGAAGTTGAGGATAACAGTCCGAACAGTGTAAATCAATCCATAACAATTTTCGTGGTTTTAACCACCGAGCATAAAAGATTTACATGTGTTTTTTTACAAACCATCTGACTTTCTTAAAGATACACTTCTCTCAAAAGAACGCGTACGAAACAAAAGCTTAGACGGTTAAACATTTATTAAAACACTAACAGTAATAAAAAAAAAATTCTACCATTGAAGTTTGATAAATATCGAGATGTTAGAAGAGAATATCAAAACTTTGGAAAGGAGCTTAGAAAATTGTAAAATATGAAGGTAATGGCAGTACCAATAATGACAGGAGTACTGATTATAGCCTAGAATACCTTTTTCAAAACAATTGATATATAGAGTTATATAAGGAAGAGTTGAAACAAGAATGGAATTGGAAGAAAAAATCAACGCGAATGGAACTGTTCAGTTCTCCTCACTTAATCCCAAGCGAAAATCAGTAGAAAAACTGATACTAACATTTACTTGAAATGTACAGAGTAAATCCAGTAAATTTGCTCTCACTTGTTCTCTAGAGAAATTCAACAAAAACTAAAATGGATACTTCCTAAAAATAACAATCATCAATCTCACAGACAACACGCTTACAAATTTGTGCGTTTTAAAAATTGCTTCTAAGGGAAGCAACTCATTTAGAGAGTATTTCCCCTTAGCTTAGATTAACTTGAAATTTTAATAATTGAATAACACTGAAATCATCAAGTTTCAGATAACAAAATTTAGATTTTAAATTTTCGGCAAAATTAATTTAATAAATAAAGTAAAACAAGTGTTGGGGTTTGTTTTTTTTTCAATTTTTATACCTTAAATGTTATATCGTATGCAAATATGAAGTAAAATTATTGGAATTTAAAATCAATTGCAATTTCTTATTTACTTTATTTTTTATTTTTATATATATTTTTTTTTAACTATGACATTTTTATTCAAGAATGAGTGACAATGAAAAAAAGAAGGAGTTTAAAAACAACATTTCTCTGGGATCAAAATGGAATGAAACAAATTCTCCGAAGAAGAATTTGAAAGACAAAAAAAGTGACGAGTAGAGGATATATAAATTGGTTTAAATTATTTTAAAGGCATTTTATATTGTTTTAGAGATGATTTATAAATCTGACCCAAGAACCGAGAAAACATCCAACGAACTAATTAATCCCACATTTTGATTTTATTTTTTTATAATTAATACCAGATTTTACACACGCCAACAATAGGTTAAATAGTTGCATGAATTTGTACTTTCAACATCTACTTGGATTTGTACTTTCCACATGTACTTTGATTTGTACTTTCCACATGTACTTGGATTTGTACTTTCCACATGTACTTGGATTTGTACTTTCCACATGTACTTGGATTTGTACTTTCCACATGTATTTAGATCAAGCAGTATATATAAAATATAGAAAAAAAACTTTATCATTATAGAGAAGAATACTTGATAAAAGCCGTTTGTGTAATTTACTACATTAGCATCTTCATCATAATCCGAATCCCATGTGTTTTTTATTTGTAAGCTATTTCTTTCTAAAAAAAAAAAGAAAAAGAAAAAGAAAAAAAAGAAAAAGAAAAGAAAATACAGGATGACACAATTATTCTCCACTCACTCCCACCGTCTAAATGGTAAGTCTGAAAGGTTCAATAAGGGCAATCTGTTGTTAATTGGGGTGAAGAATTGCTTATTAATTTTAACGCCTGCCAAATGAAATTGCTCTCTTTTAACCGCGTATAAAAAATCATTCATTGATTTGTTTGGTTATTTAAAGCCGAAATATATTTTGGTGTGTAAGGGTTCGTTTACAGTATCTGTATAAGAGAACCTTTTTTATCTTCCATCAGTATGGTTGATGCTAGCCTCCAAGAAAGACACTTATGCACTACCAGTCTAACATTTTCCGCTGAAGTGGAACGATTATATTGAATCAACTGATAAGGTCTTCTGCTAACAAAGTTGGTTCATTGTGTCATGCTAGACAATTTTTCTCATCATAATCTATCCTGTATTGTATATTGCTATCACATTTCGTCTGGTGTTTCTGTTATGAATCTAGATATTCTTGACAAAATTCAAAGAAGAAACTACTATGTCATAGGTCTGACATGGCATCTTTGTTCCGGTCACTTAGCCACGGTCATAACGCAGTTTCCTTGTGCTTTTTTTTATAAATGCATTCATAGTCATTTTTCTGATAAGCTTTCTTCTTTGCTATCGCGACTTCATGAGGCACACTACTTAATTGGCAACTAGGACTCATCATCATTTTTAATTTTGAAATTTCTACATGTAAAAGTTCTATTCTAATAATTTCTTCTCTCTGACTTCTCGCTTGTGCCACTCTCTTCCAGTTTCCTATCAACTTTGATCTTCAAAAATTGAAATGCAATGTCAATCGTCATCTTTTGTTTCCTTGAATACTGATCTGTTATTGCCTTCTCTCCCCATTACGTTTTCTCAGTTTCTTTCACTCTCAGTAACTCGTTCCGTCTTAGTGGCTTTATCGCCTTAAAAAAGTTGTCGACTTTGCATCTCGCACTTCAATAAAACAATTTTTCATTTCATGATCGAACATATAACACGAACACAGATGTCTGTTCAGTGAGTGAAATAAAATACATTAATATATTGATTTATTCTGATTTTCATCAACATAAAACTCCAAGGCTATAGAATCTATGCAAATTCTATGACTTTGAAAAAGAGGACAAGTTTTTGACAGAATTTAGGGTATTTCATTCATCTTACCTGAGATCCAACCTCAATTGTACCCAGGAAAACGATTCACATTTTCAGTGATAAATATTGCTAAAATATAAATAATATAATAAGTTATCGAAGAATGATTATCACCTGTGTAGCATATCAGAAACCTCTTCAAGGTTAGTTAGGGCTTTTTCAAGCTAGGAGCAGAAAACTAATTATGTTCATGATAGATAGATAGATAGATAGATAGATAGATAGATAGATAGATAGATAGATAGATAGATAGATAGATAGATAGGTAGATGGGTAAATTGTCGCCATTTTTTTTAAATTTTGTGCATGCACGTTGTTTGTTTTTTTATTTTGTCAACTGCACAGTATAGATGGGTCAGTTGGGCACCGTCTGTGAGAAAAAGAGCGCCATGACGCAATTCAGTGCGCCAGAAAATTGGAAACGGCATACTCTACTGCTTGGCATTGGCACTAGAAGCTTTAATATGAACATTTCAGAGTGTGTAGTGTGTCAATCTGAGGACAGTGCAGAGAATTCAGAAAGATTTGGGTTCGACAGCTCAGAAAACACACTCTGATCTTTTCTGATAAGAAAATAACTTCCGAATTTGTTGATGAGGGCCTCAAACTCAATATGGAGGCCTATATCAAGTACCTTGTGGATGCAGTGATGCCCTGGCTACTGGAAGACCTTATGTCTGACAACAGGACCCTGCACCATGCTACACAAGCAGGAGAACACAGTCATGGCTGTCAGACAATTTCTGCAACCACATCACCCATTACATCTGGCCAACTAACTCCCCAGACTGCAACGCCCTTGATTATTGTGTGCGGGGCGCAGTAGAGCGAGTGATGAACAACACCAAAAATGAACTGAAGCCAAAGATTATGGCAGCATTCACCGACTTAAACAAGGAGACTGTCCAGAAAAGTTGAAGGAGGCTCCGATGTCGTCTGGAAGCCGTGGTTGAAGCCAATGGCGATTTTACTGAATACATTTACGCTTTGGTATTTCAGGATATTTTTGTGTAATTTTGGTAAATATATCTGTTAAAATGAGATGCTGGTGTTATTCTCATGTTGGCGTCATTTAGACAATTTATCCATCGCACCCTGTAGATCCGTCTGAGACTTTAATTTAACAATGTTGCATAAAGACTATAGGTTTATCATTTTGAAATCTAAATATTTTTTAAGCATTTCATCTGAAGCAAGACTGGAACGCTACTCGTACGCAAGTAACTACAGAGAGTGAAAGTAAAAAAAAAAAACTGGGCATAGCGGGGATTGAGGAAAAGATAGAATGAAGAATTATAAAAAGAAAGACAGTGACCAAGGCATCAAGACAATGGCTCAGAAGCAAAGGCATGAACTCTGAGAATTTTGGGGAGTTTTTTGAAACCTAACTTCTTGAATATCTATAAAGTAAAGAGCAATCTGTTCTTTAAAAAAATGAAAGATCAATGTACTTTTGTAGGCTTAAATCCTGGCATGAACATAGTTAATGAACCAAATAGAATCAACAATGTATTTTATTGACTTCTTCAAGTTGATTTTATACTTTCCTCTATGCTGTGTGATGCCTCCCCACACCCAATCGTCTCCAACGCACAACACCCGCAACTGGTCTTCGAAGTAACCGCTTCGATCTCGGCTTGTCCTATCCCACATTGTGTTTTTTTTTTGTTGTTGTTTTTTTTATCATAGGAAAGTCAAGATCGAATTGCCGCAGGGTATCTCTGTTACTGAATCAGTCCAAACAGGGTAATGATGTAACAATAAAAATGATCAAAAAGAAACGACGCCTGGCTTAAGAAAATAACTTCTGATTTTATATCGGTTATGGTACAATAACTGGTTTGAAGCGCTTAAGTGTATTCAGTTTCTCGTCTCAACCCGCTTCTAAATGGAAATGACACTTTGGTGATTTTAAGCAACGTTAGGGTGGCTGGCTTGGTTAAGTGTGTTACAAGGCTTTCGTCGGAGGTTTCGTCGGCAGACATTCACGTGGGTAGTCTCAGCAAGCCAGTCGCTGCGTTAATTCCGAATTGTCCTCAGTTCTGACTCCGACTTTGTACTCAACTTCACTTCTAGTTTCTGTATCTCTTGTACTGCTTCGAGGGCGTTCGTATTTTATAGACTCTCAGTCAATACTGGTAATGGGCAAGACGCAGTCTGGGGGTTTCGGTGATTCCCCCAATACAACAATAGTCCGTTGTTCAAAAATTGCTTACGCAAACAATCCTAGTGAGACCTCCTCTTTCGTGGAGTATGGTCGCAGGTTATCGATCCGCCTACACTCCTCTCATCTATTGGCATCTCACACTAACACCTATCGATAGGTGTTATTAATTTCTCCACCTCTTTTGGGGTCTTGCCTACGCCCGTTACTTTGGCTACCACTTAGCCAATGGCTTCTCGATCGCTTTGACGTAATCTAAGTTACTTCCTTAATTAGAGGATTTTATCTTTTCGTTATTTTTGCTGACGTGGGGCTTTTCGTTCCGTCACAAATTATGAACTAATTAAAATTATTTAAAATTATTAAGCTTTTTCTCGTCCTGACAAAATTCCGATACTTAACCCATGGCCTCCCTTGTTCGGTCATTCCCAAAACTTTATTACTTTGTTTTTATAAAAAGTCTTTATTCTCCACTTCTAGACAGTAGATCATATCTTTGCTTATTCCATATTTTGAACCAACATTTCTTAATGCCCGTCATAAATCGCTGCCAAATGGGCATTTTATGTTTTCATAAATTTAAGAACCTTTTGTTTTCAATCCAGGATCCTCATGTTGTTGCTTTGCCGAGTTTACTTATCTCGGCTGTTTGAATATCTGACACTTTTGATGACATTTTTATAAGCCTGACACTTAACTTTGCAAAATTATTGTTTCCACAATTCTGATTCTTGAGAATTTAATCTTTCCTTGAAAATAACCTGTACATGACCATCGGTGTATCTGTGATACCACCTTTTAAACCTTCTTTTCCAGTTACCAAGGTTAAATAGTGTCACAGCTGATCATACCGCTGAAAATTATCCAGAGACAATTATGCTTTTCTTGGAATTGTCCAAAGATTTTAAAACCTCAGCAAGCTAACAAAGGTTAGGAATTCGAAAGGATAATGTTGGTTGCTTATTGTTTGCAATTCACCTACTCGAGATAAATCTAACTATTGACAGAGTAAAGCCTCTCTAAAGCTGATCAAATATGAAAGGCATTCGAAACTATATAAAATTATCTGAGTGCATCGTCATGGCATCCATTTGAAATAACGATTCTTTGTAACTTGGTAACTTCTGCAATACGATGGAAATATAAGCAATCTATTAGAATAGCTATGATAATTGAAAGAGAAATGCGATGAGATTTTAGAAGAATGTAAATTTATCTGTAAAAACAATTGTATGAAAACAACGATCCAAACCACAAAGCAAAGATTAAAAAAAATGCCTGCGGGCGAATGAAGGAGTGAAGAGGCAGTTATTTTAAATTCAGAGGATTCTTTTAATTCAAATGTCTTCTTTGTTCTTCTAGACTGTATTATCGGAAACATTGCAAGAAGATTTGATATAGCAAGTTGGATAGGATATTTGGTGAAGAGATATTCATAAACGGAAGTGACCTCAATAAATAAAATTGATTTGACCTCAAAAAATACATTTCTGCTTTTCAAAGATAAAAATGGAGTCACCCATTTTCAAAAGTAAATAGTGTCAAGGGGTTATGCATTCTTAAATTGCTATTCGTACTTTTTAAAATTTAATTTGAACAATTGGAAAAAAAGCTTTTTTTACATTAATAAGAATGTCCTACTATAATGATCTGATGTTATTTGTTTACATTTTTAGCTAATTCTTTCTTAACTAATTGAATTTTTATCATTAAATGGAAAACTGAAAAAAATATGCATTAATTAATATTTCAAGAAAAAGCAATAAAAATGTGGGAAAAAGTAAGAGAGAGATGTTAAGATAGTAATTACTGTGAGCAAGGATAAGGTTATCATTGATAGCTGTTTTGAACTTAACTTTTTAAATAGGAGCTTTGTGCCAGATTCTAAGGTCACCCAGTCATTATCAATTTTTCTTTGAAATCTGTCAGTGGCCCATAGCAATAAACAATATACACGTTAGGTCATAATTTTATCATTACAGCTTACCATACAAATAAAAGGGTGGCTATCTTGAATTGGGAAGATGATTATAACAAAAAATAAAAAATAAATGTTGAAGATATCTGTGAAAATGTAGTGTTACTGACTCACCCAAATAGTAAGCACTCAACTGCCTCATGGGTAATAGCCGTAGCTATATATAGTCTCTGTGACTTCATAAATGAGTCACTTCATCTCCCTATACCGAAGAGGTTTTATCCCTTTATTTTCCTTGATTCTTCTGGGAGCTTTTGTCTTCCTCCTCTTCCTAAGAGACTGTCTAGATAGGAGAGAACTCGACCTTCTTCTTTTTTCATAGGAGTTGTTCCTCCAATGATTGTCCTTGTTCATCTTCCGAGTTTATATTGCTTTCGATTTCACTGTTTAGTTTGTCTTACCGTCACATAACATTTTCGCCTTCATTACTTTCACACTCACTAAACTTTTTTTTCATCGCTATCATATTGCAATCTAACTTCGTCTGCATTCACTAATATTCCATTAACATTATTTCTCTATTATCATAGTAATGAATCTTTCCTCTTGTGGATTCAATTTACTATTCTTTTTGTACCATAGTTTTTCGTTGGTAGCATAGGATATAGTTTAATGGGGCTATAATTTGTCTACCCATGCAGTCGGACCTTTCAGAGGTTTTGTCAATTCGGAGTTCAACACTTCGCAGATACCTCTTCCCAGTAAGAATCACCAAGAGAGGAGAACATGACTAAGGACTGTGTGTACGTTATCCGTGTAGCTGTGGTTAGAAATATAAAGGAAAACAGGGTGCCCCCTTAAGGTAAGACCGCAAAAACTTCTCAAAGCGGTAACACGAAGAGAAATAGAAAAGTCAGGCATAGCTGAACACATATGAAGGGAAAAGGGAGATCACCACCCTGTGTCGGATGAGATTTAAATAATAGACAAAGAACATCACTGGAAAATACAAAAACTAAGGAATCAGCACATATGCTAGGACACAATAATCTCCCAAGCTGACCAAGCATATAAATGAATACAATATGAGAACCAGTAATAAGGTGTGCTAGAAAAGAGCAATGAATAACAACATAAAATTTTGTTCCATTTTCAAGAGAAGTCGCTACTTGTTATTTTTGAAGTCTTCTTTGAACAGTCAAATGTCGCTTTGCCTGGAAAAAAAATGCAAAGTTGAATTTAATGCATGCAAGATTTCACAGCTCTAGCATCACTCCTTCATAGTCAGCCCACCCTCGTACCTGGAAAGAAACAATGCTGTTATCAATAAGAAGAGTTGAAATTAATGTATGCAATATTTCACAGCTCTAGCATCACTCCTTCATAGTCAGCCTATGAACTTTTCAGCCTCTCCCCCTTATCTTAATAATGACGCTGGGGACTTTTGCACACCCAAAACATTGCAAACCTTTTTGGATATGTTAGATATCTGGCCTCTAAGTTCTTTTCCTTCTTCCTATGTCATGGTGAGTTTTTAATCAAAGAAAATATTTATCCTGTGTGGCATATCTGAAAACAACTTGTGTGACAAGACACACAAACTTGAGATATCTTCAAGAGCACTTCAACAGTTTATAATATCAAATTATCGTATTTTTAACTGATTTCATTTTCTTTACAACAAAGTCTAAAGTCATCTCTGTGAACGTGTATTTGAAGCGTACCTTTTATGATGGCTTCTTGCAGTATTTTATTTTGTGTGCAAATGATTCTTTTCCATGTCACCTTAATAAAAGGTAAGTATTTTTAAGCTGTTAAAACTATGTTCAATGTAGTCTTATGCGTTTAATAATTTACTAAGGAAAAAAAAACAACTGTTCTCGTTACTAGTCAATGGCAAATCGATACTAAATCTAAATCGATACTAAAATCTATGAACCAGTAATATAGACGGCGTCTTACAGAAAGAAAAAAAAATAAACAAGCCGTACACAAGTTATTTTTGATCTGCCCTTTTTCGATTCTTTTTTCATAATCAAAGAAATGTTTGTGTTGTGCAGATGGGACATTATTTCTAGTTAAAATTTTCTCAAAAAATTAATCAAATCAAGAAATTTTCCTGTCAGTCAACATTCAATAACAATGTTTTATTTCTAATAAGTATTTACTAACAATAACTTAACTTAAGACCACAAGAGTTAGGACGCTCGGTATAGATCTAACTCACTACAGTAGTAATGGTCTACTAGATTAGTCATCTAATTACTACTGTCTGGTGAAACATCCAATAAAAATTCTAACAGAAATTCGAGTATATTTTATTTTGTCTAATCAAATTTGAATCCTATTTTGCCAGTTATGCAGTTTTAACTAAATAATAAAAAAATAACCTTTTGTTTAGAATAATTATATAAAAATTAATTTTTGTTTTCAGATAGAAGAATCGTTGTAATTATTACAATTTTATACCTAAAAGCGTTTCCTTTTTTATTTATCCTTTCCATGAAAAAAAATTATAATTAAATTCCTTCTTTTTAGAACATTCTAAATTTTGATTAAAAAATCTTGTTTCTCTTTGTATCACCGGAACTACTAAAATAACATAGACAATTTTTAGAAGTTTTTTTTTTTTCTTGTATAGCAAACATTAATTTGGAATGTTTTCTCTTTTTAAAGTCATGGCAAACATATTTTTTATATCTATTACTCCTCCACCCATAACTAATTTTATGAAAACTCTAGAAATTCAATAGCATTCAGTTTAGTGATTATATTAGTGATGTGGGTGCCAAAGTTGGGCCCACAGAAGTAAAACACGGAACACGGATTAGATGTAAGAAAGATATATTAACAGGTTACAGAGATAGTGTAAGCAGAGCTTACTATATCACTCTCTGTCACTCTCCTGTAGAGTGCTATGTCGCCTACTTAATATAGGCCTGGAAGAGTCTATTGTGTAGGTAGTTTCCGGTCTCACAATACCCCACTTCCAAAGAGTTTTCTTTTTTGAAAAGGAGAGAAAAAAATAAAACTGTTAATACTTTTTCCTCTTGGGATTTATTGTTTCTCAGCTGGAAGTAGAGATTTTGATGCGTGAGCCACAGCTTTTCGCGAACCGTCTGGCAGTTTATGTAATATGCAAGCCCCTATACCGTACGAGCTTGCATCACTTGCGACTATGATGTCGAGACTAGGGTCGAAATGTGTGAGGGAGAGGTCTGAAGTAAGAGTCTTCTTGATCTTCTCGAATGCGTCTTGGCATTCCGGGGTCCATGACTATGGTTTGTCCTTTTTTAAAAGTTGGTTTAGAGGCCCTCTCAAATTTTGCATGTTCTTAATGAACCCTTAGTAAAAGTTAGCTAGGCCGAGGAAGTTTTGTAACGCTTGAACGTTATCTGGGGCCGGCATGTTTCTGATCGCGTTGGCTCTTTCTGGATCCGGCCGACGACCATCTTTATTTATAATGTGACCTAAGTATTTAATCTCTGGTAAGAAAAAGTCACACTTTTCCTCCTTAAACTTAAATCCGTATTCTTGTATCTTTTCGAATACGTTTATTATATGGTTCCGGTGCTCTGCCGTAGTTTTACTAGTAACTAGTATATCATCCAAATAGGCTGTTGCGTAGTCAAGATCGCCCAGCATGGCGTCCATGACCTGCTGGAAAATTGCAGGCGCAACCTTTACTCCAAAAGCCAGCCTGTTGTATTTGTACAACCCTCTATGGGTGTTTATGCAGAGCAATTTGGAACTTTCTTCTTCCAGCTCTATCTGAAGGTATGCGTCCGAGAGGTCGATTTTAGAAAAAAATTTTCCACCATTGAGTTTATTGAAAATTTCTTCAGGTCTTGGGAGAGGATAGTGGTGATCTTGCAAAGCATCGTTTAACCCTGTGGAAAAATCGGCGCATACTCGTATTTGATTGGACTTCTTTTTTACGTTGACCGTAGGTGCTGCCCACTCTCTGAAATCTGTTTTTGACAGAATACCTGCTTGTTTGAGTCTATCTAACTCTTTATTGATTTGCTCTAGAGCAGCGAAAGGGACATTCCGTTTATTTTTGAATACCGGTTGTGCACCGTCCTTCACCTTGAACTTAGCTTTCATTTTAGTACATTTCCCAAGGCCGCCAGAAAAAAACCTGGGGAAACTGTTGTTTGAGTTCCTTTTTTAGATTAACCAAATTGGACGTTGTACTTTGTATCTTGCGACAAAATGTACTCATTGGGCAATCCCAAAGATTGAATTTTTCTATCCAATCAGTTCCAAATAAGTTGTCTGAAGTTTTTAATACGTACGCTTTGAGCTTTTTGGTAACTCCATTTAGTGTTACTGTAAGTATTACCTCGCCTAAAATGTTAATATTTTCGCCAGTTACGGATTTTGCTGTTTTATCTGTTTTTAATAAGGTCGGCTTGTTTAATTTTCGCCAAGTACGCCAGTTAATAGTTGAAATATCAGAACCCGAGTCAAGCTGGAATTTAATGGACTTATTGAAAATATCTACAGTTACATATTTTCTTAAATTCCTATCAACAATATTGTCAGATTGAGCTTGCCTAATTTTATTTTGGGGTTTTCTCGTTCTGTTGGCATACCAGCACGAAGTTAAAGTATGCCCACTTTTATTGTAATTTTTGCAATATTTTTTGTTCTTAACTGAACAGAATTTCATCCAATGCCATTTACCACAATGGTAACATGGTCCGGGCGGTTTCTTTAACTTATTTGGGTTTTGGTTACTGCGGAATTTAGGACATGAGATTTGCCTTTTGTCTTTTTGAGGGGAATAGGAGGTAGACTTGCTTCTGATTTTATTCATCTGAGTCACACCTGATTCCTCGATAGTGTTTGAATCACGCTTTACAGATATTACTCTTTGACAGTCCTCTACCAGTTTTTGGAGAGTCAATCCTTGTTCGTTCTCAAGCTTAGTCAGTACCCGTCGTCTGACTTCGGCGTCTTCTGCAGATACTAGACCTTGTGCGAAAATTAAGCACTTAAAATCATCGGCAGTCAGTTCGACTAGTTTAAAATCATTACATAGCTTATTCACCGATGCTGCAAACGTCAGAAAATCTTGCTGGTTGTCTTTGACTGTGTTCAGGCATTTCCAACGTTTGTGGAACAAGGTTGTGTTAGGCCCGAATAATTCCGATAGGAGCTTAATCGTATCTGAAAAATCCAAGTCAGTCGTTTTCTTGGGTAGTATGAAGTCTACGAACTACTATGTTCTGTAGTTCCCAGTTTTCTCAATAGAAGACGTACCTTTTTTTTACTGGGCCATTGTTCACAGTCTACGTTGAAAATATCTTCGTAGCGCCTGTAAAAAGCCTGGAACGTTTTGTCTTCCTCTGGTACGTATTCAAAGGTTTCCATTGAATTGTAGATTGTACTCTGGGAGAATATTGTATCTTTTTCAGAGTTTGAGCCTTTTAATGCATTTACGAGTAATTCTTTAAGTTGTTTCTGTTGTAGTTCAGCATTGTGAAGCGTAATTTTTTTGGAATTCTATTTGCTGTTTATGTAAATCCAAAAATAGTTGTTGTTGTCTTTCTTCTGATTTTTGTTGCTGGTCCAAATTTAGTTTTAACATTTGGGCAACTACTTTTTGCAAATCTTCCATATTTAAAAATGACAGCGCTTTTTTGTTGCTTTGAAACACGTGTACTAAGAGGAGGTATACAAAAAAATCTTGATAGATTTTTGTTCCTTTTTTTTTTTCTCTTTTACAGAAAAAAAATATGGACAGACAATAGTTAAACTAAACTAATTATGTGTGTTTAGCTTTTTTTCCCGTGGTTCCGTTAATTTTAACGTAATTGAATAATTTTTCACCACACTTATGTATTTTTTTTTATTTTTTTTTTATAGAGGTACAAAAAGAAGAAAACTCACCTCAGTGAATTTGAGGGGAGAATAATTTTATGCCCGAGTTCAACTCAGTTACATAAAAAATTTTTCGATAGTTTTTTCCGAAAACTTGAGTACAATGGTAATACTTGATCTTGTGTTGTCAGTTTTTTTTACGAACAACTGTTTTTTTTTTCTGTGTGTGTGGGTGTGTAGAAATCGTTCTCGTATTGGACAGACTTTAATATTCCGTAGATGTCGAATCGCTAGTTTGTCAATGGCGTTTGGTATTGGAATATATGTAGACGCTGGGTGTTGCGTTTAAATCGCTAATGTAGTAATACCAGCTTAATTTCTTGTTCAACACTGCTGTTGGAACGCTTGGAGTTTCCGTGTATTTTTCGAGTACTGTCGCTATTGATATGGTGAGAACGAAATTCTCGAATCTTCTCTGTCGCCACTGTTGTGGGACTGGCAAAGTATTGCGGTTTTTCGACGTGAATGCGTTTCTAGAATTCTTCGTCGACCCAGATGCAGTTATGGCATTCTTTTTCCATAAATGAAATATCAAAATTAATAAAAATGAATGAAAATACAAATAACACATAATAAATGTACATAAAATTATAGTATTTTATGTACACTTCTGATAAAATTTCATAAGGTAACTATAAATTAATTAGATACCTTTCTTATGAAATTTAATCTCACTCTCAACAGTCTTATTTTAATTTTTTTCTAATATATTTTTCATAAAGCATCGTAAACGTAAAGGTGAAAGCTAAGTACAAAAAAATAGAGCGCTGAAAGTTTTCCTTAAAAATAACGAGGTAAATAATTTGTTCACTTAAATCTAAATAATTATGTCACTTCTGTCGTTCCATACGATAACTTTTCCTCACGTAAGCTGTTAATACGTGATGAAATCATCAATCATCACCTGTCAAGTGACGCGAAATGTTATGATCTGCGTTGTTTTATTTTTAAATTTTTAAGTAATGCTTGTTTCAAATTATTTTAAATAAACATTATAATTTCTAATTTTCTTAAAATAAGTTTTGAAAAATTATAATTGATTTTTTAAAAATTTGAAACTGAGATTTCATTTTCATTTTTTTTATAAAATGGAA
This sequence comes from Acanthosepion lycidas, assembly GCA_963932145.1. Taxonomy (NCBI): domain Eukaryota; kingdom Metazoa; phylum Mollusca; class Cephalopoda; order Sepiida; family Sepiidae; genus Acanthosepion; species Acanthosepion lycidas. Next base: position 62,165,972 of record OZ010608.1, read on the forward strand.
AAATGAGGTTGACATGATTGATTATCTGTCAATTTTGCTGACTCAAAAAAAAACTAGATTTTTAACGAAAATTTTGGAAGTGCTAGGAACGATTAAAAAATGTAAAAAAATACCCCCAAAATACTTTTAATCTTTCCTCTTAATAATAACATAAACATTTAAACGATAAAATTTTGTTTTCGTCAGGTTTGGCGTTTTTTTTTCATCGTGCTATACTCTTTTTTTAGCGATCTCATGGAGGTACCTAAGTTAATTTATTTGCAGGAAATAAGTTCAGGCTTCTGCGTAAAATGAATTGGTGAGTGAGTGAAGATTTCTTAAAGCTTCTTAAAGAATGTTCATAGAAACATTAAAACTTAAGATGATGTGACGTGAGCTCACAGAAAATAGGCGCCAACTTTAAACTTAGTCACAAAAGAAAAGTGAAAAGAAGAAGAAAACCTATTTAGGAGAAGCGAGTGAATTTAATTTTACAACTTTTCTTTCCAGGTACTAACCAAGTAACTGAGAGATTGGAGCAGAGTTTCAGCTTGTCAGACATTCCATTCCAGAAGTTTGGAGATGAAGCGCATTTTCGTAATTTTAAGAGGATAAAAATCCCATTTCATATCGAACTTTCTAGTTCATATCATAAAGTTTTAATAAAGCCGAATTCTCATTCTTTCAGAGTAATGAATAATTACACGCAGGTGATTTGATTTTTCTTATTTATTAGCTTAAAATCGCCTTATCGGGCGGCAATTAAGCTTACCTCCTGCTGAGAGCTCTTCATTGGGCCTTCGGATTGTTCAGGATTTTGAGAGTCCCTAAATCTTTGCATGTTCTAAGCACTGGAAGCTCTCCTGGCTGCTGTTTGATTTGAGTTTTCATTTGCACAGGACTTTCTTTTCCTCGCTGCAACCATGATTCTTTTGAGTTGGTGGAGATTTCTTTTTGCTGCCGTATGCGATAGGCAACAATAAACTATAGAAGAACTCAAAATTGATTGCTGCATTTAAGTATTGCATTTAAGTATTAATATTTAAGCTTACCTTTTAAAAGTTCAACGATAATTCTTCTGCCGCCACTCTATTTAAAGACAATTTGATGTACGTACGTTTTTACTTTCCGTACAAACAATTATTTTTATTTCATGGGTGACTTTCGCTGGATTTCACAATTAATTTTGATTATTCTCAAATTATTTCCAAGCTATAAAAATTGTATAATGTATATTAACAAAAAATGTCAGAAAAAGTCAGGTAAAAAATCGCCCAAAACAATCGCAATAATGAAAACTTGGGAATCAAAAATTTCAGGATTGCGGGCTCGGAGTATTTTTAATTTGCTCACGGAGTCGACCTGATTACAAAATGGTATGATATGTTGGGCTACGGCCTCCAGCAGTAAAGTTGAAAAAGTGTGACACACTGACACATTGACATTCGCATTTATTTATATAGATTGCTTTATTTCAATGTGGCTATGTGATATTTGTGACTAATTTAGAGAGGCTATGTGACAATTCTGGCATATTTTAGTTGGGTTATAGGACATTTTTCTGATATTTTCGAGTGGCTATGTATACGGAACCGTCATAAAGCGTGCTTTTGCCGATTGAGCCGGTTAGTAAGGTCGATTTAACTGTTTTTAAACTAAAATTATCCATGATTTTCTCTCGTACATTCATATCTGTGGCTCAATCGGTAAAAGAACGTCAGGCTATATGATGGTTCGTATAGGATACAGGTTCGATTCCTGTCGGAGGACGCATATTTTCTATGAAAATTTCTCGGACATTCAGGCCGGTAAATGTCATTAATACTGTTTATTATAAGCAGAGCATTTATTTAAATATTTGTATCTATAAAAAGAACGTATAACATTAAAAAAAATGTCTTAAAATAATTGTCGGACTTTGTCCATTTCATAATAAATATATATATATATATATATATATATATATATATATATATATATATATATATATATATATATATATATATATATATATATATATATACTTGGAAATGTTGCTTGCATCTAGCTATCTATGTGAAACAACTGCGACAAATTCAAATATTTTGAACTGATTTGGTAATATTTATTTTCAAACAGAAAACTTATTAAAATGTGTCGGCAAAGATAACGATTGAAAATATTTTTGAAAGACATCGACCATATAACAAATAGCTTGTATCACATTTTTATGGGATTAATTACAGCAATGTGTAAATAACATTTCCGAATAGATTTTAATCCTTTTATGACTGTTACTTTGTCAAGAATAATTCAATTTAAAAAGAACATTTCTACCGTTTTCTGTAAAACTATTTTATGTGATTTTTTATTATGATGCTTCAAGGAAATTCTTCACAAAGTCTTCAAGGAGCTTATATATATATATATATATATATATATATATATATATATATATATATATATATATATAATTATTTATTTAAAAATATGATTCCAACTCGCTACATAAGAGGTCTCATGTTTCAAAACAAGGGACGAAAACTTCAAATATTTATGCTCTACTTTCGTATCGAGCACTATTTTTTAAAAATAATAACAAAAATACTAAGGAACTTTGGATTATTTACCAAACCAGTTTCTTTCCTATTTTCTATAATATTTTCACATATATATATATATATATATAACGGAGACTCATGCTAATATTTTATTTCATGACCGTGATCTTTTAAAGTCACCGTTTTCATAATAATTATTATTTGCTCTATTATTATATCGAGCTCTCTCAGGATCTATATCCCCTTTGGAATTATCCATACTAATTACCAAATATATCATTATATATATATATATATATATATATATATATATATATATATATATATATATATATATAATCCCATGTCATTTCAAGGCAACAGATGATCAAGGGTCTCCACCAATTCCTCGATTCATGATTGCTTGGGAGACCGTGGAATGGTTTCCCGTTGCCTTTAGCATAAAAGCCAGTCTATAAAGAACTCAGAGTAGTCCTCCAACTCTAATAATAGTGTCCAGCTGTTCAGTGCTGCGTATACCAGTATATTACTGTCACAAGCTAATCCCTGTGTCAGACGCCTGCTCAGATATATTGCTGTTTCTTTCACATCCACAAAGCTAACCTGTGGTTTATATTGCAACTCTGCTAAGCGTACCTTATTTACAGTTTCTAGGATATAACGCATAATTTGACGTTATCAAGGCCAGAGTACTCAAGCCCTCGATCACAATGACTTGTCACTTTGGGTTAACACAAACACCAACGCTTTCGTCAACACAATTTCCCTTGCATATCTTAGGGTTTCAGAATTAAATCTACTCTGTTATTTAACTCATAGCTGGGGATAGAGGGGGTGGATTCATGCCTTTTTCAAATGAATTTATGCGAAAGTGAATGCAACGGTCGGAAACTGAACTCGTTCCGTTGATTCTACTTTCCACGCGGATAACCGTTACGAGTAAATTTCAGAATAACTCTCATTTATTTATAACAATGCTTTTGGCCATTAATTAATATTAGGCCATTAAACATCCTTAAAGTTTTAAAGTCAAGTTTATATCAATGCGATTCAAAAGTAAATAAATCTTCTTTTCTTATTACTTGATTATTTACAAGACATCAATACAACTTTTGGTTACCTTGATTTCGAACAAATGAATAGCGTTTTGTGATGGTTTTTCGCCATTATGATGAAGCCACTAAGACAAAAGTTGTTACAAGGTGTGGAAGAATTAGGAACAGAAACATTAATAATGAGCAGGAAGAGGAACGAGTGATCAGGAGGACAGTAGATACCGATTTAAATTTTTGCAGATTAAAGTTGGCTGGAAAGCATGAAACCGGAATGAAGTTTCACAAGCGAGAAGTGCCAGAGAAGAAATTATTAGCATAGAACTTACGGCTACATCTAGCCAGGTCAATTATAAATTGATGAGATCTTAACGCCAGTCTTGTACTGCGCTTAAATTCATAAAGTCTAGGTACTATAGCGAAGAGCTCATCCGAACAATTACCATAAAAGCATTTATAGAAAAGATATAGAGAAGCAAAGAGTCATGTCTATAGTTTTCTTTTTCATTGCAGACTTATAAAACGTGACCTTTTTTCATTCAGGTCATCTTGAATGCTACAAATCTGATGATTGGGAAGCTCCAGAAGGAATATCAAGAAAGGGAAATCCCGTTATCTATTTACAAAACGGTTTTCGACAGATTTTCTGGATTAAGATTAAATTTAACGAGAAAGAATTCCCTAAAAATAAATCTACCCACCAAAATGGGCACACCTAAAACGACTGATGAAGATTCCTCCCTGGTAAGGTGATAATTCTCTCTCTCTCTCTCTCTCTCGCGCGCGGGCCCGTGTTTGTTTAATGTTATTGAGTTTGTTTTTCTGTTGTTTTAATTCATGCATTTTTCATCATTGACTGCACTGGTCACGAGAGAAATCTGGCAAAATAAAATAAAATGATTGAATAATGATATATTGAGAACTTATTGATTTGTAAATTAATTTGATTCTTAGTTTCGTTTTGGTAAATGCATCGATCACTCTGTTATAAAAGGTATCAGCACCGTTCTTCATCTTTCAAAAGGAAAAAGTTGTGAACTCCAAGGTTTTTTTTTTTTTGTTTTTGTTTTTTTTTTTTCTTACTTCTTTTTTCGCTCACTCGATCTTTACCTCTCATTTCTCCACACAGTTCTTCAACATTCCCTGAGATTAAACATAAAATTGCCACGGTAGTTGTATATGAAAGTAGGGGTCTTTTATGCTTGCATCATTTTGCTTATGTCACGTCTTCACAGTTTATCCTAAAAAATGAAGGAAATTTTAAAAATCATCACAATTGCAGGGAGTATAATACAAATTATCAATATTTACTTTTTTATTGAAGAAAGAATAATTTATCCTGGAAAAACTAAAGTATTTAGTAGATGTCTTGCATCCATGAACCATAGTTCACTGAATGGTCCAAGTATTTTCAGGAAATAATAACACCTGGTTGCATTATTTATTATTTTTTCATTTTCAGAAACTAAAGATCAAATCATGGATAACCAGATTAATTGGGGACAAAGATATAATGCTTGCATCAAGGATCAACGAGGAAATCGTTTTTACAGCTTTATCAAAACTAGGCACCAATGTTGGAAACTGGAAATCCGTTTTTTATCATAAGTTGTACGAAGAACAGGAGTTTGTGGATGTTGGCCTAATCCGTTATCCAGACTTTGAAAGACCCTTTTTTGTGGTAAGTGAAAACTTTGAAGTTATTCTATCTGTATTTACATTATTTACATTCAGGCTAATATCCTCATCTTTGTTGTTGTTATTACAATGTTTTTTAACCTTCCAACCTTTTCATGTTAATTGTTCAGGTGCTACCTTCGACTTTACGAATTTAAGCGCAGTACTAAATTGGCAGCTAGGTTTCATCATTCTACAGGTAGAATGTCTAGATGTAACCGTAAGTTATATGCTAACATTTTCTTCTCTCACACTTCTCGTTTCTGGAAACAAGCCGAAAGAGTTTTCAGGCTTCTTGCTTTCCAATCAACTTAGATCTTGTAAAATTTAAATTCAATGTACATCGTAATCTTTTATCTTCGTAATTCATGTTATTTGTTATTTCCTTTTCTTAATAATGTTTTTTTCTCATATTTTTGACAAACAGTAACCCCCCCACCCTGCATGCGTCTTGGTAGCTTTATTGCCTTGTTTGAATGAAAAGAAAATTTAAAAAAAAAACATTCACAGCATCTTTGATTTGACAATCTCACGTGAAAGGATGGATGAACTTTCATACATTGATCGTAGTATTTATCCGCACGCCCACTCGAACGGAATATAGTGCAAGTCCGAGTTTAAAGTGATAAAATCAAGAGGGGACGAGAGGATATTTTCGACATTTTCCTTTTTGAGAAAATCTCAGCGTTACCAAGGATTAACACCTGCCTGATAGATATTGCTTTGGGGCATGGCCTGAATATAAAAATGCGAGTTTTATCATTCAAACTTTGAATGACAAGAACATAGGTTAAATGCAAAGAATTTGATGAACTACAAATGTAAAAGGGTTAATGGCAAAATTTCTCTCAGCTTAAATATAATTTTTATTCTTGTTTACTTATTGACCCTTAAAATATAAATTTAAATTTCTTAAAGAGGGGTCTCAACATAAGCATACTTAAAGATTAGCCAGGTTAACAATTAATGATCAGATGAGATAATTTTAAAGTAGGAAGAAGTAAGTAATAAAATTTACAAATTATTTGTAAAGATTCATTAGTGGATAAAATAATATACTAGTGAGAAAAAGATGTTAATCCTTATTTTTCTCTTTCATGTTTATCTAAATTGACTTCTTTGAGATATTTTTCAATTGTCTACATGAATTTTATGCTTCCAAAACAGTATGTAAAATTCACTTTTTACTATAAAGGTTTGCTGCTATCATCAACAAAGTTTTTAATGTTTAAATATTTTAATGTTTTACGCGAGAAATCAAATGAAAATAAAGTAATAACATATTATTATTATTTAAATGTCTATAGTTTAGTTTCTGTCGTCAGCCAAAAATTTAGTAGATGTGTTGCAGAATTTATGCTAAGTAAGATGTGTCAGAAGGTGAAATTGCGTGAAGGCCTGAAATGTGCGTGTAAATTATGCATTTATCCACAACAAATAAATTAAACGAACATATGAAGACAATACAACTTGAAGAAATCAAGGAAAAACAACGTAGTTATAGATTTCAATAATAACATGAATTTATATATATATATATATATATATATATATATATATATATATATATATATATATTTGACATAAAGTGATGATAGGTTGCTTATTAAACGTGGCAAATGAGATAAGATTGCAAAGAGTGTCCATGCAGAGATTTGGTGAATGAATGTTGATGTTTGTTTATGAAATTAAAACAGTTTGATTTATGCAAGGTAAAATTGTGTGAGTTCAAATAATAGTGTGTATGTGTGTGACAATAGTGTGTATGTGTTGATTGAAGTTATGAAGAGTTTGCCTTTGACTGATATGCTAAAATGGATTAAATGTACAATTACTTTTTCGTAGTGATAATGTCACTATTTTAGTAAATTGTAAGTTAACTTTCTTCACGCGGCAATAGTAGTGCGAGTTGTGTTGAGTTGATGAGAGTCTGGTAGAGTTATTGAGTCAGTGTGTTGGCACGCGTGGAGTCTGCTGGCATCTCTCGAAACTCAGTGTCTGACTGACTTGAATTAAGTCGAGCGATTCTTTTTTTTATAGATTTTGGGGTTTTCAAATAGGCTCCAGACAGCTGCGCGGGAAAAAAGGATTTGTCTCAACTTGCTACATTTTTGTGTCCTTTTAACCAATGGGAAGTTGAGTTTGGGAAAGTGAAATGATAGTTGGTTAAAGGTTAATTTGGGGAAGAGTGCATCTTCCCGTAGGGGGTGACAGGCAAGTATGGAGGATTCCATAGATGCTCCTAAAAAACATTTTTCCATTTTGATAGACCCAACTTAGAATAAAGATAAAATGAAACCAGAAGTTTATTATTTTGATAGTAAACAAGAGAGACAGAGAGAGAGAGAGAGAGAAAGAGAGAGAGAGAAAGAGAAAGAGAGAGAGAGAGAAAGAAAATTTCAGATTTGGTATATTTTTAAATTACGTAGTGCTAAAGTTTGCAAACATGTGTTTGCGTTATGAGAATTCGTTTATTTAAACATTTTCTAACTTTAGATAAACTCTCACACACAGCACAAAACTTTTGTCATATTGTTTTCAGATATGTACATGATAAATATACTCATTTTTAAACTGCCGACATGATCAAATGTCGGCATGAAAATAAACAATTTTGAAGACATTTCAAACAATTATTCTGGTATTTATGTAATAATAACAAATAGAGTTACTGCAGACATTTAACATTCAATATGTTATAAATGACATGAAAAAACAACAGTTCTTTAACTGACATACTCTTTCAGTGAGGAAATCTCACACTGGCCATCGTCTTTTTACGTTTGGACATTTTAGAGCATTGCAACAGGGAGAGTGCGAAAGATACAAAATTCAAATACATTAGCCTTATTTATTTTGCATAATTATTTTCCTTTTGATTGAAAATGAAAGAAAATGCCTGTCCTACTAAAAATCTAATTTATATTTAAAAATCTAAAATAGCACAACGATGTTTCAGTAAATATCAGTTTTTAAAAGTTTTCCTCTTAAAATCATGACAGAATGTATTGATATTAGATGAGAGTAGATTTTCATTATTATTTTCATTTTTATTTTCCAGTTCTACCAATTAAGGCTTAGTGTATATCGCACATCCAAAAAGATCCTGATGGTTTATCAAGTGGATAATAATGGAATGCGTGGCTCCATTACAGTTATTCGTTATGTTCCAGACGAGAAGACAAAAGAAATGCTCCACTTAAACAGACTCAAGAACGTTGAAGCAAAACGCGCGGAAGAAATTTTGAACTGAAAAAATAATGTCAGATCACGGTTTTCTAACGCATTAAATAATAATTTTCCCCTACGTTCATATTTGCAAATATATTCCCAAAATGAAGAAAATCTTAAGATTTATTCGATGATTCTGATGTGCGGAAAACAAATGACTGAATTAGATCCTTTTTTTTTAAAGTTATTTTTTAATCATTCACCAATACAGCGATAAGGTCACTAAGTCACACGAAGTGTCTGCTGGGAATGAAAGAGAATGAGAAGATTTTAAAAGGAGCCGAAAACCTATAAACAGGAAACAAGGGTCATAAACCTCTACTTCTTTCGATTGATAAACAAATATTTTTTCGTAACTGGGAGATTATTTGTTATATTTTTGTCTTCAGATAAAATATTGTCTTTGTGAATTATTCCAAATCGTTCCCACATCGTTGTTGTTCTAATCATTGCGGAGAACGCGTCACTTTATCGCCAAATCAATAATGGATAGGATCTGCTGAATCTGGAACCAAAATTGACTTCACTAGCAATTTGTTAAGTCTCTGTCTGTCTCTATTTCTGTCTGTCTGTCTGTCTGTATGCGATTGTATTTTTCTGGAAAACGTTCGCGAATTTTACTTTGTCTATAGTTTTGGCTTCAACCATTGTCACCTAAGAAAAACTGTTTCCCGAAACAATTCTTGAAATCTTTGACGCATCTGGATAACAATCTCAAACACTAAAACTATCATGGAGAATGTATTAAAAATTTAGAACGAAAATTCATTTAATAATCATTCCTGGAAAATGCGATCGTGTCTCTCCACAACATCTTATCCCTTGTAGCTGTTTTCCCCTTAAGCAGGCCTTCCGCCCCCACCCCGTTTCACTATCCATTAACACAAACTAGTCAGGTAGATGACTCGCTGCTTTCACCTGCCCCACTTGCTCTGCGAATGTCGAATTCTTCAAGCCCTCCTCCCTCATTTTATGTCCAATAAATGTCAGTTGTCTCTTTCTGATTTCGAGTATAAGTGTTTCTTTTTTTGTTTCCTTTTTTGATTCCTATTTTGTTTCCATTTTTCTTAAGATTTCCTCGTTGCTCTCGTCCTGGGGACAAATATTACATAGCAGTTCAGCACTCTTTACTTCTAACGAAATTTTCCTGTTTCTTAATACTTTGTTTAGCTGTTCAAATGCATCTTTCGCTAATACAATGCATGTTCGAATGCTGATGTTGCACTTCCCACCACCACTAAAACACTTACCAGATATTTAAACTTTTCTACTTGTTCCATGTTGATATTTCCAATTAGTAGTTGGGCGTTTTCTCTTGCTGACATCTACACATTCTGTCTTCTTGATGGTTTGTACTTTCTTCTCTTTTTCTTTCACTGCCATATCTAGGAGGTCCTTTAGTTTTCTTTCTGTGTTGACCATCAACACAGTGTCATCTGCTTATTTTATATTGTTAAGATTATGCTCAGCGATAATGAATCCTGATAGGGTCTTCAGCTCCTTTGTGTTAGCCTCGCTGTAGAGGTTGAACAATTCCGAAGAGAAGACACATCTTTGTGTACCTACTCAATACGTTTTCTATCCGTAAGCCGCGACAGTTTTCTCACAGATTGTTCTTGCATCCTTCCCAAGTAGAACGAGTTTTCCTAACAGTTCAAATAGATTTTTGTGCCGTACCATTATCAAATGCTTTTACGTAATCTATAAAATAACCTTCTCCATTAGTATTTCTTGTTTCAGTGTCCTTGAAAACGCTGCATTGTTATTGTCCTATTTCCAATCTAATTCTGCTTCGCTTCTGATTCACCAAAATTCGAATTATTAGCTTGGTTATGTGGCTCATTAAGCTGATTCCATTCATTTGCATCTGATTTCTTTGCGCTACAAAGTTGGATCTACTAAGGTCTTCCAGAATGTTACCACTGTCGTGTATTTTGTTTATTACTTCTGTGATCTTGTCGATGCCGAAATTGTCCAAGTCTGAAAGCGCATTTCTATTACAATCCCATCTGCATCTTTGGTTCTGCTGCTTTGTTCTTGTTCATCTTGTCTAGTGCCAATTTTACTTTAATATTTCCAGGTGTTCCATATTTTTTTATAGTAATTTCTCTCTCTCCCTCTCTCTCCCCCCCCTCTCTCTCTCTCTCCGCTTCACCTTTGGTGTATTTTTCCTTCTCTCGTATCAGTGTTCCATCCTTTGCTTGTTGATAAGCTCATCTTTTGCTTTATCTACGTTGCTAAACCTTTCTATTTCCGTGTACTTTTCATTGAATCATTCTTCTTTAATGTTCTGTGCTCTTCTTCATCATCTCGAGAATGTAATTCTCTCGGCCACTCTTTTTGTTTCCTTGGGATAATCTTATTCGCCGACATCACTCGTGCCTCTCTCAATGTGTTCCACTTTCAGTTTTTAGTCTCGCTCAAATTATATTTGTTTTTTAACTCTATCTATATACCCTATCCTTGTAACTTGGGGTCATTCAGGTGGTGTTTGTCGCTTTGACATGTTTAGTTTCCGCCATTTTATTCTGGAAAGTGGTCGCTTCCGCAGTCGGTACTTGGATATGTTTTTCAGGGTAAAACTGCGTTTATTTAAAAAAGAAAAAAATATTTACCAATAATAATAATTTGTGTTGTTGTCATTTGACAAAAACTGTTTTCTCAATAAAAGTTCATTGATAATTAGAAGAAATAGATTGTATTTTAAAACAGCGTTATAGTTGCGATCATTTGGATGAAATCGGATTTTGATGTTTGAAGTCAACATAGGATAAAATTTTAAAAAACGTAAAAAGAAAGACAAATTTGTTTATTTTTTAAAACAGCAGGCCTTGAAAGAGACTTTCTATTACTACTATTAATAATAATGTTTCATTAAATATTTAAATATGACAAAGTTAGGCAAGGTTCAACAACAGGTAGACTATGGCGACTGAGAAAACATGAGCCTGTTCGATATTTCAACTGTGTATATAAGATCCGAGGGATATTTTTAGCCATTTTTTTGAGGAAAAATGTAGGTCTTATTTACTATTACATAATACAAGGTTAAAAAGAAAAATATTTCCCAATAAGATTTCAAAATTAAATTATTTTCTTGTTTTCGTTATCTCTACTATAATATTCTTTATCTGAAGTACGTGAAGAGTCCTAAACTAACAAAAGAGAAAAATGTCTCTCAGTTGAAAAGATTAATAGTAGAGACAAAGAGAAAAAAGAAAAAAAAAGGATAGAACGCTAACAAGCTAAGAAAGAAAATCAAAAAGCTTGTTAATACTCAGCATAGACTATCTATAGGAAGGAAGAGAAAAGCAAAAATACATAATATCATACAATCAAATCCAAAGCAGAAAAAAATGTCCTTATCCCCACCCCAACCTTCCCAAAAAAACACTTTCAATCGCTCTTCATTCATGAACCAACCAATCTGAAGGTGCCAAATGAAATAAAATATGAACCCATATATATATATATATATATATATATATATATATATATATATATATATATATATATATATTATTAAATGCATGTTTCATTTTTTTTTAAATAATATAGACAAGTTACGTGAATTTACTTAAAATAAGTAAAACCGTAAATCTTAATTTACTTAAAATAAATAGACAAAACTTGTCTATATTATTTAATGAAACACGCATTAATGAAAAAATGTTGCCTAAATACACACAATATATATATATATATATATATATATATATATATATATATGGACGTGACAAAGTCTCCAAACTTAAATAACATTACAACAAACCTATTTACGAGGAAAAGAAGTCTAATGAAGATACCAAAAGTTACTCAATAGTAAACAAAAAGTTGGAAATAACTTTGTTTACCATATAAATTAATAATTTTCTTCAGGCCTTGGGTTTCCTAAGCATCGTTTTTTAAAGCACTTTGTTTAATCATGAAGTTTTTATGACAATATGAAAGCATTTCTTCCTTCCTTAATTTTTAGCTGAAACAGCAGAAACGAACTTCTTCGACCTCCCACCACCACGCGCCAGAGAAAGTATTCATGTAGCATTTTTTTTTTTTTTTTTGTAAAAGTGACGTAGAAAACCCGTCAAAAAGCGGCCGACATTTTTGTAAATTTGGTTTACTCACTATTTTTTGTAGTCATTTAGTTTAGTACTAAAATTGGAAGGTAAATAAGCTTAGTTTTGATGAGACATACAATGTGATAAAAACAGCTTTGGAGGAAATTAAATATTTCAGTGTTTTAGGAGATATTCTTTAACCAGAAATCGAAAACATCACTGAATAAAAGCAATGTTGCATTATGTCATCAAAAGATATCAATGTAATGATTTTCTCGCTTTTTTTTTTTTTTAAGAAAAAGGTGAGAAAGCGAGAACATGCGTATAATGTCTCGAAAATCGGGGCGAAGTCGTTCTCCATTGATTTTAAAGTTTCATGCCCCTTTAGATTTGTGCCTCCAAGTGGTTATGTTGAGAACTAAAGTCATTTGTAATTAAAGGTAGAGAAATATATTCGAAAAATTTCGATAAATTTATTAATTAATAATTATATAATTATTTTTTATTAATTATTATTTAAAATAAATTATTGAGTACATAGTAATTTTCTATCGGACTGTGAAAGAATTTGGTGATTTTTATTAAATATTTTCTTTTTGGACACAATTATCTTTAGACGAGAAAGATAAGTTCAATTGTTGTACAGAAATTTAAAAAAGACATTGTAACCACTAAGAACGTCAAATTAGGCAAATTTGTTTTGCTTTTTGTCTTTGGTTTTATTTCATTAAATAGCTTCCCTGTGTCTTTTCTATAAATACTTTCATGGTAATTGTTCTGATAAACTTTCCCTCTATGGTACCTAGACTTTATGAATTTATGAATTTAAGCGCCGTACTAGATTTTTGGAAGGCTCTTATCATTTTATAGTTGAAATAGTTAAATGTAACCGCAGATTCTATGCTAACAGATTCTTCTCTCGCATTTCTCGTTTATGGAATACTCTTCCGACTTCTTAAATTCCAGTCAAATTTGATCTTCCAAAATCGAAATGCAATGTCAATCGTTATCTTCTGTCTCCTTTATTCCTTTTCTTTTATTATTCTCTCTACTTAATAATTTTTCTCATACTCACTATCCCTCTCTTATGTCTTAGTGGCTTTATTGCCTTGATAGTACGATTAAAGATTTACTTTCAGAGAGTCTTTTAAATATAGATACGAATCTATTATAAAAGACATTCTGAAAATAAATAAAACTGAGATTGACTAGGAAAAGTAGAGGGATTTTACTTCCATTCATTCATCGATCGTCTGCGAAAGTGACAATTTTATCGATGAATTCGGTCTTAATATTTAAATTCTAAGCAACAGGAATACAAGATTTATACGGTTTTTAATCTTGTTTAATTGCTGGGCGTTAATTTTTCTTTATTCTCTCTTATCGCCGCCATTTGGCTTGAATCAGTTGTGTAATGTGTTCAGGATCTATCCATTGCACTAAGGAGATAGGGTCAGGAGTAAAGCCCTTATGTTGATAGAACTGAGCTATTTTTTTAAAAATCTATCTCTATAAATTTGCATATAAAAACAAAGTTCATGTGATACATTTCATTTCGGTGAGAGAATGAATATTTATTCTTAATATTTCATGTTAAGCATGACTCTCATCTGTAGAGATTCAAAGAAGAAGTTACTGTGCAGTAAAGCCTTGTATGAAAGATTTCGTTCTCACTTTGTTAGACAACACTTGTCCTTACCCAAGGAGATCTGCAAAAATCAGTGAAATGATTTAGAAAACGAAACGCTTTTTACGATCTGGTTATCGTCATTGTAATCTTTTTCTTTTTCATTCCACTGCTTTCTTCTTCTTTTATGAAGTGACACTTTATGTTAATCCATAAAAAAAAAATGGCTTTCATTTCAACACATTATTATTATTATTACATACATATTTTACATACGTAAAAGGATTATTAAACATGTTTATAAATGTTGCAATAATTCGATTTTATAAATTGCATCTACCAAGAAATAGACGATAAAAGAAATGAAAATATTGCAGTGGATGTTTATAAAACAGAGTCGTTTCTTGATAAAATAGCTTCTATGAAAGACAGAGAGAGGGGGAAAAAGAGAGAGAAGGGAAAGGTGAGGGAAAAGTAGGAAGTGAGAGAAAGAGGAAGAGAGAGGGAAGAGAGAGATAATAGAATGAAAATGAAAAGAAGATTACAATGATGATAACCAGGGTGTAAAAAGCAGAAACGTCTTCGTTTTGTAAAACCTTACAAAGTGAAAGTCAGTCATTTGAATCATAAGACATTGTGTAACGCCTAAAATAACTTTTCTTTTGTAGAATTCATCAACTCTCTTGATATCTTTGTTACATACTAAGTTTAGTTTAGTTTACTATAATTATGGGACAAATTAGCTCATTAACAACGATCTCAATCCAAGACACCCAGCTTTTTTTTGTGCAGTAGACATTATCTCGAAATATTTTGGACCGTTGTCATAATCTTTGGTTTTAAAGCATGCTGTATTTGGATTTTAAATTCGCTTAATGTTTTTTGCTTTGTTCTATCTCATTTTTTGAATCCAACAGAATCGAAGGACTGGGCGTGAAGGCCACAGGGAAGTAAATACGTGAACAGATGTGAATATAATCTTTCTCTTGTTGATCTTTATTTTGGAAATTTGTTTATGAATTTACCAAACTTCAAAATGGTATTGTATTGAGTATTAAGTAAAAGAAGTCTAAACTGTTTTCTTTTCGTACTATCCTAAATAAAATCTACATTCGGTTTGATAATGCATCATTTTCTTTACATTCATATGTGGTTTCATATTCACAGATTTTCCTTTTTTTGTTTTCCTCAATTTTCCCGTATCCATTATTATGACCTCGTTCCAGAATGGACAGTCTGTCCCTTTTTTCTTTCTATAAATTCTCTGCTGAACCTGCTTTAGATAATTCATCAAATACTGACTTCGGTTAAGTCGGTTCCTCTATATTCTCTACCACAACTTCACAGAATGCTATATATACAGAACGAATTATATTTCTTCTTCTGTATGAATCAACCTTTGTGAGAAGGTTACGTCATATCATTTTTTCTATAAAAGACAGATAATTTCAGTGACTTCTCTTCTATAATGACATTGTTACATTCGGATATGTATCGTCCGTGTTTTTGGTTTTAGAACCGGTCCGAATTTTATTGAGGGTGTTAGATAATTATTTGCAATGTTGTATTGTTTGGTTTCCATGTACAATATAAATGAAGAATAACCGCATCAAAATGACACTTAATTTACCGACACATGATTCTAACCTGACAGTACATAAATTGAAATTGACGATTTGGAAGTTTTCTTTATTTATACATTCTGAGGCATTGAAGAAAAGAAAAACAATAACTACACAAATTCTGAAAAGTTACGAAATTTCTTTTACTATATAAGAATAATTGGCATTTTCACAATTGATTTTGTGAAGACAAAAACATTACGCGTCAGTAAGTATATTTTCAAAATAGTTTTAAATGAAATTTAAGAGAATAGATGACAGAATCATTTGAAATTTCAATACCTAAGTTCTGGACACTTAGTTCATCATTTTCCTAAAATTCACAAATGTACATGAACAAGGAATAAATAAAATGTCTGATTAAATCAATTTCTCCGACACACATACACAGGAAACGTCCTTTTTGCGATACAAATATGAAAAGGTTGAAAAGTGTTGAGGTTAGCGAAAGAAAACAGGTGTTCGGCAATATTCGATCAAATGTTTTTAAATTTTTGTGTTTGAAAATATTCCATAATACTCTAACGAAACCTTGAGATCATGTGACCACAGCTAGAACGTTCCACGTGTCGCAAAAGTAAAATGAGAGAAGAAAGGATTATATTTTAGGCATGTTTATATGAATACTTTATCTTACTATCTATGTAGCCATCTATCTATATGCATATATATATATATATATATATATATATATATTTATGTGTGTATGTGTATGTGCGCGCGCGCGCGTGTGTGCGTGCGTGCGTGTGTGTGCGCGCGTGTGTGTGCGCGCGTGCGTGTGTGTGTAAGCATATCGATTTATTTACTAGGAAAAGCCGAAGTTTGTAAAAGTTCACTTTCGTCAAAGTAGCTTTCTGCTACAGTCATCTGCTGCAAGGTGAGTTTTGTAAATTTTCTCCTTGAATTTACGTTTCATATTTTGCCGTAATTTATAATAAAATAAACAGTTTAATTGATATTTGTTAGCTTTGTTAGGTTAATATTTTAAACATGAGGGAATTATTTTTGCAAGTCATATAAAATATACGTCGCCGTTACTTGATTTTGAGAAAGTACTAGGTTAGTATTTTTCTATGAATGCAAACCAAATTTGATGTTTGCTAAGAAGTAAAAACATAATTTGGTTTGGATTATCTGTAAGCTTATTTAGGGCATAAGTGAGTTACTCGGTATGTAAATATTTTTTATTTTTAAACATCCTTAAAATAAATTTCAAAACATTTATAAGAAATTCAGACGTCTGCATGCATAAGCTTGAAGTGACGCGTGTCAGTAATCAATATTTAAGTCAGAAGATTTATTAGTATAGAAAATGAAATAGGCTTTGGATAAGATATGAATCTATATTATCTACAACTTGCTACGGGTAAAATAATAGGGCAAACTGAACTCATTAGACTTGTTAGGGCAAACAGTTTGGGTGAAAGATATTTCTGAATTCGAAACAGTGGAAAAGGTATTCTACTGTCTTTCTCAAGTACATTCATATCAATGTATAATTTATAGATATTAAAAGAAAATGAAGTTGGTGAAAGCTACGATCGTGTACTTCTTAAACGATCATTGCGGTTTTATTTAAGAAAATAATGATCATTATCAGAAAATTATGATTAATAATGGCATCCGTTGTCTATGAAAGCACTTAAAGGCAAGGTATATAAAGAAAGTAAAAGAAAAAGTCTCGATAGAAGTTGCTAATAAAACATGAATAAAGTGCAAAGAGATTAATAGTGAATAATGCAAAATGAAACGATATAGTTAGTTTATAATTTGCATTCATGTCATGTACATTGTCCTGAATCACCTGCCAACGAGACACCGAGGAATATCAGATTTCATAAAAATCTTTTTTCTCCTACTCCAGACATCATATTTGCCATATTGTGAATAGAGTGAGGATTTCATAGAAAATATGTGATATGGTGAGAAATGACAGGATATAAATGGATGCATAAAGTCTTCTCATGTCAGCGTTGTCTGTATTTAGATCATGAAATCAGCAACCTTCCCACATTGGCCTTGTACCAGAGTATATAATCTACAATACATAAATACATAGAAATAATCGTGCAGCAAGAAGCTATGTCGCTCTTTTAAGTTTTTTCCTTCGTTCAAGTTTTTAATAATATTTTACTTATTATTTTTCACGACAAAATCAATGAAAAAGAAATTTCACTTTCTTCTACTTTTCAATCTTCTCATGCAGACAAAGTAAAAGGAAGTTGAGAAAACCAATATTGAGAATCAGCAGCAGATGAAAGCGCGGATTGAGAATGACGTGGGAAGAAGTTTGGAAAATAGGTCACTTAATCAAGAGAGATCATCAATACAAACGACATGAAAAGATCGATTGTCTCGTTCCAAAACATTCAATATTCTTTACTGTATTCATTTATCAACCCATATTTCTTGTGGCATTGAATAGGAACGCCTTGCAAGTGTCGATTTGTTCTCAAATTTTCCACCTCAGAGGTTCTACTTTTGGGGGAGCTTGAAAGAGGTTGAAGTAGTGAAGATGAAAGTAAGTTGGCCGCAAGAACCATGTCTCTACTTGGTTTTCGATCGGGTTTCGATCTCTGTTGGATGGAGTTGAAGGAGGAGGAGATGGTTAGAAAATCCCAATGATTTTACTACTGCTTTTATAACAACGACAACAAAATCTTGACACTATGACGAGGGAAAGTTTTCAAGAAATTCAGAATAGTGCGGTAGAAGGAGTGATAATTAACAGTTGATAATTTTGTAAAGATACAGTTAGGGTAATAAAGATGATGCTACAGGGCTTTTGACTCGATAAGGTTTTCTGGATCAGCCAAAAGTCTTTCCTAACAGAGTGGCTCAATTCCAGAGAGTGCAATGAATTGAAGGAGAACTAGAAGTTTGCCCCTGAAGACACTATATATTTTTATTCATTTTTTTACCAATTTGCATTTAAGTTTCCGAATCAACTTTGTTCGAAAGCATACGCCCATCTCTAGTTATTATCAAGAAAGTTATTGTTATCAGTGACAGGGAGAATTTTTTGTATTATCTTTATTTTTAGAAACGCTACATTTATCATTTAAATTTGCGTGTCTATATAAAACACTTTATTTACGGACATGAATATATGTCAAATTAATAATAATCTTTTATCAAACTTTCTGATCATAACATAAAGTCAAAGTGTATGTTATGCCCTTTTAAATGATAGAAGTTTTGAATCATAATTTGAATCAGAAACTAAAGTGAAGATCATTCAAGATTTAAATAGCCGTATGCGGCAATAGTTTGTGAAGTTTGATGTTCAAAATTCGCTGCTTATAATGCCATAAAGATATACAACACAACTGATGGCTATTTCAATAGGTTGTCCAGATATATTGATTTCAGTGAGCCACAAGAAATTAATTGATGTCTGTATAAGAAATGATGAAAGCCAACAATTTGGTTTGAAAATAGATGTGACCACCAAACAATTAACCAAATCAATTTGGATCACTCTTTCCCACGAGCAAATTGGCTTCATGGGATATATGGTCTATAAAATAGGCACACGTTCCCCTAAAATAATTTAGGCTAATGGAAGATAAGACACCTAAAATAGCCACACCTTTCCCTAAAGTAAAGGTGAGCATGCAACTATTTACTAAAGAGCAGAAATATTGGATGTTAGGAAATTGATCTAAAATGATTTGGTGGGAAAATTCGAAGAAGAAATAAGTTTTTGATTGCATGATAATATCACGTTAAAGAATCTGTCGAGATAAATGTTACTATACATAATTCCCTTAATAGAATCTTTAATACTTACCTGACTTATTTGCCTTTGTGCCAGCTATCTATTTCACTGAACCAGAGTATGGGATTGAACTCACAACTACCACGGTGCCAGATACGTTTCAATCAACGCTTAAATTCATTAAGACATGTCTCTCTTTTAGCCTATTGTTATATGAACGACCATTACACTTTGCAAACGGGACTGGACTCGATAATTGTTATTCAATTGTTATGGAAGTAACTGTCACCGAAATGTCTTAGCGAAGTCGCGACTTAATATTACCCTAATCTTTCTTTCTTTCTTTCTTTCTTTCTTTCTTTCTAAATATTTTTTTTCATTTTCTTTTACAAGCACCTAATAACGAATCTATCAGTCGTTGCATCAGTATAACTGCAAGAACAAATGATGATATAATGATTTGTGTGGAATTTCTCCAGAATGTATCCATAACATTTTAAAACACTTGAATTAGAAACAAGCGTAAAAGGAACAACTCGACGTTTGTAAATAAGTCCGACATTAAATACTGATTTTCTTTTTGCTTTTATTTTATGTATTGTAATTTATAGAGCAGACTTAACAATGCCTTGGAGGTGGATTTGATGTCGTCAATCAATATCGATCGATGAATTAGCGACACTTATAAAATTATGCAAACGAATTTTTTTTCTGCTATATTCACAGATGCTAGTGCGAAAGTTATTGATAGGCGTTAAAGATTTATGCTTCAAGACATATTTTGTATTAAGATATTCCATAATGAAAGGTAAATGAATTTATTTATTTAAATTATTATTCAAATCGATCTATATACACGAGAGAAACATGGAATCTATTCTTCTCTACAGACTGATTGAAAACTATTTATTATCACATAAAAATGTACAAAAATGGCGATTCCAAAAAAATTGGTAAAATTTCAAAATGGAAAAATGGGAAACAAAAAAGATGCTTTTCAATTGATTTGTTCAATTCAGAATCAGTAATTCTCTCCATATTGATTTTGTCGACTTTAAATGAGACTACATTTCCAACGGGGATTTTGTAAATGGTCGATTGATTGGAGTAAATTTGTTACAACTAAATTCAATCTTTCATTACCAACTCTTTTTGAAATCTTACTTCAGAAATGTTCTGTGTTTCAGGTGGACACAAATTGGCTGTGCATAACTTCAGCAGGATTTTTCCAATAAGGACCAAGAAACTTTTTTAAAATATTGATCAAGTGATTGACATTGGAATTTATATCACCTTCATTCAATATTATTTATTGATTATGACTCAAGACATATAAAAATGTTTGATTTGATCCTAATGAATTTATGTGTTCTTCCTGCTTGTCTTTCGCTAGCGTTGGTCATTGTGATAGACACATTTATTTTATTCATCGATGCGATCCGTACCGGTTTATCACTTTTGACAAGTTCTGCAACTATCGCTCTGACACAAAAATCTTTTCACTTACTACTTAACTGCTACGACTTTATAATCTGGTTCTTATCCATTTTACCAGAGCCAGAACAATTTGAAGAAGAAGAGGAGGAATACCAAGAATATGAAGAATATGATGAAATTGTAGAATATGAAGATTATGAAGATATTGTAGAATATGAAGATTATGATGAAATTTAAATGAAATTTGCTCAATTTGGTCGTTGTTTACGATATATGTAAAAATGAGAATGTATTTTGTTAAATTCATTTATTTTAAGAAAAAATTATTCAGACTCCTGCAGTGTATTGAAAGGGGTCGCTTTGCTTTTTTCTATGGATCAGCTTTTACTTTTTATGGAATATTTTAATTGCGACATTCTCAAAGGGGTAAACCAGCTTCCAAATACGACAATCTGATAAATTCTTTATTCTATTCCTGGAAGTTTACTATTCTCATCCGCTGTTTTTCGGATTGCGCTACAAATACAAAGGAAACGATTGAATCCTTTTCCATGAGTACTTTGGTTGTACGAGACTGAAAACGAAATTCATGTCTCAAGCGTAAAAGGATTTGTTAGAAAAGGGATCAACTTCTGACAGAGTAAGAAAACCCAAGCAAAATGTTGATGATTCTGTTTGCAACATATAAATTAATTTTATGCAAGTTTGACACCGTAGCTATAAATGTGCTCTCTTTGTTAAAGTTTTAATTAGTTCTCCACTTCTCGTGTTTTTTTACAAAACAGTTCAAGTTTGATATTATGTACGATATACAGTGGAATCAAGATTATTGTAAACTGAAACATATCACGTAGATGATGAGTTCTTATATGTGACTTATTCAATCATTTGTTATATTTACTGAAAGATCCATATGGAATCAAATGGGAAAACGAAAGAATGGATTTGTAGAAGGCTTTGAAATGTCGGAGATAAATTTCAAAGCTACCCAATCTCCGACAGAAGTCCAAAAAGATCAGCTAAATGTAGGCGAAAAGAGCTGCAAGAACAGAGCTAAAATTATAAACAAATCGTCTTGCTTCAGCCAAAACAAGGCAGAAATGAGGAAATAACAAAAATAGATTTTTGATCCTTTTATTAGTTTAGTTCAAAATAAATTTTCGTTTTCTTTGGATTTCCGTTGAAATGTTGTAATAAACCCAAACAACAAAAATGAAGAAATTAAAACATTATTAAATTAAATTAAAACGAAGAAATAATGAAACATACTGACTCCTTAATGTTGATATTAGCGTCGCAGATTGTTAGTGGGCATATCCATGCTATAACATACAAATGAGAAAGCTCTAACGACAACATTTTGAGCTGAGACTTTGGGTTAATGGTAATTGGGTTTCGATCTTGAAACCCTACCTGATGCCAAAGATATAATAAAAAGGCAACTTTGTAGGAAGCATTACTGCAGATCTCTTTGAGTATTGTAAGTGCATATATATACATACATACACATTTTACATATATATATATATATATATATATATATATATATATATATATATATATATGGGGAGGTGTTTGTATGCCCGTGTGAAAATTCAGATATAAATAAAATATATGCGTAAAGACAATATAAATGAAGACAAAAGGAAAAGTTTTTACAGACCTTTTTCCTTCCCGGACGGACTTTATCAAGGTAAATGTAGAGATTTTATTTTACAACTTGTAATTAACAGAAATATAGTGGAGAAAAAATACATCTAACTTTTAAATTTAAGAATATAAAGATATTCATAAAATCAACTGTATAAGGAAAGGAAAACTAAATTGTGTAATTAATTGCGTAATAAACGAAAGTGAGTAACTGTTGTTTTTGAATTTTTATTTATTTATAAATTTATTTTTTGAATGTAATTATTATTTATTATTTTATTTTGCTAAATTATTTATATATTTATTTATTTTCAATATTTAAAAGGTCTTGAGTTAACAGATTTCTTTTAATTAAAAAAAATATTGTGACCATGTATGGTGGCTTGATAAAGGAGTAATTGATTAAGAAAGAAGATATTTGAAAAAGTTCAGGCCGTAAGTTAAGTATCGCTAATTGCACTCTCAAGAAATTTTCCTCTAAAAATGTTGTTTTTCAAATTTTTCATCTTTTAAATTCTATATTTTTTCTGAAAATACATCCTCTCAACGGATGTCGATGAGGATATTAGTGTATTAAAGTTTTAAAGAGAATTTTCGATTCTGAAAAGTTTTTTACATTTTAATACTTCAATGTTGGTAAACCTGGCGATTGCATCTAAATATGAAACAGAATGTTGCCTCTTGTTGTTGACTTCAATGTCTCTCTCTCTCTCTCTCTATATATATATATATATATATATATTATGATGATAAAGAACCGTAAGATTTATAATCCAGTGTTATTACCAATTATTTTTATTTTTAAAAAAGCAGTGCACGACACAAACAATAGAACATAATATTATAATTATTTTCTTTTTTAAAAATATCATTCCATCTCAACACATTAATTTCTGTTTCAAAACTAAAACTGTAAATTTAATTATAAAAATGAAACTGCAGAATTTAGTTCCATTGTCAAGCGATGCTACGAGTAACTTTCTAAGAAATTTACTTAATTTATAATCACAATCTTAATATTTTGAGTTGTCAAGGTTAAGGAAACTTCAATCTATTTTGATTGGGGTTGGTTGGGTTTTAATTTCCCTAGACAACTTATGTATCAAATATATGTTACTTACAAAGTCAGGTATTTTGCCAAAATTAATTATTATTTAAGGAAAACATTTGACAGTACCTACAAAAAATCGCTATTTCATTTCTTTAATTTAGTAAATTTTTATTTTTCAGAAACTTAATAATGTTTGCACAAAGAACATGGATCATTTAATAACCTACAAGCTTCTCGCTTTCCTTATTAATTTCCATTTTATTGTTGGCGTTTTATTGGTTTAAGTGCCAGAAATATTTAGATAGGGACATTTGATTTCGGTATTTATTATTATTAAAGGACTTAAAAGAATAATAATTAAAATTAAAAAAATTAAAAATAAGAGAGATACATACATATTTATACTTGATCATTAATTAATAATTTTTTTTAATACGAAATTAAATTCTAATGTATTTATTTGTAAAAAGACCGTATAGTCTATTAGTTATTATAAGGAAGAATGGTGCTTTAAATCAGTAGGAATCAAATTTAAGTATTAAAAATATGACTTACTCATATTTAGATGACCCTTTTAGAAAATCTTTGTGTATAAAAATATGAATTAAGCGGCTAAATAAAAAAATTGTCATTGAAAAACCAGGCGACACGCTGAATAATGGATGTCTATGTTTATGAGTAGGCACCCCCACTCCACCTAAACTTAATGTAACTTTGTAAGTAATATATATTTGATACATAAGTTGTCTAGGGAAATTAAAATCCAACCACCCCTAATCAAAATAGATTGAATTTTCCTTAACCTTAACAACTCAAAATATTGTCTGCGCTTATACATTAAGTAAATTTCTTAGAAAGTCATTCCTAGCATCGCTTGAAAATGGAACGAAACTCTGGATTTTAAGTTTATTTTTTGTAATTAAATTTACAATTTTAGTTTCAATTTTGAAACAGAAATTTCTGAGTCGCGATGGAATCATATTTTTAAAAAACAAAATAATTCTAACATATATATATAATAAATAAAATACATTTTCAAATTCTCTCCACAACTAGATTTTCAGCAAGTCTAAAAATAGACATGCAAAACCAAACTTAGTGTCACCTCCCGCCAACGCAGCAGTAAACCCATCACGTGACCTTCTCAAACAATATGAACACTATAAAAACAATTAAAATTTTATTTAAAATAATTAAATTTTTACTTACATTTGGAACCTATTTCCGACCTATAAAAGAATGTGCCAAAAGCACAGAAACACGAACATGGACACATACAGCGAAAAGTAAAACAGACTCTGGTCGCATTGGCCTTTTTCGTTTCCCTTTGCCGAAGAAAATCTTCTCATTCTGAAACTCAAGCCATACAGAGAGATCAACAAGATTGAGATAAAATACACGCCTAAACACTCGTCTATGTCGGCCACAAAAAAGGAACCTCTTAAGTGAATTATTAGGTTGGTGCAAAAATAATTTCGTTTTCTCACATAGCAACATATGTTAGAAAACGAAATTATTTTTGCACCAACCTAATAATTATATCCAAAAAAATTTATGCATACACTCACACACATCTATCTATCTATCTATATATATATATATATATTCACATCTACACATCAGTACATACATGGACATTTGTTTTCTCAAACTTTATTTCTCTAAACCTTTTATTTCAAACCGTTTTAAGCCTTCTAAGAACCCTTTTTCTCTTTCACTTAATCGTCATCATTGTTGCTAGTAAATTATATTCAAATTTGCTTGTCGATGTTGTTTTGATCCTCGTTTTGGGGATGTGAATTTTTGTTGGTTCTTTCTTTCTGCTTCCCTTTCCCCTACGGTCAACTCCTTCATTCGACAATCAAAAGTCAAAACAAGGCCAACAATAATCATCGTAGCCCGTGAAACAATATATATATATATATATATACATATATTAACTAAAATGCCCCAATTACCTTTAAGAAAATATATTCGAAATTAAGGATATATTGACATTTATAAACTAATTTTTCTTGAAGAAGAAGAAGAAACAACAACAACAGGGAATTACACTAGACATGCAAATTAATTTAAATGTGTTTCTTTATATTTTTAAAGATCGACTTTGACTTTAACCATTTTTTAACATTAATTTTTAACAGTTGAGTATATGATTTTTTTCAAATTGTATAAATGAAAATAAAATATTAAATATTTTTTTTACAAGTGTTCTTCTTAAGTGCCTGATAAATGAAATGAAGCGATAAGATAAAAAGATGTGGTAACATGTTTATATAACCACCTGCTGTGCAATGACTTCAAAGCTTTCTTCAGACAATATGACTCCTTCGTGTATGGAATAACAGAAAGAACGTTTTTTCTTTGTGAACTGCGTTAAAATATACGCTCTGTAGCTGCGTATCAAAAACCAATTTATTTATTTATTTTAAAGACGCCATATTTACGGACAAACACCAAAACATTAAATAAGCAAGTGGCAATTGATATGCTTATATCTCGGAGGACTAACAAACGTTTTAAATGGAACATAACTTCAAGACGTATGTGATCCCGGATCTTCACAGTTTCCTTTATTATGTGCGAATTGCCATGACTTATTAGGAAAGATAACGGAGTGGTTTCTTATTATTAAGATGTAAAATTGTTTCTTACTCACTTCTGCTGTTTCGCCAATTTGTCTCTTCGAACAGAGAGCACTTAAGAACAATTTTGCCTTATAATCCAATCAATGTATCTTATATATCCTGGAGGATTTCAAAATGATCAAAATCGTTAATTTCGTGCCAGGTGTATTAACATTCTTTTGTGCTTACACTTCCCTAATATTTCAATCCTTTAAGAAATTAATCTTAAAGGGTAGTTATTATTACTGTTCTTATTGTATAGTGTTTACACGTTTATTCTTATTGTAGTTAACTCCTACTTCGTGGTGTGTAGTCGAGTACTTTTCACATATACAGCTTCGTTATTTTTGTGTAGTAAAGACACTACTAATCTTATATATATATATATATATATATATATATATGTGTGTGTATATATAATATCGCCCTATCAGCCTCCTTAGTATCATTAGCAAACTCTTTGAAGTTATAAACAAGAAAGTTATTGAACACCTAAAAAAAAAACAACAAAAAACTGGGCGACAAACTATGGTTTTCGCTCTTCAAGGTCTACTGCTGATGTTTTATTATCACACATAGAATCAGTGAACCTCTTGGCAATAAAAAATATTTCGAAAGTGGCTGCCCAAAATTTTTCGCATCTCTTTGACAAGGTACAGCACAAGGGATTGCTACACAAACTGATCAGCTATGGGATATCTGAGAGAGTCATATCAAGGACACATGGCACAGTGGATAAAGGCGTTAGTTAGATCCAGTGACAGGACCCAAAGAGTGTGAGTTCAGTACCCGATTAAGGCAGTGGAGAACTTGGAGAGGGAATTAACAGGAGACAACTGACATCCATTAAACATGGCACGTAGAACTAGAACAGTCTACGTTGTAATAGATATGGCGACAAAGATGAGGACAATAGTCCGAATAATGTAAATAGAGTCATATCAGTTATCAAGTCTTTCCTGTCAGGTAGGTCATCGTTAATTGCCAGTCCACCGTGGCACATAAGATCAATGCTGGCGTACCCCAAGGCTCTCTCCTCGGCCCTACCCTCTTTCTGACTTGTATCAACAATCTGTCCAAGAACATTCTCAAATCCTTACTAAATATATATGCAGATCATACCACAGTGTATGAGTGCACCCACCTGGCAGCTGATCGCTCCTCTGATCTATCTCACACAGCTCAATGGAGAAAAGACTGGCTGGTATCATTTAATGCATCCAAAACTAAACTCGTAACTTTTCATCACCACCGAGTAGAAAACTACACCTGCAGCAGTCCTGCCTGAGTGGTCATTGCCCCTCAAAGAGGCTTCTTACCTCGAACGCCAACTGGATCTAAAGCTTAATCCTGGTCTCAAATGGAACGCGTATATTCGGTGCCATCGCAAAAGATGTTGGAAGAATGGTCTGTTCCTTGAATAGTTCCAGAAAACCTCGCTTCTATTGCGCTTTCTTTACAAAAGTCAGATCAGATCAAGAATGGTGTATTGCTTCCATATCTGGGGCCGGTGCTGTCCAGTTTCGACAGAATTCAAAAGCTCTTGTCGGGGATAAATTAATCTCTACTCTGCAACTCTTACCCCACAGGCGATATGTTGCCAGCCTTTCATACTATATAACGATTACGATGACAGATATCCGGACGAGTTATATTCTTTAGTTCCACCATTTCTGACCCTCACAGCTAGGACCCCACCCTGCCGTCATGTTCTTAGTGGCAAATTCTACCCAATCCCTTTGAGTTTCTTTGATAAAGAGCACGTTCCACTCAAACAGCTTCTTCTCCAGCATTGTTTCTTTTTGGGACAGACACACGGGAAAATGCTTCCTTGACAACTACAATTTTGGTCTCTTCAAGTTCAGGGTCACCTGATATATATCCTACACGTCCTTATAATATGCAGTTCTTAATTCCTTCTTACCCCTCCCTTACAACACTTAGTAATCCTTTATCTTGAAAGGCTCTTGGGCCTTGTATTGAGTGAATTATCAGTGTGTGTGTGTATATATATATATATATATATCAGAATGAGAGGATAAAGAATAAACCGATATATATTAACAGGTATTTTCTTTTGTGTCTACAATTCACCAGCATTTTATTCCTTTTAAGAAATATTTTATTTTTAATCCAACATTATTTGTTATAACTATAAACGTTATATTTAGTTGGTACTCGTCTTTGAGTAGACGCCTCTGTTTTAATGTCTATCTGCCTAGAAATCGAAAGTTTAATAATAATAAAATTGTGCCTCCCGACGAGAATCAGACCTGTATTCCCTTGGTAAAATTTCCCATCTCTAGGTTGATAGACATTAATTTCATTGTTTAAAAAGTAGGGATGTCTACTGAATGACGTCTACCGAGCAAAGCTAGCTAGCTAGATTTATTGAATGAAGAAGGTAAACTTAAATAGATCCCAGATTAAAGCGTTATCACAATGAAAAGTCATTTTTATTACTAAACATTAAACAATTTCGCAAGGATTAGTAACCGTAACATTTTCTCTCCACAGAAATCACTGAATGTATTAGGTCGGTGCAAAAATAAGGTCGTTTTCTAACATAGTAACATATGTGAGAAAACGACATTATTTTTGCACCAACCTAATATTAACAACTACTTTATAGCAATAGACACAGGTTCAAAATTTAAGCTTGTAGTCACATTAATTAATAAAATGACGTTAAGAGCCTTGCTTGTTTACAAAAGAATTGATTGTTTATATAATAGGAAATTAACTGGCAACATCAAGTTTTTATTAAAAAGTTTTAAAAAATCCTAGTGTGCTTTAGTTTTTTTTAATAAAAAAAAAACAAAAAAAAAAAACAGGAAACATCTAAAATATTAGGATTTGATAATGAAATAATTTAGGGATCATGTCCAATAATAATTAAAAAGAAACTAAGAATTTTGCAAGTACAACATTTTAAAAATGAAAAGAAAAAAGTAATTTATTTCCGATTATTTTACAAATGTATGCAATTTTAATCCGTTCTATTAAGTTTTCAGTCTAAAAATATACAGTCAGGGAAATTAAGTTTTTGAACACTTATATTTACTTAATTTAATTGGGTGATGTACATTATAAAATTAACAATTACGAAGAAGCGTTGAAAAGTTGTTGGCTTCATTCATTTCCACGCATCAGAATTTTTTTTTAAATCACTTTCTGGTTGGACTAAAAACTTTTCAGCATTCCCACATAGAGAAAAATTCAAATTTTCAAACATACAAAAGAAAGCAGAATGAAACGAAAATCACGGTGGAAAAAAAAGTCTTCAGGCACAATGAGGCTTACGGACACATCACGTTGAAACACCGGTTCGCGGACGTTGAAGTTAAGCAACGTCGTGCTTGGGCAGTACCTAGATAGGTGACCGCCTGGGAATATCGGGTGCTATAAGCTTGGATGTGCGGGTGGTGCAATAAATAAAGGCTCGGAATTGTTAATCGAGAGCCAATTTCCAATTCCTGTTGAATCCGTTATATTCACACGCGCACAAATACCCTTGGGAAAGGGTGTAAATTTTTTGTACCCCAGCTATGTGTTAACTAGTAACACCATTATTATCTAAAAAAAAAAGAAAACGAATCGATCAATCAATGTGGATCATTGATTTCATATTTTAATGCTGTTTCGCAATTATCTTTGACAAAATTGCTGAATATTGGGGTTTGGAATTTCTTCGGCCGTGTAGAACCTGGGTGTAGCCACTACGTTGGACTGTTGGTCGGTTTCTGGATTCTCTTAGTGTTTTCCGTAGGATTGTGCCCCAATTTTAGCAAAAATATTTTGTGACGATTTTCTGGTGTTTGTGAATTTATTATTTTCAAATATTTACAATTCAGCTAAAATGATTTTGTTTTACAACCTTCAATCGAATTTCTTTTCCTAGTTTAATCTGAAAATTTAAGAAAAGTAGTTAAATCGTTGAATTTTTTAAACGTTATGGTGGGCACGTTTTTTCATTTAGTTCACTTTAATATATATTCTGTACGAGGCAACGTATAAGTTTTAATATACATTAATTTTTAACATGGGTTTGAATGTTTTTTTCTACTTTCATGTATACAATCGATGCTACGTCCTCACATATAGATAGGATATGATCTCACAATACACTGAAAGTGTGGAGTGAATAACTGTCACCAAATCAGAAATAAGTGAAAAGTGATAAGTGACTTGCTTTGACAATGGTATTTTCCTGTTCCTTTCAATCGACTGAAAATCGCCTGAGATTTACACTAAGGGAAGCAAGATTCCTTCATCAGCACGAGTTACTAGTTTAAACAAAAATGAAGAAATCCAAGTTGACTTTCCAAATAAACTTTACGGTAACATCTTAACATTTCTAATTGGTTCTGTTAATTAAAATCTCACATTACTGAATTAACATTTCATAGACTAGAAAATAAAGAATACAAAAATATACGGTTAAGTTGCAATTTCATTTGTCTTTCGTATATTTTGTCAGGAAAGCAACAAAATAACGTAAGGTATTAGCAGAACAACAACATGAATCAGGTTTCGAAATCATAGCTGACGTCAGGGTTATCATCAGCTGATAAATGCTTTGTTGATTACAACTATTGTGTAGAGGCGTGTCTATTTGAAATCTGGAAGTAATTTGTCATATTAATGTTTTTCCCTTGAATTTTTCACGGCAAGGCATTTTTCACAATGTTCAATTTGGTGGTAATTAACCAAAAAATCTTAAGTGCTTTATTCAAATCATTTAAGACATATTAAAGTAAAATGTATTGTCTGAAATCATATTCCTTGGTAGGGTCACGTAAAAGACTTTAGAATGAAAACAAACTGATTAAATCAATGCAGATTTAAAAAAATCTGCAATGATTTAATATGAAGTGTAGAAAAAAGGAAAAGAAAAAATAGAAACCGTACTATATTGAAAGGTCTCGCCCTCTCTCCCGAATCGTAGAAAGGAACCAAGCCATTGATGTAAAGAGGTAGTGTAACTGTGGAAGCCGTAAGATGCGGATAAAAGTTAACACTGACCGTGGAATAATTGCTGGAAACAAAAAATGACCACATCATCTCTGATAGACCAGGTGCTTTAGATTTTTCTCGAGCAACAATATATGAAGAATACATAAATTTCAGACAGGCATCATTGACACGTGAAAACTACTAATGCCTACAAATAATACAAGAACGGGAGCGCCGACTACTGACAAGAATACCGAACGAGGAGAAATATTGCACCAAGTCACATTTTAATTCGATTCTGGCGCTGATTAACCTATTAGTGTACTCTGCATTCGAGGAACATTCGTTTGATTTTATTGGCTACTGCTCTCTCCAGATTTAAATCCCATTAAGCATGTACGGAACACACTAACATCCCTCTAATCAGAACCAATAAGCACAACTCGGTTATGGACATCCTTGATAGATATATCTCCATAAAAACACCAGCATCTCGTAGAATCCATACCACTGTTTACGCTTCAGTTTATGACAGACATTTTAGAAATCCATGTGAATCATGTAAATTATTGCTTTATACTCTTGGAAATGAGTGGTCAAAATATAGAAACTGAAATTAAAATCTTCTGGATATTGTGTAGTTTTTGCTACTTTTTTAAATTCAGGATCAGGTAAAACAGTTATTTCCTGCAATTCCTATTTTAATAAGGAAATGATTCCGAGTTCATAAAACTTGATTTACTAATTAGTTTCGACCTTTTTTTTAAAAATCTAATTTGAAATAATCAATCGGTTCTGTGAAAAAGAAATATGGCACAAGACCGACTAATCAACTTAATTCAGGTTAACTGTCCGATTCCTTTAGAGCAATTTTGTAGCATATTTGAATCCCTTTAAGACAAGAATTCTCAAGGGGGGGGTTATAAATTTTAATAAAGCGGTAATGTTAAAAAGGACACTTATAATCAGAATCAGAAAGAAACTGATGAAATTTCTTGAACACATGAGGAAGAAGAGCTTGAAGAATTTGATACTCACAGGACATATCAAGGGTAAGAGACACAGGGAGAGGAGGCAGACCACCTACTTGACGAGCATGTATGAATGGACTGCCTAATGGGTGGTTGGGAGGCTTGGCAAAGGGACAAATTTTGCAAAGGGTCACAAGGGATAGGTGGTTGTGGAGGGCCATGATTGACCTCGTCCTAAAAGGAGGAGGTACATAGAAGAAAAACCTTTGAACACTGAGTGGGCCAATTCATTTTTGATAAACGTATTTATCTTTTTATACAGATATTGACATTTTTAGTTTATATATATATATATATATATATATATATATATATATATATATATATATATATATATAACGCATTTAGATTCAATTGCAATGTGTATGTTGCAAAGACTTATAAGTCCAAATCCGTTAGTTTTGGTGATCCGCTTGTTTCTGTCACAACTTACTTTTGATGATATGACACAGCAGAATGTAAAATATTAACTGTTGCATTTTCACTTCTATTTACCCACACAAATATCTGAATAAAGTAGATGCAAAAAGCTACAATTTTCTGCTTTAACACTTAAAATTTCTACCATGATTTGATTCTATATCAATATTTGTTCAAGTATTTTTCAATGTTTGAAGAAATGAATGTCTGAATTTTGTGTCTGAGTGAATAAAGGGGGCATTATTTAATTGAAAAGGATAAAAACTTGCTATAATTATGAATTACAGCAATATATTTTTCTTCACTTTTCTTCCTTAACGGTTTACGCTTGTCCGAGTAAAATTATACAATTCGCAGTAGTTTTAAATTTTCTATACACCAACATGTGCATTTTATGACATTTGTTTGCTCGGCCTATCATTTTTTTTAAATGCTGAAAACATTTAAGTACAATTCAACTATATAATTACTATATTTATCTACTAAATGTTGTGAACTCTTCTGGTGACGTAGAAAAATGTGTGAATACAAAGTCATAAATGCAGAGGAAAATTGTTTTGTCTTCAGTTTTCTTGATTTACCAATTAAAAACGTAACTTTCATATAACCAATAAAATATTTACCCTGGTGTTTCGGCTGATATAGTCTTTGGTCGTTTTGAAGTTGTAATCATTAACATGAAAGCATTGTTAATTGAAATCGCTAAACAAAATAAATAAAAAAAAAACCATTAGAATAACACAGGTCGTGGCCAAATTTAAGGGTTCTATTCAAAATATCATGGAGATTACCGTTTGCAACAAAGAGAGTCGAACAGCACATGACCTGAAAATATGCTAATCAGAATATCAAAATAAAAAGTCTCTTGATCATCTAAGAGAAACTTTTTCGTCCTTCCATCAGCATAGCTGATGTTAACCTCCAAGAGAGTTACTACTTGCGCCTTCTCAGATTAACGTTTTCCGCTGATATGAAATGGAAAGATTATATTGAATCAGTTGCTAGCTCAGCTACCAGGTAAGTTGGTCCAGTGTATCATGCTAGATATTTTTTTTTTTTTTGTACAGAATCTTACACATTTATTAATTTAAGTATACTACAAGATTGGCAGTTAGGTTTCATCATTTTACAGTTCAAATGGCTAGATGTAACCATAAGTTCTGTTAACAGTTTCTTCTATTGCACTATTCACTTGTGGACTTCTCCTCCAGCCTCTTGCTTCCCAGTCAACTTTGATTTTCAACAATTTAAATGCAATGTCAATCGTTAACTTTTGTCTTCTTAATTCCTGTTCTTGTTCTCCTTAATGGATTTTTTTCTCATATTTTTTGTCCCAATTTTACAAGGAAATTATCATTTACAAGTACATACCCACGGGAAAATGTAAGAATCCATATCCCCCGCTATTGATTAAAAGTAAAAGACTGGGCTCTTCAGCCTTGGCTGGCAACCAGTCTAGAATGATGACTGAATTTAAAAACCTTATATAGCCTAGGCAAAGTACGTACTATATGCAGTTAATGACAGGATTGCACAATGACCATAGACCGATTCGCAGTTGGGATCAACGTAGATTTTTAACAAGTTCAATAAATTATTTTAGTAATCATACTCAATAAATAAGTGACTGATGCGAGTCTTAAAGCAATTACACTTGTTAATTTCCATTCGTTTCTCCCTAATCAAAATAAAAAACAAAGTGAACCCTTTCTATCAGATGAATACTAGTTGTATCTTCTAAATAAGGTTAGGGGAATTCATTAATGTCTTTTTAAAGTCTATATAGCTCCTTTTTGCTTATTTAATCAGTCAAATGCAGTACATCATTTAAAGCTAAAATGTGGGTTTGATACAAAATTAGAAAGATTTATCGATCAACATTTAAACATTTGTCCGTTTTTGAGCAAGAAGATAGTTATTTTTGGACAATGTATTCGCTGGGGATGAAAATCATTGTTATAACCAGACCAACTCTCAATATCTCAATCTACTGGTGATAGAAGAAAGTCTTGATAAGATTCAAAAGCAAATTCTTTATTCTGAATTACTGTAAACTGTTACTGTACAATGCTATGGTGAGCAACTGGCTCATTTGAAGGATGCATTAGAATTGGAAAGAAAAAAACATTTTACTGGGCAAAGTCATTGACAAGTAATCACACCTACCTGTTTTCATTAGGGGAAGTTCTATATTTTCTATATATTGTTTCAATACATGCAACACACCTTGTCCAGCTGGCAGTTTCAATAAGTACAGCATATTGAACAACTCCTTCAAGAGTTAATGTAACATCATAGAAAACCAGGAAAAATGCTTTTGAATGAATGAAGGCGGATTTGAATTAAAGCAAAAACTTTGGAGACTTATGCATTAATCAACCTTATAGGAATTTATTTATACACAAAATGCATAGAGAAAGAAAGAATGCAAAAGTGATTGAAGATTGTCTAAATAACAATATTGTGAATTTTAGCAAATGAAAAAGATCAACTTATAGAACTGCCTTCCCACCACCTGAAAAAATATATTTTACAAATTAAATCAAGAGAGAAGTCATTAAATTACCTTTTTTCTCTTTTTCAAAACATTGCATTATTAAGGTTGGCTATTGCAATGAACATGTAGCAACATATTCTAAACTGACAAAGTATAAAAGAGACTGTTAGAAAAATCCTTATCAGTTTTAATTTCAAATTGTATTTTTATGGTGACAAGTCTCAAATCCTAATGAACTTAATGACCAGTGAATCCTTATACAAAGTTAATATTACATCAAATGATATTCTTTGAGAGACAGTTTGAAAAATATTGTTTATATTCTCAAGTTTTAACATTTAATGGAAAGGAATTGCATTCTTATTGCAAAGTGTACTCAAAATTCATCATTCAATCAATCCAAATATTTAATAGAATTCGCTTCTCTTATCATCTCACTTAGAATGGCCAGCCCATGATTTTCAAATAATGAATGTGCTGTGAATAAAACTATTTCACGTAACTGTTAATTAAGAGAAAATTTACTTCCTGTTGTGAAACAGATTATTTTAATACAAAAATTTTAAAAAAAAAAATTTTTTTAATAAACATTTTCAACTTGTCTATTTTCACAAATGTTGACTTTGAAAGTTATAAAATTAAACTCTAGAAAATGTAATTATTTTTGGACTTATACAACATCAAAATAAACAAAATAAATTTAAAAACAGATACAGGGAACAAGAAAAGACCAATAATTTTGATTAATATTTGTTTTATTAATCGTAAAACATTTATGGCATGAAGGAAATGAAGATTCCAAGCAGTGACTTTATCTGTTGTCGTTTGTAAAGTGAGCCAACTTCACTCATGATCTCATTCAAAACACCTAAGGTCTCTTTTTTTTATATCTCTCACTGTCTTACACACACACGCGCACACACACACACACACACACACACGAACGCGCGCACAGCCATCATAATGTCCACAGCAAGAACAGCGCCAACATGTCAGATTCCTCTTCCACCTCCTCCTTCTCTGTAACTAATGGTAATATATTTATCAACCTTTCTGTAAATAAGGCTTTTGAAGCACTCTGTGCAAAACGTACCAAAAACTGCGCCCCCACCCACCATGTTCTAAATATTGCATTGAACAGTGATAGTTTGTAATATTTTTAGTTTCATGCAAATTTTACGTTTACGACACATTTATAGTAAAGCTGAGATGTTGCTGGTGGTCAATTACAAAACAACTTTTTAGAGGACTCTGAAAACGGTCACTTAAGGAATTTTCTCAAACTATGAAATTAGGATATTTTTCAAAGGTACAGTATGTGACTTGCTGAAAGCTGAAGAGTCTTGTTAAAAGAAAATATTGCAACAGCCAAAGAACGAGACATGAATTATTCTCATGTGAAAACATACAAAGTACTTTTAAAAAATGGGAAGTGGAATATGAAAATCTGTGTAGCTTTGCTCCTCCTTTGTCCAATAGAAAGCAAACTCACAAAGAGAACAAAAGTCTGAAGGAATCAAGATAAAGTTCATTTTTACACCAGAATTGGGTAACCAAAGTATTTTGTGCAGCCATAGCATAATATTGCACATAGACAGAAATTAAAACTTATTCCTCGTTGAGGACGTCATTTCTGTATATTTTTTTTCCACACAAATACTGAATCAAGCATTCAAGCAGTATGAATTACATTCAACAGACTTACATATTCATCCATACACGTGTGAACATGCACGCATAGACATGTGTACGACTATTACATACATACACTTATCTAACATACAAAATACATATCTTGCACACACAAATATACATGCAACTTTACTGAAAATAACTCATAGCTAATATTGAATCTAACTTAATGTTTTAATAGCACTATTTATGTAATAGGAATTGAGAGTACAACAGCTAATATTCTAGCTGATATAATGTCACATTATTGCCTCCCTCTGTATATATCACATGCCTGTCAAGCTATCCTGCCAACTGTGGTTGATAACAGCTTAAACAGTATTTAAATGGGTGTTGGGAAATAGAGGAGGAGAGAAATAGTTTTTAAAAAAAGGCAGAACAGAGAGAGAGTAAGAAGTAACAATCTTCCTATCACTGGAAAGTTTGAATTTGCAGGATTTATTATCTTCTTGTAGATTGATGTGAAGAAATGTTCAGAGATTTGGAAAGAGATAATTTAATTGTATCAATTCTTTCTGGATTCAAATACCTGACTCACTAGTTCATCACAAGCTTGACTATTGAGAAGAAAAGTTGTTCAATTCAACAGCCACAAATGATTCTGTTGATTTTTTTCTCTTCTGAAAGATTGTGATGAGCAGTGAGAGTAAGAAAACAAAACTGTTACAAAGAAAATGGACACACACAAATGGACACACACACAGCAGTAGAGACTTACCTAGATAACCCTCACCCAAAGTTTCCCCACCCTCTAAACAGAAAAAAACTTTACACTTTGAGCACAATATATACTAAGTTATGATATCTGAACTTTGACATGAGACAAAGCTATGGCTGAATGGGATCAAAAGGAATGTTGCTTTAGAGAGCCACACTTTAGAAATGATTGTCAATTAAAAGGAAGTAAATAGAAATGGAAGTAAAAAGAACAAATAATTTAGGAAAATTAAATTTCAAACCATATATTTCAAATATATTTCTTCAATTTACAAGTGAACTGTCTCTTACCATAAAGTATCTAATACCAATAATTAATATACTATATTACATTATTGTAAGCCTGCCTCATGGCTGAGATAGTTGTATATTGTTTACTGGTGGTCAGATATAAAAGCCAAGTTTGCAAATACTGAT
Organism: Acanthosepion lycidas; assembly: GCA_963932145.1. Classification (NCBI taxonomy): domain Eukaryota; kingdom Metazoa; phylum Mollusca; class Cephalopoda; order Sepiida; family Sepiidae; genus Acanthosepion; species Acanthosepion lycidas. The sequence goes on from OZ010608.1 coordinate 62,203,974, forward strand.
TTTTAAAGTAGGCCTTCCCAACTTGGAGGAAGAAGAGAGGCAAAACACATTCTTCATAAGTCCATTCCCCCAACACTTTGGCCTTGCATCACACTAAAGTATACTTAGTAAATATCTATATAGAACATTATGAATGTTCTTTCCTGTTGTTTCTTTAATCTAAGAAATATATTAGATTTATCTGGATATGTAATTAGTATTAACAATACTAACCCCATTTTTATTTTTTTTAAAAAAAGAAAAAAAAATTCAATATAGTATTTATATAGCTCTTCTTAAGAGATTTTCTTCAAGGAATTGGCAGTAGTCAGAAAAGTCTCAAGAGGCACATTGGTTGCTGTAATCCTGAGGAAATAAATAATAATAGCACACACACATATTTGTAGTAGAAATAGTATCAGCATTATTTATAATGGTAGTAGTAGTAATATTAGTGATAATAATATCGATAGTCTTTGGACATTATGAATTTAACGGAGAAAGAACTTTTTTTTTGTGTTCTAGTTTGAGGATGACTACTTTTTAGCCAGTTTGTCAACTAGCCTCACCTAACTGTCAACAGTGTTTGGACTGTAAATCTGGTTACCATCAATCTCAAATTCTACCACCAAACTATCATGTTTCAACAAAAAATAAATAAATAAAAACTAAAAACACACTACAGATACTTGTGTGATATTAAGGGACACAGAATTGAAATACAATTTATTCTCAAGAGGTCTTTGCCATTTGCTCTGGAGTTATACTACATTTTGGTATTTTCCTAGCAAGAAAAATATTTTCAAAAAAATTTCATTCATTCTCACATGTCTCTTGCATACAAATTCACATTTTACATTGCAATCATTTTTTTTATATTTATAAATAAATGTCTTATTGTACACAGGAAATAAGTTGAAGCTACAAAATAAGAGAAAACAAGGAAGTTACTACCAAACGACATCTCTAGAATTTAATTTACAACAAATGCTTCCATTAAATATTCTACACTACAAAAACAGATTTTATTATAAAGATAAATTGGTAAAGGAAAATGACAGTTGTTTATCTTAATTAATTAAGGCAGTGTGCTGATTTATTCAAAATAAGATACAATTATATTATGAAGAATATAATAATTATCAAAATTTGCTAATTCATCTAAAGGTGGAAGATGATATTTAAAGTTTATAGAAGACATCAGTAATGTTGTCAGCTAATACAACAGAACAAAAGGAAAATAGAGTTATATAGAATATTATCTTTATTTTACTTTTAACATAAATAAATAAGCATGTTTGTTTGTTTAAGGTCTTGTCTGAAAGTAGATTTTATATCTTTAAAACTAAAAATCAAAAGGAGACACAAGCTGAGATGTGGTTGCTGCTTTAGGCATTTGCTGAAATCATGATTATGATGCAATAAGACATAATATTTATAAGTGAAATCATAATCCAAATTGTTTCAAAAAACAAAGTACAGGTAAAATCTAGAATATATAGACTAAAGCAAATTATTCCTTGTTTACTTTTATTTAAGATTCTTTTCATAAAAACCAAAGAAAGAGAAACTGACAGATTTTATTCTAAACAGTTAAGATTAACACCCAAACTACTTTCTTGGAATATCAGTTTATAAATGAGGCCAGTTGCTATTATAAATCAAAAGTACAATGGCAAAGGATAGAAATAAATAAAATTTACAAATGATATACATGAAAAGTTTTAAATTCTTAAAAACAAATAAACATGTATTATACAATAAGTTAAAATCTCTAATTTCAGAATTAATGCAATACAATGTGGAAAACCAAGAGAAATCAATTGAAAAATAAATCTTGTTGCTCTAAAGTAAATCAAAAATATTTTCACTATATAGATATATATATATATATATATATATATATATAACAGATTTGGAATTGAGTATCAAATCATTAATAAATAGATGAATATGTATCATTTAAATGACTGAAATTAAGTTTATTTCTCCGAAAGTATTTAGTATAAAAATATGAACTAAATTACACATTACATTGTGTCAGAGATCTAAATGAAGAAAAAAAACAAAAAAAAAACACAGAAAAAGTGCATAATATTCTTTAAATATCTATAATGAATTATAAATTATATATTTTGTAACCTGATCAAAATGTAGCATAAAAGTTGGGGTCCAGACACAGTTTAGGCATTTCTGCATTTAAAAAAAAATTATCTAAAATAAAGAAAAGCAAAGTCAAATTTGTATTAGAGAATTGCAATTCAGCAAGAGATGACCTGATAAAACAAAACTGATTACCTATAAGAAATATATTTCACAAATAAAGCTAACAATACCTTTTGTGTTCAAGCAAAAAGATTTATCCCATGATAATCTGAACACATTAACAGAATTACACAACCCAAAATATTGTATTTTACATCTAACAAAATAGGAAGAGATAGCTGACATTAGAAAAAAATGGTCCATACACAAATGGACAACATTATATTTAGGGATTAATCAAGTATTAGTTCAAAGAAAGCTATGTATTCCTCTTAATAATTACAAATAAATTCCGTTATTGTTAGAAGAGCAAGAATAAGCATGTTTATTATCATGTACCCAGTTGATAAATTCTGTATTAGAACTGAATGGTAACCGCTTGAATAAGAATTGATAAAAAGAAAAATGAAAAAGACAGAGAGAAAGATATATTTCAGTTTTTAAAACAAAAAAATAAAGCTTTACCATAATTATATGTAATTATTATTTGGAATTACTATTCTTTTTCCTCGAGTTGTTTAACAATAACAGGTTGACAATTATCTGAAACAGAATTAAAACTCTTATCAATAAATCAATTTTACCAGATAGTTTGCATATCTAATGTACATTCTACATTAATAGTCAAAATGTTAGACATTGTTTTTAAAATATTTTCCTCAAGTACTACTTAGAGCTAAAAACTGTAATCATAAAGGTTTCAAATTAGCAAAAACTTAAGAACTAACTTGGCAAGAACTATAAAAAAAAAAAGTACTCAATTAAATGCATCTTAATTTGTAATCAGTTTTGCATGAATGAGTCAATATGCACGTGTCTTAATTGATAATAAAGTCTATTAATATGAATATTATTATTCAAGATATTAAATGGTATTCAATTAGTATAGGAGATATACAGAATATTTAATATGGATAATTTTTAACAGTAAATGCCAATTATAATTAAAAAAGAAAAGAAAATCAATATAAGCCCAGGAGTAAAATTTGTTAAATAGTAAGTCTGTGATTAATGATGATGAAGCACAGATATTGATTACTCTTTTATTAACTTACTATTTTCTAAATATTTGACACATTTAAGATGGAATAAAAATTACAAATTAAGTTTTATTTAACAAAGATAAATATAATTGAAAGCAAAATTACAGGAATCTAACAATGAACAAAGACATCTGGAAATATTTGTAAATTCCAAAATACTAAATAACATTTCTTGTTTATATTACAATGCCAAGAAACAACCATATAAAAATGCTGTGTGTGTCTCCAAATGCAGCACACCACTCAAATTCTCATTTAGTCATTCAAGCAGAATTACAGGACAAAGGAAAAATTAATAAATTTAAATTCAGGAGTTTGTGCTGTTTCCAAATAATTTATTACTTTTCATCAACCTTTAGAAATAATTTGATAGAAACATCACTACCAACTAATGCATATCACTTTTCTTTGAAACAAAGATAATCTAATAATCAAAATTTGCACACTTTGGACATTTTTCTTTAATAGTAAAAGAGTGAAAGGACAATTTTTAGTTCATTCTATGTATTACCCAGGATCCCTGTGTTTCTCTTCCTTCTACTTTAAAAAAAAAAAAAAAAAAAAAAGACAATAAAAAAAACTGACTAGCATCAATGATGGGAGAAAAATGAAATATAAATAAAAAGATTTAAATTAATTTGTATGTATTTATTTTGCACTTAGTCCACATCTCTCTAAAAGCATTCTTCAAAAGATTCCTTAAAAGGAACATAAGAAAGAATATATTAGGGTTTTATAGGGCTTAAATAAACCTCTCAAAAAACAAATATTATATATAAATAATTTTGGGAGGAGTTGCTCCAGTTAAATTTTTAATACATACTTAGTAGAACTAAGGAAAACATTGGAGAAAAATAAAGGATTTTTAATTATTTATCTATTTTACAATTTAAGTTTTTTTCCTACTTTTCTCTGATTTTAGAAACACAGATTTGCCCAATCCCCTGTGAGAACTTTATGTGCATGTAAATATCTAATTATATGCAACAAATATGAGCCAGGCTTACACACAACCTCTTGACAATAGATGCATGCTATATACAGAAAAAGGTAGTTTGTCCCAGCCTAACACACAATATAGTAGTGTGTGAATGTGTATGTATGTATGTGTGAGAATGTGTTCATGTGTATGTTTATACAAGCAGGATACATTCATCTACCAAATGAGTCAAAAGTCTTCCTGAATAATAACATCTACAAAAGACAAAACAAAAAATACAACAGTCAGACAAATTTAAGAAAAAAAAATGTCAATTTTTGGTTCCTAACAACAACAACACAAAAGCCAAAGTTTGGAACAATATGTTGTGTGTGTGTGTGTGTGTGTGTGTGGGTGGGTGTGTGTGTGGAATTATCAGGAGACGGCTCAGTCATATATTTTTTTAAAGCTCTCTAGACAGGTACGTGGTAGATTGGTGGTAGAAAACTGAAATCAAGAGAACAGTTTTAGGGCTTTTTTTCCTTTAAGTTTGTTATTGTTTCTCACCAGTGTGAATGGACAGAATGGAAATCAGGGAATTTTCAGAGCCTGTGTATTGAATACCATACTCTTTACTGACTGACTAAAAGGGGTGAAGTGTAGTACTTGGATGTTAAAGTTTTTGCTGGTGACCAAATGACAGGGAACACATTACACCAGTTCCTGGCCAATGCCACCACAGCAGGCAGGCAGGCAGATGCCATAAGTGATTGTATCACAAAACAGCTTTGTGGTCATCTTTGTCAACATCACAGTCATCAGTAGTGTCCATGCCACCACAATTATCAATATCACCACACCACCACCACCATGAGGAGAAGTTGATTTTAATGCTGCCACCAAGCACCATCAAGGCAGCAGCAGCTATCTAGCTACTGTTGGTTTAAATGATGAGCAGCTAACATTGTTTTTCTTCACAAATAATGTGGAGTTTCTTGACCAGTCAATAATCTAAAGATTGAGGTGGGCATGGTTTTCATGTGAATCTGCAAAAATAGAGAAAGATCAAAAAAAAAAATCATTGCCAAATTTGTGATGAAATAAATTAGACATATCTCAAATACTTGAACATTAATATTGAACAGTAATACACATGCCACCATACATTTATAACATCTACGAAAGACAAAACAAAAATTTATAAATATTTTTATAAACAGAATATTTTTTAATGTACTCTAACCTTAAAAAAAGATTCTATTTATAAAAGGTGATTAAAATTAACTTATAAAACATCATAACTTTGCAAACAAGTCAACTTATGCTATTTGGGTCAGTACATACCTAGGGGTTTATAAACTGAGGTATATAGTGTAAATATCATGTACAAAGATTTGAACATTCTTTGCTTAAAACTGGACTTTTATGATGCTCAAAGCATATTAGACTTTTCTTTCACACTTTTTATAGAAACAGACATAACAAACATACTAAACTTTTGTTTACTTTTACTACAACAGCATCTTTCTGATAATGAGTGCTGTTAGTATCCATTCACTCACTTTACTCAATTTATTATCTTAGCAAAAATATCAGAAACAGATTTTGTAGTCATTGTGGATAATCAGAAATGTTTCCACAAAGAAAGTTTTAACCAGAAGTTATTTTACCAAGGACTGTTGCTATTCACCTTTCAAACATTGTCTAAAGAGGAGTCTTTTTCTTTCTAGATTCTATTTATCTGTCAGTTTATTCTTTGTTTCCTTTTGTAGTTAAGTGTTATTATATCATTATTTATGTTCTTTGTTTCAGGTTTAATTTTCAATCTCATGTAGTAAAGCTAATGACTACAGGACAGTCTTTAATAGGAAAGAGAATAGGAATTCTGACTGTTGAGTTTCCCATATAAACTGGGCTGAAATAGTAAAAATCATTACCAACTACCAATCAATGATGTTTACATCAATACTAACAGTGAGATGTTTCTTAACTAGCATAAATTGAACAAATATACATATGTCGTAACTAATGCATTTTCAAAGAAAATATAAAAATATAAAGGAAATTATTATTAGAAAAATATGAGGTTGTTGCAAATTTCCCAGTACCACCACTTGTATAATATTAGAAAAATGTATGAAGTATCTTTGAGTAATCAGTACTTTATTGCTCATTCAATCAGTCTTTTATGAGCCTTAAGAATTTTTTTTTTTTTTTTAACACAGAAAAAGTTATTTTTGAATGAAGCAATCACTGATGATGAAAAGTTACTGCACAATGCCACACAGAGCAATTGGTTCACTTGAATGACACATTGAAAGAAGAGAGACATTTTTCTGGGGAAATAAATCATTTAGTGACTTTGGGACGTGACAATACTCATCCTCATGTAGCAAATATCATGCAGTCTATAATCATGGAGCTTAAAAAATAGTTCTACTTGCAACATTCTGCCGACATCTTCAGACTCACTTGTTTGGCTCTATACAACACTCTTTGTCTGATAGTGAAAAATTCCATGCAAAATTCAAAAACTTGAATTATTCTTTTATGATGGAATACATAATTTACTTGAAAAGTGGTTTAAAACCATCAAAACACAAGTTTAGGGATACTATAATTTTTGTATCAACCTCATAAATGAATACATAACTAAAACAAAAATTCAACACTGCCCTTAGGAATTATTAGTTTTATTAACAAGAATAACTCTGGGTAATAAATAAACATTGTTACTTACTTCTCCGACCGAGTTGGCCAGCAAGGCAACTATCTTTTCATGCTGCACAGCCACCACGCTCTGGTTGTTAATCTCAATGATACGATGACCTACACGCACTCCACCACGTTCAGCAATGCCACCACGCAATAAACTGCAAATCTTCAAGATAAAATACAAAAATTCTATGACATAATTTCCTTGATTTATACATTACATTAGCTATTAGTTGTTCATGTATAGTGAGATATGTTTATTATATACAGGGTGCAGCAAAAACACCTCCCAAATAATGGTAAGGGAAAATTACTAGGAAAAAATGTTACACATTACAGCCTTAATATATACAAATACCCTTGGCATATACAATAGATTGATTTGGTTCTAATTTTAGTATATAGTCCTTTACTGAGATTTTTCCTCAAAACTATTTTGTCTTCAGTCGATAAGATTTGAAAGAAGTAAATACAGTTCTTTCTAAGTTCTAATTATTATACACAAAACTTTCAAGTTTTCCAAACACTCTTAGAAACAGAAAAAATATTACAAATTTATGAAATATTTGATTCAGGCATAAAACAATGTTTGTTCAAACAATTGTTAATCCATTTAACACATTAGTCTATTTACTAACAGGTAAAATTTTCTGCACCAAAAAACTTTAAAACTATATTGAATTTATATTATAAAGAAGTTTACAAGCTTTATGTGCTCTAGGAAAGGTCTAATGTAGACTTTTACTTACTACACCATTCTGCACACTGAAGCCAAGTTGATATTTCACATCTGGTCGCTTAATAAGGACTTCTACCACAGGAGGACAAGGCACAACAGTAAGTTTCACCACAGTCTGCTGTCTGGCACCCTATAAGAAATAAAAGCCAATATTTATAAATCAATGTAAGGATGATCAATACATAAGAGAACAATGATACAAAGTAAAATGAATAATTTCTTTTTATAAAATGTACAGGCATGGAGTCAGAGAGGTTTTATTAAAAGTGTTCATAAATGTATTTTAATGATAATTTATATTTTCAGACATTTTGAGTAGTAACAAAAACAAAGTTAGCACTACCTGAAATAACAAAGCTAATATTTCTAGTCTCCAGACATACTAAAATATGATATAATAATTATGATAGGTATTTAAAATAACCATATTGGCTAGAAAGCTTATCAATATAAGAGAATCATTATGGAAACGGAACCAAAAATTATCATTGTTATAAACATTAATCATTTCATTTTCAGATAATGAGAATATTCTTTGTATAAAAGAGGAGGCTTTGGTACATTTAATAGTGATTTGTTTCATTTGCCTCACAAATTCTTGTACTCTATGTTGTTTTCAAGTATCTACTTTTCATCACCCATTACAATTTGCTGAAGCAATAGATGTTTTTTTTTATGTTTAGGCAAGGAATCTCATGAAAATAAGGTTCTTTAGCTTTTGTTTCACTTACATGAAATTCACACATCAAAGCAAATTACCAAGATGGTGCCACTATTTTGGTTATCACTGGCATCATATTATGTTGGTTATTCTCAATGCCTTCGTTTGATTCCTAACATCTACAACTTGTCTACCTAACCACACAGCATAAATCTTCACAAACAATTTTTGACATGTTTGATTTGATTTGGTTTGTTTTACGGCATATGGGTTATTTAATGCTGACAATTTTTTTTTTACCCAAAGATATATAGCTGGTAATAATTTTTACAAAGTATTTCTGTTATTAAAACCTATTTTTACACTTTCATAGTAAGTATTGCTGGTAATGTTTTCTTCCCTTCAAAAATCTATTTCTGGTAATTTTTTTTTTTTTTTTTCAAAAAATCTATTGCAGGTAATATTTAAAAAAAAAAAAATGTATTGCTGGTAATAATTCTTCCTTCACAAAAGCATTGCTAGTAATAATTTTTCCTGCAAAAATGTATCTCCAATAATAATTTTTCCTGCAAAACTATATTGCTGGTAATAGCTCTTCAAAAAAGTATTTCTGGTAATAATTTTTCCCTCAAAAATGTATTGCTGGTTTTAATACCTATTTTTACACCTCTACAGCATTTTGACCCCTATTTGGGAGTCAACTATTTGCACATAGCTGGGACCCTAACAGGTGCTGGCACCCCAGGTCAGGGTGAACCTGGGAACACCAGCAATTAATAGGTAGTTCCACACTCCTCAAAACCTCCTGATCAGAGGCCTTGCTGTTGGACGTAGTTTATTGTCTTACCCAGGATGCCTCATTTGGAAGGGAAGGGTCTTATCCCTCTGCAGGGGTGAAGTAGGCGTATTCTGAAGCTCCAGCGGACAGAGTCTTTGACATGTTTAATCATTCACAATAATTTCATGTTTGAATTGCATTTGTACATATTAAAAAAACAATAATAATATGCTGAAAATTTTACTTATATTCTTCTATATTCAAAGTTAGGATCATTAAATGAAAATTTGAAAAATTCATATTGTCATAATGCAATTTTAATGCAATCAAAATCTGTCAGGTGTTATAATGCAATCAAAATGCAACAATTTAATAAAGTTAAAAACTGAACAACATGCCTAATGCAATCTAACAAAAATAAACTTTCAATTTTCTCTATTCTTAACCACTATCATGATGGCCACCGATTAGAATTGATGAAATAGTTTTTTCTTCATTTCTATCTGTATTTAGTATTTGTTTTTACAACAACAAAACCTGAAGATGAAAATCAATTTGAAGGAATAGCCAGGTGGGTAGCCATTTATCAGAGTCAGGCTTTCATTTGGGCCAACACCTGTGTTTTGGATACAGGCAACTCAATTTAAAGATGAAGATTTATTGAATTTTTCCTAATATTCAAGCACAGAAAATTATTTTAATATTAATAATCACTTAATTTCTATCTGAAATTTCAAAAGGAACTAGTCCAAACTGACAAAATGCAAGATTAGAATAACCGTGGCTGAAAGGAGTGTTTCCTTATTCATTATATCAACTGAGCTCTTTAATAAAATAAAAAAAATTCTTATGATTCTTCAATTTTATGATATTAAACAAAAGACCTATAGTGAATATAGAAAGAGGATCATAGAAAGATTTCTTAGCTGACTTATATTAATATATTGCTTGAAATTACAGCAATAGAACAGATTTAAAAAATACAATAATGAAACATAAAAAAATGAATAGAGGTTACCTTTATATAAGTTTGACATGTTGACAGTGGTAGGCCCACCATACTGACCCCGTTGATAGAGATGATCTGGTCCCCAATGTTGAGCCCGCCACACCTGGCTGCTGGGCCTGATGGGGCCATATTGGCAAGGACGACAGTAGGTACCATAGAGCCCCAGCCAGACTCCACTATCACAATACCTATAGGTTCTCCTTTTAATTTGGGAACAATCACCTAAAAAAATATTAGAAATAAAAAAAAAAAAATGATCCTTTGAAAATATAGACATTATATATTTAAACCATCTGACATATATTGCATGCTTTTTTGTGTAATATTTATTTATTTACTTTTTTTAAAGTTTTCAACATTGTTGTTTTTGTTTTCAACATTTTCACAGAAATGTTTTCTTATAATATACAAGTTGTAGTGTAAGGCCAAAGAAATTTTCCTACTTCCTAACTAACATCATACAATTTAATAAATCTACTTTTCTAAGAGGTGCAACTTTATTTTCAAAGTCATTTTCGAATTAGAAGTTCAATACAAATGGCTATAAAACGGAAGGAATAAAATGCAAACTACAAATATTTGATTTCAACCAATTTTTGTTAATAAAAACTTTCTTGATCATAATTAAATGTAAAGATTTAGATATGTTCTCATTGTCTAATTTGGGTACTTTCAGTGATTTAGTAATACTTAAGGCTACTTTTCTACAGTTTTTCAAAATCTACATCATTCTCAAACTGGAGAGACAGGAAGAGGTATAATATAGTGAATATAATTTATATTTTTTAACAGATATCCAATCATCTGCACACACCCAAGGAATTGATGGAAAGTGGACAAAGCAAAGATCCTCACAAAATATAATTCCTATATAAAATTTCAACAATTCAAATTATTAGTGATTTTCTTAGCATCTATACATAAAAATTATTTCAAATTAAAAGTATTTTTTCTTCTTTATACTATAAGAGCATTGAAAAATACAACTATTATTGACAAAGAATTTAATCCAGAATGTAATGAAATCAATTATCAAGAGTTTAAGAAATAACTAATTAATCAGAAATGTGCATTCAATAAAAAATAACAGCTGGGATATTGAGTGAATCCAGTTATCAAGAAGAAACAACATGCTGCACCTTGGGACAGTTAGCAAGTTAGTTTGGTTGACAAATACTACTGAGTAGTGAGTTCAATTCTAACTGAATGCCCCATACTTGTATCCATGTGCCAAAACTAAGCTAAACTTAATAAATAACATACTACACTCTCACTCCTAATACAAATGACATTTTTCCTTGTAAACTTTTTATTTTGATAAGAAAATTATATTGACCATTTAAATAAATTGGAGTAAATTCTTTCTAGATGTTACATTTTATTTACAATACAGTCATCCATTTTAAATTTAAAAAAAAATAATTCCAAACTTAAACACAATTACATGATTGCTTTACTTTAGATTCTATTTCATTAAAAATGAAGGATCTTATTAAGAGCATAGAAGAAATATGACACTTCAAATAAGTTATTTTTAGTTTTGTAATAATCAGATAACTTACTGGCCATCAATCATTATTTATTTTTCATTACATTGAAAACATTACACACTTTAATCTTATGGTTCATGAAGATTCTTACAATAAAATATAGAAAAAGATTTCTGAAAATAGTAAAACAGTCAATACAAAATTTCATGACCATAACCAGAATCATTTTGATTAAAAATTAATAATTTTTATAATCATAAAAATTCAGAAATAGCAATCTCTTGAATTTTTTTAATCAAAATATAATGTCAATTATCATCTTGTCATTTTGAATCCTGTTCTTTTATCGTCTTCTCTCCTTAATAATGTATTTTTTTCTTGGGCTCTTTCACTCTCAGTAACCCTTTGCATCTTAGTGGTTTTATTGCCTTGCTTGGGGTTGAATAATTATTAAAATGAATGATTTTCTCATACATTCATATAAATATTGGTTCAAGTCAAACAGTTTCTTCAGGCCTCAATAAATACACAATAGAAATGCATGTATGTTACATTTATCAATAGTCTTGATTAAAATCTATTTTGCACCCCACTTATAAAAACAAGATATTTTGAGAAACAGATATATTTATTATAAGTGAAGAAAACAAACCTCTCTATGGAAATCTTTATTGGTAAAGAGATTAAGTTCTTCTCCCATGATTTCCTGCTGGTTTAGCACATCCTGGTAGTCCATTTCCTTGATGATGCCGGGGTCATCAATGCCATTGGCCTTCAGGAACTCCATGTAAGCAACCTGGAATGCCTGGCCTATAGACTGGGCTATCAACTGGGCCTACAAAAAAGTTATTTAATATTTTTTAATTACAACTTATAATAATTCCACTTATATAGTGATATTAATTTCAACAGAAATATATAAAACAGATAACATAAATTTTATATTTAAGAACATTCACCAGAACAGGAGGTAGGAATAAAGAAAACACTTACCATTTATGAAATCAGTAATTATGTATATTTAAAACAATCACAAATAAATCCTTGAAAAGAGGCTATCGTGTATATTTTATTTAAATGAATAGTTTAAATTTCATATTTCAAAATAAATTTAATAATTTAGATGTACTCAATATGCACTTTGCAACAGAAATTGCACCCTGGGAACTAATTTTAAATCAGTTAATATTACTTTTGATAAAAAGTTAAGTTTTTTAATACTGAATGAATGCCAAATAATTTCTGCAAGAAGTAAATGCATAAAATTTATGAGAAATTTATTCATCATGATCAATACCCAAGTTTACATCTTTTTTAAAGAAATTTCAAAGTAGAATAAAAAAAAAAAAGAAGAAAGGCAATTAAAACTAAATACGTATGCATATAAATAGTTTTTAGAAATCACATCCATTACATAATTTGTTTGATTTGTAAGAGGTTTCAGTTTCTTGCATTGAAATTTCTTCCCACTTTGCTTACTTACAATAAGTTCTTTTCATTGTTTCTGTTCATGTTTCTATCATACACAGATATAACATACTAAATAATTATAGAGATAATAACAATAATATAAAATTTAAACAGTCCCTCTTTGATATTTTATTTTAATAGAGAAGAGCTTCAAAACAGTCTCTATAATGTCCAAAAGTGAATAGCAGAATTGAAAAATCAAATAGAGATATTACAAGTTCCTTATGAAACTAACATTTTCAATTAGCCACATTGACCTGATCATGTTAATTCTTTTTCCCCCTCTTGATATTACATTTTTTTTCATAAAATAAAAGAGCATAATATATTTGTAATCATTTTCATATTTGAATATTCCTAATTGCTAAATGAAAGTTTGGCCTAGTTATGACAAAGAGAAACCATAATCATTATTAAGATTTTTCATACACAAAGTTGCATATTTAGTCAATGTATTTATGTTATTCACTACAGTTTTAGCTGCTTAAGATTTCATTTGCGTGAATGACTGCTACAAGATTTTTTACATAGTTTTTTTAGGTATGCCTTAAACTACAAAGTTTGTTTTAAAATTTGCAAAGAGTGGCAAATATACATTAAAATAAATAAAATAACTGAAACGATTTCTAAATAATTTAAAACTTAATGATACTATACTTAGGTACATTCAGGAGATCACTAAAAAGAGTATAGCATGACGAAAAAGACGTCAAACTTGACGAAAACAAAACTTTATCATCTAAATGTTTGTTATTTTTAAGAGGAAAAATCAAAGTATTTTGGGGGTATTTTTTTTACATTTTTTTTAACCATTCCTAGCACATACAAAATTTTCATTAAAAATCTTGTTTTTTTTTAGTCAGCAAAATTGACAGATAATTGATAATGTCAGCCATTTTTTTCCAATTTATAAAAAAAATGATAATCTCAGTTTGAAATTCTTTTAAAAATCAATAAGTTTTTCAAAACTTATTTTAAGAAAATCAGAAATTATAATGTTTATTTAAAATATTTTGAACCAAACTTAACTTAGTTTCTGCTGTGCCGAAAAGATGTAGTTTGAAAATAAAACAAAGCAGGTCATAACATTTCACGTCACTTGACAACGTGACGAAAGACATTCATGACGTTTTGATAGATTACGTGATGATAATTCCTTCTATGGAAGGAGAGATGTGAAGTTATTTAGATTTAAGTGAACAAATTACTTACCTCGTTGTTTTTAGGAAAACTTTCAGCACTCTAATTTTTTTATTTGTTTGTACTTAGCTTTCACTTTACATTTATGATGCTTTATGGAAAATATATTATAAAGAAATTAAAATAATAAGACTGTTGAATGTGAGATTAAATTTCATAAGAAAGGTATCTAATTAATTTATAGATACCTTTCTTATTGAATTTTATCAGAAGTGTACATAAAATATAAATTTAAATTTCATAAGATTCTGATACTTGTAGGTACCCTTCTCAGTTGAAATTGAAAAATCAAATAATTGTTTTAAAAATTCATTTTTCATCAAAATATCTTTTTGCTTTCAGACAATATTATCCATGTTCATTAAAATAAATAAAAGCAATTAAAAGCTTTTGAAATTAAATAATATTTCTGTTTTATTGAGTTTTATATGTTACAATTCAGATGATTTTCTGGTAGAGGTGGTCCAACTTAAAAAAACAAAAAAAAAAAACAAAAAAAAACATGATTTGGTTTCCTCAAAGCCTTATGCTTTTAACTAATATAATCACTAATCTTCCCAAAATTGAAATTATAGAGTTTTCGTACAATTAGTTGGGGGGGGGGGTTGTTTATACATATGAAAAAAAATATTTTTGCCATGACTTAAAAAAAGAAAAACATTTATAATAAGTTCCATTATTTGTGAATAGTTTCATTAAAATCCAACAATTATTTTTTATTTTTTGCAAGATTTTCAAAATTAATGTCTGTCATACAGAAAAAAATGTGCTAAAATTTTGTTATTTTACTAGTTCTGGTGACACAAAGGTTTTTTTTAATCAACATTTAGAATGTTCGAAAAAGAAGGAAAAATTTTTAAAAATAATTAAAAAATACTTTAATCTTTCCTCTCAATAATAAATATTTAGACGCTAAAATTTTGTTTTCATCAAGTTTGGCATCTTTTTCATCATGCTATGCTCTTTTTTTTAGTGATCTCATGAAGATACCTATATGCATAATTTAAGAAATATTTGATATGAGGAATTATTATTATTATTATACACTTTTTCATTTGGACAAGCATTAGTTGTTATACTGTACAAAGTAATATTTAGATATGAGAAAACTTTTTAAACCTTGTACTTACATACTGTTGTTGGAATAAATATTAGTTTGTTTGTATTCTTAATAGTGTGTGTGTGTGTGTATATATGTGCACACGCAGAGAGGGCTTTATGGCTCGCTCCTTTTTACTGGAGCAAACAAGAAAAGGGCTCATTTTACATTCAACGGAGTGAAGCATGAGCAGCTCTTCTTGGGACTAAAGAGTGGTTTTCGTGCTCTGTGCTTCAAAATTATTTGAATTATTGTTAAACATTATATTCACCAATAAAAAGGAAAGGTGTCTGTAGATACTGTGTGGGGGAAAGAAAGGTTTGAACTTTTTTTGTTTTTATGACAAATTTTCATTGCTGAATGAATAAATAAACCAATATTTTCTTTTTAATTTACTGACAATTTACTTTTGTATACAATTTTGTCATCATTATTATTATTTAAAGAAAGTTATTAAAAATAAATGAAATCTTTACTATGGCTAAAAGATTCCATTGAATTTTCTCGTTTATTTACCTTGATATTCATCCAAATGTTGAATAAAATTGATTCTTGGTCTGAAATGATACTTTTTATTTTAACATATATAAATTAGAAAGACCAAAGTAATTTTAAAAAATATTTTTAATCCTTTCTAGCACATTTGAAATTTTGGTTAAAATTTTTTTTTTTTTTTTTAGGTTAGCAGTACGGGTAATGTAATATTTAGCATTAGTTTTTTTTTTTTTGTTGTTGTTTTTTTTTTTTTGCATGTGAGTGAATATAATGAACACAACAGGAATTGGAATTCAGCTCTCCATTTTACTTTTTTTTTTTTTTTTTTTTTTTGAGCTACTGTCCATTACACTACCGGTAAATCCAAGTAGTGACCGGTTTTGATGTTGCTTAACTTTGTTGAACATACAAGAACCAATGTTTGAATGTGATATAGCCATAAGCCTAATTTCCGAAAGAAAAATCACATGTATTGCATTATACTGATTAAATACATTTATTAAATCTGACTTGTTATAAGTAACAACAAATTTTAAGCAACTTTCAAATAATTTTTAATTTAAAAAAAAAAATACATGGTTACAGTAAAATGTGAACAATATTTTACAGTAAC
Organism: Acanthosepion lycidas; assembly: GCA_963932145.1. NCBI lineage: Eukaryota > Metazoa > Mollusca > Cephalopoda > Sepiida > Sepiidae > Acanthosepion > Acanthosepion lycidas. The sequence continues at coordinate 62,220,449 of OZ010608.1, forward strand.
AGATTATTTCTTCATTTAAAAACTACAGTGAATATTAATCTTGGACACATTCCATAACAAAACCCTAGTTTCATTAATCATAAGTTTACATAGCCAGTTATAATGTCTCTGAAGTGATCCGTTTTACCTTTTTTTTTACGTATTATCATAGGGTGTTCCAAAGACATCTTTGTAAATGAAACTCACATGCCACTCCCAACAGTTGGTAGAGGTGAACCGTATACAACTTTGGAGACACACAGTATATACAAAGTCTGAAAGAACTTCTTTTTTATTTTCACATATTATTTTCTTTTAAAATACTTAGGGATAATCTTACATATAAATTCATATGCATATCAATTGTGTCAAGCAATTCTCAATGCAGTTGATATTTATATGTTTTAATTTTTTTGCAGAAAAAAAGTTCAATAAAAATGTCAAATGAAAATACATCTCATACAAAAATAAAATGAAACTTAAAAAACCCACAGACACAAAAACAATCATAACTGCAATGTTTAATCTTCACTTGCCCTTACCCCTTTGTCACAAGCATTTAATCACTAATATAACAATTATGAGGGTATGTATGCAATTTATACTTTAATACTTTTTCATTCATATGTTACAACATTCACACCACCAATAATTGATATTTTTGGTAATGGTTATTTACAGATGTAAGTTATTTAAAAAGTTATTTATTAACAATTAAAGATATTTTAAAAGCAGAATATTAATGCTAGGAATTTTTTTTTTTTTTGAAATTCTTAATGGAACCTTTCACTTCAGAATAGTCTTTAATGTCTGATAATCTGATTTAAAAAACTTTAAAATTGGCAAGATTCATATAAACAACTTAATATTTTTGCTTTGCATATGCATGTTAAAAATTCAAATATCACTTTATTGCAATAATGAAATATTCTCAGATCAAATATGAGCATAGAAGTCAGTCATTCATCATCACAATGTTATAAAACACATGATGGAGTATTAAAAACTTTACTTATTCCTTAAAAACAAAAAATACAAAAAAAAAACAAAAAAAAACAAAAAAAAACAAAAACTACTAATTGCTAGATTTTAATAATTTTGTAATGGATATTCATCTTGAATCATTTAAAACAATTTTATTGTTGATATTTAAGCATTTTCATTTTGTTCTTTTAATGGACACTTTACCAAAGTTTTATCAAATCAGAACTACAAGAAATATTTGCCCAATTTCTTTCTATTTACAAATAAATGAAATACAGATTATTCAATGTTTGTTGAAACAAATACATAACATCACTTGTATGCATTGGGGTGGAGAGTATTAGTAAAATCATAATTATATATGTAGAAAAAAATTACTTCAGATGTGAATTTTAAAGAAATTATTTACAATAAAAAAATCTTAATGAGGAAATTTAGATGTATAGATAAATATTTGAAGGCTATCAAAAATAAATGAAATTTTTTTTTTTTAAGTATTTTTATTGTTACTGTGTCAATTGAATAGAAAATACATCTTTTTGTTGTACAGTAGATTATAAGGGCAAAAATAAAACACCTGAAAGAATATGTTTTTGTGTATTCAATAGACATGTTTTGCTTTAAGATAATTTGATCTTCTTAAGAGTACTGCTGCAAATGACAGAAACTTTTGCTTCTTTTTATTCTCTAATTTATATCAAGTTTCAGTACTTTAATAATAAACATGCATAGAAAAAAATGTCTTGAAAATTTAATTTTTAGAATTTGAGAAAAATATATACAATATTTTTTAATATCCTGAACTTTTAATTGATGAAATATTTTTGTTTCACTTCTTTTTAATCTGTTACTTAAAATCAATTGTTAAAATGCAAAGCAATGCTTGTATTCTCTAATTTGAAATTGATTAAGCTCCATGAAAGACAAATTCATGGGAGATAGGAGTTTAAGTTTCATTAAAACCTACTCTTTCAACTTTTATTCTTTTTGCTTACATTAATGTTCAGAAATTATTCAACCTAATTGTGAGAAGAACAAGAAACCTTATCAAAAATTAATATCAAATATATCAGATATTATGAATAAATATGCAGGCAATCTAAATTCTAATTTTTTTTAATGCTAAAATATCCTGATAAAATGTTTTGCTTGTAATCAATTTTCCAACATAATACACTAGATAATGATGAAAAATCCCATCTTTAAGATTAAATTTTTATTTATAAAAGTAATTAAAATTGTGCTAAAACAAATAAATAAATTCAACATAAGACACTCCCAATTAATGAATTAAAGATTTAAACTTACAGCTAGAAACATTTCATAATGTTCCAATAAAGCATTGCAATTTCTTTTTAAATATTTATATAGAAACTTTTTTATTTTTTGTCTGATAGAAATAAAGTTACATATACAGAAACCATTAATACAAATATGATTTCAAATCTAAAATATCACACATATGTACACACTTGTGTTGTAATTAAATTAAGAGCATATAAAAAGGCTAGCTTTATTATCAAAAAGGTTAATGTTCAATCTATTCTTCACATTAACACCACAAAAGTCAGGTTTCCTTGCTGATATAGTGATTGGAGTAAAGTTATTCAAGCTATATTATTGATTATTATTGCTACAGCTGAAAGCTATGTTACAGATACCAAACTCTTTTTTTTTTTTTTTTTTTTTTACTATTGTCTAAAGTCAGAGAATAATATAACAAATGTATTAATGCTGTATACAGGTCTGCATGGGATGCCAGTTCATTATGGTTCATTATATAACAAAAAGATCAGATCTTAACAAGAAAAAAATTAAATTCAAGAAAAAATTAAACATGTTTGCAAAGTAATTTTTAATAATCAATATAACCATTATACATTTTATATGAGATTGAGAAAACTATATTTACATCCTATATAAAACTTAGAATCTATAGATGACACCAATGAATAGAAATAGTTACTGTTTCAAATATAATTGATTCTATTAATTTATGCCAAAAAATCAAACCTCTACTAAATTTAGACTAATCTTACTGAAATCAAGTTCAAACTGGTACCAAAATGAAATTATGAAATATCAAAATTACTCACCGTGACTTTTATTATCTATACAATGAGCTACATATAAATAACAGATAACTTAAAAATTTTACTTCTTAGAATACAAGCAGAAATAATAAAATAGTTATACAACTTTATAATGCATGTGTTTGACTTTGAAAAGTATTAGTGTCCATACTCCATGTTTAGACTATTGTCTTCAACTGTATTGTTATGAATAGAATTAAGGAAATCTATGAAATGCTGAAAATTGATATTTAAATAAGTGTAAACACAGCATATTCTAGAATCACAAGCAGTAAAAGAACTTAATGTTATGGACAAAATACATTTTACATATTATGCAACGATAGAATCTATTTTTTAAAATAAATAACTAATCTTAAAAGAATTAGTGAAAACAAAAGGCATCACTTTCACTAGCTTTTCAGGGAATTATGTAAATATGTATCATGTGTTATTATCCTTAAAAACAGCAACAATAATAGGAGGTTCATTAGGTAAATGACAATTATTTAAGACATTAAATTGCTAATTGCCTAAAACCATCTTGTCTACAATAGTAATTTTTTCTGAACCAGAAAGTCTATTTTTGACAAGTACTGCTTAGAACAAATAAATGACCATGCAAATAGTTAAATGCAAACAACAAATTATTATAATATGCATCATTTTCTTTTTAAAACATTTTTTTTATTTAAAGTAAATTTATAGAACATCAAAATTTCAAAAGTTTATTCACTTTTTCTTCAAATTCTGACATATATTCATAAGTAATAGTTGAAATTAAGAACAGTTGCCACTGTCATCAGACATTACAAATATTTTATGTGAACACAGCAAAAATTCTATGGCTACATTTTTGTAGAACCATTAACAAATAAGTTGAATTTTCAATCATAAAATCTGAAAATATAGATATGTAAATAAATAACAAAAGAGTTGCTGACATTAGGGAAACCATCAATGGGTGATTAAAAAGAAAAAAATGTTAAATGCTATATAAACATTCATACCAAGAAAGTAAACAAATGAATTTTAAATAAAGCAATAAATATCATTAATGTAAGAGATATGTTTTTGTTAAATCAATGTAAGAAATACAAAAAGTAATTTCCTCCACTTATGAGTCATGCACAAAGACTTCTTATTCAGTGACTAAACTATTCAGTTGCAGGAGGTATTCGATAAAATGATCAAATAGTTAAATATGAAAGGTTGCTGAAAAAAAGTTCTTTGCCCAAACTAATAACTTTAAGCACCTCCACCTGCCAAATATTTCTTTTAGTTTCAAAAGAAGATTTGAATATTTTCAACAACAGACTCAACATCAAACATAAGCAGTTTTAGTCGGAAGTAAATACCAATAAAAATATAAACTGTCTGCAATGTTTTCATCTGATTGTGCCTTGACAAAGATTAGGGAATTGCCACAAATTATTATTAACTTTTTAAATATATCAAATAATTCATCTGATTATTCTACTTTCAATAAACATGAAAAATTATAATTCATTAATATACAGTTTGTTTCTCTTTCTACTCAAAAAAAACTTTTCATTGATGGATTTATTAATGTTTTAGAAGATATTCTTACAAATGTAATAAATCCAAATTCAATGATAAACACAATCTATATCTGATCATCACTTTGGTTGGAGTATTGAATGAGAGAGAGAGAGAGAGAGAGATAGCACAATTCTTGATATACATAAGTTGTTACTTTTTATTCTCTTTTAGCTTTAATACTTTTCCTATAGGATTAGTTTGATTTTTAATGGAAAAAATAACTTCTGTAACTGAATAAAATTAAAATTATGTTTTTCCTAAATCATTTATTTTAAACTTTAAATAGCTAGAATGAATAAATAAAAAGATTAAGAAAATTCATTTCAAATGATACATAGCTATTAATTAATATTCACATAGTAGAAAATGCTACATAATGTACAATATTTTGTAAACTGACTGCAGCTAAATATATTTACTTGCATATTTTAAAATATAACTTAAAAATGTGAAAATGATTAAAATATTAATCAAGTTTGCTTTCAAATCGCAAATCAAGATATTAACCCTAAGTATTTTTTTTATGTTTTTATGCACAAATGATTTTATTAAAAGTGATGTATTAATTACATCAATTATTGAATGCAGACTAGATAATCAAAAGGTATAATGTTACAATTATGTAATCAGATGAAGCATTCTTTAAAGCAAAAATCTAATCTTGTTCATTTTTGCATCAAGTATAAAAATAATATGCAGTATTAAATGAACTACAGAAATTGATATATAAATGACAGTTTAGAGTATAACAAAAGATTTGTGACAGTAATTCTGAGTTTTTTTTAATAAACCCAACTCGAATAAACAAAGAATACAAAACTCAAACCAGTTATTAACCAAGTTACTTGGCACTATGCATCAGATTATGGTCAAGTAGTAGTTTTAAATTCTACAAATGCCCAATCTAATTAAATTCATTTACATGGATAATGTATCTGTCCTTTAAAGTTACAATCTTGTCAGTATTCTAAAAATGTAAACATTTACAATTTTACAATGAGCAAATTATTAATTTCTATCATGATAGAATCAACTAGTTTTAAATAGTCAAGATTTGAGACTATTCTATCAAAACTATTTAATTAAGTAAGTATATTCAATAACTATTCACCTTCTGTCACCTTTAATTATTTTTCATTAAATATTTAAAGCTGAAAATGATCATAAATAAAAACAGATTAGAAAATGATAAATTATTTTCAAATAGGAAACTAAGTTTGTTTCAATCATTAAAACAAAATGAATAATACAAGATTTTACTCTTGTGCTAAAATGAAGATAAGAACTTAAATGGTGTCAAACTTCTTCATTTAGTTAATCATATTTTAAAAGCCATGTTTTTGTATTAATTTAAATATCATTATTTAACTTGGACTTTTACCCACCAAAAAATCCAAATGTTAAATATTGAAAATAAAAATCATATACAAACCATTAATGCTTATACATAAAAAAATTATCCCTGACACACACCTCCACCCCCCCACCAAAAAAAAGAAAAAAAAAAAAAGAAATTTACCTCTTTTTGTGTTTCATAAACCATTCCAAGGGGTTCATAATGTACATGACTAAAGTCCATGGGGCCAAGATTACCTCCAATAGCAAACATGTTGGTGGCTGTAATTGGTTGCACTTATAAAGAAAGCTTTTCCCCCAGTTTTTTTTTTTATGGATCTTTGGTCCAATAAGCAAAAGACATTTTTCTTTCAAGTTTTTCAAAGTTTCCAGAAACTAGTAATTCTATGCCAATATAAATGCATGTCTTTTTCAAAATGCCATTTTATAACTGAACATAGATTGCTAAAAATAAGTAAAAAGTGGTATAGATATTTGAGTTCCTAAATGAACTACATAAATTGAAATACAAATGCCAATTTTGATCTACTAACCATGCATGCCAGAAAATGAATTATAAGATATTGGATCAAAATAAGTTTAGCAATTCGGGAACCAATAAATTCTCACATATAAAAATAACCTGAATTTCTTTCAAATGAAATTCCAAATTTTAAATATTTACTGTGAAGTGAATTAAATGGAATTATGATAAAGTAAAAAATTTTATTAGATTCATAAAAATCAGGTTAAAAATCAAAAGAATTTTATCAATAACAGGTAGTAAGTGCCAATACTTAAAAAAAAATTTCAGTTAACAAAGGAAAATATTACTATCTATCGTAATTAAGAAAAAAAATTAAGTCCATCATAAAAATAATTATATCAAGTTAGACAAGTAGAAATTGTTATTGGAAAGTCTTTGAGTGTGATTCAAGATAAAAGAATTTATATTTTACCATCAAGTTATAGAAGCAAACATTTCTTGAACTTTTACCAACTTCTAAGGTTTCCATTTATAATTATTTAAGAAATACTATAAAGACAACTAGATATAGTTTTTAATTTTATATTTGTCACAAATGAATTTATGAAATACTAATTTATGAAGAAGTCTAGTCATAAAAATTAAATGGGGACAATTTATATTAATGCCTATATATGTTACAGTTTAACCCTTGTTGCAACTTTCTAAAATTAATATTAATAAATGATTTTTTAGAAAATAGTAGATACAGACAAATAAGTTCAATAGCAACCAAATAGCTTGAAAAACAGGAAGATATAAGAAAGAATATGAATTATTCCAATTTAGTAGATATTCAGAATATCAGGTGTTCTCCTCCTTTCAGTATTATAAAGAAACATAGATGAGGATAAATAAAGATGTTTACAACTAGAAATGTGTGAAACCAAATCTCCAGTGCACTACTTTGCAAGAGCAGCAGCAGCAGCAGTAGTAACACCTAAGATAAACAATACTATAGGCTCCAGTTAGGTGTTAAGCATATAACAAAGTGGTATCCAGCCTTCAGGTAGGTCTGCAAACTTGTAGGTGAGAGCGGTGAAGGTAGCTGGTTGTGTCTGCCAAGAAAGCAGCAACAGCTGACACCTGTCACACTTGTACTGCCATCATGACTGCAGCAACATCAAATCAGTTTATAAAGTCATTGTTTAGTACCGAGTTCCAAACAAAACCAGTGGATAGTTGTGTTGATAATGTACCAGTGCTATTCTAACAAGCAAAGCTACAATAATATAATCATTCTTGTACTATGGAAGGATATCATTTAATTAAATCTATTGATTAACAGTTTTATCCAACTATTATTAATGGTGCTGCTATCTTCTACATTACTGATCACTGTAGCTATTAATAGGGGTCTCCACTCACCCAGAACATTTCCAGCAGTTGATTTAAAGAAATGCAAATATTATTGCCAAATAAAACAGTGTTGTCAGAATTTTTTTAAAAATGTAATTTTTTTTTTTAAAAACAAAAAATTACCTAAAAACTATTATTTTTTATTAACCAACTTGCAATAGGTAAAGTTAAGAATAATGTTTTTCTCTTTATATATGTGGCTTTCTAGTTGTCTTGTACAAATCTTTTTGCAAAAGAACAAATTAGGGATTTTTTTCCTTCTTCAGGACACAGAAAAACAAAGTTTATAGTATCAAGTAGCAATTTGACAGATTGTGTTTTTCAGATGAAAACAATAAAATGAATTATCGTAGTGGTTTACATAAGTTATACAGTTAACAGTGCAGAAATAGTATAATTCTCACTTTTTTTTTGCAAACACCAGTAAACTATATGCAGATAGAAAATTTGTATGTTGTATATATTTTAATAATGTAGGAAACTTAGATGTATTTCTATAAGGCATGGCACACACTACAGAGCTATTTAAAAGTCATATGAAAATTCTTATCAGTAGAAGAATGTTGAATTTCTTTATATTTATAGCAGACTGGTGCTATGTTAAAATATTTGCCCAGCAGTCTTAGACAAATTGTACATCCTGCTGAAGATAAACAGTGACTAGTAAATGTTGGTAGAGATACAAGCAAGCTTGGTGTGTAACTTAATAGAAATCACTGACACTTCCACGTGAAGGACAAGACAGAGCCACAAGTTCACTGATGTACGAATTAAGAAAAAGAAATGTAAGCAGACATGCAGGTAAGTGGAAAACAGAAATGGATGCTGGCTGATTGATGGGTATAGGGAATGAGGGAAACTTAGTAGGAGTAGTAATAGTAGTAGTTAGCACTAAGACTTTAGCTGCAGAATACTGACAGTTGGAAAGAGGGAGTGAATGACTTTGCTTTAAAAGATCAATAAAATTAAGGATCAACAACAACACCGCTACTACTACTAACAACATAATGAAAGTAATCATATCTGCAATGAATACACACAGACATGTAGCAGTCAGTCTTTCTTTTCATCTACATTTTTGCTTCTGTTGTTGATGCCACCGGTGCTAGAAGATAAAGATAGATGACCCCTGACCTCATTGTCTGTCAAAGGAATATGTAATTGAAGACAGGCAGCAAGCTTATCCAGTTCCAATTGATTTCTTCACACCATTATTTTATAAGCCGCCTTATTTGCAAGTGACTGAGCATGTGGTAGCTTTTCATTAAGACATAATTCAACACAGCAATTAGTATGCAGACCAACCAATAATTTCTTTCCATCTATATATAGGTCGTGTCTACTTATTTCTTAATTTTTATTCCTTTCTAGTTATCTACCTTTTCCTCTCTATATCCTTATTTATTCACGTCTACTTTCACTTAACCTTTCTCTCAGTCTTTCTTTTACATGGATATGTAGATCTAATTTTCATCAATATTTCCTCCAGTTATACATAAACCTCTATGTCTATCAACTCAATTCCCCACCCCAAAACTTAAAAAAAAAAAAAAAAAAAAAAAAAAAATCAATATTTATATATCTGCATTTCTTGTCAATTTACTTTCATCATTCCAGAACCTTTAGTACCACCTTTTCTCTCCTATATTTATTCCACCTATGTCTATTTTTCATAACACTATTCATATCAATCCTCTAAATTAAAAGCAGATATCTAAAATGTGAGAATATTTTAGTTTTTCTTATTTACTTTATTCCTATTTAACCTCAAAAATAAAAACTGATAAAACATGAAAAAGTTTCTAACCAAAAAAAATGTCCAAGCAAGTTCTCCACCTTAAGATAAACAACAGTAATGACAATTATTCACAACAATAAACAGCTGGCACTGTTATGACAATGAAAATAATGAATGCTAGTGGCCAAAAAGAAATTAAAAATAGATCAATTCAAATGTAATGTATAGCTGTTCTCTACTTGTTTCTAAATTGGTTTAATTTGAACACACATTTCTTGCAAATACAGTAAAATTTCAAATGGCATTACATAATTATCTTCAATAACCATACATATATCCAGACAGATGTGTAATCTGTAGGTTACCTAGATCGATATACACACGAAGGCTGGAGAGTACAACAGCCGAAATGTTGTGATAACAACAACAAAGACGACAATAATAGCCCGAATGTAAATAATGATAACTCCACATCCCAGAAATTCTCTTGCACGATTATAAAGTTCACTTTGCACATCCTATATGCCAAAAATCAACAACTCCATATTAGGTTGATGTAAAATTCCTAAAAGTTCCAAGAGTTGTATTTTTGCAAAGTTTACAATTCACAGTCCATATAGCAATCAGCATTCGTAAAAATTTGTTTTATTTGCATCAAGGCATTCAAAGTATCAGAAAAAATCCTAGTTCCAAGAAGAAATGTTTTCATTATTTTTCTACTATTTTCATCAAAAGACTAAATTCAACAAACACATGAAGAAGAATAAAAATGTGCCAGCTAAAAAACAACAAATATTAACATAATAGTCATCTGTTTATCTCATATAATGGTAGAACCCTGTTTGGTCAAAAGTTGGTCCTTTTGTGAGCAGCATCTGAACTTGGGTAGTAAGATTGGAGTGACCTCTCCAGGACACAGGTTTGGGCAATGGTATATAGAGGCTGTACACTGGCCAGACCACATGCCCTCTTACCCAAAACTGTACCAACAAGCTCCAAAGGAATATATGGCATTATATTTTGGAGTGGCTTGACTGCGGGAATTGGTGTAAGATTGTCAGTGTTGACGGTCAACCACCGTTGGGGGGGGGGTCTACTCCAGATTTTCTGTTGTGGTGTCCTCCCTCTAAAGAGTCTATGTTGGACTCTTCTGTCTACTATAAGATTAGTAGGAGAGAAGGCCTTGGGGAACAGTTGAATAGATTGAATGCTGGTCAACCAACACACACTCACTAGTTGTGTAATACTCTTCTGTTGTACTTACTGTTTAATATATGATATATCTGCAACATTTGTTTTGTTTTCTTTAACCATTTACTTGGTCACAGCATCTTGACAATGAAGGATTCAAAGAAACAGACTTCATGTTAAATCATAAAAAAATTTTTGCCAATGTCTACAACAATGGTGAAGAAAGGAATTCTAATCAAACTCTATGACAAAAGGGTATCCAGTGTTAATTACAACACTGACATTGAAAAAAAAGAAACTCCTCAAAACAACAGGATTTCTAAAAGTTCTATTCAGTGGTTGGAAAGAAGGTTGGTGAACCTTGTTATTTTATCCATTCCATCAAGTTAGTAAAAGAAATGTACAAATCAAACAGACTTATTGTTTTTGTGAATAAAAGTAAAAATTTACCCCTCTCACTTTTAAATTTTTCAGTAAAAGAATTGTACAAAACTTATTGTTGGTTAAGAGGGTAAAGAGAAAAAAAAAAAATTCCCCCTTGTCTTATTTCTTAATTTTATGTACAACCACAGTAAAATGGACAAATTTAAAAGTGTAATGCTAGAGTTGATGCAAAACCAACAGGAACAACAACTACTGTTGGAACAGAAATATCAAGAAAGACAAGAGAAATTCAAACAAGAACAAGCAGAATACCAGAAGAAATTTGAGGAATTGCACCTAGAAATTCAGGTTAGACAACAGAAACTGGAAGAAATGCTCCTTCAAACACAGAATGAACAAAGGCACTTGTATCCATGAAAAGCCAAAATGACGACAGCAAAAATGTGTTCTCTCAAAATTCTATATGGAGTGCTATTGAAAAATTCACATTTGCACCTGAAGAAGAAATTACATTCACTTTAAACATTACGAGGACTTATACAATATGGATTGTGCAAATTGGGTGGTTCAATCATTAACAAAACTCTTCAATCCAAAAACATCACTGTTCCACAAGCGTTGGAAATGCATGAATCTCACCCGCAAAGAAGACGAAGATTATACTACTTTCACAAGTGTAGTCAATAAACACTGTGATGACTTCAAATTGGCAGAGTTAAGACCCAATAATTTCAAATGCCTGATTTTCATACAGGGTTTGATTTCAGCGAAAGACGCCGAAATACGTTGGAGGGTACTCAACAAGCTTGAAAATGAGCCCGACGTCACTTTACAGCAAGTTGCCAAAGATTGCCAACATTTCGTGAGCGTCAGAGAGGATTTGAAAAACATCAGAGTGGTGTAGCTCACATTAAAAAAAATTGCCAAAGAAAAATTAAAAAGGGTCAACCAAAAAATAATAAAGTTACTTTGCCGTCAAGACCATGTTTCAGGTGTAGTCAATTACATTGGTATAGAGATTGTCCTTTTAAAGATAAAAAATGTTTTAATTGTGATAAATGGGGTCACAAAAGTTCCCACTGCAGGATTAAGAACAAAACAAAAAACGTTTTGTAAAAATTATCAAGTCTGATGAACCAGAAAATAAAAGTGCAAATATTTAACAAAAATATAAGGCTATAGCTTCATTCGAGTTCAGATTTATCTATAATTAATTATCAAACATGGAAAAAAACTGGACGAAAGACGACTTTGTTAAGAATGAACCAAATAGCTAAAGGTGTAACTATTAAATTTATGAGTGAACTTATAACGAATGTGTCATTAAAAGGTAAAACTTTAAAACTAAAGGAGTATATTATGAAGAATAGGGGTAATTTGTTCAGGACTGGTTAGAACAGTTTCAACTTTGGGATATGTCTATTAACTCATTATATCAAAAAGTAAAAAATTTGACTGACGAAGCAGAAAAGTTGAAACGTGAACTTAATAAAAATTTTCACAACGTTTTCAGTGGAGGACTAGTAAAATGCACAAAAATGACTGCTAAGTGAGTTAAAGCTAGACATAAACCCAGTTTTTAAGAAAAAACGTAACATTCCATTTGCCTAGTTAAATCAAATTGACAAGGAGTTGAATCGATTTGAGGAAATGGGAATTCTGGTAAAGGTTGAATATAGTGAATGGTTATCTCCCACAGTTTATATTAAAAAAAGAGTAAAGAAATTTGTGGATGTGCTGCCTTCTCTACAGGGATGAACAGTGCCCTAAAGGACCACCATTATCCCCTTCCAAGTCTAGAGGAGATGCTGCCATAAGAACAGAGGTTGAAATAAAAAGTACCTTGTGCAATACTGTCAAGGAGCTTCCTATAACAATGGACGAGATAATAGACAAAGCGTCCGATGATGAGTTCATAAAGGAAGTAAAGGACAAATGAAATAGTAAAGACCGAAATATCTCAGAAGTTTACTCACTCTGTAACAACATACTAATGTACGAAGACAGAGTAATAATCCCATCTACACTACAGAAAAGAACATTAAAGGAATTCCATGTTGGCCATCCAGGAACTTCAAGAATGAAGAGTCTGATGAGGAGTTACATCTACTGGACAAGGATATTGAAAACACTGTAAGATCATGCAAATGGTGTGCTTTGGCTGCTAAAGCACCCCTGATAAAATTCAATCTCTGGCCTAAAACCAACTGTCCATGGTCGTAGATACACATTGATTTTGCTGGCCCACTTGATGGTTTTTACTACCTACTGTCATTCCAAGTGGCCAAAAATATTGAAATGTAAGAAGCTGGCCTCGGAGGTGACTTCGGAGTTGTTGACTGCATTGTAACAGACAATGCCACACAGTTCACATCTGGTGAATTTAAGAATTTTTGTGAGTCATTCCTGATTGAACATATTACCACGGCACCATATCACTCAAGAAGTAATGGACAGGCAGAGAGTTTTGTGGACACTTTCAAGTGAGCACAGAGGAAGGCGAGAGGTACTCCCACCAATACGGCTATACAGCAGTTTTTGAAGGTCTACTGTGTAACCACCTAATAACAGTGCTCCAAGACGTCAGCAGAGGTCATGTTTGCCAGGAAGATAAAATCAGCATTTGACAAATTCCTTCCAAATAAAACAAAAGTGGGAAATAGTAATAAAGTGCTTAAAAAGCACTAAGATCAGTGAAAAGGTTTTTTTTTTTTTTTTTTCATGTATTTGCGAATAATAAAGTTCACTGGGAGATAGGAACAATAGACAAATTGGTAACATGGTTTACATGGTTCAGGGATCAAAGTTTATACACAAACATCATGTAAACCAAATTAGAAAACAGTATGAAAGCATAGTCGACAGGGATCCCATAGGAGATGACACTATGGACATCGTCTTTGACACATTTGAGGTTCCAATACCATAATCAGTGCCAGAGCTCAGAAGTCCCAAAAGAAAAAGGAAATTTACGCAACTTTAGAAATTAACCCTAAAAGAAAACGATATTGAACATCTTTCATTTCATACCATGTCTACAGAAAAAAAAAAAACATCTCACTTATGAACTTTGAATTACCAGAAAAGCATAATACGCATTAGATTATCAAAAATTAACATTATAATTAACCATTAAACTTATCCAATTTTTCATTATTTAGGAATAATGAATAGAGGCCTTCATAAAACGGGACCATTGTTAACAGGCAAATTGTTAGTCATAAAACTAAAAAAAAAAAAAAATTGTGAATGTAATTCCTATATATATAGCTTTTTCAAAGTGGTTGTTTCTGATTTTTTTTTGTGGTTGAATAAAAAGTATTATGTGGTAATTATAACGCACCCACCCCCCAAAAAAAAACAAAAAAAAGACTCCATACAGAGTCAGGCTGAAAAGTAGGGTGCTGTGGTGTCCTCCTTCTAAAGAGTCTATGTTGGACTCTTCTGCCTACTATAAGATTAGTAGGAGAGAAGGCCTTGGGGAACAGTCAAATAGATTGAACGCTGTCCAACTAACACACACTCACTAGACATGTAATACACTTGTTATTTCTTTAACCATTTACTTGGTCACAACACTTTCATAGCCTTTTCTATGTTTTGATATGGCTGTAATAGAGTGGAGATTTAAGATCAGGCTTTTCTTTCCTTTAGATGGACTGCCTTATTGAAGGAGTTGGCTATGAGATGCCAGTAATTGAAGCTGGGCTTAGTTGTCAGAGGCTATTTGAGATGCCTGCCATAAGAACATTTTATAGATAGTGCGAGCATGTCTCCACTACCACACCTGGCTATGACAACCTTTAGGATATGTACATATATAAACAGTTACATATATTACATGTTTTAGAAAGTCCCCAAAATTAATGTTATATAATACAAATATAAATTAGGCGAACTAAAACTCTAGAAAGCAACAATTCAGAAAAGAATTGTACATAAATAAGCACAAATATGAAACATTGTGAAAAAAAGATAGAAAAAGACAAATATCAATTGGGATTTAAGCCCTAATACTTGGAGATTATGAAGTCATCATTTATAACATACAATAAAAATAATCTATCAATAATCTATCAATCTATCAATAATCAGTTGGACAGTACTAAAACCTAAACTATCAATTGGTAAAAAATAAATGAGATTAGAAAAAGCAAAGCTGATAATTATAATTTTAGGTAAGCAAAAACAGAAAGTAAAAATAAGACAAATGGTTAGCTGTGCAAAATTAAATACTAATACAGAAAAAACTGGTAACTGAAAAAAGTTGAAAGAAAAAATAACAATACATATATAAATGTAAATATAACAATCATAATATATATTATAAAAGAAATAAAAGAAATAATAATTATGAATTATATTAAATTATTATACTACTCTTAAGTAATCTTTATATTTTCTTCAGTTTAACTTAAAATCTGTTAATTTGGGGAGGCAGTCTTTAAAAACAATGGGCCATCTCTGCCTAAAGCAACATAATACTCTGAATAACATGAAGAATATTGTTTACCGTGAGTTTAACTAAATTACTTTCTAAACAAACTATCCATTTGGAAAAGATACTATTGGCTCAACATCATCAAAATGAGCACAAATTGGAAAATGGATCAGGAGGAAATGTTCCAAGTTAACCAATCAAAAAATGGAGCGGAGTAATTAACATTGAGTCATTTGGCTGCAACTGGTGAAAAAATAAGCGTTTCATTCACAGATGGAAAATACAAAATCACTGTCTGATTTCTGTGAAGAAGCACATGCATTAATAGTTGACACCATTATTACAAGTGACAGAAAGTCGTTTTTGTAGGCTAATACGATATACTAAGTTGAACTGACGAGACTATTACTACTGTATAATGATATGATGGTCAAAATTCCATCAGAAAAAAATTGCAATGTTTACTGGAACCCAATGAAATCAAAATTTATCACTGTCAAAGCATACTATACATACCTACAAAATGAAACTGATGCAATCAATGAATAGGCACCTACAGATATACAAAATCTACCTGTTATACTACAATTCAAAACATTTTGTAAGTATAACCTGTTGAAAAAAAGAATCTGTTGCAGTTGCACACCTGTCGTATTGACCAAATTGATGTCCTCTGAATCAGAACCTTTTATGCTCCTTGCAAAAAGACTTTGTAAAGAGCAACAAAATTATGACACTAAACATTCTTTCATTTGGAACCGACATCATTGTACCAAAAAGAAATGGTATGATTTGCCTGCATGTTGGCAAGAAAAGAAAATATGCTGAAATAAGTGCTATTTTTCCTTTTAGAGACAAATTATTATTTTGAAGACTGCACAAAATATCTAACCCTGTGTAAAATGCTTAGAAAATTTCTTACCAATAGAATGAAATGATTTTTTTTTTTAGCTCATTTAGGAGTTCATTTTAATATTTTCAAATCAATTTACTTACAATTATGAAACTGCTTTGTCATGACTGCCTGAAATGTTGATCAGAGGAACATTAATTCCTTTGTTCACAAACAAAATACTACCCTCAACTTTTCAGGTAGTCAGTATAAATTGCATAAACTAGTTGTTTTCTAATCTAGAAAAATAGAGGGGAATACATTTAAAAATAATTGATTTGTTCAGTGATATTGCTATAAAGTACACTGTGCCAAATTATTATTGAGATAACTTTTTTCTAATATTTCAAAAACCGTCCAATCAATTAACACAAAATTTTCACACAATGTTGGCAACACTGACCTGTGCAATCACTGAAATTTTCCTATTGATCTGCGCAATATAAACAAACTGGCGCCATATTTGTTATCAGCACAGAGATTTGAGCGTACCAAATTATTAGAAAGGTTTAGTAAAATTCCCAGAATTGAGCAAGCAAAACGTTTATTAATGTTGCACGTGAATGTTAAAGATCAAAAGAAGCTAATAAATAAGATAATCAAATAAAAAACAAAGGCACAGTTTTAAACAAATTAATAGGGAATGTGCTTTCCCTGTTTTGAAATTACTTGAAGAAGTCGACGATCCATACAATTTGTTGTCGGATGTCACTTGCTGTAATGCTGTGAGATATGTCAAGAATTGCTTCCTACAACTCAGTGTTGCTCCTGAATAGTTGTCCGTTGGCATACAGTCTTCACTTCATGATGCTCCAAAGGAAATTTGCTGGCCACTTCATTTTTCGAGGTCCATCGAACCCTAACTGTTTCAAATATTCAGTAGTCTTGTGAGCAGCATGTGAGTGAGCATTATCTTGCATAAAACCAATGGCCCTTCTGAAGGCAACTCTTTGCCTTTTCATCCACGGTTCAAGATGCTCCTTCATAAACGCTATGTATGCATCAGCAGTTATTTTGACACCATCTGGTACTCTCCATGGGCCCACTAATTTTTTTCCAATAATAACATCCCAGATCATTATGCCTCCATCACCTTGTTGGCGTCTCAAATGCTGATGGCGATTCTGTCCATTCATTACCTAGCCTTTGCACTATCTATCTGGCCCATCAAGTGTTGCTAGAGTTTTGTCTGAACAAAACTTTAGAGAAGTCAATCTTCATATTGTCTTCGGCCCATTTCAATTGATTTTGAATGTGATTTCTCGTCATCGGAGGCTTCGATACAGGTTTGACTGTTGCTGCTATTTCCCCCAGATACAGATACCGAGTACTTTTAGACACAGTAGGATCCCCATTGCGACTGAAAAGCTCTTGACTGGTAAGTCCAGGGTTCTTCGTGGTTTCTCATTTAAGTCGTGACATGAGACGACATGAAATAACTCTCGGCTTGCCTTTATCTGCCCTATTGCATAGTTGTGTAGGGTCGGCGGTGAACTTTTTCACTGTTTGATGACGCCTCCCTATCATTTTAGAAATTTCTAAGATGAATTTACCTTTTGAGAGTTCTGAGGTGATAGTTTTCTTTTCAGCATCACTTAAATTGCTTTTCACTAAATTCTTAAACTTTTCTAATAATTTGGCACGCTCAAATCACCGTGCTGATAACAAATATGGCGCCAGTTTGTTTACATTGCGCAGATCAATAGGAAAATTTCAGTGATTGCGCAGGTCAGTGTTGCCAACATTGCGTGAAAATTTTGTGTGAATTGATTGGACGGTTTTTGAAACATTAGAAAAATAGTTATCTCAATAATAATTTGTCACGCAGTATAAATATACTATAATCATTAATTCAAAAACTCTTTTTTCATGAGAAAAATCCACTTAAAACAGGTAATAATACTAAACCAAACAATATTCAAAGCATTTATGTTTTTAGATAATGATTGGAGAGTAATATATTCTTTTGAGATATATTTGAATATATTCCAAGTAGTGGGGAAACTGAACAGTCAGATATCTCCACCTTCAATATAGAAAATCTATTTTGAAATGGAAACTGAAGTTCTTTTTTTCATACATATTTATAATAATGCAATACTTGTTCTTTCAACAGTTTCCATATTTAGTGGGCCAGGTGGTAAGCAATAATTGTACAATAACAAATAAAAACAAAATGAGATATCTCTAGACATGAACAGTAGAACAAGAATGATCTACCACTATAGATTAAATAAAGAGTTTGATTCAGATCAACAAGTACCTGAAGAAAGCTAAAGGGCACAATGGTTGAAATACTATGATATTAGGTTGGTGCAAAAATAATGACGTAATAATGTCGTTTCTTGACGTATTTTTTAACGTCAAAAAACGACATTATTACGTCATTATTTTTGCACCAACCTAATAATAACAATAAAGATGAGAACAATAATCCATGTGTAAATAAGGATAACTCCTAGTCTCAGTAATTCAGACAATTTCCATGTTTTGTAAGAGAAAGTTGGGATTTCTCAGAAGTTCACAGAGAAGGTATATATTTGATACAGGATGGAGAAAATTAAGAAAGAAAAGCTACAAGAAATGAAACTGTGATAAAGACAACAAAATGAGGAACTTTGACCAAATAAAACAATGTATAATAGTAACATGAATTTCATCTAGAAATTCAAAGACTTAAAGTCTCATCAAAATTGTCAAAAATTTTAATTGTATTTGATCAAGCAACTAATATTTTTATATTTATAATTTTATTATTAATGTTTAGGTAAATAATTTGAACATAATTGACCATTAAACATATTACTAATAAAATTCAATAACAGCCTTTGAAAGTTATGTTTCTTATATAAGGCTCTGCAGTTCACTAAATTTCATTAAGCCTAAAGGATCATCAGCTATAACTGTCAACATTTCATAGGTACTAATGACAATATTTCTGTCATTTTATGGATGATTCTTAAATCCAGTCTGAATTAAAAGATATTTCTTTCAAAGACATTCAGAAATTATATATACTGCAGAATGAAGATTGAACCAAACAATTCCTACAATGCTTTACCAGTGAGCTATCTACAGAAATGTGATATTTTCACAATTTGACATAGCAAAATAAAATTAGAAACAATGCAAGAATACATGCACTAAACCTAAAAAAAAAAAAAAAAAAAAAAAAAAATTAAATTCTAATCATGTTTGTTACATCTTCTCAGTTACAAAAAGTCCTAATTTCTCTAATGTTTTTGAGTGTCAGTGATTGGTGGGGGAGGTATTATTTTACATTAAAAATATTTTCCATCTTGTTTCTCTACTGGTCCATTTAAGATAAATTCTATTTTTATATATTGTTGTACATAATGAAGCATATAACAGTAAATCACACAGAATTAATTTAGGCACTCAAAAATGGAGTCAAATTTATCTATTTTTACAATACAGTCAAAATAATAGAACAATTTATTCAAATGTAGTTTTTAGTAATTGGCACAGGAATCTTGAAATTTATAGAAAAAACAACTCTTGACACGACTGAAAAAAAAAAAAAAAAAAAAAAACTTTTATAAAAGTGGTTTTGGAAAAATGATATTCAATGTAACCATTTATTTAAAAATTATAGATGAAAACAAATAAGAGAACAGTTTAATTTTTTGCTATATCAGCAATATTAACCTCACTAAATAATAAGTAGCAATGTAGACAGTGTTGTATCAGGTGTCAGACATGTCAGAACATATCAAAATGACTACATCCCTTTGACAACAAATTGTCAAGAGTGTGTGAGTGTGTGTGTCAATCTGTACACTCAAGAGTGTAATTTCATTAAATGAAAATTCTATGATGAAACAAAACGAAAAAGTTTCATTTTACATACACACAATCACACAAAATAATTTACCACAAAAGACAAAATTTTAGGAAGGACAGAGACTAATTAAGATATACCATGAATAATCCCTACAACACTGCGGCAAGAATTTCAACGTAAATCAAATCTGATCTCAATAAGATGCTAAGTTGCTATACAATATCCCCAAAATTTAACAAATGTATATTGAAAGGTTGTTCTCCAATTACTAAATCTACTATAATAAAAATTATATGAAAACTAAACTTGAATATACAGAATGAAGTTGATTTCAGTGATGAAAGTAAATTTAGTTGGATCTGATAGCAAACAGTTTGACATAAAAGTGACAGACTTAACCCAATGTATTTCTAACTTTGGATGCGTCATGATATGAGGAGAGAGATTTTCAATCTGAATATGTTGGACCAATTGTGAGATAACAATGAATGCTAGACAGTTTCCTTATAGATGAAGAGAAGACAATGCAACAGAAGGATGCAGAGAATATCATGGACAGAGCATGTGAGCAAAATGAAAGGAAAATGGAAACAAAAAGGACACTTCTGCTTAGGATCATAAAAAGATAGCTTTAATTTTTTGGGATACATAATGAAAATAAGAGGGATTGGAGAATTTGACACTCACATGACATTTTGAAGCCAACTGAGAGTAACATACCGAATGAGCCTGTGTAAATGGATTGCAGAACATAGATAAGAACAGTAAATGCTAATATATATCTAAATCCTTGAAGCTGTATACCATTCCTCCTTTACAAACATCTCACAACTATGCAGCGATTTTTATATAGGACAATCCTTGTTTCACTCTGCTAAGTGAAAGATTTTTTTTGAAGTCATCAGCTATGCATCAAATCACAACTTAAATCCCTTGAAGGCTAAGGAACAAAATCAAAGTTCTGTAATAGATTCTCAGATGGATGGAAAAAAAATATAACATTAGATCTGTGCAAGATATATGCTTCATAATATTTTAAGTTAAAATAAAAATTAAACATTGGTGAATAATTTATCATAAAAATGATATTGTATATTTGTTCTCTTTATTGTCCACTGTAATCTTTTCAAATGAATCAATAAAACCAATAGTTTTACTTCTTTTTAGGTTTAACCACTTTTGATAAAGTTTCTTTTTTGTTGTACATGAAGTATATACCAAAACCTACAATTTCTATGAATTTCAAAATCTTGTGGCGAATTACTATTAATAAGAATAAATCTTTCTCTTATTTTAAGTGGTGCTGTATGTGAATAGACTAAATTCATAAACATGCTTATATAAGAGTCCTGACAAACCCACTCCCCCAAATCTGACTACTTGATCTTTCTACAAATTTTCCGGTATTCCCTAATATAGCCTACTGAGTGAGAAAAAACCTACTTAAGATGATTTGATAAACAACTTTCTGAAACCATGTTTAAGAATACTTTTCATGGAAAGTAAGTTGTATGTAGCAACACTGATATTTTTCCTTTATTAATATATTTTGCTTGCATCTAATCACATCTATTCCTTACTAATGCAAGAAATTTAATCAAACACAAGTCATGTACTGAATTTGATATACAAGCAGATCAAAAGGTCATTCAGCACTGTCTTTATCTCACTATTAAATTATCAATTGTACTATGTTACTTGTAAATAATTTCAAAAATAATTTAAATAAAAATGACTAATACAAAATAAATTTATACAAAATTCATGCCAAGTGTAATAAACAATAATACCATAATCAAATATAACTGCTCTCTATAATTGGATTCAAATATATCAAATGCTAACAAAGTATCATTTTACAAATGCTAAACCTAAAATGCAATGTGTTTACACATTACAAAACACAAATGCAAAACACCAAATCTACATAACATACTTTGCTTAACAACAAGTCTTACAAAAGACATAAAAACAATGAATAGCCCAAATGCAGAGGCACAGTAAAATTATTCAGACTTCATTGTTATTACCTTAACTTTCAAGAAACTTCAATTTCATAACTTTGTTAGTGTATACTTGGATATTACACAAAGAAACTGACAAATTAAATAACTAAAATGTATTGTGGAGAGGGAAATATACTATCTGAAAAGAAACAAAGTTTATGATCAAATCCAAACTTCTAATTTGAATTATGCAGCAAAATAAATATGGTTTTGAAAATTTCAGTGTAATTGAATATTTAATAACAGCACTTGCCTCTATTAAAGGATTACATACCTGTATAAAGCATAGTAAATCTGACTTATTCACATTCAGAACCAAACACAAATTGTTAAAATGTCTATTATTACTACCAATACTACTACTACTACAGCATTAAAAAATAACAGGAAAAGCTGAAGGGATGGCAGGAGGAGGAAGATGAAAATAAAGAGGAGAGTGAGGAAAAGAAGGACAAAGGAGGAAGAAGAAAAAATAGGAAAAAGTAGAAGGAAGAAAAATGGACAAAGGGGAGAAAAGGACAAAGTGAGAGGAAAAAAGGACAAGGAGTAGAAAAAGGATGACAAAAAAAGACAAAGGAGGAAGAAAAAAGGATATGGAAGAACAAAAAGCAGGACAAGGAGAGAAAAAAGATGGACATGGGAGGAGAAAAAAGATTGACAAAGGGGAGAAAAAATTGACAAGGGGGAGAAAAAGCAAACAAGAAAAAAAGCAAAAAAAGCAACAATCTGGATCACAAAGACTATGAAAATTGGCATGGCTGGGTGGGAAGGTAATCTACTGAGAGATGTGCATGTAACTATATTTTGACTTTATAAATCAATGGTATTTTCAGTAACCCCTTTGCGTTCTAGTGACTTTATTATCTTCCTTGGTGTGAAATGAAAACTTTTGATAAAGACTTTAAACATACTTTACTGAGTGCTAGAGAGACTACTATTAAGGAGAGAGGGAAATAAAAGAACAAAAATTAAGACGACAAGATAATGATTGACATTGTATTCAAATTTCTGAAAATCAAACTTGACTAGGAAGCAAGAAGCCATAAGGGAGTTACACAAGTAAGAAGTGTGATAGAAGGAACTGTTGGCATAGAACTTAGTTACATCAAGCTATTTCAATAGTAAAATGATGAGACCTTGCTGCCAATCTAGTACTGCACTTAAATTCATAAAGTCTAGGTACCATAGTAGAAAGTACATCAGAATAATTATCATGAAAATATTTATAGAAAAGGCACAGGAAAGCTACATTATAGTGGGGAAAGGGAATGATGCCAGTTCAGGACCAATAACATTGCAGATTCTTCTTTGGATTTTAATAAGAATCTCTATATATATAGCAGGAGCACCAGACCAGATGTGGTAGCAATATTCAAAGCAAGGACAGATGATAGATTCTAGCAAAAAAAATGTCAAACATGAAAGAGTAAACCAACTTTCTTAACTGCAGACTTTTTTCTACTTCATGTCAGATGAAAACATTAACCAGAGAAGGTGCAAAGAGTCATTCTCCTGGAGATTAGTATCAGCCATGGTGATGGATGGTAAAAAGGGTTATATCAGATGTTTAACAGAATTGTTTCATTTTTGAAGTGTTAAAATTAACAAGCCACCCATTGCCACATTTAATAACAGATTATAGGTCATTTTTTTTTAAAATCAGCTGCCAATTTGGCCTTATCAAACTGCTCAGACTTACTATTAAGGCAGGAGTAAATAGTTGTGTCATGACTAAATTTTCTGTTTATCATTTTTTAAATTCTTTGTAGTTTGTTAATGGTTCATTTTAGTCTTTTAACCAAAAATTTACAGAAAAATAAAAAAAAAATCTTGCTTTGTTTCTAAAAGCAAAATTAGATCAGGTTTTTCACATTAGAACTTAAGAAAAATAACTAAATTTAAGTCTTTCAACATTCATTTATTTGAGTTTCATTCATCTCTTTAAAAATAATCACTTCAGTTTTTTTTTTTAATGTGTGTGCATGCACACTCCATTTATTAAAAGTCTGCTACTGTTGGTAAGAAGTAAAATAAAAAAAACATTATTTCAAAAAATTAATTGTTTTTAGAATAAATATAATAATAATTTAATTAAAAATGTTATTTTACCCCAGTATGATCCCAAAAAACCTAACCAGTCCTCCCAGCTTAGTCTTTATTGTCTCAGAATGATGGAACAACATTCATTTCAAGCCTTGTTATCATGCCTTTGTATATTCTATGAAGCATATATATATAGATCTTTCTGCGTATATATTTCTTGCTCTAATAGAATTCTCATAATTAAAAAAAATTATTCTAAGTTCTGGTCTCTGGAACAAAAAGCCTGAATGTTGTTTCTGAAAGTCCCATTTTTGGACTAAATTTATATATTATACCATCTGTTGGCATTTACATTTAAGTTGCTTTCTTTGGCAGCACTATGAAGACTAACCTACTATGGTCATTTGGTATTTTGCCAATATTGTATTTATCATGTCAGCAAACTCACTAAAGATGTGCAGGTAGCATAACAGTTATCAGCATAGAATGTGAAATCAGTGGTGAACTGAGATGAAATTCCAGCTGAGTCTTGAGAAAGGCATAAATCCATCTCTTCTCACCACCTCCCATTAAATAGCAGGGTGGACATGGCTCTCTAACTCCAGATGATAGCTAATCTAAGAGAAAGTCGACTTTGAATTCAAATCCATAGAGATGGCACTATATTTTCAAAAAATTCTTAGTAATTCACAGGCAAAAAAAAAAAAAAAAAAAAAAAAAAAAAAATCTGTGGCGTAGGATATTCACCTCTAGCCTGAAGGGAAATGACATAAAAAAATAAATCCAAAGAGTGTACAGCATGTCTGAAGAAAATGAATTCTGAGGTCATTAAATAAGATTGTAAAGAGAGAAAAGATTTAGCATTTTTATTCTCTCACTAATAAGAAAACCTCTTTGTTTTCCCTCAGAGATTTCAAACATATTCTGTTTGTAAAACATTTTATGATAGTTATCATTTTTCCATCTGATTCTCTTAGACTATCATAATACCTCAATAAATTTGATAAAAGATTTCAAATCTTTACTAATTCTAAATTCTTATCCTATCACCCATTCATATATACTTAGTTAAATTTCACTTGTATTTATTCAGTGCTGTGTTCTTTAAATAACATTGAAATATCTGTGAAATACTCTAAATTTCTTTATATTTGGGATTTTTCAGGAATGATATTCTAATAGAATATTCTGTATGCAATCCAAAAAATGATTAAAAATGCATTTCCAAAACATTTTTGCTATACATTTTATTTAGTCCTTGGAGCTTAATGCTATAATATATGTGCTGTCATACGTTAGTGATGGATCTGTTTTAAAAATACAGAAAGAATTGGAGGATTATCTAACATTATATGAATTAAACTTTTAACCTAAAAAAAGTCAATTGTGCAATTTCACTTCAACACTTTAAGATGAAGCTTATCTTTCAAGGTCCCTCTTCCCTCTTAAATTTGTGAAAAAAATATATTCTTTATCATATATCCCAAAAGTTGACTCATATTACCAATAGTATTGTATTTTTAATGAGTAAAAAAAAAATCAACATGATTATTCATACTATTTTATATGCAATGAGATTCTTTAATATGATATATTACATCTTTCTTATTCTAAAAGAAATGACAATACTTGAATAATATTAAAGTATCTACATAAATACTGTATTTTATTATAAAATTTTGGCTACTATAATAATTTTGTATTAACAAAAATAAAACAATAATTAACAATAGAGTTTTTATAACAAATGTATGCCTACTTGTAATAAAAAATATTCTATTATGTAAATGAAGAGGAGGCAGAAAAGCAAAACATGTAACTGCTATATATATAGCTAGTAATATGGAAGAGGGGAGGGGATAATAAATCAAATATTCCATAAAAAGAATGATGTGAAAGTGTTTGAAACTGTTTTTAAAGCTGAAGATCAAAAAACCATTAAAGCTGGTTAACCAAACTGATGATGATGAAGGATCAGCCTTCTAAGAAAAAATAAATAAGGTTCAGAAGAGACATTTGATAGAAATATCAGAGGGTCAAATAACTTTTTAAATAACAAAAACATTGTTTTTGTTTGAGAGATTCTCCCAGTAGCAATGATGAACATGAATAAACAAAGAATCAGTATAAGTTAGCCATTGATCTGTCATTCAAAATTCTTCAGAAACTGTGATAACAGGCAACACTAAATATGTCAGAACACATGGCAAAACAGTCTTGGTCAAAAGTTATAAATTTCTTTATTAAAAAATAAAGATTAAAAAACATTTACTATGACCATCAAAAACATTTTAATGATAATTGTATTTTCAATCTTAATTTCAAACTTAAAATTTGACTGATTAATTAAAAAAAATATACAATAATTTTATCTAAATATAAATATCATGTTTTAAAACTAGTCCAGATATAAATACAATGAAATAATATACTCATCTTTTTCTTATTTAATGTTTCCTATCCTTTATATGGAAAAGATAAAGAGCACAAATTCATTTTACAATTTACTGATATGGGATGGGGAAAAAAAAAAAAAAAAAAAGCTACAAAAATGAATACTCAAAAATATTTCAGTCAAAATATGCAATGAAACAATAATTAAAATTCCTGTTACAATTTTGTTTTATATAAATAATCAAAGGTTAAATGTATGTTAGAAATTTTATGCAGAGCAGCAAGTAACGGTAGAAAAATGATGGATGCCCACAACAAATTTGTTTTAGAATACTCAAGAATGACACAATGTCAAGCAATGGTAAACCTGACAAGTGATGAAAACAAATCAGAAATTAACAACTTACTGTTTTTTTTTTGTTTTGTTTTTTTTTTTTTTTTAAACACTGCAGTTTTGTTGCAAGATAATGTCAACCAATGTCCATTATCATTGAAATCATTGTCTTAAGTTCTTTTTTTCCCTGAGCAAATCCTATGTTGTGAGTCATTTAAACTATTGTATGCACATCAATGATGGCTAAAATTAAAACTGGTGACCCAAGCAATTGCTCTTATTATTACTACAACCACCAACATTAATGTGGGAGTAGAAGAGACATACGCACACACACACAGCAACAATAGACAATTAGTCAGCTGAGTACCATTATCTAAATATTTCTACCTGTTGACAAGTGGCTCTAACAGCTCAGTGGTATGTGAGACTTTTTATTGGTCTATATGCACCCACATAATACACAGTTATTGATGCTGTACAAGACCCTAAGTTTTTGTAGTCAGTCAGACTTATGCAAGAGATTATGGAAGCAACCTAGTTACTATTCTTCTGTTTTAATACTTACTCACTAAATAAAATAATCACAAGAAATTATCTATGAATCAATAAAAGAAGAGCACAAAAGTAACAGTAGTGCAAAATGATTATATATATATATATATATATATATATATATATGAAGAAAAATATACGGAAAAAACAAACAAAAATCCTTATATGCAATTATGCTGTTTTAATGTTAATATAAGGATTTTTGTTTGTTTTTTCCGTATATTTATCTTCATACTGTCGGATCTATATCCATATATTTGCTTATATATATATATACACACACACACACACATACATACACTTTCTATTTTTCTCACCAAAAACTTGATGCAAAATACAAGTTTTTAAAGATAAATTTGAGTGAAATGATGATACCCTGAAATGTTACAAGTAACTGAAGAATGGAGAAGCAAAATAGATGCAAGAAAATTGATTATACATCTTGAATTTCTAGGAAGTAATACGTCGACAGCAGATTCCATTAAATGAAAATAATGCAGAAAGGTATTGTGTTACAATTTCAAGTGAATTCTAAATTATTAAGGAAAATACAGTTGAAATGGCTCAATGTAACCGTAAGTTCTATGCTAACAGCTTCTTTTCTCACTTGTGGAACTATCTTCCAGCTTCTTGCTTTGCAGTCAACTTTGATCTTCAATAATTTAAATGCAAGGTCAATTGTTTCCCTGTCTTTTCAATTCCTGTCTTTTTATTGTTCTCTCCCCTTAATAATGTTTTTTCTTTTCCTTATATTATTTCACATTCAGTAACCCCTTGAATCTTAGTGGTTTTGTTGCCTTGTTTCAGGTGAAATGATAAAAAAAAAATGAAGGCAAAAAGAATTATGAATTTCTGGAATGAAGAGTTATTATTTATGCTATTTATATTTGAACTATTCAAAAGGCAGGTTAGGTTTAAGACTGCAGCAAATAGTCTGAATATAAATAGTGTAAATAAAGAATTGTGACATACACAACTCTCCTGTTTAACTATAATTTTTACAAGATGGGAGAGTCCATCATACATAAAATAAGGAGTTACTTTTCAATCACCATGTATTAGACTTTAATTAATTTCCAATAACCTTTATTCTATACGGAATATCAATTGTATACTGAAATTGCTGCCAGTTTTATCAGCACTAATCAGTTGTAAAGGTTTGGGGCTGACTGTAATAAATATTTTTGAAACAAATCAAATTATTTTATGTCCTAGTAGATCATTGGGCCCTTCATGGCATTTCTAATGACAATGGCAGTTACTTGAAGATGTGAATCTTAAAACATATGTGTCCTTCATTATTTCTCATTGGTAGACTTATTTGGAGAAGTGGGGGGTCATAGTTTTTCCAAAGGACATTAGCATGAAGTGAATTTCACTTAGTTTTCAGATTATATATCCTATACTATTATCAGTTAAGCCAACTCTAGACCTCCATTAAAAAACTATAGTAAAAAAAAAAACAACCACTTACACATTTACTGAGCAAATGAAAAGTATGCTTTTCAAAAAGTGAATAGATTTCGTACTCCGCCCTAAAAGAAAAAAAAGAAAAAATTGTACCCTTTAGATCACATTTTACTGTGCTTCACTGCTTTCATCCTAAAAATTACTACTTTTGCCCCATAATGGTTGCTACATTTAGTATTATGAAATGTGTAAGCTAATGTATCAATTATCATGGGACAAAAGTAGTATAAGATTTTCTTTTTGATGCAGGATTTTTCTCCATGTCAAAACCTTTCTTCAGAAAATTTAATCAGTCAACCAGAAATGGTTGCTTCTGCAATTATATTCTACATATGTTGGCAAACATCCCTCAGCCAGTCTGCAATTCCAACCCTCATGAAATTATTTTTAAATTTCTTTAATATTCCTTTATTCTAAATCTATAGTGCATTTATTAAGAGTAAACACATTTTTTAACTGAAATCTAGTTCCTGTAATACTACAATAGCAAAGAGAAAACTGATAAGTGCTACAAGAGAAAGGAAGTTTTGGAGAGCCATGATCACCCATGTCTTGAAGGGAAGTGGCATATAGAAGTCTAAATTATACTTGCTACAATGACTATTAGTCAATAGACATTTGAACTAATAAGTGACTAACAAAGAATTTGTTCTTACACATTTAAATAAGAAAAAAAAATTAAATTTTAATGAAAAAAATAATCAATATTCTAAAATATTAAGCAAGTCTCAAATGATTTGCTTAATAGCTTTGAAATATTGTTATTATTTCATGCACTTTTCAAGTCTTAAGGGAAATGGTAACAAAAAGAACATTTATACCCAGAATCAGGAAGAGACAGCTAAAATTTCTTGAACACATACTGTGATCGTATTAAATATGAAACTAAAGTGAATATATAAACTATTATTATTATTATTCATAGAGAGCACATTTTGATGAAGCAGATGATACCAGAATTTTTGTAAACAATTCTGATTTATTCCTGGGATTATATATTTCAGTGTTCATGAATAGAGTCAAAATTAGATCATGTAGAAAAATTCAAGGTTGTATTATATGTAACCGAGTTATAGCAGCTATTCACTCATGTAGCCAATATTTAGATATTTTTTATATGTTTATGTTAAAGGCGATTGCACCAAGAATTTATTTGATAAAGAAGTGCTTTATTTATAATTATTAAATCAAGGGAAGAGAATGAAAGACATAAATACTTTGATTAATTGATGCCTTGCCTTTGCACAAACAAACAAAATATGCTGTCTCCAAGAATTTATGCATATTTAAGGCACCAAATTATACTCAGAATCAGGAAGAGAGCTGAAATTTCTTGGACACATACTGTGATCATATTAAATATGAAACGAAAGTGAAAATATATATATATATATATATAGAATATAGAGTTACAGAATTACACTTGTTGGATATTATAATAAAGTGAAAGCAGGCAGGCATCAATGCCAGACAATATCAAGTAGAACGTAAAATCAGTACAGGAAGCAAGTGGAGAACTAAACACCATGAATTCTCTCAATGTAACAAAGATGGTTTTGATTTTCATTTACTTGGGTGAACGTTCAACTCAAAAAACAGCAAACAAATACAGTCAATAATCATTCTGTATCAAGAAGCGTGGTTGTCTATGCCAGCAAAATTGAGAGATTGTTTTTAACTCTGCAAATCAGACTTAAGAAAAAAGGTCATTTTATTCTTTACTGAAACTGATAAAACCAAAATTAAAAAAATAAATTTATAAAAAACAAAGAATTTTCTTCTTTTTTCTTTCTATTCTTATATGAATTAATAACAATGAGATTTGGTGTTATCAGGGTTACTATCAATGAATAATACTGATAATTCTAGTTCTCAATTTAATCATCAAAGATTAGCAGCATGTATTTCAAAAAGTATTAAACAACAAATAATCTAAATAGAAATATATACTTCAGTTAGAAATAGAATTGACGATTCCTTTTAGCATTCAATTCATTATAAGGATGCATTTAATTGGAAACAAGACATCTAAACTGATTACTTATCCCTCATAAACTTCTAAGATATATACTTTATTTCTAGGATTAGTCCAGAGTGACAATGTACAAGCAGTTCTAGTAAAAAAAAAACAAACAAAAAAAACAAACATCTTCAAAGCAGTCACTATACCTATAGGATAACTTTCTTGAAATACAATGCAATAAAAAAAAAAAAATGCTTGAAAATCAATAGCATTAATTTCAGATGCCTAGAATGACTTGAGTATAGACAAGTAACAAACATCCTAATCTAATAAGGATTAGTTTTTGTTTTCATATACCATTTACAATAAACATAATCAACAAAGACATTTACCATAGAACAATGGTTAGTAAGTTTGTCATGCAAATCAATTTCAATCCTTATGGGATGCCCTACTACTTGTTGACTTTATCTCATATTCAAGAATTTAATTTTTTCTTTGCTGATCACATCCTTTATGATGATGGCATTGATGACTAAATAGACCAATTCTTGCATGGAAAAGTTAATATATTACTACTATAATCAATATAATAGTCTCAATAGCATAATCAAGAAGATACTAATATATCAAAAATTGAAAATGAAGAAAAATATCAAATTTAGTTATAACACACTTGAAAGCAGCATTATTCCAAAAGTAAAATTACCCTAAAAAATGAAAAGTCTTTATATTGATATGCTTTGACTTTAAATTAAATGAAAATTTGTTCTTTAATAAAAATTGTCACTTTCAGTGACATGAAAATTCAGTCATTTTTTTAGTCTAAATGTATGAAAACATTAGTATTTAATCATTCAAATATTTTAAAATCAATATATCTTTCTTAATTTTCCTTAGATCATATCCCCCCCCAAAAAATTATTTCCTGAACAGAATGGAAGAAACATGCCATTGAGTTTTTTTAAGGACAAATTCCAAAGTTTGAATGAAAGAAGATTAATTTCAAATTTAACTTGCATAAATTCAAAACTGATATTTTGTTTAGTACATAATTAGAAAATGATTTCTGAATATATTTTTGTGGTTTAGTATTTATTCTAATCACACTAATATTAAAAAGAGTTTCCTTCCAAACATTTGTATCTTTCATTATCTTCTTTTCTCATTACATGTGTTATCCTTTTTATTGTTGTCAATAAGTCATCAAGGTTTTATAAGGTCATGAAATTAGTAAATGATTATAAAACCTAGAAAAGATAAAAAATACAAGGTATTTTGCTAATTTACAATTACAAATGAGAGAATATATATATATATATATATATGCATGAGCAATACACACAAAATAAACAGCAAATAATAATGAAAAGTGTACATCTTAGTTTGATTTTCTTGTCATCTATAATCATCATCTTCATCAACTAATTGGAGTAAATTTTAATTTAAATTTAGTTTTTGATAGAAGAAATTGACAATAGTTCAGAAATTAATGAGGTGTATTTGAATAAATTAAATGAATAATACATTTAGTGTTTACCATTTCTAGATGCACAATTGGATTTATTTCTTTATTCCAGTAAACAATGATTATCATAGAGAAACACACAGATTTAACAATATTATTACTTTTGTATAGTATTTACCTTCATTTTATTTTTTTTTGTTTTTACAACCAATGGATGACTTCTCAATAAATGATTCAATAAAGCAATAGATGTTGAACTCAAAACTAACAAATGAAAAGAAGTCATCAAATTCACAAGATCAAAACATTTAAAATACAGAATATTGAATTTCTGCAAAACAAATAAGATTGCTCTTATGTTTTATGTGCATGTTTATAAAGCTTGGCTTTTTTTTTATAATTTTTAAACATTGAATTTTGCCAACATCCTCAAATTTTTATTTAAATTCTTTCTGCAGTATTAAATACATTTTACTTTAAATAGGTTAACTTGTTACTTTAAAAATTGATTTGATTGATTTTTCCATGAGAAGACAGACCAGAAAAAATCCATATATAAAATTATCCCATATAAAAAAATGAAAAAAAGAATCTTAAAACTCTTCAAAGAATATAATTGATTACTATTCAACTTTTCACAAATTATTTTAAAGAAAATTGTTTCTGAACAATTGCATATTTCTATGAACAATTTCTGAAATATTTGTATGATGCATTTAGTTTAACAGGCAGCTATAATTGGTATGTAAAAAGGTAAATAGTATTTTCAAATTTATGATTGCAAGAATATTAACTTCATTCTAGATTCTATTAAATAGTCCTAAAATTATAAATATTATTATATTTTTTAGATTTGATAAATATAACAAAATATGTATCCAGCTGTTTTCAGATAAAATAATTTTTTCAACAATTGAGAAAAAAAAATAATATCAGAGTTGATTAAATGAGTTAATGTTATTAAGAAGTTCTCATACTATATTTTTTAAATATACTGCAAAGTATTAAATTTGAATCATTGGTCTTAACAGTTGTCATACAGGAATAAAGTGTTGCTGCCGACACTTAGGTTTGAACACACATCGTCAGAGAGTAAGCACAGTCAACCTCATCTTGAAATAATTATATCATGTGACGGCTAAAGGAAATATATATATATATATATATATACACACACACACACACAAAGGTGTGCTATATTTATGAGATAAAGTGCTTAATATCAGATAGAACGTGTGTAAATTTAAAAGTGAACATTGAAGTCAAAACTTAGAGGCGTCAGGCTAAGTGTTGACTTCAATGTTCACTTTTATATTTACACACACTATCTGATATTAAGCACTTTATCTCATAAATATAGCACACCTTAAGAGTGTGTGTATATATATATATATATATATATATATATATATATATGAGAATTAGCAGTGTCTGATCCAGTATTGTTCAAAGGTGTTACTATTAATGTTATTTGTGATTTACAAAGTCTCTCCTACAAACAGGCATTACAAAAGTGGTGACGAGCATCCGTTGAACTTACACGAGGAAAAAATAAAATATACGTATCCTACGCGTCATAATAGGATATTCAGTAATATTCATCAGTTCACCAAAGAGACATCAGAGAAATAACCAGGTGAAGTTATTCAAAAATTAATCTACAAAATATTCAGTGGAGTACAGCAAAATGGAAGAAGTAAAAGCTATCATGATTCAAATATTGGTGCTACAAAAGCAACAAGAACAACAATTACAGCAACAAAAACAACATGAACAACAATTTCAACAACAGAAGTTTTTGAATTTTTTTTTACTAAAACTATGGAAGAAAAGACTTCAGATTCATTCACTCCAGATGCTGTTGCTAATTCAATCAGCAAATTTGTTGTATACAATCCAGATGAAGGGATAACTTTTTCAGCTTATTATAGAAGAATTGAAGGGATTATCAAAAGGGATTGTTCACATTGGAATGATGAAAAGAAAGTTCATTTATGAAAAATATGTGAATTATATTTTGCAAAAAAACAAAAAAACAAAACAAAAAAACATGTGAGATAAATTTTGATGAAACTGTTGTAATACTATCAAATATTTTTGGTGATAGGAGCTCATTATTCAATACACAATGGCAATATCTTAACTTAGTAAAGTGCAACAATGATTTTTTCACTTCAGGAGTTGTGAATCGAGAATGTGAGAAGTTCAAGTTAAATGAATTAACTCCAAATTTATTTAATATTCATACAGAGTTTAACTTCTAACAAGGACATGCAAATAAGATCCAGGATACTTGCTAAATTAGAAATGGATCCCAAATTAACTCTCCAGAAAATAGTGGAAGAGTGTCAACGTATTGTAAATCTAAAACTCGATACCACAAAGCTTGAGGAAAGAGACATTTCACAAGTAGACTATCTAAGAGAAAAGACATTTTTCAAATTCTAACAGAACAGTAAAAAAAGATGATGAACCCCTTCAATACCTAATACTTGCCACAGTTGTGGAGGTAAGCATTTCAAAAGTAATTGTTTTTTCAAGAACAAAAAATACTACAAATGTGAGAGGGTAGGACACAAAAAGACTTGTTGCACATACAAAAAAAATGGAGGAAAATAAAATGTGTATGAGCATGATAAATACATGGAGTAAAGAGAAGTATAAAAAGAAAATTAACAAGACAAAGGAGGAAATTTATTTTTGTGCAAATTAATAATGTAAAAATAAAATTACAACTGGATACAGGATCTGATATCACTATCATAAATGAACAGACATGGAGAAATATGGGTAAACCCAGTTTATTGACTTCTGATAAAGTTGCACATGGAGTCTCAAAAAAGAGATTGAACTTTTTGGGTGAATTCACCTGTAACATTTTTTTTGTGAGGAAAAACTAAAAAAGCAGTGGTATTTATATTAAAGAATACTGCTAATTTGTTTGGAACAGACTGGATTGCATTGTTTGATCTTTGGGACCTTCCAATTAGCTCTTTTTGCAACAAGATAAATTTTGTTACCTCCGGTGCTAATATAATAACTGAAAAATTAAAGAATAAATTGAAAAAGAGTTTTCCAGAAGTTTTCTTAGAAGGTTTAGGGACATGCACAAAATCTAAAGCTAAATTTGAATTAAAAGAGAATGTAACACCGACATTTAAGCCAAAAAGGAACTGTTTGCAGCTTTAGAACCAATTAATAAGGAATCAGACAGACTAGAAAAATTAGGTATGATATCAAAAACAGACTATTCCAAATGGGCATCACCAACAGTTTATGTTAAAAAAAGAAACAATAAAATCTATATATGTGCTGATTTTTCAATGGGGTTAAATGAAAGTTTAAAACAATATAACTACCTATTACCAAGTCCAGAGGAAATTTTTACCAAATTAAATGGTGGTAAATTTTTTTCCTAAATTAGACTTGTTAGATGCTTACCTACAAGTACTAGTAGATGAAGAGTGCTCAAAACTATTAACAGTTAACACTCAGAGGATTATACAAATTTAACTGACTTCCTTTCGGTATAAAGGTAGCACCAAGATAGCAACAGATTCTTGTGGGTTTGGATTGTGCACAAGCATATTTAGATGATGTACTTATTAAAAGTAAGACCTGAAAGATGTAAAAAAAAGTATTTGAGAGAATTAAAGAATATGGTTTTAAGATCAGTGAAAGAAAATGTGAATTGTCCACACTTAAATATCTAGGATAAATTATTGATTAAAAGAGTAAATGACCAGATCCTTCAAGGGCAAGCACAATAAAAGACATGTCTGCTCCAACAAATGTAAGAAAGTTACAAGCATTTTTAGGGTTTGCTAATTACTATCATATACATACATACACACACACATTATATATATATATATATATATATATATATATATATATATATACACACACACATACCAAACATGCACAAATTAAGAGAACCCTTCAATAACCTGCTAAGGAAAGATATGAAATGGAATTGGTCAGATAAATGTCAAAGAGATCAAGAAAGTCTCAACGTCAGATTTGTCACTAGCTCATTTTGACCCTAAATTAAAGATTGTGGTTGCATCAGGTTCAAGTGGTTCAGATATTGGAGCAGTGATACTACACAAATATGAGGATGGAACAACTAAACCAATAGCTCATGCTTCAAGATCATTAATTATAGCTGAAAAAAGTTACAGCCAAATAGAAAAGAAGACATTGAACATCATATTTGCTATGAAAAAGTTATGCCATGGTCCAGAATACATATAGGCTTTGCATGAATGTTAAACGGAGCATACTATCTAGTGGTAGATGATAGCTACACTAAATGGCCAGAAATATTAAAATGAAGACCGACTACCACAGTAACGTTAAATTTCCTACACAAGACTTTTGCAAGGTTTGGTGTTCCTGACTATTGTTTCAGATAATGGGACACAATTCCTCTCTAATGAATTTAAGGTTTATTGTAAATCATTAGCAACAGAACATATTACAACTCGCCCTTATCACCCAAGATCAAACAGACAAGCAGAAAGGTTTGTGAATATGTTTAAAAGGGCACTAAAAGATGCTACAAGAATTTCTGAATGTTTTCAGAATAACACCAAACCTGAATACTGTATCTGGAATGTCGCCTGCAGTGTTGATGTTTACCAGGAAGATTAAGTGCGTTTTTAATAAATTATTACCAGAACATAAGGCAAGAACATCAAGAAATAACAATATAAGTGAATACTTCAAACCTGGAGATAAGGTATTTTTTAAAATGTATCGACATGGAAAAGAATTCTGGGAAGATGGTGCCATAAAAAAACAGATCAGCAAAATGACATACCTGATACAGGGACAAAGGTGGGAACATAAGCGACACCTTAATCAGTTAAAATGTAGATTCACTGATTTAAAAAGTCTCTGAAAAGGGGTACCTAGGGAAATTTTGTAGGACACATTTGACATACCCATGCCATCAGAAATTGTTGAACCAAGGTTTTATGATAAGAGAAAAAGAATAGCAACAGAATTTCTAAATATTGAACCAAAGCTGAAGAAATATAGACCCCAGAGGAAGTCATCTCAAAGGGGAAGTGTCATATAGGAATAAAGTGTCGCTGCTGACACTTGGGTTTGAACACGGATCACCAGAGAGCAAGCACAGTTGACCTCATCTTGAAATGATTAGATCACGTGACAGGTAAAGGTATATATATATATATGGGAATTATCAGTGTCTGACCCAGTATTGTTCAAAAGGCATTACTATTATTGTATCTGTGATTTACAAAGTTTCTCCTACAAATGGGCATTAAAAAACAGTATATTGAACAGAATATTCATTTTTCATTGGAATGTTTTATGTTACAATTGAGTTTGTATAGAAGTTTTCCTACCTCATCAGATTCAAAGACATGGCAAAGAATCTTGGCCTGCTTCTTCCTGCGTAACGATTCATCCCCTGGACTGGAGAGAAGACGCCGGCGAGCCATGATTACCAGAATGTCACCAATGTCAGCAATATAGGAGATAGTCCGCAGGGAATGGTCCATCATAATTTCCTATAAAATAAAATTATTTTGTAGTGGTTATATGTTGCTGTAATTAAGTCACAGATGATCTGCAGAACTGAAGAGACAATACAAAGTTATTTTAGAATTTAATGTAGTAGTTAATGACAAATAAATGAAAAGATACAAAGGAAATCACTTCTATTGTACATGAAATGCTAATAGCTCAGTAGAGAAATTTCTGTTTTTTGGTTTAGTTTGTAAAAGCATTTGAGAAATTTTCATTCCCAATTCAAGTTGATGTAATGGAATAACTAGTCACCCCCATGAATGATTACATGATAGATAGTAAGTACCTATAAAGTCAACTGTCTATGAGAGACTCGAGTGAGAGCAAGAAGACGTAAGCACGTCCGACGTTCCAATTAGTGGCACTCACTACTAGATTGACCTGTGTGTATAACTGTACCGTATTTCATATTGTACTTGTTGTGTACAATAAAGCTTTCTTCTATTATCCACCTGGGGTTACGTATTTATTTCCTTAGCACGGAATATAACAGTGACGACGAGGATTGTTGAAATGAATTCACACCAAAATTCAGTGATGCGAAACGAACTCGCTAGAAGAAAAATATTTGTTGGCTACACATTTGGGGTAGAGGACTTTCGAAGGAAGACTTTCTGAAAAAGGATTTATCTCTCAAAATATTTTTAAAGTAAGAATATTTTTGTATTATTTAACAAGAGTAACTTGAGTTTATTAGAAGGCAAAAAATCAAAGTTTGAGTATTTTGTTTGTTTGTTTTTTCTTGTCTGTCGTTCGGTTTCTGAAAGACTTGCCGATTTCTGTATGGAACAATTAACAGAGCTCTCCTCACCCGAGGACATTTTCTCAAAATTAAACGGGGGTAAAATATACTCTAAGATTGATTTGTCAGATGCATACTTGCAAGTCAAAGTCAATAAAGAGTGTTCCAAGTATTTGACATTTAACATGCATAAAGGACTATTTAAATTAAACAAACTTCCATTTGGTTTAAAAGTTGCACTGTCACTTTTTCAACAAATCATGGGTACAATTCTTGCAGGGTTAGAATTTGCCATTGCTTATCTAGATGACATCTTGGTGAAAAGTAAAAATATGGATGAGCATAAAGGACACATAAGGGCTATCTTCAAGAGGATAGTAGAATTCGGATTCAAAGTGAACTCCGAAAAATGTGAATTTTTTATCGAAAAAATTAAGTATCGTGGGCAGATTGTCAATAAAGATGGCAGAAAACCAGATCCACAGAGAACTGAAGATATAAGAAATATGCCTGCCTCAGATAACGTGGCAAAATTGCAATCACTTTTAGGTTTGGAGCAATACTACACAATATACATTCCAAAGATGTATGAATTAAGAGCATCATTAAACGAATTGTTGAAAAAGGGGGCTAAATGATTGTGGCCCAAAGACTGTGAAAAAGCTTTTCAAAAA
The DNA here is from genome assembly GCA_963932145.1 of Acanthosepion lycidas. Taxonomy (NCBI): domain Eukaryota; kingdom Metazoa; phylum Mollusca; class Cephalopoda; order Sepiida; family Sepiidae; genus Acanthosepion; species Acanthosepion lycidas. Next base: position 62,259,929 of record OZ010608.1, read on the forward strand.
ATTAGAAATTGTCTACTGACTGATTTAGCATTGGTGCACTATGATCTAGAAAAAGAAATCATTGTTGCCAGCAGAAAAGAATTACAGTCAGATCGAGAAGGAAAATTTAGCAATCATTTTCGCAGTCAAGAAATTCTATCATTTCCTTCACAGTAGAGTGTTTACACTAAAAAATGGTCCACATGCCGTTATTGACCATTTTTGGATCGAAAAAGGGCATACCAACTCATTCTGCAAACTGATTACAATAGTGGGGCATAACATTATTGAATTACCACTTTAAAATGGAGTACATCTCATCTAAAAACTTGGGTCATGCGGATGGACTGTCAAGGTTGATTCCAAAACATAATGAAATTTTGGAAGAAGCTGTAATTGTGGCTTTAAAGGACAAACAAGAAATATGACATTTGCTGCGTAATACTGTTAGGGAACTACAGGTGACGCTGAGAGACATAAGGAAAGCAGCAGAAAATGATGATTTTAATAAAAACAAGCCAAGTTAAATGAGAGAAATAAAAAGGGAATGAAAATTTCTCTGTATTCAATCTGTGAAAATATGCTAATTTACGCAGACAGGGTGGTGATGCCACAGGCATTACATAAAAAGATCTTAAAAGAATTTCATATGTATCACCTTGGCATATCTCATATGAAATCTCTTATGAGAAGTTATGTTTTCTGGCCACGAATGGATGCAGACGTCAAAAATGTTGTGAAAAACTATAGAGGATGTCAGTTAGCTGCAAGAGCACCGCCAGTTAAAACACAATCATGGCCAGAAACATATTCCCTGGACACGTCTACACATCGATTAAGCAGGACAACTTAATGAATACTATTACTTGATCATTGTGGATATTTTCTCAAAGTGGCCAGAAGTTTTTAAGTACAAACATCCAATGTCTAGAAATACTATCAGTGCCTTAGATGAAGTTTGTAGCTGCTTCAGAGTTCCTCGGACATTGGCTAGTGATAATGGAACTGCATTTACAAGTAAAGAATTCAAAGAATTCTGTGCTTCACTGGACATTGAACATGTCACAACTCCGACATACCACCCAAGGACACATGGCTAGACAGAAAAATTTGTGGACATGTTCAAACATGCATTAAAAAAAAATCAAGGTGTAGACACTGAGGAGAAAGCTATACAGAAATTCTTAGCAGTATACAGGGTAACACTGAATGAAAACAATACTGCAAAATCGTCACCCACTGAATTGATGTTTGTGAGAAAGATAAGATCTATATTTGACAGATTGTTGTCGTGTCAAAAAAGAGAACTTCTGGGCAAAGAAGTATACACCTGGTGACAAAGTTTTCTTTAGAAACTACTGAGGTGGAAAATGTTTTTGGGAGGATGGAGTTATTTCAAACAGGATTGGAAGAGTAATTTATACAGGGAAAGAAAAAAGATTTGTATGCAAAAGGCACATAAATCAGTTAAGACAAGATACTCGGTAACTGGTCAACAGGATGATGAAGAAGTTCAGATGGATACGTTTGAGATAACACCACCCACTAACATACCAGAACGCATGGATACATCTCCTACACCAGCTTTGCCCTTAGGATTGAGTTCTCCTTGAAAGAGTATAAGAAAAAGAAAACCGACAGTGCATTTAAGTTAGGACCCAAAAAAAGAAAATATTAGAAGCTAAATTTTTCTAAAGGAAAATTTAAGCTCGGGGGGAGATGATGTAATGGAATAACTAGTCACCCCCATGAATGGTTACACAGTAGGTAGTAAGTACCTATAAAGTCAACTGCCTATGAGAGACTCAAGGAAGAGTGAGAGCGAGAAGACGCAAGCATGTCCAACCTTCCAATTAGTAGCACTCACTACTAGATTGGCCTGTGTGTATAACTGTACCGTATTTCATATTGTACTGGTTGTGTACAATAAACCTTTCTTCTATTATCCACCTGGTGTTAAGTATTTATTCCCTTAGCACGGAATATAACACAAGTGAAAAAATAATCTGTTTGCAAATCAATCTAATCAAGTTAAATTTAAAAAAAAAATTTTACAACTATTTTTTTCCCCACTTTGAAAGAACTGTCTGCCTTAATCTGGAAGTGTGTGTGTGTGTATATATATATATATATATATATATATATATATATATATATATATATATATAGAGAGAGAGAGAGTCGTTACTCAATTTTCACACTCTAGCAATCTTCAGGCAACTAGAAGGCATTCTAGTCATCTGAAGATTGCGAGAGTGTGAAACTTGAGCAACAACTCAAGCTGTTCTTTGTTAATTGCAAGCATGAAGTGTTTTTTTTGTTTTTTTTTTTACTCTGGGTAGTCTGGACATTGAGCACTTTACTGTGTCGGTAGGTGTTTGCCTTTTGGGTTTTCTTTTTTTGTTCATTGAGATTTTTCTTGTCTGAGGTGTTAGGTCATCTGGTAAGTTATCTGTTGGTCACACCAACATCGTTGTTTTGTTGTTATTTTAGTAGTGTATATAAGAAACCTTATTTTCCATAATTCTACATCTATCATTTCAATAGCATTTTTACATTATTACTTTTATTTCAGCAAATCCATCACTCAGGTGATTCCATATTTTATATAGGAGATTGTTTTCCAATACTTTTCTTGTAAAGCAAAGAAATTTATATTTATCTGCAAGTCTTTCTCAGATTCTTTCTACATGCAAAAATACTTATCTTTCTTTGAAATAATATATATATATATATATATATATATATATATATATATATATATATATATATTTTGAAACACAACCTGTAAAATTTTGGAATATTTGTTGATTCTATATAATACACTTGATAAATATAGAGGATGGTACTGTTCATAATAGAGATACTTAGAAAAGCTATAGGAAAAGATCAGTTTTGTTTACAAATATCATGTTTGAAACTATGATTATGTTATTGATATGTGTGTACTGTTTATTTTGTTTTTTTTTTAATTTTCAGAACTTTAAAAATTTTCTGTCTGAATTTCTGGGATGAGGAGTTATTTACATTATTTATATTTGGACTATTATCCTCATCTTTGTTGTTAACATAATGTTTCACCTCTGGCCTTCATCAGGTATATATCAATCTAAGTAACCTACAGGGAATTCTGAACTGAACCCTTTAATATATGGGAGAAGAGCATGCCTAGGGATATTGCCAGACCCAGAGATTGAACTCACAATTACTATGTCACCAAATTCATGAACCAATCCTTTAATCCACTATGCCATTGTCCCATAGTGAACTTGGAACCTTAAACCTAACCTACCTGCTGATTAATGCTGTAACTGCCTGTCATGTTTTGACTCTTGCTACTGCTGCTGTTGAAGACTAGCTGTCATTTGTCTTTATTAGAAACTTCCATCTTGTATTTATTTCTATGCTAGGCCAACTAAGAAGGTCCTGATAGTCTAGCATATGCACTAACTCTCCAGTGTTCTTCCTTGTCCACTATTTTCATTTCATTCCATAGGGACTGAGGACTACTACTTTCACTCCATGCCAGATTTCACTGTGTCTATGGCTTTTCCATTGGCCTTACTTTTAGAAGCTAGCTTGTTTCACCTTTATATTTTCAGCCACAACTGCAAGTACATGCAATTCTTGGTCAGATTCTCACCAGTATCAAGTTTTACCCGGCAGAGATTTCACCACAGAGTGGAAGTATTTCTGAATATTATCCTGATGTATGGACCAATGGACCACATATTTTCTGAATCTTTTCCAATAGGATCTTGATGCAAGGTAGGCATATTGTGACAATTTCCCTGATCTCCCTCTTTGTCCCTTCTGTTCCCACCTGTAGATGCTGAGGTTATGTTTAGCAGGTAATTGTTATTCTGAAGGGTACGTTTGATGCTGATCATTTCTTGTTGGTATGTGTCCTGGTTGCCAGTTATGATTTTTGCCTGGTGTTGTAGGAATTGAATGATCCCTTTCTCATACAGTATCAATGGTGGAAATTGAACTTGAGGTGAAGGTTGGCTTGTGATATATGAATGTTTTGAAGCCATTCTCTGTGACAGTTATTATACGTCTAGCTGATTATTTTTTTTTTTTTTTTACTGTGAACTGGATGGAAGGTCTTATTAAGTTCACATGATCGATCAGTATTTGTACAGCTTCCTGGTCCAGCTAGCATATGAAAGTGTCATCTATGTATCTCAGCCATACTGTTGACTTTAGCGTTGCTGGTTCCTTGAAGTAGTCCATCACTTATAGCCAAGCCTTCTTCCTGTTTATATATGTCAGACTAGTTGGAAGAATCTTGTCTGTACACAGAACAAAGATTTAAAAGTTTATTTTAAAAAGAACTCTTTTTTTTAAACATTGGAGTAATGTTTAAGTGTTTACCTATTTTGATATTATAAAAATCTATTATAACTAATAATGGTTTAACTGCTATCAGCATTTATTGAAAAGAATATAGGTTTTAAAAATGAAAATTATAAACCTAAAATATTTACAGCATGAAATAAATGCACTTATGATCATAATCAAATTATATTGTAAATGGCTGAGATAACCTGCTGGTTCCTTGATGGCATTTCACATGAGGTTACTTAGCACCTCTTTCCTGATACTAACAACAAGAAGTAATCATTAACCTGCTCTATAGGGAAAGGAGTTCATACTTTTACTAAGGGTGGGAAATTAATTTAAACTACCTTGTCTAGAAATTGAATCTCAATTCATAATTTCATTAACCATTAGGCCAACTACATAAAACCCACAATTTTGATACATACAAATATTTACAAGAAAAAAGAAAAAAGCATGCATATATATATATAAAAATATGTCAAGTTAAACAGAAAGAAAAGTGCAATCTCTATATAATTACCTGTAAGTCTGTATTGAGGACCATAATTTTTTCAGTGGAGACAAACAGGTCCACTTCTGTGCTGGGTTGGTTCTCTCCTTCAGGAGCCTGTTAAAAACAGAGCAGATAATTACTAGTTAATCTCACCGAGAGAAAAAAAGGCATAAGAAACACTTGTACAGCTTGGTAGAGAAGTTAGCAAGGAGTGTAAATTTGTTTACTTGAAACAATATTAAGGAAATATTAACTATCAGAGTCAAATAAAATGTATATCATTAAACATAGCATATTTGCCATAGAGTGCACAAGGAATTCTTTCAAAGCATGAATATATTTTCCTGCTCTAAGTCTAACATTCATATCAAAGAGAAAGTGGTGCTTTATCAATGTTTAAAAGGTTTTGCTTAGCTTTCACAAGCAGCTAAAAAGATTTCTACAGAAGTACACTGATATATCCTCCAGTATATATATATAGAGATCTGTTAAAAAAATCACATCTATGCTACAGATTTCTTGATGCTGTATAAAAAAAATTTAAATATTCCTTTTTCATTACATTATTTTAAAATGTACAGATTACATGATATTTCTAAAAAGAATAATTTTATTATATTATTTCAGACAATAGTTATATATTTTTGATTTGGTGAAAGTCAACAATAGATGAAAAAAAAAATCCTTAAATCCTTATTGAAAAAAATTATACACATTTGTTCTCTTCAAAATTATTGTTTACAGCTGAACAACAAATCAATGAGGAAAAAAATACAAAAAAAAATCTTAAATAGGAACAAATTTAAATTTGCATAACTGAGTGCAAATATTATGGCTTTCTTAATTAGTTTCTGTTTTTTAATTAATTCCTTGTTTATGAAAAAATTAACTTTAAGATTAGTGTATTTTTAAATTAAATGGGGTTGACTTGGTATGGGTTTTCACTAATTTCTCTGCATATGACTTCATAAACATATGCAGATTTTTTATGAGCAAAACTGATTAAAAAATTCAAGTTAGTAAATTGTAACAATTAAAATTAGCCACTAAATAATGAGATGTATATCTTACCTACTTTACGAAATATTAAAACATATACAACACACAAAATTATCAAAACAACATTTATAAAAATTATTCCAATGAGTTTATTTTATATAGTAAAAAAAAAAGGAAAATTAGCAAAAAACATCCATTTAGCTTGGCCATTCACAACAAAAAGTATGACTAATTTTATTAGAAGTCTGGTGTTTGCTTACATTATTCTCAAAAAGACAATGTCAAAAAAGATGTTAACCAATGTCTAATATTCCATTTCTCCTGAGTTTAAAAAAAAATACAACAACCAAATTACACCACAAAAATACAACATAGCAAAAATAGGGAAATAACATTTAAATAAGTTTAACTACATGAAATTTAAATATGTAAAAGAAAAACAGTGATCATAAACTTTTTAATAAAAATGTCCATATCAAATAAAATATTTAATGCAAAAATTTTAACTTAAAGAATTGGCATTAAAAAAAGAGGAAGTGGGTTAATTTTTAAAGAAATTATATGCATGTCCTTTATTTTTTGATAGAAGCTAATCAACTTTTAATTATTATAGTATTTTGGTTACATGACAGTACACTACCAATGCTACAAGTTAAGATTTTGACCGTTTATACTGAAGGAAAATTTGCCAAAATATTATGTATATATTATTTGTTATGGTTTTAACTAACAGATCCACCAGAGGATCACAATAATTAACTATTTCTAAGGTATATAAAATGTACATTATCAAAACTGTATTCTTCCTATTAAAATTCAAATACAGACAGGAATGTAATACATAAAAATTACCTATGTGTTATAGAACAGTTGAATAGTTACAATTAATAAGTTTACTGATTTTTAAAATAATTAACTTGAATGATATATATTGGTTGGTAAATAAGTTTGTTCAAGTAAAAAAAAAAAAAAAAATTTGACATTAGCTTTATCAATGGAAACATCACTATAGTACTATGCAGTCCTAAAAAATGAAATATGTAAGTCACAATTTTTTTTTCTAATTTATCACTAATTTTTATAACATTAACTTTATTATAAAAATATTTGTCATTTTTTTTGCTATCTTTTAGGCAGCTTCATAATTCAAATATTCCAAAGACACTTTTATCTTTTTCAGCCAAGGACTGTTCAAAATGTCTTTTGCGGTCTTTCAGGGAATTTTTTTTTTTTTTCATTTAGAGAATTCTGTAAAGATTGGTGTAAGTGGAAATTTGAAGGTGCAATTCCTGCTGAAAATGAAAGAGGAATAAAAACTTCCAAATTATAACAACTTTTACCTGGCCATCAAAAATTATAATCCTTCAACATCTTGATAGTTAACTGAATTGTCATAATATTCTAATTGCAGATAACTTTCAACAATTGTTGTCTTCAGTTAATCTAATAGGTAGATGTTTGAATCAACAGACTGATTCAACAGGTGCAGTACTTCTTTCTAATTCCACCATACAGCAAGTCCTTTTTTGTGAATGAGGACTAGTCTTTGGCAGAGTTGGTGATAGTCCATTTCTCTTGCCTCACAATCAAATCTCCTATATTGTTTTCAAGTATCCACTTTTTATTTCCCATCAAAATTGGGATATATGAAAACAACATTTTTTTTTTTATTAAATTGAAGTCTTGAAACCATACATTTTAGCAGTGTTATGGAAATCACACATCAAAGCTACTAAAAACTGTTGAAAAGTATTTTCAATGTCTGACTTGGTTCTCTCTATCTTATGATGCATAATACCTCAAGTAAGAGAAATTACTCTCTTAATTGTCTGAGAAACTTTTTTACCTTCCATCAGAATGGCTGATACTAACCTCCAGGAGAGTGACTCATTACACCTTCTCAGACTAATGTTTTCCACTGACATGATGTGGAAAGATTATATTGAATCAATTGCTAGGTTTGATGCTAAGAAAATTGGTTCATTGTGCTGTGACAATTTTTCTGACCAGAATCTATCTTACATATTTATAAGTCGATCATTTGTTCTTGCTTTGAATATTGCTGCCACACTTGGTCTAGAAATTCTTGATAAAATCAGCAATGTTATTGTTCCTGACCTGGCATCTTAGCTTTCCCACACCACTATAACAGTTTCCCTGTGCCTTTTCTATAAATACTTTCATGGTAATTTTTCTGATGAGCTTTCCTGTATAGTACATAGACTTTATGAATTTAAGCACAGTACTAGATTGGCAGCAAGGTCTCAGAATTTTAAGTTGAAATGGCAAGATGTAATCATAAGTTAGATGCTAACAGTTTCTTCTATTGCATTTCTTGCTTGTAGAAATCTCTTCCAACTTCTTGCTCCCCAGTCAACTTTGATCTTATAAAATTTAAATGAAATGTCAGTCATTATATTCTATCTTCTTAATTCTTGTTCTTTTATTGTTCCCTCTCCGTAACAGTTTTTCTTTCTTTGTTAATTTTTAAAAATCCCCATTACAAAGTGATAGAATATGGCATCTTGCTATCTTCATCATTTTGAGAAAAACACAAATCTGTTCTGCAGTAGAGACTTGCTCCAATATCAGAGAAACAAAAATAGCATTTCAGATGGAAGATGGCATTCTGTGCCATGCCAAAAAAATGGCAACCCCAAAAAGTTTTAACTTTCATATCAAAGTTTGTCTTCTGATATGAATCCAGTTGAATATATCTGAACTATTTTAGATTGTGTAAAAATGGAAAAGTCCAGAAAAAACCAAGAAGCCATTAAGAAAACATATATGCAATTTTTGGTCGTTTGGTCAGATTTGGGGAATTGCATAAAGTTGAGAATTTTTAAACATAGCTTATTTGTTTTTGTAATGTTTCTCTAAAGCAAATCAAGATCTCTGATTGCAAGCTGAAATATTGGTCAAAGAGGTAGACAGATTTATATTAATAAGTTTCATTTTTTAAAATGTTTATCTGAACATTTGTTTTCCCATAAATGAAAGTTATATATAATTTATTTTTAATTTTTTGATAGACTTCATGATAATCAATTAAAACTATCATTAAATTATTTAATAACTTACTGGATTAAAAGACATAATATTAGGTATATGAAAGTTTACAGCAAAAAAACAAAAAAAAATAAAAAAATAAAAATGAAAAACAGTTTTCAACTGTATATCTAGTGTAGTTTTTGAGTGCTAAGAACATTTGTACACACCTACTATATTGTAGGCATGCAAATAGAATTCAATATTTGAGTTGCATTATATATATATATATATATAAAATAAATTGATCATTTACTGGTACAGTATACAAAGTGATTTAGCATTTCCATTATATTCATTTGCATATGTAACTTAATGTATTGCATAAATGTAAATAAATGGATTTTAAATGGTAATAAAAAATGCATGTTATAAAAATTATGCAATACACTTAAATAAGTTTCATCAAAATACAAATGCTATAACTAGACATGTGCAGTGTGATCTTTTAAACGTTTATTAAAATCTAATTGTTTCTTATCCTATCATTAAAAATTAACTTTGAATTCATCAATACAAAGATACAAATAAACCTGTTTTTTGATTTGGCCTAGAAAAAGAAAATAGAATTATTTTTTAATAAATAAACAAATTTACTTGATAAAAAATTGAAAATTAATTACTATGAAATGAATAACAAAAGATTATCAGTCTCACTTAAAAGATGAAATTGTTAAAACTTGAAATAAGAAAAACAAAACAATTAGTACCTTTGAAAAAACAGAACTAATTATTTCTATAAAAAAAAAAAAAAAAAAAAAAATAAGCATGTGCCTGTGTACACACACACACATACATACATACATACATACATACATACATACATATATATATATATAAGAGAGAGAGTCAATGACAAAATTATTCGTACACCCATCAATTATGAATACTTTTATCCATTTCGCAGAATTTAATGCCCGTATGATGTCAGGATTATTTTAATATGTTAATAAGCACAAAAAAAAAAAAAAAGAAAAAAAAAAAAAAAGAAAAGAATATAAAACTTAATTTTCAAAACAATTGGTTAAATACAACAAAGTTGACAGGCGAATTATGCAAAATAGGAAAAGACAAATTTATTCATACCGTATGAGAAATAGAAAAAAAACTGAACAATTTTCACAATATTAATTAATAGCATGGCCTCTCAACTTTATAACTTGCTGCAATCATCTTCTAAAGTTTTTGATGAAATTTGAACAAGTCTTTTCTGGGATTTTCTTCTATTCTTCAATGGTTACACATTCTAATTCCTGAAGGTTTTTTGGTGACTGATGATTTATTTGAACTTTCAATTCTTGCCATAAATTTCCTGGATTCAAGTCCAGACTCATTAAAGACCATGGCAGAACAGTAATCATCTTTTTCTGAAGCCACACAATCACTGATTTGGATGTATGTTTGGGATCATTAACTTGCTGGAAAGTAAACTGCCGACCTAGATGAAGATTTTCCACTGATAGTTGTTGATTTTCATTCAGAATTTTGATATAGTCTGCAGATTTAATTATTCCTCTTATTGCAATTAACTGTCCAGTCCCCCTTGAGCTAAAATAACCTACAAAACATCATTGAGTCACCTCCATGTTTTAATGCTGCCACTGTGTTCTTTGGGAGGAAAACCTCACCTTCCTTGTGCCAAATCTTCTGTACATCATTATATCCAAAAAGCTCAATTTTTGTTTCATCACTCCATAGTACTTGTTCCCAAAAGCAATTTCCTTTGTCCAAAAATGTTTTGGCAAAATTAAACTGAGCAACAATGTAACATGATTTGTGAAGAGGGGTTCAACATAATCGGTTTCCATACAATCCATTTCTATTTAAGCAACATTGTATTGAGTACTTACACTGATACCCATTATATCCAAACTTTTGGCAATGTCTTCCAAAACAACTGTTGGGTTTATATTAACCTCACAACACAGTTTTTGTGTAGTTCTCGGGGACAATTTGGGTTTTCTTCCATGCTCAGTCAAACTGTTTAAAATTCTTTATAACAGACTGTACTGTAGGTCTAGGGATAGCTAACCGGTTTGAAATAGTAACTGTAATTATTTCCCGACTTGTGGAAGTTAATAATTTGCTGTCTCAAGTCAACACTAAGCTCGTTTGTCTTCCCCCATCATACTGTTAACATACGAATAACAATGGTGACACGCTATGCACCGCGTAATGTTCTTTGCTGGAATTATCACAAATATTCTACTAAATAGATAGTCTAGAAGGCTTCACCAACAAAATAATTATTTAAATTACTTTTACTTAGATAATCAATCAATTTAAACAATATTTTCTACTGTATGAATAATTTTGTCTTTTCTTATTTTGCATAATTCACCTGTCAAATTTCTTGTATTTGATCTATTGTTCTGAAAATTGAGTTTTATATTCCTTTCTTTGTGCTTATTAACATATAAAATAACCTGGCATCGTACAGACATTAGATTATGATAAATGGTAAGTGGATAAAAATATTCAAAATTGATGGGTGTATGAATAATTTTGCCGTTGACTAAATATATATATATATATATATATATATATATATATATACACACACACACACACACACAGAGGGATGGTAAAAAGTTTTTGGCCCTACTAAGAACCCTTACAAAGAGATATCTGATGCCCAATCATTTGGTCAGATTTAGGGAAGTGGGGGCAAACTGAGAACTTTTCAACACCCAATCATAATTTCTTTTATTAATGATTAATGCATTTTCAATAACATTTTTAGTTGCAGAAATTGTAAAAATCTTTAGATTTTATAAATTTTATTCTACTTATACATATTAAAAAATATTCAGCATTTTACTTCCATCAATAAATACATTTTTTTTTAAAACACAATTACTATAAAATATACAATCAATTGCACTTTGAATCATAGCAATAATTATTTTATTTTTGACCAAAACAATATATATTAAGAATAAATCATATAGGTTATTTCATAATAAATTATAATTAAATATTTCAGTCTGATTTTTTGGGATGAGGAAATTATACCTTATTTATATTTGAACTTATTGTCCTCATCTTTATTATTATCACAACAGTTTGGCAGTTGTACTCTCTAGCCTTCATCAGTTGTTTGGATTTTGAACTAAACCCTTTATTTAATCTAATCTAACCTAATCAATGCTTTAATCCACTCAGTATTGTCCTGTGGCAGAATCTTGAGTGGAGAAGTTGAAGCTTTAAACCTAACCTGCTTCAAAAGCAGCAACAACAGCTTCAATAGAAAAGAGAAGTTTTGGTGAGTGCAATCAAGCATAACAATTAGCAGCACTCATTAGCAGACAGATTAAGTTTAAGGCTACAAGTTCTACTCAGGATTGTCCCACAATAGTAGATTAAAGCACTGGTTTGTGAATTTTGTGGTATGGTAATTGCAAGTTCAATCCCTGGGCTGGGCAGTGTGTACTTGGACTCAGTGAAAACAGGACAAGCTGAGCAGAATTAAATAAGAACAAGATGAGATATGTCTAGACATGGGGAACAGAACAAGAACAATCTACCCCAATAGATTAAATAAAGGATTGTTTTAAATCCCCTGAAGTTTACTCAAGTCAACAACCACCTGATGAAGGTTGGAGGGCACAACTGAAATGTTGTGATAATGACAAGGATAAGAACAATAGTGCACATGAAAATAGCAATGAAAGGTTCAGATCATAGAATCAAAAACCCAGAGTTGTAATTCCAAAGGGTCTAGATTAATCTCACTAGACCAAAGTCAAAAATGACAGTGACATAAATCAAAAGGGGCAAAAGATATGAATCAAAAACTCACAATGCACATCTACCATATTTTCCCCACAAAACAAAAAAGCAAACAAACAAGAAATACTGTTGTCATCCAAAGGAGTGTTCATTTATTGGGTTAAGAAAGGTTGTGATTGGTTGAGACTGGTAAAGAAGCACAAATAATTATATATTTCAAGGTCAACTAAAGTCAACTTGATCCTGATTTTCTTTTTCAACAAATAGTAGAGAACACAAATTTTTTTTCAAGATTAGACTTGGTTTTCTCCTTTGTTGCTACAAAAGCCCAACAAAATCAAAGAAAAATTAGTCCAAAATTAATATCTATCTCAATGCATTAGCAAAAACACAATGACAATAATCATATATTATTGGTGTTGCTTTTTATTAGTAATTTCTTATCAAATTTAATTATGAATCTTTATTTTTACATTGTTGGATTGCATGTTCGATCATTACACTTCTTCTTGAGCTCTTTCTGACAGAGAAACCTACATAAAGAAGGAATTCAGGAAATTGAATGGTAAAAGAGGGTGTCAGGGAGAGGAAGGCTAGTGATGGAGATAGCAAAATATTTGTGCATTTCTTTCTTTCTTATGAAACTAATCCTTATTTGCATAATATTTAGATAAAAACATGACTGGGCAACAAAAACTAAAAGGCATAAGGGAGAAAATGAGACAATAGAGGCCAAGGAGAAGAAAAAAAAGCAGAATAGATAATCTTAATTGTCAACAAAAGTAGAATTTCCATTAGTTCAGCTATATAATAAACAATTCATTATTATTTACATGTGGACTGCTGTCAGTTTCTTTGTTGTTGTCATCACAACATTTCAGCCTTTATGACCTCCAGCTTTCTACAGATGCTTGCTTGGTGGGCACATTGGGCCAAATATGATAACAACAACAAAAATGAGGACAACAGTAAATAAAGATAACTCATCATCCCAAAAATTCAGACAGAAACAATTCATTAATAAACTATGATATCTATAGATTTTGATTTTAATATAATAGCTTAAATTATATTACATTTTTCATTGTATAAAATAATGCAGTGAACAACAATATTATTTTGTAACAAAAATCATCTCCTTCTATAAAAGCTAATGATCTAATACCCAAATACAATATACAATTTATTTAGTGAACATGTTATCCGGATTTATCAAATGTGTTTATATTTTTTTTTGCTGAAAATAAAATTTCTGCAAACATCTCTCTAAAAATAATCAGTATGCATATGTGAGAAATGAAGATACTTCACACATATTTGAGATGTGGGTGTGATCCTTATTAATTTCAACATGCTTTTAAAAAAAAAAAAAAAAACTGTTAAGTTCCAAATGTAAAAGAAAAACTTATAATTTTTGGAAGAAAAAGTTTATGGTATTAGAAAAAGGAAAATGAAGAAAAAAGAGGAACAGATTAAGAAAATGGTAAGAAAAATGCAGAAATAGAAAAGAAAATCTATGAAAAAAGGCAAAATTTTAAAAGATGAAGAGAAGAAAAACATTATAAGAAACACTGAAAAGTAAAGATCGAAAATAACAAGGCCGTGCTACTGGTTGGCAGCCAATCTGTCAAAAGGATACATTTAACAAGAAATATAGTTTCATGAACAGCTGCAGCTAACCAATAATCAATAAAGTAAGTAGCTGTCCAATCAAATTTAGAGATAGAAAAGGGATAGTCTAAAATTATAAGATTGGTAAAAGAGAACTAAAAAAAAAAAAAAAAAAAAATTGTTCAATATCTATATATTTAAAATTACAGAAAAAGACAAGGATGTTACATTATTTTTTTGATTGCTAATTACAGTGCAGAATTTATGATGTTCAGAATTCAAAAAGTTTCCATTTAAAATGGAATTTTGTTTCTGGCACAGAAAAAATTGTGCAATCTTTAATTATATATATATATATATATATATATATATATATATATATATTTATTATGATAATAATTCACATAAAATTAAAAGGTGTTCAATAATTTGATTAAATTACATCAGGGAATATTTCAATACTTTTTAGTTATTTTAAAATTCCAATACTCTAATGTTTGTAATTCACTTTCATAGAATCTAACTTGATACAAGTGCTTCATTCAGCATCAGTAGAAACAAATTTTGAATTTCTAATTTGCAAATGACACTGACCAAATTCCTACCCACTGAAATACAAACTTGAATATTCATAACACAAATTATATAAATATGATCATGTAAAACAGATAAAACACTCTTAACCAAACAGGCCAATCATCAATTAAAACATAACTATCAATATGTATTTATTTATGTAGAAGTGTACCTGTGCCATCAAAAATGACAACAATTATTAGAAAGTTTTAATTGTGCAATCCAAAGAAAGAAAAGATTTGAAAACAATGCATTGAGATTCAACAAAGTGTAGGTAAAGTATTCACAACTAAAATAGAGGCCAATGAACAGTTTAATTAATCCATTGACTTTATTTGATTATTTTTTTTTAAATGTTCAGTGGCATCTATGATTCACTGATTACTCCTGACATTGTAGACATTGCTTTTTGCTCAGTATCTTTTTATGTTAAAAATTTTGTGCATTTAATATAACAGTGAAATGGAAATGTCTCTTGGAAGAAAAAAATTAGCAACAGAATGACAAAGATGGTAACAACAAAGCCTATTTCAAGATCAAGTTGAAGCAAGATGATCATTTAAGAAACATTGAACAAATATGACTGTAATCTAAGAAACACAAAAGTAAAGGAACTGATTAAGTTGTTCATTTTGCTTGAGAATAAATTTTGTCTAAATGCAGATAAATATAGGTAATATATAGTTTTAATTAAATAATTAAAACTATATTTTACTCATATTATTCATCAATAATTTTCTTGGTAATAAATATTTCAGAAACTAGTATGAATAATAAAAAATACCAAAGTTACTTTCTCTGATTTGGACTTTTCTATACTGATACATGTCACAATCCTATAGTTATTTTGTCATAAAATCAAAAGGTTGTATGGACAATTCATAGAAAAATGCTACTAAAAGAGCCATGTATGTTGTACATTCTAATTTATCAATTAAACACTAAACTGAAACATTTCTCAATTTAAAAATATAATTTTACAGCTCAGTAATTCATGGATATTAAAATATGTAGATTCTTTCAAGATGGAATTAATAGTTACCTATGTTCATCAAAACTGTATATAGTTGGAAAAATTAAATCAAGATTATATTAATACATTAAGATTAAGTCTTCAGAATGTATTGTTAAAATAATTTTGGTTTTCAGAAACCATGTATGATATCTACTATATTAAAATCTATACTGAAGTACTATACTGTTTTCCCCTCCACAGGTCAGTGTGCATATGATGAGTGGGGCTATGCTGATGACAGGTAAAAAAAAAAAAAATTTTACCAAGTGTTCCAAGAAGTAGGACATGATAAACCTTTCCAAAACAGAAGCTACAAGGTAACCAAAAAAGTTGTTGCCATTTTTGATTTATTAGAAAAAAAAAAAAAAAAAAAAAAAAAAGATATCCAGCAAAATTTGACATACTGTTAATTCTCAAAGTAATCCCAATTGGCACCCAGAACCTTTTGCCAATGTGCCTCCAGCTGTGCAATTCTCTGGCAGTAAAAATCAGGTGTCTTGAGTGCCTGCCACAACTCTGCCTCATTTGTGAAGGATTTCCCATGAAGGTGGTTGTCCAGGGAATGCAAGAGGTGGTAATATGAAGGGAGTAAGGTGGCTGGCAGGGTGTTTCCCAGCCAAGTTGCCATATGGTATCCCCGGCATTATCATGGAAGGACAGTACATCCTTGTGATTAACCAATGCTGGCTCCTGCATCGGTGCCTGCTGCACATGTTCCAACTGCTGCAAATACAGGTCTGTAGTGATGGTTTGGCTCATTGTTAGCAGCACCACTTATCAACTAGTCCACAAATAATGCAGAGCATGATCATACATGGGTGTAGAGGTGGTCTTGTAATGTGAGGCACAGGGTCCCATGATGACAACCAATGTCTGGTACACTTGGGAGTAAGTGTAATACAGGAGCCACTTTTCATCACTGGTGAGTACTCTAACAAATGTGCACATTGCAGTGCCAAGAAAGCAATGAGGAACAAGCTGTCACTCATTGTTGCTTGTTGGCTTCCAACAGTGTGTGGGATACCCACTCATTCAACTTGTATGCATTCCCTATAATGGTGCAGGTGAAGTCTGACTGTATCATCAGAAGCCTTGAAGTGTCCAGCAAGCTCACCACAGTGTGGATTCTGTCCTCTTCTTTGGTCACCTTCATGGCCTCAGCATCTGGAACCTGTGACTGGTCACTGCAGAGTTCATCACAAAGGCTCAGCTCTCACAACCTGAACTTCCAGAACCAATATCTGGTGGTGTGTTCACTCACAGCAATATTCCCAAAGGCTTGATGTATTCATCAACTTGATGTGACTACAGACAAGCCCACCTTAAAATCATAGATCAGACAACCCCAAATAAGCTGCTTCAATCCCTAAATGTATGGATCAGTTATAAGAGATTTAGTATAGGAAATAATGAAATTGAACACGATAGGTTGTGATAGAGGTCCCTTTATGCAACACTGTAAGATGCTATAAAACCAAAATATTAAGCTGAAAACTCGAGTCATGTTTTTAAATAGCCTCATCATATCTAAACTTTCATATATAGATGCCATACATGGTATCTAACTCATTCAGAAATGTTTAAACTATCAGCTATATACAACCTTTTTTCTCAGATCAATAATTAAAAATGGCTTCAAGCAGATGAAGCCTGTAGGTTTTAATGAAGACTATTCATCATGAAATCTTAGAGATTGGCACTACAGAATGACAAAGAACTTTATCAAATGAAGAAACATCACTTGAACAACAACTAAAATTGGTAGTACATGTAATTAGAAAGGAAAATAGTGATATAATCAAGATGTTGAATTTCAACATTACCTTAAAATTTTACAAAGGAAAACACTAAAGAGCAATAACAGTTGGCATGAAAATTCTGGTTTCCTTAAAAAAATAATAATAATAAATAATATATATATATATATATATATATATATATATATATATTTTAAGAAAATTATTTTATAAATATCAACCAACAA
Source organism: Acanthosepion lycidas (assembly GCA_963932145.1). NCBI lineage: Eukaryota > Metazoa > Mollusca > Cephalopoda > Sepiida > Sepiidae > Acanthosepion > Acanthosepion lycidas. The sequence goes on from OZ010608.1 coordinate 62,277,713, forward strand.
TAACAGTAAATGAATGCCAAGTGTTTCCTGTATGGGAACAGCTAATCTCACTATTACTATTACATTACAAAGTCAATAGGAAAACTATAAGAAATTAAGGGGAGGTAATCATTAAATTATGAAATGCAAGCATTCAATGTAGAGCACATTTCTACTTAAATCCTGGAAACATTAACACCTAAATACAAAAGTTTATAAATATAAAATAAAAAGGGGAGAGATGAAAAACCTTCATATACAGTAAGTGTAGAAATCTTGAAAAAAATAAAAATATATATATATATAATCTCTAATGTATTAAAAACGATTAATCTTTTATATATTTTAAAGAATTTAAATAATATTTTATACAAAATTACTTAGGATTGGACCTGTCTATTGATTCAATAAAATCTTGGTTTTTATAAGAGTACTACTATTATTACCTCTCACATAAAATGTGAATATGGTAATATCATTCAAAACTAAGAGAAAACTGTCTTTAATTAAGTAGAAAAAACAAAGTTAATCAATTAGATAGCACATCTTTTTAGAGGATAAATTATAATCTCAAGCAAACAATAAAAAATTTTAAAAAATAACTGCTGCACACACTGTGTACTTATACTATTTCATCTTTACACTTTTATAAAATCAAAAGGTTGTATGCACAATTGACAAAAGAAGTGTTACTTTCACATCCCTATAAACATTTACTAAAAAATCTCTACATATTAATTTTCATATTTTTCATTTTTTGAATAAAAGAAATTTCTTAAAGGCTATCAAAGTTAATTCATATAAATTGACTTCTTCCTTAAAAGATAAACACACTTGGAGAAAATAAAAACATTAAAAAACATTAAAGTATTTTTAAAATTTCTTGCATCACTGTGATTATCCATAATTCTTCTACATCTAATTCAAGATAAAAAAAAAAATGTATAGACATTAGTTATATAATAATTTTATTATTATTCCTGCAAATTATTTAAGTTTAGCATGAGTATTAAAACTAAGAAACAGACTATCCAGTTGCTTCTTAATTTGAATTGACAAATACTAATTCCCAACACTACTCAAAATATTACTTATTTTCCTGAAGTGGTAAGATCCCTAAATAAGAAAAGGAATTTAAAGAGATAGAATTGAAAAAGCTAATGAAGTAACTCGCATAATAATAAACTCTTACAGGATAAGAAAACTAAAAAAAATAGTTCAAAATAGCTACATTAATGCCATTCATTTATATATATATATATATATATATATATTGAAACATAAAAATTGAAATAGGCATTGTTAAGACATTCTAATGAAACATTTTTAAAAAAGAAAAATTTAGAAAAAAAACAAAAACAATAGCCACTTAATTCAGGGACGACAATAACAAGTGTAGTGTTTTGAGTGTAGATGTGCCTTTTGAACAATTTGTTTTTGTGTCCATGCAGACAATATGTGCAAGCAATTGAATAACATAAACCATATTTTGACAATACATCAAACAAAACTAGCATAACTACAGAGTGCTACAAATTACGTGCGTGCATGTGTGAATGTGTGTGCGCATGTGTGTAAATATATACACACCCACTCACACACATACATATACACATATATATCAACAGTGATATGGTACCTGGTATCGTTTACCAAAATGAAGAGTGCCCAAGGTCTGCAGAAAACAAAGAAAAAAAAAAAAAAAAAAAAAAAAAAGAAACAAAGGAAGTCAAATCAAATACAACATATATAATTGACTGGACACAAAACTGTAGCACAAGATGATGATCTATTGGAAGAACATATTGTGAAAAAGAAAAACCAAAACAAAGACATTTGCTAAAGTCAGTGCACATAAGGATAAATGTGAGGACAGGACAGACAGGCAATTAATTACCATAGCAATAATGATACCTCTTTAAGAAGAAAGAGACTCACAAAAGAAAGGAATTATCTGGAAAAGATAAGGAGAACTAACTGGGACGGTTGGGGATATTAGGAGTGTAACCATAGACATAGAAAAGACATCTAATAAATTATCTAAATTATATTTATGTTCTATATAATGAAGGCAACAAACCTTCATACAGAACATTTTTATGTTTTGTTTTTATAATGCTTTCACAAAAATGAATGCTTTTGCAATCAATATATATTTTTGTTTCTTGCTCTCCATCATCCAGGTACATAGTAATTGGGTAAAGTAAATCAGTTATACCAACTGATGATAACTGAAGTACACAACAGTAAAAATGTTATACAATTAAAAGCGAATGTAACCTACTGAATTTTCACAATACTTCATAAATACGCAAACTTGATAATGCTTTTGACATTACTTAAATCAGCAGAATTATGTCAAAATCAATACTCTATGTATCATTCAGAATATTTTTTACTCACCAGGAACATTAAAAAAAACAACTGGGGATAATAGTATTTATAAAGAATTTGCCAAGCAAAGGAAAATGTTATTCTGAAATGTTTAAATCTAATAATAAAAGAAAAAAACGTCCAAGTTACTTTCATATTATTTCACTTGTATTTTCCTCATTTTATAAGTAATATTCACCATTCTTCTTTAATATTTAAATATGATAAAAATAGTTTAATTTTTTAAATGGAATTATTAGTCACTGCTGATTTTGTATCATTACAACAATGAAAAGCAAATTTTTATCTAAAAGAATTTAAACATGAAGAATATTTATCATGAAAAAAAAAGAAATAAACCAAAATAGACTAGAATTATGATAACCAATTTAAATGCACTTTATGACAAAGATAAAACCTTGTCAATTCTTATTGCATATTGTGATGAAAATAATGAAACTGTTCAAATAAATAGGGAATGCTAATTTTATAAAACCAAAAACACACTTGAAACCAAAATTAAAGCAATAAATTATTTAATAGGCTCATTTTTTTTTTAACTATTATAAAAACCATTTTCTGAAACCTATAAAAATACTTTTAAAATTGTTAAAATTTAATCAAATTAATTTGGCAGGCAGACAAATCAGTTATGTCCTTTGAATTAACTGATGAAGTTATAGAAATATTACAAAATTTTTATAGGGCTTCCAGTTAAAGAAAATTTAAAAAAAGAAAATTAAAAAAAAAGAAAAGTTAAAAGTTAATCAAAGGTTGGATTAACTACACTGACATACACTTAAGCTGAAGTTTTCAATTTAAGATTGCAAATTAACTTTCAATGTTGTGAATATGAACAAACTTTTTCAAAGATACAAGAAAAAATATCTAAAAGTACACCATTAAATTATGTCTATTAAATAAAAAAATTACAAAAATATCCAAACTTGTACAAGCAACAGGAGCAAATCAAAGTTGTTGCTACAAAATTATTCTTTACCTGAAAAGGTAATAAGCTGAAAATTACTGAATCAATAAGAGTTAAACAATGGCTACATAAAAACGAATCCAAAAAATGCAGCCAGGACTGAATGGTTTTTTTTTTTTAATACTAAACACATTCTAAGTGCTAAATTCAATCATATACTGTTTATAAATATTGACTGTATAACACAAAAGCTTCAGTAGCATTTTTAACTACTGTGTACTCCCCGTATCTAACTGTATGTATGAAATTCTTTTAGAATATTTATCAGATAAATATTATTAAATATTAAACAAAAATACATTACTACTTTTTTTTTTTAAGATTATAGAATTCTTTTGTTTTCAGAGTTTCTGAGAATTATCAAAACACTTATGAATAATAGTGACTTCTATACAAACTTTCTAAAGTTCTAAAGCGAGAAAAAAAATTTCCTGAATTTGAATCAAGCAAACATTTTATCAAATAATGAGAAAAAATTAATTTTCAAACAAAATGCAATCCTTCTCATTATGTAGTGAATTAACTGTCACATTAAATCTGCCATATGAAAACAATATTATTTTTAGGAAATAAAAAATAATTCTTTCATTTATAATATATCCGATCTTTAACTTAAATTTGAAAAATAGTAATATTATTGCTAATACCAGCTTATTACCAATTTCTCTTTGATGATGTAATATTAATTTACACAATTCCAACTAGTATGTACATTTTTGTTGAATATGCCTATAAAAGAGAATTCATTGTTGTAAGTGGGTGGTGAGAATAAAAATCAATGAGAATCAAGAACCAAGTTTTGTAAATATTGTATGAAAATATTCAGACACATCCAATATCTGTCTATACCTCTGAGATGAGGCATTATGATTACTTACATTATTTGGACTGTTATCCTCATCTTCATTGCCATATGCGCAACATTTCGTCCGTTGTATGTTGAAGAAGGCTAGAGCGTACAATGGCCAAAATATTGTGAATATGGCAATGAAGACGACAACCCGAATAATGTAAATATACCTAATATCATTTCAAATTAGATTTTACACAGTATTAAATTTGATATCAAAATGAAGGACTTATTTGAAATATTTACTTTCAACCATCGCAACAAATGAGACTAAACACTAACAAAATATATATATATATATATATATATATATATAAGGACCATCAAAAACAATTTTTTAAATACCAATCATATAATAGATTTAAGCATTTCAAGCGATGAAATTAGTTAAATTATTCATATTAAAATATTAAAACACCAAGTAAAGAAACCCCGAGAAAAGATATACAAATACAACATTAGAAGATTGCAAAAACAGAAAAGACTATAGAAATATTTGTATTATTCCTACAAGTAGAATATTGTAACAAAAATCCTTCCTAATTAGATAAAGAATCGAACCTAATTACTTCCCATAGTCAAACTTCTCTTTTCCTTCTGCAATTTTTGTTTCTCTTCTATTTTTATTAATATAATAGCATGGACAAACATAATATTACTAATGTACGCCATTTAAAAATATGAAATCAAGTCTTTATACTTTTTTTTTTTTTAATACCAAACAACACTATTCTTTAATACCAAACTACAATCTATCCTTCTTTTCTGGAAAGTTTAGATAAAAGTAGTGATAGCAGATATACAACAGAGATTACCATATAGTGAGGGTTTGGGAAAGAAAGGATGGACCACACACCTCAACATTGTGTAAACCAAATCATTCTACGAAAACAGTTTTCTTTATTTGGAATAAAAAATAAGAGGAAAAAAAAGCTAACAAAAACAAACAACAAGGCAGAAATTAAAAACATAATTGTTAAAACAGAATAGGAAAAAATAAAGCAGTAAGATGAACAAAAAGGTTTTGGCATTTTCTGTGTGTTGTGAGACATGATAAAAAGAAATAATAGAAAAGCAATAGCAGTAGCAGACCCGAGATGCTTGTAGTGGTTAGTGACCAGTGGCCAGGCAAGCTGGCAGCTAAACACCGGGCAAGATACCTACCTCATAGTTTTCAGCTGGCATCGATGTCTCTTTATCCCCGCCCTGACCAGGAGAACGAACGAGAATAATAGACTTCTTTGAATGAACAGTAATATTAAACATGATATACACATAATATTAGATGCCAGCTGATATCTCACTTATATGCATAAAACAAGTAAAGGGTAAATTAAATTTGACTTTTACGCTAAGTCAAGTTTCATCAAATTTGCATATAATACATGTATAAAAAGGGCAAACATTGTAGAAAGGGGAAGATTTGAATAGGAATGTAACAGAATACTAAAGCAGGTTATGTGTCATATATATTATATGACACATATACATACACACAACAATGGAATTTTAGTTTTCAATATTTTAATAGGGCTATCAGAAGCAGTCTAAACTAGGTAACATGCTTTCAGAATTCTTGAAAAAGCATGACAATTTATAATTCAGTATATTACAAGTCTGAAAATAATGTCCTCTCACCAATATACAAAGGAGTTCTAGCAAGTTCTTTGCTAGAATCACTTCGTAAAAAGACTGATCAAATGACCAAACAGCAGATATATTGGTCAGACCAAAGCCTTTTCAGTGCCTATCATATGTGATTTTTCAATTCTCCTATTCCACTTTAACACACACACACACATATACATATAACATAAATGTGATATATCCCTAAATTACGGAACTTGAAAATTGGCTGTACTATTCCAATATACACAGAAAAAAATATTACAATTAGAAATCAAATCTTTTTGCATCAACCTGTATTGACAGCATTTGAAATTATTGCATAATTTGACACTGACATTAATGTTTCTTCAAATAGTCATTTAATTAACAGATGAAATTTTAATGGTTAATAAAACATCAATAAGACAGGAGTTTTAAGTTAGATTTTGTTGAAAATATAATGTAGAATTGGAAAAGAAGGTTATAACTTTGAACTTTTTCTATTAAATGGAATGCATCTAAATTGTAAATAATCAGACCTCACCAAAATATACTGAATAATGAGTCACTTACAGTATATATACTTTGGAAATATTAACGGATAATTATCAAAATCTCAATTTACACAAAAAATGATAGACACATTTGGTGGAGGGACAGATAAAATGTGATGAAATATTTGAGAACCAAAATTAAAGTTAAGCATTAATAGTATTCATTCAAGTTTGGCAAATGTGCTAATTTCAATGTAACTCTTCCAAATTTCATAACATTTTTTATTGCATAATGTCACAGTGCAACACGACTATGGTTTAGAAAGGCTAGAAACAAATATAATACAGCAATAATGTTAGTATATACAAATTTAAAAAAAATTATGTCTAGTTTGTAAAGACACAAACACAACTAAAGGAATGCTTCATTAATGATCTCCAAATTGTAAAACTCAATCTTGTGAATGTGGTAACAGATTATAATTTATTCAGTTGTATATATCATCAACAGAAATATACGTGTCTTTTCAGCCTTTGATAGTTTTTGTTCCTTAAATATGATATGCATCCATAATAGATAGCATCCTCAATAAGCCTAATATAACTTTCACTGCCCTTGATAAGTGCTGTATATGCTCCAATAAATTATGCTTCTTCTGCACATTTACTCATTTTGACAGCATTTGATAAATATCTAATAAGAACTTAACTATACAACAAACATATTTCCAGGATTGCATTGCTATATTAAAAAATAACATTATTTAATTTTGACTAAGTACTTTATTTTTACATGAAAGTTTCATTTATGGAAAAAAAATAGTGTTAATTTTTTTGTACAAATATTTGATTAAAAATATAAAAAGGATAAAATAAAAATATTGCATAGATAATTCAAGTCACTTTTATAAATGGTACAATTTTTTTTAAAACTGTTAACACAAAAATAGCCAGAATATGAAAAAAAAAAATGATTAAAAAAAATTCTGAAAATGAAAATCTACAAAATTCTAAATACTAATGTGTTTTAATGAAATCATGCAAAGGAAAAAAAGGTACACAAGAAAAATGAAGAGACTGATGTGCTATAATAACTTTAAGCAAAATGAAAAAATGGTGAAGATAAACACATAATTAAGTCACATTACAATTTAAGTATCTTTTAAGAAAATGAGCAAATTTAAAAAATAAAAAGCAAGTAAACTTTGTTAACAATAGATATTAGGACAGCTTCTTCCCTAAAACCACCATTTTATAGAAAAGACTTTGGAGAAGATGCTTCACTGATCACTACAATCTTAACCTCTTCAAGTCTATGGTTAGCTGTTATCTTTCCTTATAAACTGCACTTCTTTAGTAGCCTCAGACAATAACTACCTTGAGTGACTCTTCGGCCCTCTATTGGATGAAAAATTAAACAATAAATAAATGTTACAAATAAACAGATATATGTAACCAAATAAACACACAAGTGTATAGAGGTTCTCTTTTACTTTCAAGAACTATGCACATGTCTACATACATGTATGTATGCACCATTATTACAGAGTTTATAACAGAAGTAAAAATGTCTAAGTTGTTCTAATTATTTTGATGCTCCTCTTATTCATCTAATCAATTCCATCTAAGCAGCAGCAGCAATAAGAATATCCAAACAGGTCATTCTTTTGAAACTAGTCTTTGTATCTCTTTTTATATAGAGTGTCAGTCATTGTGAAACTATAAAGACCTTCATTTTAAACAATGCTGATAAAAAAAATATGAAGATCTTGTTAAAGATACTAAAAATTATCAAAATTGTTGATATATAGCTTCAATTTTTTGTAGTTTGTATATCAGTATGAGGCATTATATACCTTATAGATACACTATATAGAAGTGCTTTAAATACTACATATAACATTTATAGGTAAATATATCAAAAAGAGATTGAAAAGATAATCTAATAGCTGTAGATAATAATAGATACCCCTGTCAAGAAAAATATGGTATTTAAGTTTATCCAATGTGGTTAGTGTTCAATATGACAGAAAATGTAATTTAGGCTGCAGTATGTGAGATATACACAATTATTTCATTAGCAAGATATACCTAATTATTTCATTAGTCACAATTTAGAGTAATTATTGGTCAACAGTACAGAATTTGTATAGTTTAACAACTTAGCAAATAGCTGAAGGTTGTATAGAAAATGATCTACTAGACAATCTTTTGAAATAATTCAAGGCTATTATAGTGAAATATGAACATAGGAGTATAATCCTATGAACTCAATATAAAACAAAAATTAATTTTTGATAATTACAAACTCTTGAAGAGAAACCAGAGAATATATAAAAAAATGCAAAATGTAAAAATAAAAGCATAAGCTCTTACAGTTATCTTAACCATTAATTCATTAACCTATATTAGGTACCTCCACTAATTCACGATACCTAAAGTTTAAATTGAATTTTAAAAATGAAAACTTTCTTGAAACTTTCATTTTAGCTTTAATTAAAAGTGAAAGGATTAAATTTACTATTTCCAGTAAGTAAAATACAGTCTTTCAAACAGAAATTATATTGATTGATTCACTTTTTGGGGCTAAAAATCACTGATTAACACCTTTTTTAGTAATCTGTCATCACAATGTAATTTTCTTTATTAAGAAATCATCCCAAAATAAAATATACTTTTCTGAAACTATATTTGAGGAATATTAGCCGATTTAAATCATAATTAATCTGATTTGAAAAAATATTATTTACTTTAAGTTGAAAATAACAGAGAAATGGATTTTTAAAACAGTAGCAGTGATTAGGTACGTGTCAACATTTGTAAATCACTTAACAAGTGTTTCTGAAGGTGTTGAGAGTTTTATTGTTATTCTACAAAGACATTATCTTTATTATTTAAGAAAATGATGGGTGAATGCTTTTTTATATAATTTTTAAGTACTCAGTAATCTTAAAAATCTTGGAAATATTCTCCATAAATCTAATTTTAGGAATGTTGACTTTAAAATTTACTATTGTCATCAATCTTATTTTCTGATAATGTCATGTATGGTCACCCATACAGTCATCTTCATACACATTAAAAAAATTTTTTTTAATTATTTTTAAAATCTTAGTGTGTGACAATTTGTATTAAGCTTTTCAATTTTTGCTTAGAAAATATAGTCTTCACTTAATAACTTAATATTCTAACATGAACATAGTTTTGAAGAAAATTGTTTTCAAACAGAAAAGAATTTTTTTCTTCATATATCCTTTAATATTAAAAGCAATTAAAAGCTTAAATAATTAGATAATTCTACTGCAGTTTTTATTCAGAGCAGATCTTTGGAAAACCAGTAACTGTTTGATGTGACAGAGAGAGAGAGTCTGGGAAACGCACACATGCATGTATATTTTTTTTTTTTTTAGTGAAATTGGAGTAGATTTGAATAGCGAAATTAAATCGGAGCATTTTGTTTACTGATGGGGAAATCTGATCTAGGGAAGAAGTTGTACCCATTGAATCTGGGTCATCAGTAGACAATGGAAATGGTCGAAATAATTTTTATCAATTAAAATTGAAATAGAGCTGAGTAAGCTAGAAGGAACTTTGGAATTCACATGATTTTGGTTGAAGCAGCCAGAACCCCCGTGATAATCGCGTGCAAAGTAGTAGGGCTAACGGTCAGTTATAACCAGCTGAGTTTATCCATATAAACACATAGTTATGCTGAAAAAGCGAGACAGGAGAAAATTCTTGAAGAGAGAAGAGAGAAATGGCCCGAGTGAGCGTTGGGAGGAGGAACGCCACTATAACTAAGCCCCGCACAGAAATCTTTATCCCTCCATCGCAAGAGTCATATATCGTTCTGAGACGATTTAACAGCAAGATAATCACACAAACTCTCTCTCTCTCTCTGTCTAGAATCCAGTGTATGAGTTTTTTTTTTGTTTTTTTACTTTTCTTTTCTGTAACCCGTTTCTCTTCTCTACTATTCTTTTCTGTTATATAAAAGACATTACCCATTCAACTATTGAATCGATGTTTGTAGTTATTAATTTTTTTTTTGCTGCATTCTAAATTTCTCACTGCAGACCCCCCAGCCGTGTCTACATCTTCAGTCGTCTGTGAATGGATGGACATCACTTCTGCTTTCTGAATCAAACAAATCACAACGTGAGCAGGAAGCAGGATTAAACCAGTGGACCGGTCAAATAATCTACGGATGCTCAGGGGATCTATGGCCACTCCCTTAAGTTTGGTAAGGACAGAGTAGACACCTCAACATTGAGTGTAAGATGCTGGAGGTTGAGGGGCAGGGGCGAAAGTGTTAGACTGGTGCCGTGACCAGGATCGACCCATGGGAATTACCACGGCCGTCTGAAAGAGGAGAGAAGGTTGCATTTGTTTTTTCCAGTCGGGACTGAGTAAGACCAAAAAGGACTCTAGTCTTCGGACTATATTGGTCTGAAAGAGACACAAGTAGGAAAAGAGAAGGAAGCAAAAGAAGGAGGAAAAAGAAACAAAACACGGAGTGGCTGACCTCAGGTAAGTTACTTTTTGGTTTCCTTTGTTCGCTCATTGCACTTAGATCTGCCAGTAATATTGTTTTGACTTTGTTGACTTTGTACGCAGTTGAAGCGCCATCACCATGTTAAATATTTTTCCTTTCATTTTGTCGTTGGTCTCTCTTCTCGTAAGAAAGTGGTTGACAAGACACTAGGATGAGCGTAGCAGGATCAAACGCCACAGATGACCTTGGGGATGTGGGAGTCTCCGAAATATCGATGGGTTTCAGGAGGCTGATAGGTAGCATGAAGCTACCTACTTATAAAGGAAACCCTGCGGAACTGCACGAATGGATTCTGTCCATTCAGAAGAAGCAGGTGATTTATGGCCTCTCAGACCAAGAAATGGTGCTCCTAGCTTACGACGCCGCAGCAGGGCAGGTGTCCAATTTCATAGGGGGTCATACAAAGAAAAACCAGCCCTGACGTGGACCGATCTATATCCGCTCTGGTGCTGCAATACGCAAATGAGCGTACGGCCATTGAAGCAGTCTGGAAATTATTTCAGCTACAGTAACAAAAAGGAGAGACTAATGTGGAATTGGGGGAAAGAATTGCGAGGCTAGTGGCTTTTCCGGAGTTGTCGACTCGGGACAGTGGTCCTATTCAGGCCTTGTTGGCTGATGTGTATGTGGATGCACTGAGTAACGGAGACCTGAGGGGCGATGTTCTGAAGTTGGGACCAGTCAGCCTGGCTGCAGCCATAGAGGGGGCTCGGACCAGTGAACGACTCTGGGACAGAAAAAGAGGGCGTGTAGGTAGGAACCCTGGGGGGGCTAAGGTAGTGATGAAAAAGAAGGTCCGGGAGCAGATCCAGGTCCGGGAGCAGATCCAGATACGGGACTCGAGAGAAGAGGTGGAAGAGGACTGGAAGGCTGAGGCAGTTCCCAATAGGAGAGCCTGGGATCTGCGTTATGGGTTTCACAAGCCCACAATGTGCCAATATGGACTGGTGTGTTGGGCTTGCAAGTATGGTGGGCATCAGGCCCGCGACTGTTTGACACACTATAGAAGTGACCCAAGGTCTTTGAGGCCAGACTGCACGACTTGTGGTGAGTTTGGGCACAAGGCTCAGTGGTGTATGGCAGAGGGAGACTGTAAACTGCAAGTTAATACGCTGGTGCCCCCTACCGAGACGGAAAAGTGTCCGGGAAACGCTGATGAGTCACCCGTGAAAAATTAAGAGGCAGGGTGGCCCCAGTGCAAGTAAGACCTCTGAGATTCTGGACATGTAGTGTGGTTGGGCACTTTTCAGCCAGTTGTAAGAAGAGAAGGTGTTGGCGCTGTGGAGGAGTGGGTCACCTGAGATGAATCTGTCCTTGCAGGAGAAAGATGGACCACACCCAACAGAACAACCCTAACTTGAATGGAGGGCAGAAATGGGTTGCTTGTCCAAGAAAAGAGGGTCATTCGACCTCTAACCCATCCAGGAGGGCCCCTAGGCAGAAACTGGAGCCCCTACAAAAAGGTGAACTCCTGTCACCGACTCCCATGTCTCAGTTGTCGAGAAAGCGGGAGGAAGGGAGATAACATACGGGAAGGAGAAAAGCACAGGTATACCGTTTGCTGAAGGAAGGACCAGACTTCACCTGTAATGCGTTGCTGGGAGACAAGAAGGTGAAGGCCCTTGTCGATACTGGAGCTTCAGTGTCACTGGTTAGCTCCAAGGTTTTTAGACAGTTGGGACTGAAAATGAAGCTTAGTCCCGTTGATCTACTAATAAGTCAGGCTGATAGTAGTAGGATGAGGATAGAGGGTATGATATGGCTACCATTCTAGTTGGCAAGAACCAGAGGTTTATGTGGCACCTGACTTGTGCGGTGAGCTAATTTTGGGGAGTGACTGGATTAGGCAGAATAAGGCACAGATCCATTTTGACCCCGCCACCCTAACATTTGACAGGAGGGATACTGTTGGGAGAGGATAATTATGAACAATTGCCAGTGGTAGCCAAGACAGATATAAAGCTTCACCCTAGGACTGCTGTATCTTGGAAGTGCAAAATTTATAACAGAAGGAGTGCTGAACAGTGACCTGTACCAAGTGGTCCCTACTGATAGGTATGATAATAGTGAAGGGGAAATAACCGTGTGTGATTCATTGGTGAAGAGGTTGAGGACCGTTCACTTACTGTTAACCAATACTGCCAATAAAACTATTAAAATAAAGCAGGGAGAGGAGTTGGCACAGGTGTGTCCAGTGAGAGAAGTTGAACAGGTGAGACTATGGAATGACAATAGGCCTGGGAATAAGACAGGTAGCGATGAAATAAGGGAAGAAGAGTGTTATAGGAGGAAATTGAGAGGGTTGCTGAACAGTAATCAGGAAGTAATAGCCATTACGGATAAGGAACTGGGACTATTAAGTTAAGACCGTATAGGACCCCAATCCACAAAAGAAAATTAGTAGAGAATGCAGTGAATGAAATTATGAAATCAGGGAAAATCGAAAGATCCAAATTTCCCTGGAGTTTTCCAATAGTGATTGTTGAAAAGAAGGATGGAGGGCATAGGTTTTGTGTGGATTTCCGTCAATTAAATGCCATTATGAAACCGCTGACAGTGCCCCTCCCCTTGATTGATGATATCCTAGCTCTTTTAGAAGAGTCTAAATGTTTTTCCACCTTGGATTTGAGGTCAGGATATTGGCAGGTAGCACTTAGCAAAAAGGATCAGGAAAAGACCACTTTTACCTGCCACATGAGTTATGCCGGTTGGGTTAGCAAACGCCCAGGGTGTATTTAGTCAGTTAATGTTCATCGTATTGAATGGCACTGAGGGATTTTCCATGGCGTATCTAGATGACATCATGGTGTTTTCAAAATCACCAGAGGAGCATTTTGAACATCTGCAGAAGGTGTTCGATAGGTTAAGAGAACATGGATTAAAGTTAAAATTATCAAAGTGTCAGTTTATGAAAGAAGAGACAAAGTACTTAGGGTTTATCATAAACAAAGAAGGAATAAAAATGTTTTTAGACAAAGTAGAGGTTATAAGAGTCATGCCATACCGAAGACCATAAGAGAGATTAGGGGATTTATTGGAGCCATCAGATATTGGAGGTTCATACAAGCATTTAGTCGGCTAGCAAGCCCTCTAATAGCTCTAAGAAGCATGCAGGGTTTAAGTGGACCGAGGATTGTCAGCATGCATTCGAGGCTCTAAAGGACCAGCTGACAGCTGTATCCATGTTGGCCTACTCAGACCTGAGTAAGCCCATGGTGGTGTACACCGATGCTAGTGATAAGTTCATCAGGGCGGTTCTTACACAACCATGTCCCGATAAGGATGTACCGGGTGTGCCTGAGGAAGTGCCAAATCAATTTCTGTCTCATTGGCTATCTGCAAAGGTGGCCAGTAATAGAAAAAGAGGCGTTCGCCATTATGTATGCTGTGCAGAAATTAGATTATTATTTGAGTGGGGCTGTGTTTACCATTAAAACAGACCACAAACCCCTCAAATGTTTGTTAGAGGTGGAGTAGATGAATAAGAAGATACAACAGTGGGCATTGAAGTGGGTATAACTGCAGAATAGGATATATGGCAGGGATGTAGTCTTACCTACAGACAATCTGTTATGACCTAGGAGGAAGTATTTAGGAGAGGATCATCACCAAATAGTTTTAGAACAGCATAAAATTTTTACGCAGGGGAGGAGGCGGATTCAAAAAGCTCAGAAAAAACGAAACGATAGGGTAAATAAAAATAGAGAAGTTTCCTTCCAGATAGGTGATCCAGTGTATTATAAAATACACATGAGAGAAGGTAAATTGGACCAGAGATGGAGTTCATACTATAGGATCATGGAGCAGATGGGGGTCCGGTTTACTTTGTGATCTGGGACCAATTGACTGGACAGGTAATGAGAATGTATGCGAATGATATAAAGCTAACTGAAATAGGAGAGTAGAAAGCCGAAACAAAAACTCAACAGAAAAGGCTGAGGAAATCTACGTTGGTAGAACCTGAAGAGTTAGAGACTGAGATTGAAAGTGAAGGGAGTGAGGAGATTGAAATTAGCCCAACTACCCTTCGAAGACTGAGGGAGATAAATCAGACCCAGTCGGACATTCTGAGGAAGCAGGGATTGAGCCTAACCTTAGGGAAGAAGAAGAACTGAGTGAATAGGAAGAAGATGATGAAATTCCATTAGCTCAATTGCAGAGTAAATTGCGGGCTGAAAAAGCACCTAGTATTAATGAGGAATTACCATTAAAACTGCGATTGAGGGGAGCGGCACAGGCCGAGCCCAAAGATTAAGTGAAACCAGTACAGTGGCTGTGGTGAATGAGTGACGGTCTGGGACTAACTGTGCATTTATCATCAGTGCTGGTGAACTGTGTGGACAGGCCCCATGTATGCATGGCGCTGGCGGTGGTATGGGTCGGTGCTTGAGGTATCACTCTAAGATATAACCACCCGAAAAAACAATGAGAGAATGATTGAGTAAGACTAATTATTCTCTCCATCTCTTTGCAGACATGGACGAGAGGAGGCTTGTAGTACTGACGATGCTAGTTGTGGTAGCTAATACCTGGGAACACAGTGAGAATATTGTATTTAATAAGACTAGCAAAGTGATTATAACTAAATCAAAGTTGTTGATAACTTTGGTGATAGACCTGCTGAGAAGTTACTGGGTCAGTTAAAGACCAAAGTGGAAGGGGACAAACTAGATACAGCCAGGACACAAGTCGCCAGAGAATATTTACAGACCCCGGAATACCACTGTATATTATACTCCTTAGCTCAGGAAACCCTAATACTTGAGAGACAATGGAAGGATATGAGTTACTATTTGAAAGGAATAAAGTTGTTACGGACCAGGCAAAAGAGGGCAGTATTACCTATAGTGGGAAAGGCATTAGGTGTGTTGTTTGGTACAGTCTCCAAAGGCGAAGTGAGAGTAATTAAGAGGAAATTAAAGGTGGTAGAACAGAGACAACAAGCAATGGCTCAGTTGGTTAGAGAGAGCGTATCTATACTTAATGTTACTAGGCTGGAATTGGCTTAGAATAGAGGGAGTATCAATTGGTTGATTTCTCACCTACAAGTTTTTAGAAAAGAAGTGATAAATGTAACCACGTCTGTAACAACCGAATTACAGAAATCAGAGGGGTTTTTGCAAAGGTATTTTCAATTATTAGCTATAATGAGTAAGGTACGTCAAACAAGTCGCTCTTTAACGATGTTGTTAGAGCATGTGAGAGCACGATTAGACATGCTGTCGCTGGGACACCTGTCTCCGAGTATAATAACCCCAGAACAATTAAGGGAAGTACTACTGGAGATACAAGCCAAACTACCCCATCATCTTAGATTACCTGTAGACCCCACACAGCAGTTATGGAGGTATTATAGCACCTTGGGATGTACTACCCTGTTGGAAGATGATAAATTGCTAGTGCTAGTGTTGGTTCCATTACTGGACAGAGATAGTACCTTTGAAATTTATCAGGTGATGAATTTTCCCCTTCCTTATCCAAAACTAAGGCTGAAGATAGGAGCAGTGGCTAGGTACAAGGTAGAGACAGAATTTGTTGCCCTAAACCTAGCCAGAGTTTATGCTATTAAAAAAGGGAGAAGCAGAAAAATGCAAGAATGATGCCTTAGGTACCTGTGGGTCTGTAAGTTCAATTTACCTGACAGGTAGTCATAATCTGTGTGTACTAGATTTATTTAAGAAAAATAAGAAGGGAATTAGAGATCATTGTCAGGTAGAGGTGTTAGCTAGTGTAATGTTACCTAAAGCAACCAGTGTCTCTGATGGAATTTGAGCGGTGGCCACACAAGAAGGTGTGTAAAGGGAAGCCCACCACTACAATAAGAGTTATTCCTTCTTTGTTTTTTGTAGAGCTACCCATTGGTTGTGAAGCTTATGGTCCATCTATCTCTTTACCTCCCTACTACCAAGCGGAACAGAAGTTTGAAGGGAATGAGGCTTTGTTAGAGCTGGTAGGAATTAATACCTGTGAATGGATGGGATTGTGGGAACCCATTGTAAGAGACATTCCTAAGATGTCGCTAGAAAAGATGCCAGCGTTGTTAAAGCCAATCAATAAGATTGATCTTGGACGGCTGAAGTTGGAGTTAGATGGGATAGGTATGCTGAATTTGGGCTGGAGAGAGAATTTGGTTGCTATAATAACCTGGCCGACCGTTGTGGAAATTATACTAATGGTAGTCATAGCCTTGCTGGTTTGGTGGTGGTTGAAGAGGCGTGCGGTGTTGTGGACCGGGCAGAATAAACTGGCACAGGAGTGCATGAGTGAAGGAGGGATTCCAGTTAGTGCACTTTACCAAGGTAGGTGCGACCCGAGTGCATTGAGACCCCTAACTGATATTGAAGAAGAATCCACAATTGTCCTTAAAGGACAAAAGATTCGACAAAGCCTGTTGTGAAGGTGAGACAAAATCGGAGGGACAGATTTATGAAATAGATCAAATTTTTTTATTTTTATTTTTAGTAATGTGACTGAAATAATTGGTAAGGAGTGTTGCGAACTCAAAAAAAAAAAAAAAAAAGAAGCCTCAAACTAGTGAACAGGTTCTATTTATTGCACGAGATCACCAAAACAGTGAACTTTAACCGGAAGTTGCATGTACATATGTATCGTAAGGACATTGAAAATGTAAATGGGCATAATGAGCCCTAAGAAGAACTGAGGACTCTACCTTTGCATGCTGAAAGAGACGTATGTTTAAGTAGCTCCGAGTAAGAAGCACGTTGGACTGGGTTTTCTCATATTTTGTTGATATGAAAGCCTGTGTGTCATTTACTAGTAAATGACAGATGGGTAGGGGAGGAAATTTGACAGAGAAAGTCTGGAAAACACTCACACGTATATTTTTTTTTTAGTGAAATTGAAGTAGATTTGAATAGCAAAATTAAATCAGAGTATTTTGTTTACTGATGGGGAAATTGAAATAGAGCTGAGTAAGCTAGAAGGAACTTTGGAATTCACATGATTTTGGTTGAAGCAGCCAGAACCCCCGTGATAATCGCGTGCAAAGTAGTAGGGCCAACGGTCAGTTATAACCAGCTGAGTTTATTCATATAAACACATAGTTATGCTGAAAAAGCGAGACAAGAGAAAATTCTTGAAGAGAGAAATGGCCCGAGTGAGCGTTGGGAGGAGGAACGCCACTATAACTAAGCCCCGCATAGAAATCTTTATCCCTCCATCGCAAGAGTCATATATCGTTCTGAGACGATTTAACAACAAGATAATCACACAAACTCTCTCTCTCTCTCTCTCTGTGTCTAGAATCCAGTGTATGAGTTTTTTTTTGTTTTTTACTTTTCTTTTCTGTAACCCGTTTCTCTTCTCTACTATTCTTTTCTGCTATATAAAAGACATTACCCATTCAATCGAATCTATGTTTGTCCGGCTTTCTGCAGATATTAATTTTTTTTTTGCTGCATTCTAAATTTCTTAGCGCAGACTCCCCAGCTGTGTCTACATCTTCAGTCGACCGTGAATGGACGGACATCACTTCTGCTTTCTGGATCAAACAAATCACAACGTGGGCAGGAAGCATGATTAAACCAGCGGACCAGTCAAATAATCTATGGATGTTCAAGGGACCTATGGCCACTTCTTTAAGTTCGGTTAAGAACCAGTAGACACCTCAACCCCAAGAGTAAGATGCTGGAGGTTGAGGGACAGGGGCAAAAGTGTTAGATTGAAAACAAAAAAATAGATTTACATCCTCTTAGGAGTCCTGCATTTAACAAATTTTGAGGTCAGAATTTAATTTCTAGAAATTTCCTGAAATTAAAGGAGGTGGGGAGTAAAAACTATTTTTACCAAGATTTTCTAAAAATAATAATTTAAAAATTAAATTTTTTCATTTGTAAATAAGTCCTGAAATTTGTATTAAATCCTATCAATTATTTGATTTTTTGCAAGAATTTCCAAAACAATGTGTTATTCTACTGGAAGAAAGGCTCTAAAATTTCCATAGTCAGTTCTGTTACACTATTGATACATTAAAAAAAAAAAAATTTTAACCAAAATTTTGATTGTGTTAGAAAGGAGTAAAAAAAAAAAAAAAAAAAAAAAAAAAATACTCTGGTTTTTCCTCTTAATAATAACTAATGTTTTGATAAAATTTTGTTTTTATTAAGTTTCGGGCCTTTTTTTCATAATGCTATGTTGTTTTTTAGCGAAAAAAGTGGAACTACCTAATCTATATTTCATATGCTTTGCTTGTTCTATAATTGTTACAGATTTGTATTTCCCACTGACCACTTGCTATAAAAATGCTCTATGTGACTGATATTATATTGCTGATTGTAATTTACCCTGATTGCTAAATTGAAAGAAATGATATCACATTCTTAACATTTATTTTCCAGTTTAACTCAAGACAACAATACAGCAATAGTTATTAGTCAATAACAATATGCATTCAAATCATAACTCTCTACTTGTGTCAGTACATCAAATATTCAAAGTAATCAATAAAAAGGAATCACTATTAGAATAGAGAGGGGTTAATTAGAATAAAACGCATAAAAAAAAAGTCGACAAATCAAGTAATAGAGGAACTAATTTCTAATTGTACTCTGTAACATCAGCCAACTAAACTGACATAATTATAAATATTCATAGACACTGAAAATCACACACATTAGAGATATTGAAGTATCTGTACTAGCATACTGGCACATGCAGATTCACAAGAGTACTTTTTGTTGACATTCTAAAAGAGCCATTAATATCTTCAGATATTCTGTATTAGTAACCTATATCAATAATGCAGGTAGATTGGTTAATCTATTTTACTGTACCAACAATTCCATATTCAAAATCTTTTTTGCTAAAGCATATAATGGACTTTTTAGGGACAAGCATGATTTAGTTTGCTTACTAAATGTCTTTATTAGATGAGCCATTATTTAAAAAATAATAGGTATTTATATTATAGATTTTACAAGCATACAAATTAACCAATTGTAAAGGTATATACAATGCATGGTATATGAAGAAATGTCAATATCACCAGGTAAACAATGCTTACCTATGCACTTTTAGAATGATATAAAATTAAAAATCAATAATATGGTTAGAAAATATAGTAATATAACATGGTAAGAAAAAAAACTATATAAAACTGATGCAGGAATATATACAGAGGCTAATAAAATTGTAAACATCTTCAATCTAAAAGGTTCAAAACTAAAGGTGAGAAAATAGAGGGTGGAAGAAAGAGCTACCAAATATTCTAAATTGTGGGCGGGGGAAAGCAGTGAGAAATATAACGGCACTAAACATCAAGTATACACAACATTAAGATACAGAAAGAGAGATAACACTCACCGAAGCCTATGAAGTAATATTTAGAAAAGAATTAAAAAAAAAAAAAAAAAAAAGACATTAAAATTCAGAGCGTACAATTTAAAAACAAAAAATTAGAAAAGTTACCAATGCAATATAATGAAGACATTTTTTAATCGACTCAATAATAAATCTTGTTTACTACTAGTGTTTCGTTGATTAATAGTCTCAGAAGTGCAAGATTTAGATAACTCTTGCCATACAAAGTTAAAGGGAAGCAACTTTTTAAATAGTTGCTGAAAAATTAAGAAAATGCCACTACAAAGTTAAAATTTTATGAAATAATTATACTAAGATATTTCTGTTGTGCACAAACTGATAAATCAACCCGAAAAATAAAATCAATGCATACAAGGGCAGCTTTCACTATCTCATGTCCCGATTGGAATGTTTGAATTTTCAGAGATTGCTGAAATGACCAAAATTTATTTTTTGAAAAAATTCCATGCAAATCTTATCTCATGACAAAATATGATTTTATATTAATAATTATGCAATAGCATTTAGTACAATTTATATTACCTCTCGCAGTTATGGATATAAAAATATTCAATAATTATGCCAAAACTCTGAAACATGAATATGAATTTCTGAATAAATTTTTTTAATATATTCGCAGCAGAAAATGAAAAAAAAAAAAAAAAAAATTGTTTGTTAATGCAAAAAAAAGAAAAGAAAAGATTTTGAAAAACAGTTTTCAATAGAATTGTTTCTCAGAAATTTATAACTATATATTTAATGGGATTACCATATCAGCAACCTGGGTAAATTTAAAAATAAAAAGTAAATATTTAAGTCAGGGTGTGCTAATTTTAATAAAGTTCACATTTTTTTCTAAAAACAATAAGAAAAAAAAAGTTCAATATGTAATATTTAGGAAATGGTTATGAGATTGCATCCTCTTGACAAAGTAAAAACTAAGTATTATGAAAACTATCCCAATTTTGCTTTAATAATAACTTTTCAAAAGCTCATTTTTTGAACTCAAAATTGATTTTTGTTTTCAATATTATTTTTTGGAGAAAGGATACTATCTATAGGATCAATAATTAAGATATAGATAAAAGGTAATACATCTTAAACATGTAAGAATAATAGATTTTATAATATACACCCCTAACTCATGCCTACAAATCAACTTTGTAGTTCACTTACCTTAATTCTTCCAACAGCTTCTTGTGCTTGCATCATACGCATAGGCTTGGAAGGCTGACCCTCTGATATAAGTTGAGTAGATCCAAGATAACGAGCTCGAAACAGCACTCCTTCTATTAATACTGCAGGATTGTCAGGATCATTGATACATACTGACAGGGGAAAAATAAAAAGAGAGACAATTAGGTTAGCATTGCATAAAATTTGGTTATGATATTTTGTTTGGACTTTTCAATCAATTTCAGGTTTGTTGAAATGAGAGAAAATGTAACAAAGAGAAAAGTATTCCAGTATAAAATACCAATACTGAAATGATTATTATATCAATTATTCACACTTCATTTCTATACCAATTAAATAATTACATAGCATTAATTACAAGTGATATGTAAATCTTGTTTTATATAGATTATATAGAAAATACACCATTTAGAAATCAAGTCTCAAAAGCAATTCTAATTAAATTTATATCATCTGAAAGATTTGCCTTGATTTGTGTGTGCTGAAGTGATAAATACTTACATAATAATATTGACTTTTTATTCATAATTATTAAATTTACTGCCAGAGAGAGAGAGAGAGAGAGAGAGAGTAATATTGTAATCAAATAAAATTTCAGAATGATATACTTCAGATAATCTCCAGAAAATATATAGATGTTTCTTAGAATTAATTTCTATAATGTATGTGTCTATATTTTTGAAATGAGTTATGTACACTATTTGGACTATTGTCCTCATCTTTGTTGCCATATTTATCACGTTTCAGCCATTGTACGCTCTGGCCTTCTTCAGGTGGTTGGAATGTCGAACTGAACCCTTTATTTCGCTCGCTGATAACTGACATCCGTTAGGCATGGCATGTTGAACTAGAACAGTCTACCCCAGTGAGCAAAATAAAGGGTTCACTTCGACATTCCAACTACCTGAAGAAGCCTGGAGCGTACAACAGCCGAAACATTGTGATAAATTGGCAGTCTGAATAATGTAAATAGTGTAATTTCTATAAATTTAAAAAATTTTTTAAAAGCATCATATTAAAAAAAATACTACCCCTATATTCATAGTCAGAAATAAAAAGAAAAGCACAGATGAAGGTTTACAAAGTGCATGTAATTAAAAACATCGAGATAATGACAGCACAACAAAATAGACAAAAAATATCACTAGAGTAGATTTTAATTAGTACAACACTAGTCCACATTAAATCATGGCACATTTTTCTTCCTCATAATACAACTAAAAAAAAAAAAAGTATTACATTACACTTTTCTTTTACAAAAATTTAATCAGTTATGTGTTCAAAACTTCAATGTGATTATTATTATTACTATTATTGTTGCATACAACATAAAACAATTTAAACGTCTACATTTCCAAATTTAATAATTTTAAGTATATTCTATCCAATAAATCCCCAAATATCAATTACAAGTTTATAGCAGTTCATATGTTTATAGGTAAGTTGAGAATGAAGAAACTTCATATGGGCAAATGCTAAAAGTAGCAAATAAAATTATTTATATTAAATTGAAGATGGTAAGAACTTAAACAATCCACTTTATATATTATAAAAGAAAATCAATAGTTACAAACATTTTATTTTACTGTCAAATTGCATGCACACAGAGAAATAATCAGAGGAATAGTTAGAGATAATTTCCAATCATATATAATACCATATATACCAGGTGCATTAATAATTTTAATAATAATCATGTCTGTTATTGACCCACAAATAAGTTACAAACTGTATTAGGTATTTGCTACTAATATTAGCCAATATCTCAAAATAAATATCTAAATAAATTTTATGGCTTCAATACTTATTAATGTCTTATTTAAATTAGGTGTTAAACACTTCTTTTTCCGTGTCTGTACACAGCAATTCTTTGTAAAACAACCAATAAACTTTCATAGACTTAAACTGACACTTTGCTGTATGTCATAACTATGTTTTTAGTGTTATTCTTGTTACTTTGGCATGAATGTACTAATGATTTTTTTAAAAGGAATTAATCCCAGGAGCAAAATTCTGTCAAAGTTTTTTTTTCATCATATATAATGTCATAAAAATCCTCTATTTGTTATCATGGCACTGATCATGAGAGTCACTCTATTGAATAAATTCCTCAAATAGCAATTCATCCAATTTCATAAATTACAATAAAAATACCATTTTTTTTTTTTTTTTTTTAAGGATTTATCAACAATTCACCAGTTGAGTCTGCTCTTCTATGCATTGTCCATTCATCATGCCCAACAATCATTAAATTGGTGTGTTTTCAAAGCATTTAATTCACTGGCTACTTAGTTTCCAATCCTATCAACATGTTCTATATTTAGAATAGGTTAATGAAGCATCCAATGTTTGTAAAAGCTTCCAAGGATCATAGCTTATCATGTTTCAGTAAAACTTTAGTCTTGCAAACAAAGGAAAACAGAATTGGCACCACATAATAATAAATAATATTGTCTCAGGCTACATTCTCAACAAGCCAAACATGTATCAATGTCTCTTTCATTTGTTCATTCAGATGAACTTTAACCCACAACTCAGATATTTCACCTTTTGAATAGTTTTTTTTTTTCTAATGAATACTGCTCTCCCCACTCATTTTTGTTTTCTGTAAAATTCACAATAGCATCACCAGGCATAAAGTGGCATTCCATCCATAATGCCGTTAACAATTTCTATACATAGAGCTAGTGTGAATTTGCTGACCTATCACCAATTCAATATTTTTGTTCATAAATCTAATATATTCGATAGAAAGACAGAATTTTCAGTTAATATCCATGGATGACTGTAGTACTTTTGTTGTGATGACCAAAGAGATCACAAAATATTCATTTGAAATGAATTCATATATATCCAGAAAACATTTGACTTCTCAGAGTAAAATAGCATATTGCCTAACAAATCTTATTTCTAGTATGTTCTAGAATATTTATTTTTATTTTGCAAGTTCCATTAATTTTTCTAAGATCCAAAAACTTTCTCTTAACACAATAAATTGACAAACTCTGCATAACAATACAAAATAGAATCTCTTGTATTCCAGTAATCAAGATACCATTTTTTTAAAATCACTTTGTTTGCTATTGAAAACTGAATGAATACTTGTAATACCAAGCTATATCAAGTGTTTTATTGGTGTGCACATCTCATTCAAACTATATTATGTAATAAGATCAGTCAGATAAAAGATATTATAAAATAATAAAAATTAAAGCATGTTATCAATCTAGTAAATATTTGCACAAATACAATGATTTATGAGGTAAAAATATCTATAACCTTCATAGTTATATAATTTTCAAGTTGTTACAAACAGTAAAAAAAAATGTGATATAATAATATAAAACATCTTAATTTTATTATATATTGCAGGAAATTTTAAAAGAAATCTGAAATAATACAAAACTGTTATGTGCATCAGATATTTCAGAGTTAGCCATGTTTTTTTTAATTAGAAATACATATAAAAAAATGAGAATCTATTCAATATAATTTTGCAAAGTCAGTAGTATATTCGTGTTAATGTTGATTGATTTTTGTAGCATATTTTTATTTCACAAAATGCTTGTATTGTTAATTTCATTTCACTGATTTTCATGTACAAATTTCAAGCTCAGTAACTAAAACACAATGTTTTATTTTCAGATAGAAAATTATAGCTTATCTACAAGTGCATACAATAGTTTAAATCAGTTGATCAATAGGACAAAACAAATATTTGAGTAATTATGTTGGTGAATAGAATTCATTTTAAAAACCTGTCAATATATACAGATGTATTAAATCAGTGACTTACCTTCAATTCAACAAAGTAATGATCTGACCATCTAAGTATAAGATTACTTTACATTGAATCAGATAACTCTAATACATTCACTATTAAGTTAGCACCCAACAAAAATTATTTCACAAAAGTTTAGATCAGTACATTCTTTAACTAAAATAAAAAAAAAAAAACAATTTTTGTTATATCCAAAGAACAAACTTGGATATGTTAATGCTTCAACTCTTAAAT
Source organism: Acanthosepion lycidas (assembly GCA_963932145.1). Classification (NCBI taxonomy): domain Eukaryota; kingdom Metazoa; phylum Mollusca; class Cephalopoda; order Sepiida; family Sepiidae; genus Acanthosepion; species Acanthosepion lycidas. Next base: position 62,303,090 of record OZ010608.1, read on the forward strand.
ACAAAATCATACTACTAGCTACCAGTAGTTTTTTTAACTTATATTTATTGATTTACAATAAAACTGAATAGTCATTTTAATAACAAATATGATCCCTTATTTCAGATGGTATCAAATGTACTAAATGTTTCAGAATGAGGGTAAAACTTCAAAAAGAATACTGACTCTTCTGTTACCTGCTTTTTACAAAGAACAGTTATTATATATATATATATATATATATATATGTTCATCGATTAATTATAAATTTCAATATAAATGATAAAGAGATCACACCATACTTACATTTCTATCATAAGAAAAATATTGAGAGCATCAATAAATAGTAAGAGACACATACAAACTATTTAAGATAGAAATCATGCAAAAGTAATTATTAAATTTACAAAATGATTCATTAATCGCAAAAGAATTTATTAGTTCTTCCAAAATAATTTATGTGAAGAGGCAATACTGAAATAAGCACTTCACTCGTAGGTTTCATTTAGTGTCATTAAAAACAATATAGAATAATTTAGATAAGTATGAAAGCAGTTTATAATAATTTTATAAAAGAAATACTTAAACACCAAGCTGAATACAAACAGGTACTATGCTAGTAGAATAATGTGGCATAAAAATTAAATTAAATGTCTCGTTTTCATCCAAGAAGAGTGATAAAAATTGGAGTGTGCTGCGGGGGGGGGGTATAAAAATTTCAAGATCTATTGGATTATTCTTGATTGAACACCTATAACCACATTCATTTCTGTCATCCATAGCTCTATCCATTTCTTCTTTTTTGATTCCAATATCATCTAGGAGTTAATCAATGAAGATCCTTATTTTGATCTTTACCCAGAATTTGGATCCCCTAAAATGAGCTGATGCACAACATCTCCAAGAATGGCTACTAAACAGCACTCACCCTTTCACAGAATGTATCTGTAATCTTTGGCAGGTTCCCATATAGTTCTTCACTAGACATGTTGTTTCCAAATTTACATTTACTCAATAGTCAACAGACACACAATCAAGGCTTTTTCTTTTTGACAGTAATTTTGTTAAGGTCCAACTGTTGGATCAATACAAGAGAAATGTTTCTACTGTTGACTTAGAGAGTTGCACTTTCAGGCATTTTTTTTCATTTTTGATTTCTAGATAGTATACATTTTTAATAGTGATGTCCATGCTATTGCAATTCTAACATCTATGACTTTTCAAATAAATGAGAATAATTAACATTATACAACACAAGAGAGAAATAACATACTCAAAATATAAAACTCAAGAACTGAAAATCATTTGCAGCAAATTTGGACCTTCAAGCCTGCAAAAGAAAAAAAAATTGGAGTATCAAAAAAAACTGTCTTTCCATTGACCCTGCTATTATTTTAAGTACCTTCAATCCTTGACAATGTTTTTTTTTAAAAAGATAAGATAAGAATTGCAATAAAACAAACATATAAAAAAGAATTTATACATTTTCTTTGTTCTTGAGAATTGACAACAAAAATAATAAACACAAATTTATTCATTAGATTGTTTATTGAAATAGTTGGCAAAACAATGGCTAATTGCCAATCAATTTGAACTTTATAAAATGGTAAATAATAAATATTGCATTGCATTAGTTTTAATTGTATTAGTTTTTGTAAATATAAAATTATTCTTGTAAATAAACAATCTAATAAATAGTTTAATATTTTTGTTGTAAATTTTCAAGAACAAAAAAAAATGTATAAATTCGCTTTCATCATATATTCTAATCATCGCTTTTTAAACAATAAATGTTACTAAGGGGTAAAGGTAATTAAAATAATAGCAGTGTCAATGAAAAAAACCATCCTTTTGACAATCCGTTTTTTTTTTTTTTTTCAGAAATGAAGGTCCAAGTTTACCTCATTTGTTTTTTTTATATTAGTCACTCTGATGTGTAGCTCCACATAAGCTAAGTGGATAAAAAAATACTTTCCATGTGTGAGTCACTACTATAGAATGATCCATCAAGAATTTGTTAACAGATGATAAAATGTGAATATTGTACAACATGAACTGCATAAAAATTCTGAGGCAATCAAAATTAATCATCACTAACCATTTCAAAAGCCAATTTTTATCTAAAGGTGATGTGTATATAGAAATGCGCCCTTTTGGAGAAGCTAATGATTGGTTCAATCAAGTATTGCTTCCAATAAGATCAATTAAAAGCAGCAATCAATGAAAAACAACCAAAATTATTTAAGAGAAAGATTGTAATGTTATATCAGAATTAAACTAGACTAAATATCTCTTTGGTGATGAGGCAAAAGTTGTTACAGCCTGGGTGGAAAATTTTCAAAAATCTACAGTATTCAGCAACTTCAGAGTAACATTTTTGATTTTTACAGAATTGTCTAAATGAAAAAAAATTAAATTCCTTGAAAAAATGAATATCAGCAAAGCAGGTGTTTGCTGAAAAAGAAAATTTGGGGAGGATAGAATTAATAAAGATAGCAGACAATACTGGAAATGAACTACTACCACTGATATTGTGTTCCTACCACCTTAGTTATCACAGAGACAAAAATATATAAAAATGTAGAACAACTAGAATATCCAGGACAAGACAGATTACTGCAGAGAGTGATACAAGATTCACAAAGTTACCTATAAGACAAAGCTTCTCATTACAAGTGAATCACAACTAAAAATCAAATACAACTGAGCTTAGTCGCAGATAACCATAATATTGTGACTAAGTATTGAGAACAAGTAATGCTTCCAACAGTTCAATCTACTGAAGTATAACAGTTGAAAATCCAACCAGAAATTCTAGTCTGGAAATAAACCTGACTTAGACTAAAACAAATCTTAATATGAAACAAAGGCTAAATATCTGGAACATCTAATAAGTAGAAACCTAATTTGACTATAAAGATTTAATTTGTATCAACCCTTGGTTGATACTCCTTGAGTATAAAAATGTTGGCAACAATGAGCGCCACACATTGAATTAGTTATATGGCAAACTGTTGCCAATGACAAACATTAATGACATATACAAAAAAAAAAAAAAAACAGATTAAAATCAAAATTCTTTTAAAACATGAACTATCATAAGCAGCATTTTTTTAACAGAGTTAATGAAATAAGTAGAACTGAATCTGTTTTTATTTTTATGCTCACATATAAATCAGGAGCTGAAATCTCAAAAATAATCACAAACTGCACAAGACTAAGCTTTATCAATAATATGGAAAAATAAATGCTATTTTGTTCAGCATTGCTTCTTCATTGAAATAATTACATGGTTTCATTTTCTATAAGCAATAAGCTTGCTCAGAAAAGCTATCTTACCTTTAAAAATATGAACTGCAATAAAATTCAAGCTACACAAAGCTTATTTTGCAAAGCCCTATCAGTGTCACAAATTGATTGGAAAATTGACTGTTCTGTTAATTTTATGAATATTTAGATTAAAATATAAAATGAAATGCTCTCTAAATGAAAACATCAAAATCATTTATGCTTTTAAAAAGAAATCTTTTAGTACAAGATTTAAAAAAAAATTCTAATTAAGAAAAACAATGAAATGTACAAAATGCATATGTAAAGTATTTCTACAACAAATGTTATTATCAAAAAAAGACAAAGTAAGCAAAGCACACTTTTTTCCATCATCTCTCTTAAGGCATATATAATTACATTAGCTGGATGTACCTAACCACCCACACTGACCAGAATTATTCAAAAGATGTTACCTCAATGAGTGAAATAAGTTTATAAAGGTAGCTGGCTTCTTCAAATTTGAAACTGGAATTTCTCATCAATATATACTAAAAATAATAGCACATAAGCTAATTCTTAACAATTTTGATTAGTCATGGTTCAACAGGTATATTTGTAAAAAGAAGTTTTGAAGTGTATATGTAAGAAACAAAAAGTAATAAAAAAAGACAATACACAAATTCAATAAACCAATATTATAAAAAGGTTTATGCACATTACTATAAAAAAAATTAATATAAAAAAAACAAAGATATCTTAAATAAAATTACAATACAAGCAAAAACACATTAGTAAGCAAAAACTTATGCAAATTACAGAAGATTAACGATCAACCATTCCAAATCTATAAGATGATCAAAAAATATTTACCCCATGGAAAAAAAACGAAACAAAAAAAAAAAAAAAAAAAGAACAAAACTTTCATACCAAATGCAAGTATAAACATGAAAATAACTCTAAGATATTGACAAATATAAATTATTGAGTAGGAAACATTTTATGTCTATATATTATAGTACCCTCTCCCCACATTGCACTAATTCTGTCCTTAGCCTAAAATAGATTCTTTAGTTTGTAATTAATAGAAACTAGAATATGATTTTGTCACACACATAACATAAATCTACCAAAGACTGCAATTTAGAGCTGGTTGCTGAAAACCAATTTCAAGATTTTTGGTATTGTTGCCAGATTGCTAAGAAGAATTTTGCTCCAAGTTTTTTTCCACTGAGCCTCTTTGATAGCAACCAATCTCCTACACAAACAAACCAAGTTATTGCTGCAAATGTTAAAAAAAAAAAAAAAGCTACAATGAACTCTTTCAGCTAGACATTTTTTGAAAAGGAGGAGGATTCCATTACATAAGGATTTTATAGCAAAACAGTATACTAAAAACTATACTGCCATAAAGAGAGAGAGAGAGTAAGAGTAATAGCAAAGTATAACTGAACAAGGAATTGCTGTAAAGTTGTTCCACTCTGGCTAAAGCCAACATTTCATTTTTTACTCTATCTCTTCAAGTGCTAGTTGAAATAGTAGAGTTACATTGTTGACAGAAGAGGAACATTAAATAATTCCTTCATTCAACTCTATCTAGTTTCTGATATTTTATTTGTCTGGAAATGAAAACTCTCTGCACTCATTATCCTAATGCTTCAAGATTTCTAAGAAACTTCTCAGAAACCAATTCCCAGAGATAACACCCCAACCAGAGCTCTGGTTGTCTTTTTCTCTCCACACTTGCAAGTTCATTGGAAAACAGATTCGCCAAAAAGGGTTACAGCACTTAAATACAGATCACTGTTAGCAATCTATAATGTAAGGCCAATTCAGCCAATACACACCATACTACTCCTGCTGGAATAAATAGCTTCAAAGAAGTTTTCTACTGCTACAACATTTAAATGTGCTTGTATGGCAGCAGAATAAATGTATATACATCAATAAATGCACTGATGAAGCAGCACTTGCCATAAGACTATTCATACAGGTCTCATGAGTTCTTACATGTACAAAACATGTATATGATAATATAATTAAATTTGTCACAAATTAACTCATGAAGGAGAAACTAACATATGGCTGTGATCCCAAGAATAACTATAACTAGAATTTTATTTAATCTTCAAAAATAACACAAAAAAAGTTAATTATATTTTGTTTATTTTGGCAAATAAATGTGAATCTTTATTTACATCATTTTCTGATATTGTTAAAAAGAAAAAGTAAAAAGTATATTAATTAACATAAACCAAAATTTAATTTAGCAATCAATTGAAAAAGTTCTGTACATTATCTATACAACTGTTCCACTATTAACATAGAACTAAGAATAGTATACTTATAAATAACTTGCAGGATTTTAATCAACTGTAAAACATTAAATGTCTATCTTTAGCCTTGATTTCATGTGTATATTTTATTTTTTTTTTTAACAAAGAAATCAATGATACTAAAAATAATTTTTAAAAAAGCCATTGTCACATTCTAATATTGACGCTGTTGTTACAACATGAAAAGCACATGTGTATAAAATCTGTTTTTTTAAAAGTAAAAGTTCTATACCTGAAATTGCCAACACACAAACAACAGTTAATGTGCGAAAAAGAAAGAAGCACAATACCAACAACAGCAAAATAATAATAAAAATAATAATAAAAATAACCCAGTTGCCATTGTTATGTAAATAACACTTACCAGAATCCAATCAGATTAGTAGAAATAATTCATTCCAAGTGAGCAGCATGAGGACACAAATAAAGCAAGAGAATATCATTGCAGATTAAGAGAATTTGTCAGTGAATAACTGAGAACCAATCTGACAACACATTTTCATTTTATGATTTTCTTCATTGAATGATTTGACCAAAGTGAAAGCGAATGAAAAGGCAAAGAGAAAACTTTACAAGAACAATTATAATAATAATTACATACATATCTCTTTATATGACATATTCATTATCTTTTGTTGATTTTTTTTATTAGTTCCATTATTAATATAAGAGAACCCCAAGATTTTTCTTAGAGATCTGTGCTTTTGGTTCTATTAATAGAATTCTCTTACCCAATCTTCAAAGATTATAGATTTTCAAAATATTATACAATTAGTTTTTAAGGTTATATAATAAAAAAGTGCAACTAGGTTTTCCTTAAGTTTTTTTTTGTGAATATAAAAGCTGTTATTAGAAAGACTAAGAATATATGTGATCCATGAAATCTAGATGTATAGAAAATTGTTACATTTTATTAAATTATACATATAATATTCAATCCAATATTTCAAACAAAATCTTTCTCTTGTCTTTAATATGTAACCTATTAACTTGTACTTGTAGCTAAGTTTCATTTTGATGAAATTAAATTTTAAATTTTCCTCCAAAGGGAAAAAAACTAAATCTTAGCCTGATTCAAATTTTACCTTGTGTTTTAAAAATTAGCTACTAATTTTGTTAATTAATTCAAATTTATGTAACCAATAAAGTGTCATTTGAAAGAAAAAAGAAAAGAACAAATGATCTTAAAACATAAATCAAGTATAATAGAAAAAAATCAACAGCAAAATATAAAGAATATTAAATGTTATCTAATTGCTAAAAAATAGAAATGGTACATGTAATAATGATAATAATAAGAAATATCTAATTTTACAAAAAGCTAGTTAACATTTATAGTCAGCTCATGTTCAAAATTTTAATAAGGAAGAAGAATTGGGAATTTTCACTAAAAAGTTATTTTTTAGTGTTGTCAGATAAGTACAGTTATAAGAACTAGATATAATAAGCATGTAGTAATGGTAGAAGCAGTATTATTAGTTAGACTGGAATTAAATATTGATAATAAATAAAAACACTTGAAAGCCTATATCTTATTTATATATTTCAGAGGCACAGAAAATATTATGCTCTGCATATTTTTGCAAGTAACATCAAAATTCAATCAAATCCAATTAAGACTAATATAATTATTGTTTAAAAGAGATGATTTTATTTAAAATATATTTCTGGTACATAATGAAAAACAGATACAACACATTTTCATTTGTACTGGCAAAAATACCATATTGTCACCTTTAACAAACCTATAGACAAAATAGAATGTATTTTTATTGTATATTCATATAAAAAAAGAAAACAAAATAAAAAGTGCCCTTATACCATCTGGAGCAGTTATCCAGTAACCTTAAAAGGGATGGTTTTAAATCTACTTTTTTTTTTTAACACACACACACATATATATAATTTATAAGTTTCTTGATTCAGCATTCTTTCATCACTATTCCTTTCCAAACTAAAATAGATCAAAATATATTCACATAAAATTCAATGATATTGCTAGTTACCTTGTAAACATAAAAAGGTAAAAACAGGGTTATTCAAGTTTAACAAAAGTAAAAATAAAAACTTATAGATTTGACAAACACTTGAACTGAACCATCTATTTCTGCATTAGAACAGCAACTTTGTAAATTGGATAATGTAATTTACAAAGATATAATCTGACATTAAAGGACAAAGAGAACACAGTGGTCATTGTTAGTAGTCTATATTTACTCTTGCACTTCCCTATGCCTTTTTTTTTCTTTGTTCTGCTATTCATTAACTCAAATTCATCAAAGGTTACTCATTGTTTCCCCACTGCTTCTATTGCCATCAATATTATTCTCCAAGACTTTTTTTCTTCATTATCTGTCTCAAAAATTCCAGATTTTGCTTTCTGATTTTTAGTATCTTGGTTTCTATTAGTTCCTATTCTTCTTAAACTTTCTGGTTACTCACATGTTCTATCAATCATAGTTTCAGCTTTTAGTAGTAGAATATGTAACTGCAAGTCTTTTCTTCATCTGTGAAAAAATTGTCCAACATTCACTACCATATAAGAAATTAGATATTACATAGAAGTTCAGCATTCTTCTTTGTTTCTAAGGACATTTCCCTATCTCTTAATACTTGGCTTAGCTTCTGAAAGGCATCTTTTGCTACTCCTGTGTGCCTTCAGATTTGTGTCATATTTCATTATCTGTTATAATACTACCCATATAATTAAATTTCTGCACTTGCTTAATTTTGATGCTTCCAATACTCATATGTTGGGCTATCCCTTTTGCTGAAAACTACACTTTCTATCCTGTTAATAGTTAGTCCTTTCTTTTTTTTTTGTTTTCAATGACTATCTTGCCTAATAGATCAGTTTTCTTTCTGAGTCTGCCATCAACAGAGTCATCTGTGTATCTGATGTTGATATGATTATGTCCACCAAAAATAAATGCTGTTAGGTCTTTTAGTACTTTTAGGATCATCTCACTATACAGGTTAAATAAATCTGGTAAGAAAATGTATCCTTGTTTTACTAGTCTTTCTATGTTTGTATATTTATTAAACTTGTGAATGCAACTGGTTTGTTCCCAGTAGAGGTTATGGATTACTCAAATATTTTTTACATAAATTAATCTTTTCTAATATTTCAAGCAGCTCATTATATTGTATCCTATCAAATGCCTTTGTAAAATCTATTGAATGGCTCAATGACAAAAGTGCATTGAAAAAGTGTAAAAAACAGTCATAGGAGGCATACAGAAAAACAAATAAAACAGAAAACATGCTCTTCAGCAGGATGTATACAATCTTAAAAATGCAATTAAATAAATACATTTTTTAAGATCAAGAGTTATTTTCCATGTAGAAGCAGTTTTAAATAAACATCAATATATTGAAAGCTATGTGAACATTTTTTAATCATCTGAGAGAACCCTTCTCACATTCCATAAGCATGGTTGATGCTAAACTCCAGGAAAAGTGCCTCATTGCACCTTCTCAGATTAATGTTTTCAGCTGACATGAAGTGGAATCAATTGCTAAGTCTGCAGCTAAGAAAGTTGGTTCACTATGTTGGGCTAAACATTTTTTCTTACCAAAATCTATCTTACATATTTATACTATTCATCCTTGCTTTGAATATTGCTGTCACATCTGGTCTGCTGCTACTGCTATATATTTATAGATTCTTAATAAAATCTCAAGAACAACCTACAATTTTTATTGGTCCTGACCTGGCATCTCAGCTTCAGTCCCTTTCCAACTGCTGTAATGTCACTTCCCTGTGTCTTTTCTATAAATACTTTCATAGTAATTGTTTTGATGAACTTTCCTTTATGGTACCTAGACTTTCATAATTTAAGAGCAGTACTAAATTGATGTCAAGGCCATACCATTTTACAGTTGAAATGGCTAGATGTAACCATAAGTTCTATGCTAACAGTTTCTTCTATTGCACTTCTCACTTGTGGAACTCTCTTCCAGCTTCCCAGTCTTCAAAAAAATAAATGCAATGTCAATTGTTATCTTCCGTTTTCTAATTCTTTTATTGTCCTCTCCCCTTAGTAGTAGTTTTTTTTTCATAATTTCTAACACTCAATAACCTCTTGCACCCAAGTGAATTGATTAAAAAATAAATAAATGAGATATCAAGCAACAAAATATCAGCCAATTTTGATGTTACAATCTAGCAGGACAGATGGTAAAGCTTGAGTTTATATATATTTACCCACTAACCCCTCAGCTATTGATCCACTGGGACAGTGTTCTGATTTCAAATGATGCATAATACTTTCTACTTTTCCCTAGAGGATTATAGAGTTTATCTTCCCATATTACTACTTACTCCATTGAACCCATGGATCAAGTCATCATCCTGGCATTATACATGGCAGATCAATATATATATATAAAGACTTATAACCAAAGTACAGTGGAAAATCTTTATAATCACCCAACAGCATCATGAGAATAAACAACTCAAATTCAAGATTTTTTCTAATATATATTAATAAAGTTTAATTACATCTACAATTAAGGGAATTATCTTTATAATAGAGCAATATGAGACTATGGAGTAGATTTTATATTTACAACAAATGGTCAGACAAGATATTAACAATAAGACAAAGTAAAAAAAATAACTAATGCCCTTAAACAATGATGAGAAGGAAGGGAGAAGGAAAGACTTCATAAAAGATACAATGGCTTTAAAATGTAGCATTAAAACAAGAATCTATATTCAAGAGATTCCTCTATGGAAAAATTTAAAGCAGAATATAGGAATAGCCTTATTGTCATAAGAATTTTCTATTCTAAATTTCATCAATCATTTCTGCATATTTATATTTACATAATCTATTGAAAAAAATTGTTCAAAAACAATTATTCAAAAACATTTATTCAAACTGTAAATTGTTTGAATAAAAATTAATTGAAAGGACTATTATATTAAATGATAATAATTCAAACTATGTTTGAAATAAATATGTGGTCTTGCTTTGAGAGAATCAATGCTAATTTACCTAGAAATAATAATGCCCTTGAAAGATGACATGGGTTTTTGCAGCAAGTGTCATCCCATAACCCACAATATGGAAATTCTTAGAGGCTCTTAAAGAGAACAGGACTTGCAAGAAATTCATAATGCAAAAGTGCAGGTTGTCAAAATATCTAGAGAGCCAAGAAAAACCATGACACAAATGGAAATCTTAAAAAATTAGTGGCATCTTTTAATGGGTACTCTTCAGCAGTTGACTATTTTCATTCAGTATCATATAACTTAAGGTTATAAGGATTTGTCTTACTAAATTGTTTTATTTAACAATATTCGTATTTCGAATAATTATCATTTGTACATTTCCTCTTAATTTTTACATTTTCATTGCAATAAAGAATTTTGCATCTTGAATAATTATCATTTAGTATAATTGTCCTTTTGGTTAATTTTCATTCAAAAAATTTACAATTTGAATAAATGTTTTTCAAATAATTGTTTTTAAACAATGCTCACATGATCCTTACATAACTAAAATAAATTCTGAGCCATTATAGATTATAAAACTATGACTAAAATGATAATACATTATAAATGTCTATAAGTTATAAGAATTAAAGTGAGCTGCTTGGAAACTTTCTGCTGGACTTGTAACAATCTTATTATAAAAACCATCTTTGTCCTACTAATGATGCAATACCACATGAAGCCATTTTACTTATGTCCTTCCAGAACACCTGACAATGAATTATGATTAATGAGCAAGTCCTGAACTCTATGTACTATAAATATAGTTGATGCCAAAGTTTCTTTTCTTCAACATATATATATATATATATATATATATATATATATTATACACATACACGTTTAATATATTTCCTGTTTATACGTTATTTTAATAGATACAATTCATACGTTATTTTAATAGATACAATTTATTTAAGTAAATGCTCCGTTTTTTTTTTTTTAAATAAACAGTATTAATTACATTTACTAGCTTGAATGTTTGAGAAATTTCATAGAAAATATGCCTTTTCCACAGGAGAATTAAAAAATTAAAATAATATATAAACAGAAAATACATTAAAAAATAATTGCGGTACTTAATGCATTTCATATATATATATGTGTGTGTGTGTGTGTGTGTGTGTGTGTGCATGTGTGTGTGCACTTCTCTCTGCATATATATTTTGTTATTTAATTTGCCAACAAGTCATTTTAATATTATCCAGTATAATGACAATAATGTCACATTCTTATTTAATCACTGAATTATGTGAATTAAATATCAGATCTAATTATTTGTTTATTTGAGTAAACACTAATTACTAATACAAATATTGTTTAAATTCTATATTCTGACATTGTCAGGGAATTAACATTTCCAGCAAATTTGAAAGCAATTTTGTACAAATCAATGCACTCATTGTTCTAAATTAAATTAAATGTTTACCCAGGTTAGTTTAAGGGTAAAAACTATATGCATGAAGTAGATTTTCATAATCTTAAATAAGCTTTTATATCTTGGGCTTCTGAATAAATATGATTAATCTATAAAAGTTCATAAATAAACAGAAGTGTAAATTAAGATTAAAATATATACATGAAGAGGATTATTGGACAATTAAGTAGTGAATTCAGTTAATAAATATATAATTTATAGAATAAGTCCATTCTAGAGAATTATTTTCATTAGTATTAACTATGAATGACAGGTTAGTTTGGCTTATTAGTAAAAAGGGAAGTCAAAATGAGCATAAATTACCATATCTTGATGATACTCACCCTCTTTTGCCCGAGATCTTCTTTTTTCCGCCTGTAAATAGACAATATAACAATGAATTAAATTCAAGAGAAAACTAAAGAAATTAAAATACCTGTGATGCTACACAAATATTTTTAGCTTTTTTGATCATATATCCATATGCATGATTATCAGCTGATGTTCTCAGCTTACATGCAACTTATTTTCTTTACATTTTGAGAGAAAAAAAAAAGATGCTAAGCAAAAAGGAACTAAATGAATGAACTGATTCAGTAAATCAAATGTTGTTTGTGCATGCTCCAGGCCAGAATATATTATTATGTGTTGAGATTTGTTACTCTAGCTCTTTTACTTTCTTTTTTCAGACACTCATATCAGGACATTGATCCATTACAAGGAGTTCAGTTGGCAATACATTATTCAAAATCAGACACGAGTTGCTACTCTGCATCTCCATCCAACAATAATTATTTACGTTTCAAATTGAAAGACATTTTTAGATTTCACCCTTTTTATAAAATTTGAGGGATTTCTATTAGCCTCTTGTGCTAGCCTGTTACTATACAGTGCAAAATCAGAATTAAGATTACTGTGTAGTACTTAAGTGGATGTCTAATATAAAGCCACTAGATCATGTTTACTTTTGATGCTATGTGATCAACCAGAGCTAATCATTAATACTATCAACTTTGAAGTGAACACTGGGAGAAAATGCCAAGTTAAAATAGCTATAAAATAGATGGATAGGAGGAAAGTTATTAGTATCATCACAACTGTCAGAAAGGTATAAAGGTGGTAGAGGTATGGTGAGATTTGAGGTTTTGATGAAGAAAAATGTCAATACAGGAAATGTACTAGTGAAGCAAAGTACCTAAAAGGAATATTAATCATTTAACACAGGCTATAAAAATAGATGAAAACAGAATTATCAGATTCATTCTTCCTGTACCTTAAAAATTTTCAGAAGATATGGAAATGTAATCAAGTGCTAGAAGTCTTCTTTGTCCAAGAAACAAATGCTTGATGAAACAACAGATTGCCAGCTTGTATCTGACTTTAAATAATATCTTAAAATCATTTTAACCAACCAATATCATTATCTGGTTAATTAATTTAAAAAAAAACTGTAATATTGTGGAAGTAATAATTCCTTTGTAAAACAACATCTGGTAGATCTAAATTGAAGGATTTACATAAAATATTAGCTGATGATGCACTGTAAGATGACATGTTTTTATAATTGCATCAGATTTTAGTATTCCAAGGAATAAAAAACACAAAGTGGAGAGAAACTAAGTATCATATTTTAAGTTGCACAATTGAAAGTCAACCAAGTCGAATGGTATTAGACACTACAGCTGGGGTTAGTGCTAATGAGGTTTCAATCTGGAAACAATGCCTGGCCCGAGGGTAATATCATCTGATGCAAGTTATTAGAAGCTTTACTGCAGAACATTTCATCAGAATGCATGTCAGGCATAAACACACCTCCATATAACACAATCTCATGTATTAATATTAACATTCAAAATAATATATTGAAGAATTACAACTTACAAAATGTAAAATTGAAATATTTTTTCAAAGAATAGTCACAATACTGTTTTAATATAAAAAATTGTTTTAAATATCAATAGATGTTTAATACTGAAAGCAGGAAAATTTTTTAAAAAATCAAATGACCGATGGCAACTCAAATCTCTGGCTAAAGATATATTGCTAACTGCACCTCTTTGAATCTCATTGAAAAATGTCTTTTTTCATATTGTGTATCTATAAACTTAATCTTGTTGAAAAGCAGAATTAACAATATTTACAAAAGACAATTTGCTTTAAACTAATGGTTAATTTTTATGCATTTTCTGAGAGAGTTGTGCTATTGGCATTTTTTAATGATGTTTTGTGTCAATAGTTTCTGTTTCCAGAAATCTTCTGTTATTCCCATATATATATATATATATATATGTATGTATGTAAGAAAATATATGGATATAGATCCGACAGTATGAAGAAAAATATACAGAAAAAAAACAAACAAAAATCCTAATATGCAATTATGCTGTTTTAATGTTAATATAATGTCAACATCGGACGTTTCGGTCTAGTAGACCATCTTCAGGACATATTCATAAAACATAATTAACATTAGACTATATTTAATTCAACATGAAAAGATGATGGACATAAGAGTAAGACTAATCAAAACAGATAACTGAAATTTTTCAAGATCAGTGTTCCATTTCAATATGATCACGTCGGCGTCACGTGGGCAATATTGTGAAAACGTATTCCTAAAATAGAGTATTTTGAATGAAAATGAAAAGAATTTTATTTTAATCTAAAACTTATATGTATGTTTGTCGAGCATTAATCTTGCTAGAAAAGGGAAATTATTAAAGAAGCCGGGTCTAGTATTCACCGTGTGTGAGATAGATATTATGCCTGCCTCATAAATCCGTCTAAGATTTTTATTATGAATATATTTTAAAATCTTCACAGAATCAAAATCAAAATTATGATCAGATTTAGTTGTGTGTACAACTAAAGCATTGTTTAAATTACCAAGGTGAATATCTCGTTTATGTTTGAAAACACGAGATTTTACGGACCTACATGTTTCACCCACATATTTTAAGTCACAGTTGTGGCATGAGATTTAGTAGATGCAAGCATCGGATGTAATATGTTGGTTGCTGGTGTTATTTAATAAACTACGGATAGTTCTAGTAGATAATATTGTAGTTTCTAAGAATCTAAATGAATTTAATAGGTCCTGTAAGAAACTGATATGTAATGAAGATAAGATTTGGTTTTCCCTTATTAACTACCACCCCACTGTCCCTAAAATTTATGGTCTCCCCAAAACCCATAAGCCTGACATTCCATTAAGGCCCATCATCTCGGGTATAGGCTCAGCTCCTCATAATATCGCTAGGTTTTTTAACTAAATTTCTCACTCCAATTCTGGGCACCATAAGTAACGCACATGTAAAGAATTCTTGCTCTCTTCTAAATAAGTTGAGTAATATTGATGTAAGAAACAAATCCCTAGCTAGCTAAAGACATTAAATCTTTATTTACTAATATACCTGTTGATAAACATATTAAACGATTAGAGAACCACCTTAAGAAAATTGACTAAGCTGCCTATCACTATCTTGAAATGCATCAAATTATGCATCCTATGCACTTCACATTGTTTCTTCCAGTATAATAATATTTATTATAAACAAAAATTTGGTTTACCAATGGGAAGTACTCTCTCTGGATTCCTAGCATGCATATTTCTAGAATTTCTTGAATCTGGACCTTTTAAATATGTCATTCCAGGTGATACACATTACTTCTGATACATTGATGACATTTTATTTATCTACCCACATAAACATGATTTATAGGAGATTACTGATAGATTAAATAAAATAGAACCTACTATAGAATTTACCTATGAACTTGAATCTAATAATTCTTTACGTTTTTTAGACATACTACTCATTAAAAATAATAATAAATTAGAATTCAAAGTATATCGTAAACCCACATGTAAAAACGACTATTTACACTTTTACTCTCACCATGATACTAACACTAAGAGGGGTATTATTATTGGATTCTACTTAAGGGCTCTTTGCATCTGTTCAGCAAAATATTTAGATGATGAATTCAGTTATATTGAGGATACCTTTTCAAATCTTTCGTATCAGAGACAATTATTGCTGAGAGCTAAAAATAAAGCATTGAAAATTCATTCATCAGCGCAAAATGACACCTTAAAGACCACTACTACAACTACATCAGTGAAAGGCACACTTTCAGCTGCTCCTGATAATTCTTTTGGTTGCATCTTTCTACCAAATAACCATTTGACTGAACCCATCTCCAATAAGTTAAATGCGCTAAAAATTAAAACTACAATATTATCTACTAGAACTATCCGTAGTTTATTAAATAACACCAGTAACCAACATATTACATCCGATGCTTGCATCTACCAAATCTCATGCAACAACTGTGACTTAAAATATGTGGGTGAAACATGTAGGTCCGTAAAATCTTGTGTTTTCAAACATAAACGAGATATTCACCTCGGTAATTTAAACAATGCTTTAGTTGTACACACAACTAAATCTGATCATAATTTTGATTTTGATTCTGTAAAGATTTTAAAATATATTCATAATAAAAATCTTAGACGGATTTATGAGGCAGGCATAATATCTATCTCACGCACGGTGAACACTAGACCCGGCTTCTTTAATAATTTCCCTTTTCTAGCAAGATTAATGCTCGACAAACATACATATAAGTTTTAGATTAAAATAAAATTCTTTTCATTTTCATTCAAAATACTCTATTTTAGGAATACGTTTTCACAATATTGCCCACGTGACGTCGATGTGATCATATTGAAATGGAACACTGATCTTGAAAAATTTCAGTTATCTGTTTTGATTAGTCTTACTCTTATGTCCATCGTCTTTTCATGTTGAATTAAATATAGTCTAATGTTAATTATGTTTTATGAATATGTCCTGAAGATGGTCTACTAGACCGAAACGTCCGATGTTGACATTATATTAACGTTAAAACAGCATAATTGCATATTAGGATTTTTGTTTGTTTTTTTCTGTATATTTTTCTTCATATGTAAGATATATATATATATATATATATATATATATATATATATATAAATAAATATATAAATTTGTTTGTTCTGGCTTCCTTATCTTACAACAGCTTGATTTATTGGTTTGTCAAATATTTTGCTTGATTTTATGAAGTTTTTTTTCAATGAGTCTAATTAATATTTGTTTTTACAAATTTTCATCATGACAGTGGTAGAGTGGAAATGTTCTTTATGGAGTTGATGTTAAATTTTTCATTGAAGTAAACACAGCAAGAGTGTGCTGCAGGTTTCCAGGAGTTGTATGTATATAGCTGAAAATTGCTACACACAGTCATTGTACCAAATGGTAAGGAAAAAAATATATTGTTAATATTATATATATATATATATATATATATATATATATATATATATATATTACATGTTTCTGTTGACCTTATAAGCAATCAGACTAATTTTAAATTAATTCAAGTCAGAATTTAGTCATTAATGTTTTAATCTCCCTTTTCAGGATTATTACTTAGTGCTGATTTTGATTTCTCTGTCTTTACTGTAATTGGCATATGTATAGATTGCCTTCCATAATTAACAAGTTTTAAAACAAGACAGTTTTAATTTTTATTATAAGTTTAAGTTGTTGTATAAGAAAATGTCTCTTGACTCAACACCCCTTAAGACACAAAAAAATATTGACACTAGGAGACCAAGAGTGACCTGTGAAGCTGCAATATATGGTAAGCATATGAATAAATGCAACTTATTTAAAACAAGATAGTTCTAAATAAATTATAAAAATCTAGTTTGTGCTATTCTGCTCTACTTTTTTTCCAAGTAAATAAAAAAAAAATTACTAAAGACAAAATATATTCTGATACCTTTATTGGTCAAATTATTAAAATTACCTCAAAAATCTAGAAATCATTAACCATTTCAAATTTTTGTGTTTTCTTTCTAAGATAAAAAAAACTATGCACTGTACTAGATTTATTAGAAATGTTTAATGCTCCAAAGTAGTAATTAACCCCTTTTATAAAAATATATAGAAAACAGAGTCACCAAAATTCAAAATGAAATTTGGTTGAAGAAACAAAAGATTTATAAGGATTCAAGATTTCTTTTAAAGACCTCTTAATAATGGTTTCAAATTTGTTTAGCATTTGTTTAAAGATTTGCTACCATTAATATTTTTACAACTTATTAAACTCCAAAGTTTAAATTATCAACTACCAGTTGATATTATTGCAATTTATTTTTGTTTAGTAATCATATATTCATGCCTGAAAGCATTATTATAAACCATAATCCAATTTTAAAAGTTACATTTTATGTTTTTTGTTTGTTTTATTTATATCGTCTTGTTTCTCTTTCATTCAACATTGGTTATAATTCAAATGCTTTTCAAAAACCTTACAAAAAATTTAATTGTATTTAGATTCAATGATTTACTATAATCATAAGTATTAAAATTAAGAGGTTTATAATTACTTAATTTTTCTCAACATCTCAAAGATTCAACTTTTTATATGCATAATTAAAAATAAACTCATTATTTTGAATAAATTTTAAATTTACTGTTTTAAATTGGGACAAATGTTTAAAAATGAATTACAAGAGTCAATATATTAAAAAACATCAAAGTTAGCAATTACTTTGGGAAATTGTTCGGCAAGAAAAAATAAAGAGGGAAATAATCAAGTAAGGAAATATTAATTATTAATGCTCAGAGGGTTAGGAATTAACAACATTAATCACTGATATACATGCAAACCAGACAATAAATAACAGAAATATGAACAATATTAATTCCACTTTTCTTTTTTAACTTAGACTTTTCAAAAAGAACAAATGTATATATAGAAAATCAGAAAACCTCAACTCCTGATTAGAAACGTTAGTAACAAATCTCACCAACCCCCAACTTTATACATATAAACATGTCCTACCAATAAATTCTGAGACAAAAATTCAAAGTTTTTAAACAATAATTCCAGATAATTTTATGACTACAGATTTTATATTTGCTACACTCATTTTTCAATTAAAGACTATTTACATTAAAAGCCTGTTTAACTTAATACTTGTGATGAAACTAAGATTCTCAGCTATCTAATCAATGCCAAGTTACTGAGCCAAATATAAAAAATAATGTAAAAATATTTTTTCTGGGATACCTTTTCAAAATACAAAGGTTCCTTTTTTTTTTTTTGGACTACATTAAACAAAATAACTATGTAAACAATTATTTATCAAATACATTGTGTCACAATATATGTTTAAAACATTGAAACTGAAAAAATATTTATTTTCATAAATAAATTACTATTTTTGTTAAAGCTATTAGGTTAGTGCAAAAATAATGTTGGTTTTTGACGTTAAAAATACATCAAAAACCGACATTATTTTTGCACCAACCTATGATAAAAGAAAACTTAACATATTTTGCAGCATATAAGACACTTTATTTCTTCCCCCCTCCACAAAGAAAAAACTGATCCTCAAAATCAAGCTTGAGATCTATAAATTACACTGGTTTAATTATCCAGGTGACATTAGAATGAATATATATGGTATATTTTATCAATATATTTCATGTTAAATTTAGGGTGCATCCTATATGTTGCAAAATACAGTCATATTAATGAAATACCATTCCCCCTTAAATTTTGATAGATTCAAGGGGGGGAGTAATATCATAAACCTTATTCCACTTCTTTCAATAAACATTATTCACTTATACATGCAGACATATACACAAATAAACAAGTAGATTAGACAACATAAACATCAAAAACTATACAATGTATGGTGAAAGTTGGGATAAAATATTGGAAACTAAAGATGAATATGAACCTCTCAGATTGGTGACACATGTACAGAAAATAATATACTTTGATATTATTCAAAAGAAGATATGAGCATTCTATTGCTGATGAAAGAGGACACAAACATGCTGGAGAAAGAGAGGAAAGGAATAAAAAGAAATCATTTTTTATTGGAAAAAACTCTTTTTCAATTCCTCAGAAGCACAAAAAATATTTTGTATTAATTAAAAAGTTAACCAATTTTTAGATACTATAAATTTGTACTATTTGGGTACCGCAAATTTGACAAGTATAAAAACAAATTCTAAAGTAAGATTTTTTGTACTCTGTCTTAAATTGATAATAATCATTTTAATTCTTGTTTAATAAATCAAAAAGCTATAAATTTCATTAAATTATTTAGAAGCTAATCATAAATCCATAATACTCAATATCAAGTTATTGACAATGAGCTAAAAACACACACACCTGCTATCAAGCATTTAATCATTGTAACATTACGACTTTAAGCATTGAGAATTCAAAGTTTATTGTTAAGTTTTATACAATTCGTAAGTACTAAAAGTTTGGGATGGTTTTAAAACTGTGGTGATCAATGGTCAACCAAGCAAAGAGTTACAGACAAAAGAGGAGGGAATAATCTGCCAGTTAGCAGATATATGGACAAGTACAAACATAAAATAGAAAGAAAGGAAGGAAAGAAAGGATTGCATGTATTGCCCAGTTCTCACCGTTTTTTTCTTCACCGGCTAGTAAAGAAAAAAAAAGATAAATCATTTTATGTTTTATTACAAAATTAAATAATTCTACTTCATTGATAGAGACAAATGTATTAAATTTTACAGGTATTTTTTATAAGAGTGCAGATTATAAATAAACCTTTCCCCTTATAATATCTTGATGTATTTTCAAAGTTATAGATGCTAAGCTTCCAAAATTACTAAATAAGTCAAAACTTTAAAATGTAAAATACATTAATAGCTAATTTATCCAAAAGCAAAGAGTTGACAACTGCTATCTTCCTTTATTACATAAAGATTGCTGACAAGTTAAAATAAAAATACATTTAAGTTTCACATGCTCATATTTCTACCAAAATCCATTTGTAGTTTTTAACAAAATCCTTATATTTTTTTATATCAAAGAAAGAACAAAACACATTTTTTAAAAGGAAAATAAAAATTCTATGAAAATCTTCAAATAAACCAAACAATTTCCTATTAAAATTCAACATATTTTGGCTGTTTCAATGTTCTTCAATGATTTATGAAATAATCAGTATAATCAAATTAAAATCAATAAGTTAAAAAAATTGTTACAAATTTGTTTATAAATATGTTTTTTTTATTATCAAAATGCACAAACATTGGCAGTTGACAAATCTTTATTTTGTGTGTGTGTGTGTGTGCGTGCATGCATGCATGTATAGAGGATTTTTCCACATCAAATAGAAAAAAAACAATGCCTAATGAAAAAAAAGATGCCAAGTAATTGTTTGCCTTGATAATTTTTAACACAAAAAATACAATATCAAGATAATGATTCCCAAATCAACTTCTATGTTTGTAAGCCTAACTAAATTTTACTGTAATTAAAAGTAAAAGGTTGTTTCACATATGCACAGAAAGGGAAAAATTTTTTTTTTTAATTAAAAAAGATACAAAAACTAAAGCGTAATACATGAATTGTGTTCTAAAATATAGGAATAAATATTATACAGATATTTTTTTCGAGGAAATAAAAATAATTTTGACTTAGAAATATAATTAAATTTTTCATAGAGAAAAATGTTTTAAAAGATATTTCATTTTTTATTCTCTAATCAGAGTGTGCAAACCAACAAAACATATAGAAGTTATAAAATTTAGATATTTAAAACAAAAAAAAAAAAAAACAACAAAAAACCAATTAGCTACTCATGTTTTTCTTCCATTAAAATGATTAAATTCTCAAAGAATAAAGACAGATCAAAAATTTAGAAATTACATTTGGAATAAAGGCTGAAAATATGTAGATCTTTCTTTAAAAGATCTTTTGATATTTTCTGTTATCTTAACTGTTCAGTATAAGGTCACTGCTGAATAACCACAGCATTAAATTTAACAAGTTATATTTTTCCCATATTTTTTTTTTAATTAAAAATTTACTAGTTTATGGCAAGAGAATATAACTAACATCAGAATTAAAGAATATTTTTGTTATATTAGAAACACTGAATCAGTATCCATTTAAGGTAATTTCATTAAAAACTTCAGTTATTCTTAAAGAACAATTAGTAAGCCAAGAAAATGAATGAAAAACTAACATTCAGTTCCAGTTGCCTTTATTAAAACCATGTCTTAATTTGATGTTACTCAAAAATATAACAGTTGGTATTGTAATGTTGACTTTCAATTCAAAGTAAACATTACAATCACTACAGTATGAAAATAATTTAGGAATCAATGACAACATTAAATTTCTGTAAGAGAAACTACCACCTATAAAAACAAACAAAAACTGGATGTGGATAAGTAATGTGGGTAAATCTTTATAAATTTACAATATTATAAAGTAAAGTTAATTTGAACAAATGTTTAAATGTCTTTATATAAAAATTGAATCACATTCAGAAGTGATTAAATCTTCTGAGCGCTTATTGTATTCATCCATTACTTATAAATACAAGGGAAGGTAGTTTAATTTTAATCAAGTCTAATTCTACTTTCAACGCTTAATACTACTCTCTCGTTTGCACATCTACTTTTTGTTCAGAAATCAACTCCTTAACAAAACATTTTAGTGTTTAAATGTTTACATTGTAAAAATTATATACATAAACAATAACTTGAATCCTTGGAATTTGCCTAAAACAAAATGATAAAATGGGTTTTTAATAGTTAATCAAACGACAAGTAACAGATTTTAATGAAAAAATTAAAACTGTTCACTTAAATTTTTTATGTAAACATATCAAATAAATTCTTAATATGAGTAATTCTTATTTTAGCTTCAAAAACTTCTGGAAGAGGAGTGAATTTTTGCCTGAAAGTCCACCTTATTTTTTTCCTAAACTTCATATATGTGAAAATTTAATCATATATTGTAGATTTGATCAAATGCTTTCATGCATAAAGATTACTGAGGTAGAAGTAGTATTTTATATATGAAAGTCAACTAGGAAAAAGATTTTCATTGCATTTACATGTCTATTTCACATTATTAAACAATTTCGTACAATGTAAACCTCTAAGTATGATCACAATGAGCCAATCTTAATTTTCATTCATTTCATATTTTTTCCCCATTCAGTAACCCCTTGCATCTTAGTGGCTTTATTTCCTTGCTTGGGTTGGAATTATTGAAAAAAATAAATAAATAAATAAATAAAAATTACTTGATTTTTAAATTTATTTTGACAAAAACTTTTAGCCAAACTTTTGTATTAATCTATTTGACTGTAAATGTTTTGTAGAAATCTTATTCTTAAAAAAGAAAAAAAAATCAGCTATGGTTTAAAAGTCTTTTCTCTATTTATGGTAACATTTAAATTATTATTATCCCAAATATACTTATATCTTAAACACCATGATATTCCAACATGAACTAAAACTAAAATGTCAGCAAATATTATATTTCTTTATAGAAGAAAACAAGTATATTTTTAAAAATAATTTATGCAATAAGTTGAGTTACCATAGATTATCACAAATAAATAAAATACTTTGATAAAAATATTAAATGCAAATATTACCACAGACAAACTTATTTGATGCTGTTTTCTAAGACATCAAAAGAAATAATCAATTCTTAAAAATAAATCTTTCACTGCACAATTATCATTAACCAAAAATAAAAACCAAACTGAAGAATTATTGTCTTTTAATTTGTCTGTTAAATACAAAAAAAGCATCCAATGCTACAACTTACCTGTGCCCCAAGGTTAATTGGAGGTTTACTAAGCTCTGGAATGTCAACATGTTGGTCAGTCTGATACTGTTTCTGTAACAGTTTATCAGTTTCTTCATCTGTATCAAAATCTATAAAAGAAAATACAGATCACTAAGCATCTCATGTATTTTCTGTATTAGAGATAAATAGTCAAGTAATTTAAAGTGGAAATTTATATAAACACCAAAGTAAAATTGGTTTGACAGCATCTTTAAATATAAAACAAGATCAAACACCAAATAAAGTTACTTAAAGAAATCATGAGAAATTTGTCATTCTCCAGTGAAATAATCAAAGTCTTCAATCTCCAAGCACAGAAATAAATGATTAAAAAAAAAACAAAAAAAAAAAAAAACAATTGGATATATATTATCAAAAATTAGCAATTTCTTTTTATTATTCTAATATTAAGGGCATATAAGTGCTTTCACTTTTTGACAACCAAATCTGGAGAACAAAAAGATTTATGCTGATTAAATCTGTCTCCACAATACACACTATGTATGCTGATAAGTTCCATTTCAATATAGACTATCTTCTGAAACATTTAAAACAGGCTTCCATTACAAAGAATCTCAAAATAATATTTGGCTGAGTAATCAGTGAGAATCAAAAACTGTCAAATGTTTACAGAAAAAATTCTGGTGATTACTGTTACAAATACACCCATTGTACTAGTATTATTAAGTTTTAAAAACACATCTATATAATATACTATACATTTGTATTAATTTTTTACTATTATAAAGCAAACAGATATACAAAGTCAATCCTGCCCTGACTTGAACATTCAGCCTAGAGGTAACCAGGCAAGTGATATACCCACTAAACTAGCATTGAGCTGCATGAACAGCATGCTAAAATTAACTTGCAAATACAAAGTTAGGCAGAGCACACCAATGCTGGGTATAAATAATCCTATCATTTTTTATCCATATTTATATAATTGTAAAGACTCACATCTGAACCTAATAATAGTAAGGACCTAACAAAATTTGTTTTCATTTTTTGATGTTATAGATAGGTACCTCCACAAAATCACTAAAAAAAGAGCATAGCTTGATGAAAAAGATGCCAACCTTACTGAAAATAAAATTTCATCATCTAAATGCTTAAGAGGAAAGACCAAAGTTTTTTAAAATTATTTTAAAAAAATTTTTCCTTTTTAGAACATTCTAAATTCTGATTAAAAAAACCTTGTTTCTCTTTGTATCACCGGAACTATTGAAATAACATAGACAGTTTTTAGCACATCTTTTTGATATGACACGCATTAATTAGGAAAATCTTGCAAAAATATAAATAATTGTCAGAAGTTAATGAAACTTTCAGGAACTATTCACAGATGATCGAAATTATTATAAATATGTTTTTTTTTTTATGAAAGTCATAGCAGAAATATTTTTTTTTATATTTATTACCCCACCCATAACTAATTTTATGAAAACGCTAGAAATTCAATCGAGTCTTGTTTAATGATTACAATAGTTAAAAGCATGAGGCTTTGAGGAATGCAAGTCATGTTTTTTTTTTGTTTTTAATTGGACCCCCCACCTGAAAATCAGCTCTGAATTGTAACATACAAAACTCAATGAAACAAATATATTATTTAATTTCAAATGCTTTTATTTGCTTTTAGTTGTTTTTATGAATATGGACAATATTTTCTGAAAGCAAAAAATTTTTTCGATGAAAAATGAATTTTTAATACAATTATTTGTTATTTCTTAATTATAATAGATTTTTACATTTAATTTTTTAAAATCTTATAAAATTAGTTAAAAGCCACATCAGGTTTCCTAAGTCTCTTTTTACAATGCGCTAAAAAAAGATCTATCTCATGATAGATCTTTTTTTAGCGCATTGTAAATTGTATCATTTTGACTAATCAGAAGATCCACAGTAATTAAGAAATGTAATTTTGTGTTTATAATCAGGCTGTAATTATAACATACGGAAGACCAACCAGAATACAATTAAGTTGTGTTATTTGAGTTAAGCATTGTTCTCCGCTGTTAAGGCCTTTACTTTTGTGAAACACGTGTAGAAAAGTTAATTTGATTTCTCAATTTCAACTGAGAAGGGTACCTACAAGTATCAGTATCATCTTATGAAATTTATATGATCTTATTTTTATATTAATCTTAGTTATGACATTTTTCCATAAACGAAATATCAAAATGGATAATAAAATGAATGGAAATACAAATAACACAGTAAAATGTAGTAAATGTACATAAAATTATAGTATTTTATGTACACTTCTGATAAAATTTCATAAGAAAGGTAGCTATAAATTAATTAGATACCTTTCTTATGAAATATGAAATTTAATCTCACTCTTAACAGTCTTATTTTAATTTCCTTATAATATATTTTCCATAAAGCATCGTAAATGTAAAGGTGAAAGCTAAGTACAAAAAAAAAAAAAAAAAAAAAAAATCAGAGCACTGAAAGTTTTCCTTAAAAATAACGAGGTAAATAATTTGTTCACTTAAATTTAAATTATTTCACTTTTCTCTTTCTGTAGAACAAATTAGCCTTACGGAATCTGTCAATATGTCATTCATCACCTGTCAAGTGACACGAAAGTTTATGACCTGCTTTGTTTTATTTTCAAATTACATCTTTTCGGCGCAGAAGCTAAGTTAAGCTTGGTTCAAAATATTTTAAATAAACATTATAATTTCCGATTTTCTTAAAATAAGTTTTGAAAAAATGATAATTGATATTTAAAAGAATTTCAAAGTGAGATTTCCAGTCTTATAAAATGGAAAAAAATGGTCAATTTTGCTGACTAAAAAAAACAAAAAAAAAAAAAAAAAAAAAAAAAATTTTAAACGAAAATTTCAGACGTGCTAGGAACGATTAAAAAATGTGAAAAAAAATACCCCAAAAATACTTTGATCTTTCCTCTTAATAATAACAAACATTTAGATGATAAAATTTTGTTTTTGTCAAGTTTGGCGTCTTTTTCATCATGCTATGCTCTTTTTTTAGTGATCTCATGGAGGTACCTATGTCATAGATAAATTAGTAAATAATCAAGTAGTCAATTTTCCTTTCCAAATAGTATACTTTTATATTAAAAAAAGGTGAATAAATTCAATGGTTAATTAATATTACTATTTTTCTACATAACTAGTTATTTTCTGTCCTATCTCCAAATATATTTGAGAGTGCTTTAACATGGGGTTAGCAAGCTAATCTTACAGACCACTAATGAGTTTAGGGTCTTTATATCATACTAAGGTAGGTTTAGCAAAATATAGAAGCATATATTTGATTAAAATGCATTTTGTCACTTATATATCCTTTGTATGAATGTAAAGTTGCATTAAACAACAAAAAAAACATAGGCTTTCAATAGAAAAAAAATGTAACTGACAAGCATAGTTAAAAAATCAGTATCAAATATATCTTTGCAGCATAGAAAGGCTCAAGAGTACATAAAGTAGAAAATCAATTGCCTTATTTCTCCCTATGTTTTAGATAACTTTAGTATGATTATATATGAAAGAAAAACCTAATAGAAAAACATTAAAAGAAAATTTTAAAGCATACTTGAAATAAGCTGGAACTATGAATATAAAAGAACATTCATTCTTTAAACTGTGAGATTACAAATGTTAGTTTAATAAAATATTTGCAAATGATAGATGAGCAGATAAAGCTATGAGTTTCAATTCCTAGTTGTCATTTAGTGACTATAAAACAAACTATATTATAGAGAGCATTTCTGTAACATCAAAACATGCTGCACCTGATAACAAAATTTTGATTCTATTAAAAATAAATATCCAATAAGTGATACATTATTTGGACTATTGTCCTCATCTTTGTTGCCATATTTATCACAACGTTTCGGCCGTTGTACACTCCGGCCTTCTTTAGGTGGTTGGAATTTCGAACTGGGGTAGACTGTTTTATTTGCTCACTGGAGTAGACTGTTTTAGTTCCACGTGCCATGTTTGATGGATGTCAGTTATCAGTTATCTGTTAATTTCCCTCTGAAAGTTCTCCACTGCCTTAACAGGATATTGAACTCACATTCTTTGGGTCCTAACCAACGCCTTTATCCACTGTGCCATGTGTCCTTGAGGACATCTGGGTATGAATTTCTGGGTAATATAAACCTAATGTCTTCAGCAACCATTTTTACCGGTGCTCATATTGCAATTTTGCTGTTATCATTGCATGTTTTTTTTTTTTTTACCAGAGCTCATATTGCAACTTTATTATCATTGCTTTTCTCTGGCACTCCTTATTACTGGTTCCCATATTGTGTTTATGTCTATGCTTGGTCGGCTCAGGAGATTCACCGGACAGTATCTCAATTTCAACTCCCACCATCCATACAGCGTAAAGAAAGGGATCATCCATTGCTTACAACACCAAGCAAAAGTCATAAGTGGCGACCCAGAGACATTAGATAAAGAATTGGTCAGTATAAGTAGTACCCTACAACGTAACAACTACCCTGGGTACATGGCAGCCCCCAAAAACTGGGATAGGTGGGCACAAGAGGAGGAGGACAACAACACTCAGAAAACAGTGTGCCTACCTTATGTGAAGAGGTTATCAGAGAAAATACAAAGGATCTGCGGTCCATATAACATCAGGACAACCTTCAAATGCTTGACGACACTTCGCAGATATCTCTCTTGAGTGAGACCCCCCCATAGAGGAGAACATGACTAAAGACTGTGTGTATTCTATCCCATGCAACTGCGGAAAGGAATATAAAGGAGAGACAGGCCGCCCCCTCAAAGTAAGGCTTCAAGAACACCAGAAAGCTGTAACGCGAGGGGAAATAGAAAAATCAGGCATGGCTGACCACATGTGGAGAGAGAAGGGAGATCACCGCCATCTGTGGGATCAGGTTGAGACCATAGACAAAGAACACCATTGGAAAATTCGTAAACTTAAGGAATCAGCACACCAAGTATAGAAATAAACAATATGGGAACCAGTAATAAGGAGTGCCAGAGAAAAGCAATGATAATAAAGTTGCAATATGAGCTCTGGTTAAAAAAAAAAAACAAAAAATGCAATGATAACAGCAAAGTTGCAATATGAGCACTGGTAAAAATAGTTGCTGAAGACATTAGGTTTATAATACCCAGAAATTCATACCCAGATGGCACAGTGGATAAAGGCATTGGTTCAATCCAGTGACAGGACCCAAAGAGTCCTGTGAGTTCAATACCCGGTTAAGGCAGTGGAGAACTTTCAGAGGGAAATTATAACTGATAACTGACATCCATCAAACATGGCACGTGGAACTAGAACAGTCCACCCCAGTGAGCGAAATAAAGGGTTCAGTTCAAAATTTCAACCACCTGAAGAAGGCAGGAGCGTACAACGGCCAAAACGTTGTGATAAATATGGCGACAAAGATGAGGACAATAGTCTGAATAATGTAAATAATGTACATAATACCTCATCTCAGAAATATAGACAGAATCCAATAAGTGATACAATACATATTAACCAGAACAGCATGATCACCAGCATAATGTGACTATTTTATAATCTGGTACAAGAAAAAAATCTGGAATGACTATTTTATAATCTGGTACAAGAAAAAATATTATGACCAATTAAAAATTCCTCTAGATCAACTTGTTCTTGCTAAAACTTTTATCATGGTAGATTAATTGTAAACAAAAAGAAATTTCTTGTTAGGAATATATAATACTAGTAGAAAGAAACTCAAATATTTTTATCACTCAATTGATATTTATATGATTTGGGCAACAGAGACTATAGTTTATTCTCTGCTTTAAGACTCACTCTCTCAAAAAAAAAAAAACTAAAGGGAAAAGTCTTACCAACTTCAATGAAATATCAATCAGAGTTCAGAGTTTTTCAAATTAAGTTTTTAATATGCTTAGCACCAAACGTTAATTGCATAATACCCGTGACCTTTTGAAACTTATAGCTTCTCTTCATTTTGTCCTTTAGAAACTATTTAATCCCTATTGTTCTATTCTTAACATACAAATAAATGTTGGCATTCAAGGTGTTAATAAAAATTATAGATTAAATCAGAAATAATTATGAGTTTTGAAACTTTAAAAATTATTTTATTCGAGTTCATTTGTTTTCATTTCTGAAAATAATACCGAGTGAGATTGATTTAATCTTAACAAAAAACAAATAACATTTAAGTAATGAGCAATTCTCAAGGTTTCATTATAATAAATATTCTGGTTACAAAATGCCATTTTTAAGTTAATTTATTTTCTATATTAACAAAAAATATATAAATGCTAAAAATTAAGTTTACTTAAAACTGGTGACAAATCTTTTTCCTAAGTTAAAATTATATTAATTCAAGACAGATTAGTTAAAAAATTACTAACCAAATATATGAAAATAATCAATAATTATTATTAAATATTTTATTTTATAATAGAAAATTGTAAATGTCATGTAAAGTAATTTTTGTACTAAGCTGAACAAAGACTAATTACTAAAATATATTAACTTTTATAATTTCATAAAATATGCTTAAAGAAAGGGAGTTTATAAAAAAAATATTTGTTAAATATTTAGAACTGAAACAAAAAAAAAAAAAATATCAAGATTGGAAATTTTTACCTTGGCAATTTTCTATTGAAAAATAAATTAAGCTCAGGTGACAGACTGAGTATTCAAATGAGTATAGAGCAAAAAATGTATTTATTATTGATGACCTATAATTGAACAGAAAACAAGTTAACTAAACTTCTTGCATTAGTAACAAATATGTATTCATCTATTTAGAAACAATGAGTAAAATATCAGTATCAAGACAAAACAGTTGATTTTTAATATCAATACTTTCAAAAATAAAGCATCAATAGAAGAGAACATTTTTGCCAATAACCATAATAAATAAACACCCAGTGTTCACAATTGTCAGCAATGATGTAAACAGTCATTCATTACATATTAACTTTATATTTTTTTAAAAAATGTATCAAAAGGATAAATACCCATAGTAAAACATAAAAACAGTACAAGTTGTAAAGCTATTAAAAAGTTAACTCTTCACTTTAATAATAAATTAAATATTAAAATTTTATATTTTATATATATTATAAAATGAAAGCAATTAAAGAATAATTAAACAAATAAAATTCCCCAAATAGTAAAAGTAAAAATGTATTGGTATAGGTAAAACAACGGACAGGTTTTCTTGCCTATAACTCTCAGAAACTAACACCAACACATTTTTTTCAGTAACAATATTTCCATATCTCAATAGTACTGAATCCTTATATCAAAATATCCCCTCTGTCTTATAATAGTTATTACATTTAGTATAGGAAATGTGTATGCATATATAATATTGAGACAGGGGTAGTATTTTCATAATATAACATTATTTTAAGAGAAAAAATGTCTATAGTACAACTATTAAGATCATTACAATTAAAAAGCAATCCTTGTATAGTAATTACTGTATTAGAAAAAGTAACTCAAGCTACATAAAAAACAAATATTACGTTTTCAGAATAGTAATAATATTTAAACATCTTTAATAGCTACTGTTTAATGATTGCCATACTGCAAAAAGGTTATATATTAAAAATACTTTTTACTTGTCAAAGAAAATGGCATATTAGAAAACAAAGGATTAAAATTCTAAATAATTAAACTATTGCCACAAGCAATTTTTCTTTTATTTTTGCATCCTTAACAATGTATTTGTTTCCTTATCAAAACAATCAAAACATCCTTAATGTATTTGTTTCCTACTATTAAAAAATTCTACAAGATATTTTCATCTTATGAAATTATCTGAAGAAAAATAACATCCCTCTTTATGGGAAAAGGAAGAGTTAAAAGAGAAGTCAGTTTAATGTACAATTTGTGTATTATTCTTATGTATCATTGTTCAAATAGTCTATCATCAGCAAGGATTTGTTGAGCATAAACTCTTCAAATTTTTGCACATTGCTAGTTAAAGACCAACAATAACCTACACACATTGATTTATCCATAAAAGTCAAGGGTAGAAAAGATCACCAGAATAGGTTTCATTTTTGTATTCAAAACCTTCAAATTAATAATGATTGATTTCTCTTATTTTGAGTTTTGTTAGTCACAAAGTGAACAAAGAGAAAGTGTTTATAAATAATAAACATTAATCACACCCACTAAAAATCAAACTCAATAAACAGCTGACAGTACAACTGTCTACAAATATTGAGACATCTATATTTTCCTATATCTTCACATACAGTGGAATAAAAAAATTAAACATGAAAACTCTTTAGTACACTTCAAGGCTTTGAGAATATGAAGTTAAAAAGACAAGACTTCTCACAGAAATTTTCTCTCCTGTTTCAGGAAACCAGCTTTAAGCTCAATATTTCTGAGAACCTTTTCATAAATAATTTCCTTCAAACTTTGACAGATTTTCAAAGGGATTCAAATGAAGATGTTGATTTGTTAGAAACAATGTAGTACTACTTCAATGGCTGCCTTGCCTTTATCATATTCTTCAATATCATTCTCTCTTGGAAGATCTAACCATTCATATTTACCTGTTATGCCAAAGATAATACATAAATTACTTTATTCATGGTTCCTTCAGTCATAATCTTATTTCTTGCATTATAATATATGCAACTGTCTTGTGATTTTAGTTTCACCTGTCTAAGCATTAACTGACTTGTCTAAATTTATTTTTCTCCTGGTAAATTTTCCTGTACTTCATCATTAAAGAATTTTTGTAGCATACAGGATTGATTTAGTGATTCTAATGCATGGCATCATTAGTAATTACTTTGGCAACTAATGTTCCAGCTGTTTTAAGTTCTCTTTGGAGAGTCATTGGCATTTTTTCCTTTACTTTCCTTGTTATATAAGACAACACACTGAGGAAGTTCTTTAGTGGACTAAAATGTTTTCCATTTTTTATCCAATCGTACTGACCAGATTAATTATGTTCTTAATAATGTTTGTCACATAAACTACTATAATGTTGCTTTAAAAATTCCTGTAATAATCAGCCAAGATATAGAAATTGTCCCCTAGGAACCTTTCATCTAAACAGATTAAGTTTTTTGTTGCAAACTAGAGCAGAATTACTGAAAATTGAAATCTGACATGGTAGCAAATACTAGGCTGAAATGAATACTTTCAGATTTTCATTACTTTTATTTAAGTCAGATTTATCTAGATAATTTAGCTATCATAACTTATGCATATAACAGAGACTTCATTTCTCACTTGGTGTTTTACTATAGTAACTTTGTGCTAGACTAAGGTAAACTGTGAAAGAGATCTCATAAACCTACCCAGCAGATCTTTTAGGTAAAGCAACACTTTGAAATATTTCAATTTATTTTAAAACAGTACACTTATCCTTGATCTAGCAGTTTACAGCACAACAGGATTGAATTTCTGCAAAAATGTAACAAAAATAATAGTTATTAATATGAAATATCCATTATTGCCTTTCTCACAAATGCTAAATACAAGTAAACAAATAAATTGAAGAGAAAGGAGTAAAATGAGAGAAAGTGGTGGTAGTAGTAGTAGTCAATATAAATATACATTCTCAGAACTAAGTGCAACAATTACAAAAAGAGCAATTTGAAATACAATAATTGATAAGAAAAAAATCCAATTGCCAGTATTGAATTTTGTGTAAGAAAATAATCAGCAGAATCTGACATGTGAGAAATGATGGCCAAGTGGGTGGGACAAGTGATAACAGATGAGAAGAAGAAAAATACAATATAGAAGAGAGAGAGAGACAAAAGAAATTGAACCTGTGAAATAAAAGATTGTAGAACAGGCAGAAAATGCCCTCAAAGAAAGAAATGAACAGGAATAAATGATACAGAGATAAATTTGAGACTAAGTTAAGAGAATTTTCTTCAAATTTGTAAGAACAAAAACAGAAAAAGAATTGAAAATTATTTTCTTAATATTACATCATGAAAATGTCTTAATCATTTCGTGTAATATCTTACATGCTTGCCAACAGTATCTGATAAAATGTTTATAATTTTAGATAAATGAAAAATGAACTTATTAAAATGTATACTAAGTACAAAAGGTTTAAATTTCAAACATTTGGGTTGCTTTCTGTAAGTTGACTAATGACACATCAAAAATAATTATTTTACCTATTGGTGTAAAATGGCTTAGCAATCACCAATTAAAGCTAAGAATATCACCAAAAACATTTTAAACAGTTTTGTTACATGAGAAACAAAAGACAAAATGTAAAAAAATGTAAAGTTTGTAATAAATTAAAAAGATTTAGACAACTTACAGGCTGCTTTCCTTTTGATTTCAAAAAACAATTTCTTAGAATGTTTAAGCTATAAATGACTCATTCAGTAATGAAACTCTTTGAAGATTTTACAATTTACGAGTTTTTTTTATAACTTACTTTCAGACATTATGCTAACATCTTATTGTCTTCAATGGTGTGAGTAATTCAACAATTGGGCTATGGATAGCAATATTGGAAGAATTTCAACTGCATTTCTAAATACAGATGCAGTCAATAATTAATTTTTTTTTTTTACTGGGTTGGAACAAAAGTTCATAGCATTTTTCATTAGGTGACATTTGAATGTGATTTTGTTTCATATATGACTAAAATTCACAACATATATACATATTCTGAAAGGTGACATTTTGATACATCTTTCTATGATTAGTATGTGGATTATAAATTTTAAATATTTTGACATTAAAAATGAAAATGGAGGAAAATGAGATGCATTTATGTCATTTGATGTTCTTTTATTTCTAGAGAGGAAAAAATAAGCAAAACACTGTACAAACAGCAAAAAAGATATAGGCCATTTATGAAGATGGTGCCATAGCTGAGAGTACTGTTCAAAAGTGGTTGGCTAGGTTAAAAAGTGGAAATTTTGATGTGGAAGACTGAGAATGTTCAGAAAGGCTTGCAGTCATTGGTGATTAAAAATAATCCAGGCCACATTACATTGCAGAGATACTCCACATATCTCATATGAATGCTGTACAACATTTGAAAACACTTGGAAAACACTATGATGCTTGGGTGCTTCACAACTTAAATGGAGAATAAATTTAATAGACTGCATTTCCATCTACAACTCTGTTGAAGTGCAACAAAAATGACACATTTTGGAAAAGAACCATCATAGGCAATGAAAAATGAATTGTTTACAACAATGTGGAGTGAGAAAAAGTTCTAGGGAAAAAGAAATGAGCCACCGTTAATCACTCCAAAAGCTGGTCTGCATCCAAAGGTGATGTCTGTATCTGGTGGGATTGGAAAGGCATTATACATTACAAGCTCTTTCCACAAAATCAGACATTGAATTCAGACAAGTACTGTTCAATTGAACTGATTAAAGGCAGTAATCTATGAAAAGCGCCTGGAATTGGCCAATCAGAAAGATGAAAACCTGTAAAAATCAGATCTGTTCATCACCCAAAGAGATGCCAAATTCTGCAAAGAGGGAATCATGAAGCTGCCTCATAGATGGCAAAAAGATAGAACAAAATAGCATTTGGTTAAAAAAAATCTATATACAAATATCCAAACATTGTCTTTAAAATTCACTTAAAAATTGCAACAAATTTTTGTTCCGACCCAATATATAAACACTTAATGACGAAAAGAACAAAAAAAAATATGAGGATAAATATGTAAAACTAAAGTTGTGAGTTTACAAATTATAAACTTAGCATTTAGGATGAAAAAATATCAATTTTCAACATTTAGTAACATAAATGCAAAGAGAATATTCTGCAAAGGTAGTGTTACTGCAGGGAAAAGTGACAGAAAAGAGAACAGCCATAAGACAAGAGAAGGTCTCTCTCACATACATATACACCCCTCCCAGAAAGGGAGGACTAGTCTAGCTGTGGTGACCACTCACAGGTAGCAGAGCTGTGGTAAGTTAGGGGTGAACCATCATCTTCATCATCATAGTCTGTACTGCTTAGAGAAATGACTGTAACATTGGAAAACAAAAAAGAAAAATGCAAAATAATAATAATGTCAATAGTAATCAAATGTGAAAGCAAAAAGATGCTTTTTAATACGAAACAACACATGAATCAATGAAGTAAAAAAGTGTCAGAGGTTAATGAAAGAGGGACAAAGGTTAATGAAAGAACAATATGAAGCAAAAGTGCAGGACAACAGAATGACCATGAAATAAGAAAACAAAAACAAAAAACTGAGTAGACAAAAAGGAAAGCTTTAAAATAAATATTAGATATAAGGAATGTGTTTCTGCGTCAAAGTAGACAAACAAAATGTGAATAGCAAAGTTAGAAACACAGCCTAAATGAGAGAAGATAGTCCAATAGTTACAATCAAAAATTTAAAATATACACATACAATAAATATATGGATGCATGAATATCTTTAAATTGAGAAAGGCAGATTAAACATCTTCAAATACAAAATAGATTTTTAAAAATACTTCATACCAAAAATTGCAAGCAACTTGTTTTCAACAGATGAAATTTAGATTTAATTTCAAAACACCATAGTAGACAGATAACATTGTAATGGTTAAATTACCAAAGAGATTTTTTTAATACATAAAATTTTTTATCTAATGTTTTGAAAATTTCAAAATAAGTTCTTTAAGAAATAAATTTTAAGATAGGAGGTAAATATGAAAAACTTATCATTTAAGTGAGAACAAAAAACTAACTTATAATCTACAAAATATATTAATGATTTTAGAAGTTAATTTTGAGGTAAAAAGCTCATGTTGAACTACATTATTTTCAGAGTAGTATAGTCTACATAAAAATATTATATACATTTATTTATATGAAGTTACTTCCCTTAAGTTACCAGATGCTATTAGACTGAATTGATTATATATGCAGAAAAAAATGCTATAGATTTATGGCAATTACATCCTATGACATGCATCAAAATTTAGTTGCTTCCATCGTAATTTCCTTTGGAAACTATAGTCATCAAAAACATTTTATGAAAAAAGTTTTAGACTTAATCTTAAAAATTTTATATATAACATACCCTAATTAAATTTTAAAGATATCACCAAGTGTCCTAATAGAAGACATGGGAACAAAAGAAAAGAGAAATACTAAGACTGTATAGCCACCTTATTGTAGAAAAGAACAGGACATAATCAGCTAAGTGGCAAATTTCATGTGTATTAAATATATAGAAGAGAGAGAGAAATTTATTATAAAGTCCTCATGTATAGCCAGCTTTGACATTGGACAAAGGACTGTTGGATGGCCATTGCTCAGGTATAAAGAGTAACCTCTCACTTGTCAATGTACCTCATAACTTTGAGCAAGTTGCCCTAGATAGAAGTAACTGGAGATATTTGTGCCAGTGTGACATCATAAATTTCAAAATCAGTTGTATTGACCAGCTAAGAGATGAAAGACAACAGCGAAAAGCATCAGCAAATATTCCTGTGGTTATGTCCCAAGATCCTTGCTGCTGCACAATATGTGAACTTACATGCAGGTCAATAGCAAGACTAAAGTGTCACATACAACATAAAAACTGAATGAGTCTGTCAGATCGCCATACATCGAAATTGACAAGCGAGTCCATCATCTTTCTGCATTCTTTTGAGGTTTCTTCTAGACTCAATGAAATACTTAATTATAATTGTCTCAAATCCTCCTAATAATTTCTATCACTTGTATATACTTGCTTGAACCGGCTTCTAATGCTCTGGATGGAGAGGCTTGGGGATAGTAGTCATGGCTCGTGGGGGCACAGTGCTATGGGAAAGGGAAACTCGTATGAATTCCAGCATGGAATATGTGATCGAGCAGTGCTACATTGAGTCTAATTCACTACCTCTTTGTTACCAAGGCCCATTGGTACAGTTGGTATGA
The DNA here is from genome assembly GCA_963932145.1 of Acanthosepion lycidas. Classification (NCBI taxonomy): domain Eukaryota; kingdom Metazoa; phylum Mollusca; class Cephalopoda; order Sepiida; family Sepiidae; genus Acanthosepion; species Acanthosepion lycidas. The sequence goes on from OZ010608.1 coordinate 62,340,657, forward strand.
CATTTGCCTGATAACGTAACTGTCCAGGTTCCAATTCTCAGTAGTGGATGCACACTTCTGATGAGTCCCAAATATAGGAAGAAACAGCCATCCAGTGCTTTCTGCATTCTGTTGAAGTTTCTTCTAGACTCAATAAATTACTTAATTATAATTATCTCAAATCCTCCTAATAATTTCTATCATATATATATATATATATATATATATAATTTTATCATATAGACAAAACTATTTTACTCACTACAAAGATGCAACTTCATTTGAGTGCATTTCAACTGCACTTCGACGGGTGAGAATTGAAAATGGTTATGAACAATCCTGCTTGTGGGCAAGCCGTATGTGAAACATCACTTCCTTTTTTCCATTTGTTTGAGAAGAAAAATATACATTAAAAAAAAAATAAATAAAAAATAAACAGTGAAGAATTGATTGGGTGTTTAATATTGACTGGTCTGTTGAAATTTTTTGCCGATAAACACCAGCCGAAAGTTTCCACAGACCAGTCAACATTAAACACCCAATCCATCCTTCACCAAACTGTTATCAACAAGCACTATTGTTTTACTCCATCACCTGTTTTTTTTATGTATATTTTTCTTCTCAAACAAATGGAAAAAAGAAAGTGACGTTTCACATACGGCTTGCCTACAAGCAGGATTGTTCATAACCATTTTGATTCTCACCTACCGAAGTGCAGTTGAAATCCACTGAAACGAAGTTGCATGTTTGTAGTGAGTAAAATGGTTTTGTCTATATGATAAAATTATAATAAATAAGTAATTATCACTCTACTATCGGTATCAAGCCCTCTTTTGGATTAATGCTGTGAACATTGGAATTTATATATTACTTTTGTTCTCATCACATATATATATATATATATATATATATATTACACACACACGTGTGTGTGTGTGTGTGTATACATACAAACAAACAAGACAAAATAAAAAACATAATCCAGATATATAAATCCCGCAAACAGTAGAAATGACCTATGATTCATTATTTCTTGCAAAAAATTTAAAACTCAAAACATCTTGATTACTAACAAAACTTTTCAAAAGAAACTTTACAAAATAATGTTGTATATCAATTCACCTATCCCTAGAAAAATGGTGTCTGTTAATAATTAAAAAAAAAACATCAACATATATTGGTCATATCACATTTCTTTTAAAATTCACTCATTACCTTGCCAAGTGCTACATATAAAAGTTTAACAAATTCATGGCACCACCTTTTAGTCAGATTATGGTTGACAATGCAACAGTACACTACTTATCCAAATGCAAAGAATAATTATAAATTTTGGTGGCTCTACACATCAATAAAATTTGTTTCAATCTTGGTGAGTATATATTAAAATGCTTTTGAAGTGTAAGGTCATTTCAGATGATAAAATCTATTCAGGCACCAGTCACCATGTTCACTTCAAACTGGACCATTAATAATAAATGCTCCACTGACTTGTAACTTCTTTCTTTGAAAATTATCAACTATGGTCAAAAGTATTTGGATTGGAACATTATACATCAAACAACTTACCCAACACCAGAAGAAACTTATCAAAATGCTTAACAGACATTCCTAGTCCATTCTATTTAATAAAATATGTTTAAATGAAGGATCTTTGCTTAACATACTAGGTTTAAAATGTTTGCGTTCATGAATGTGGTGGGAAAGTAGAACTTGCAAAATTGCTGCAACCTTTAAAACTTGCTATTAATGCAAAAGGATATTAATAAAACTCATACAATATCAAAATGAATATTTTATTCAATTATTTTCAATTACAAACTCAACATGACATCAAAAAATTATACAACTTTAAACCATGAAATCCAGAGACATCTTAGCCCAGTCCTCTTTTATGGCAATCGTGGCAGTAGCCTGCCCCGCCCCCACTCCATACAACAGTCTAGCAAATTCATGTCTAGGCCAGAGGACAGCCAGAAATCCACTGATTAAAAAAAAAAAAAAAAAAAAAAAAAAAAAAAAAAAGAAAGAAAATTCAGCCAAATTAGCTTTTCAGAACTTATGCATCTTCCTACTGCCTGGAAGGACTGTCCTGGGTCAACACTTAGTTGCCCTCTGGATTGTTAGCAAATCATGGTACCTCAGGACATTGTAATAGGCAGCAGCACCCATCTTTTCTCAAAATTTGCAAATGAATAGGGTCATCATTTTCCTTTCAGAGGCAACAATACCCAAGACCTGGATGTTTTGTCCTGAAGGTGCCCTTGACATCAGTTCCTGGTTCCACAAGATACCAGTCATTTTTAGCAGTTCAAAACAGCACCCACCGAGTAAATTTTTCATCAGAGAATATGTCAATAGTGGACAGACGATTTTTTTCTTGAACCTTTCCAATTTCCTGAACTTTGTGAAGAGGGGCCTTGGCATCCTGGTGTCATTAGGCACAACAGTTCTGACAGTTTAGTGAGGGGTCTACTTTTAGCTAAACAGCTATCTTATATTCTTGTTGACCCTGCTTACTGCCCAGCTTTCTCTGGATGTATTTGCCCATGTTGATGGTTTTCATGACATTGTAGACTATGTGCAAAGACAACACCAACTATGTTGGGTATGCTTTTAGAGTCAATTTGTGCACGAAGCAAGTCTGACACTATGTCATTTGTCAATTTGTGGAGACCTTTTCTAAAATATTCCTGAAAAATAAATGTGTATTAATAGCTGGCAGGATACACTGTCTTACAGCTGGTATACTTGTTGGGCAGTTAGTGAGAAATCTTATATTAAATTTTACTGCAAGTTCTGCTTACACATTATTATATAGTACTTTGAGTGACTAAACATGATTAACAAGCTAGTCTCAAATCATTATCACTGAGTAATGAGTATGAGTTATAACATCACTAGGCAACCCGTATTTGCAGCATTCTTTCAAAACTAGGCAAAGTGTATATATATATATATATATATTACAAGTACTTTATGTGGAACTAACCTATTATTCATGAGAAATTCCTATATCAAAATCAATATTCTCAAGCAAAAGAAACACAAAATGAAAAACAAAACAAAAATTATTAAGAGTAATATATGCACTAAAGAAAATGTTGGGGAGGGGTAGCTTGCCATTAAAAAATTCTGTGTTGATTTTTTAATTTACAAAGAATTTTCTATTCATACCAAAAAGAGAAAAAAGAAATCAAATATATAATTTAAAAACTATATTAGTTAGCAACATTCAAAATAAAATAACCCAGTTTTAAATAGCATGTAAACTGATTATATAAAATATGCATGTAAATTTCACTAGCAACCAGAATGCATGTTGCTACAGATTTGATAGAAGCCATAAAGCAAAAGTGATGCACTTTTAAAAGCAAATGAAGATATAAACAAAGCAAAAAGACCACTGCAGTTGATAAAACATTTTTATTCTGGATTGTGATTATCTGTTTTATTTACTTCTAATCTTTTGAGCAATACAATGTATCTATTCTTATGTTATTGATATAATTGTGAGAATTACAATTCTAGCTTTAAAATAATTAAGTGGAAAAGCCTTGAACAAATAAATGAAAAACTTCAAATGATAGAATAGAAGAAACAAAAATTTATGAGTTGTTAATCATTTAAATTTCATTTGTTATTTTTCTAGTAGCAGAAATGCAAAATCATAATACTAAGATTTATATGTAATTGTAAACATTATTGAAAAATTAGATTTTGTACACTTCATAGAAAATCTTTATTTCATAGGATTCTTGTATATACATTTTCATGTACAATTGTTATCTCAGATTAGAAAGTTTCCTCAACTCCCCTGCCTGTTAATATAATTACAAAGTAAATTGAAAACTCTTCTGTACTTGTAATATGCTATTTTTCATGCTAATGTGACTGTTCTGGCCTGGACTACATCTGTAATTAAATTACAGATGTAGTCCAATAAATTTTAACTCATAAAACCTAACATTAGAGTATACTCATTTAAAGCAATATAATTTTAAAATATTCAGTTTTGTTTCCTCTATTCCAAATGCAATCTCCTGCACAACTTTTATAAAAACTAATTCAGCCATTTTGAAATGGTAAGAGAAGCATCCATAAAAATCAAACTGCATATTCAATAGACACTAATATAATAAAGCTTCACAAAATTTTTATCAATAAATTAAACTTTTAAATCCTCAAATTTATCAGCCAAAAATCTACAATTAAAACTTTTTAAACTTCAATATAGGTGATTTTATTTAATTAGTTTTACATATAATGTTTGAGAAAATGCCACCTTAATAGAAAGAGCCTTACTTTTTGCAAACATCAGTTTGTGATTCTTCACAAACAATGCAGCAAGTGACACACTAGTTGTATACAGGTTCATCTATATGCCTTAATCTAAACAATTATCAATGTTATTCACTGCTCTCTTACTTTATCCTCTTCTGCTAAACTGTTTATTTATATCATGTCTACAATCTTTACTTGAAATACAGTTTTAAAAGACACTTATCAGCAAGATGGCTAGCACTTCCACAACACCAGCATTCACAGGTCTTTGACGACCTAGGAATAGGACTCTCATATTCATATCCTGTCTTCTCTTGTGAACTTTGAATAGCCTTGGAAATTTTTTTTTTTTTAAACTCAAAGGCCAAATATTTTGTGACTCCAAATGCCACAAATATTTTGAGGACTTTCTCTATAATCTGTGTTCTCTTACTGAACTATTATTGATTAAATTAGCCACTAAAATTGCACATCTTGGACATGTTCTAGGTACTGTGACATGCTGATAGTTATTTATTGTTCATCCTATTCTGAGAATAGAACAAAAATTGCTCATAAATTTTATTGGGAATAGGGTTAATAGTCTGTCAGATGTTTTCTCCCTCAGTATTATCCAATATACCTAACAGAATTGTGTATGTGAAAATATGACACTAACAAAAAAAAAAAAAAAAAAAATTTTAAACAGTCTACAAAATTCCAATCTTCCTCATTATTCCACTCAGTTATAGTCCCAAATAATGACATTTTGCTAGTAACTCCAAATTCACAAATTTCAGCATTCATCTTTTCCCCTCTTCTCACTGCAATTTCATGAAAAATTACCATTTATGAAAACAGATTATTTATATTCTCACAATAGGTTATATCCATCCACAAAACTGAGGACAGATAACAAGTCTATCTATAACAAATAGTTTACAAGTCAAAATTTTAACTTTAAAATTTTTTTAAAAAATCCCAAACTAAGAATTTCATTTTGTTCTGGGTGAAATTTAACTACAGAATAAAAAATTAAAAAAATGAGTAGGAAAGCTTGCCTAACATTCTCTGTGCCTTGACCAAACAATCATAAATATTTCCTACTGAAACTCATATTTGATGAAATAACTCATTTACTAGAAAATTTACAAAATAAAAAAAATGCTGTGCAAATAAGTGCCTTTATTTATATCATATTAAATTGTTAGATGATATCATATCCCCAAACCAAATAACACTTTCATAAACAGTTTATACTCTTGTATATGGGTATCATATTCAGAATTTTATGTTAAAATAATAGACTGAATTTGCATATCTACTGGCTAATGTTTGGTATTATTACCACAGTAATAACAGAGACAATTTTAAAGCAACTATAGGCTGAAAACAAAACGTTTACTTTTCTAGCTGCTCAGTTTGTACCCCCAATTTAAAACACTTTAAACAACATGAATAAACAAAAGAATTTTGTTGGAAAGCAACAAAGTTATTAATAAATTAAAGCATGCCCATTTCAAGAAAAGTTAAAATTATTTTGTCCAGAAATCATGCAGTATAATGATTAATGTTCATGCCAAATTATTTTTCATGAAATATAAGGAAATAAAATTAATTTTCTTAATTCATCAGATTTAAATTATATACAAAAAAGTGAACACATATGCATGCATATTAGAGTAGATAACTTCAAATCAAACATAAGACTTAAACAAAATATAATTAGTGCATTGGGAAAGTAATCAAGATCATTTGAAAGAAATTATAAAACAGAAATTTGATTTATGTTAAGACAGAGTATCACAAGATTAATATAAAAATGACTGCAAGACACCAACAGTTGCATTTTTATAAAAACCTGTTATTCAGAATGTGTAATAGAGAAAAGATTAAGATAGAGAAGTAGTGTAGAAATGATTATTAAAAAAAAAAAAAAAAAGTAGGATCAGGACTTATAGTCTAGTCTAATAATTTTGCAGAAAATATATATATATATTTTTATATATTTTTTTTATTTTTTTCTTAATTCAGATAAAAATCAAGTTTTTCAATAGAAAACAAATATCAAATAATCAGTGAAAAATATAAAATAAAAATGAACTTTAATGTTTTATAAGTTATTAGGTTAATGCAAAAATAATGTCGGTTTTTGACGCATTTTTAACGTCAAAAACCGACATTATTTTTGCACCAACCTAATAAATAATGCTTTTACAGCAGACAGACAGTAAGCTACATAAACAATAGGCAATTACATCTTACATGCAGATGCTTAGAAATAATAACAGAAAGCAGTACAAATAAGCATTAAGGTTTAAAACTATATTTTTCAGTTAGCTTGACTTTTATAAATGCTTATTTGATGCTAATTTTCTATTATATAAAAAGAACAAATAAAATTATTAGAAATTTAAAAATAGCTTTTTCTTAGTGTAAACAAGAACTAGTGTTAATTTTTGTGAAATATAAGGATGTACACATTGTGTGTCTGTATATGCTAACATGTGTGAGATTGTGTAGTTACAATTTGTAATTTGTTTGTCATAATCTAAGTCAGTACCTCGAGGAGCAGGTGTGTTGACATAGGCAGTTGTACTATTGGATGGAGACTCTGCCTCGTCACTGGCGCTGTCCTCCGATGAACCTTGTGATCCAGAGTAGTGCCGAGCCGGTGTAGAGGTTCGTGCACATGAACTAGAATTAGGAGCACCATGTGCAGCAGAGTGCAAACCATCTTTATAACACGTGTCCTTCTCATGGCCCAGTGATGACGATGATGACAAATCACTGGACACTTTTTCGGAGAATGTCCGATAGGCAGATTTCTCACTGCCCTCATCACTCGGTACAGACGCATATTTTTTGCCCTTGTTGCGACGTACATAACGCATATCTTCATTATCTTCATACTCATCATCGGTCTCATAACCTAGAAATAAATAAATGAATCATGCACATTTGTGATAAGCATGCAGCATTCACCAAAACAAAGTTTTTTTTAAAAAAAAAGTTCAAATAAATGGATAAATAAATAAATAAATCACAAACACAAATAAACAACAGCAATGCAACATTGGGACATGAACAGGAAAAAAAAAAAGAAAAAAAAAAAAGGTCAAAATAATCATGTAAATAAAAAATACAACATAATAAACATACCAAAAAGATAAACAGAGCCATTAATTTTTGTTGAAGGTATAACAACTAAGCAGTTATATTTAATTATAAACAATCTAATATCAACTTTAAAAAGAGGTGTTAAGCCTTTCTTGAGAACATAAATAAACTAATGACAAATGTGGTTTGCATGTTAGATGCTTTTAACAAATCATGGCTTACTTTTTTAAGTTGGTGTGCTCTTCAGTTAACTTCTATATCATATGCATTTACATAATGGAATTATTTAAAAACATGGCTCCTAAATTTTCACATTTCTACCAAGTTTGAAATTTCAAACATGTATTTTACTGCCCTGAATATTTTACTCAGAATAATATAAAGGTAAAAAAATTGTAAAATAACACAATTGTAATAAAATATCCTTACTGGAAAATATTTTAACCTAATAATTCACAGAAAAATCAATATTCATTTCTCATTATGAATGAAAATCAAAATTTTTTTTAATGTTTCATCTATATGTATTTATAAAAAAAAAAACAAAAAAAACTATGATTCCAAGTGGATGAAGCCAACATGATTACCCCAGAACTTCCCAATAGATTTGAATCTGCCTTATAAGAAAACTTATTAAATATTCATGTTATTAAATTCTTCATATTTATTTGAAAATACTACATGAAGAAACTGATATAATAATATTTAAGGAAGAAGTTGCCTATAAAGGAATTACAGTCCTAAGTATATTTATCTGATTTTTTTTTTTTTTTTTGTGATTAGGAGATATTTAGAATTAATTACTAATAATCAAAAGAAAGTGATTACAAAGTGGTGAAATTTACCAAAAATTTAATTTATCTAATATGTAAGCTATCATAAAATTACTGAAGTGTGCTTATTTAGCAGATGTGCATTTCTTCATAACTTATTTCAAGTTTTGTTTCAGAAAAAATTGATCTGAAACTAAATAAACAAATTGTGGTCTTCAGAAAATGAATCCACACAAAATTAAGGAATTATATACAATTTTGCAATAAGCAAATTTTCCTGACTTCCACACACATTCTGAATAATGTTTGTACAATGAGAGTGAAAATAAGATTGAGAAATCATTTAAAAAAACTCAAGAAATCAGCTTATAATTGAGCTAAAATAATCATTATAAATAATATATAAAGGATTAAAAGACATCAGTTTTTCTTTCGTTTATTCTTTTTCTTAATTAAAAAGAATTATTGAATTTTAATGTAAACTTGCAACATTAATATATTTAAGGAATTTAAAAAGTATTTTAACTATGTGCATGCAACTATAAGCAGATTGCATAAAAATGAATTTGAATTGGATTCTGTGTGTGTGCGCGCATGCACACAAGAGACTAATTTTGTGGGTCAAGTCTAAATATGATAATAAATATAAAATATTGAAAATGGGTTTAATATTCAAGGCTGGATTTGAATGCTAACAGAATATGTATTTCTTTAATGAAAAAAATAAATCATTTCACTAAATTAAGTGAAGAGGATTCTCCCAGAATAAATTGTTAAACTGGACATGACTGAATGAATATCAATTCAAATCTAAAATAAAACAAAAATATTACTGAATGAATCATATCCATAAATTATATCTACATACCAAAACATTTTGAATAGTTACAAAAATTTTTTACCACAGAAAGAAAATTTTAAAATGTGATACTTATTCTTTTGTAAGAAAATTATAATCAAAGTTTTAACAGTCAGATTCATGCTTCAAAAATATATACTGTCAAGATTTTTTAGCAATTGTATTTTCAAATACTCTTTCTTTAACTTGAAAAGAGAAAAACTAGTCAAGAAAATTTTAAAATGTGGCACCATAATCTTTCACTTCTAGTAGTAAGTAATATTAATAATATATGAATATTTTTAAAATATATGAATAAATTTAATGCAACAAATTATTTTATGTTTAGGAAAAAAAGATTTTCCAATAAAATAAATGTAGTCAATCAATGTGCAAATTTCTTAAACTGTGCTCCTTTACTTTAAATAATAAAAGGTCTCAAATTCAGTAAGTAATCAAAACAAATTCATGTTTTAAGCAAGTCTGCAATAATTCGTACTTTTTAAAAAAATCAACATAATCTTTGCAAGTGAAAAAGCCAGCTGGAGAGAATATTTCATAAATTTAACCCAGAAAGATTTCCGAAAGCAAAAAGCATACAGTAATCCAACAAAATAATGGCAAATGGCAGCAAAAAAAGTAATCAAAAGCTTAAAAAAAAAAAAAAAAAAAAAAAAAAAGGCATGCAAATAAAACAAAAACAAATCAATACAGGTTTTCAGGAGGACACACCACTACAATAGATATAATACAAACCAAAATACTTTTAATAAGCAAAATTAAATCAAATTATTGTTGGAAAAATCATATCTGAATCAATATTGAAATAGTGCTATTTCAATGGGATTTTTCACTCAAGTTGTGTGTTGAACATTTTTAATTTTCAACCAAATATAAATAATAAAAGTTTGTTTTTTATATATATATATATATATAAAGCATTGGGTGAAAGGTACCTCAAGTTTCTATTTTTAATTGAGATGATACTTTTGATTAATAAAATATACCCTATTTTAAGAATAATACTTCGGTGGTGTAGCACTAAAAATCTTTTCATTATATATTAAAAAATAAAACAATCCAAGAAAGACATGTGAATCACTACCACACAAAAAATTCATTTTTATAATATGTGGAAATATCTACTCTTTGCTTGAAGAAGGTTGCAAAACCAGGAATATATGTAGCAGAATTATGGAAAATAGAGTATAATATATATTTTAAAATATAAAAATCCACATTTCAACCAAAAATATTTGCAGTTTATCTTCTTTTTTCTCTCGTTGGAACAACTATAACCGCTTCCACACACTATATATATATATATATATATATATATATATATATATATATATATACATACATACACACCACACCACACACACCACACACAAAGTGTGTACAGATACTACACTGTGATCCTAAGCAAAAAAAAAAAAAAATGTTGAGCTATTTGTAAAAAATTCTATCATTTTTGATAGGTACTCTGCTAATTTCATAAGAAAAATGCAAATCTACTTGATGTGTAATCAGATAATCTACATTTAAATAATTACTAAAGAAAAGAAAAAGTAATGATTACAGAATCTTAAAATGCTAAGTTATAATTATTGGGAAGCAAATATTTCGTGACATTTATTTTTGGGTTCATTTTTTTTAATATTATATACACATATAGACTTTTTGGGGAGTCAAATCCCTAAAAATTCAAATAATCACTTAATCTATTGACAGGTGTGATCAGTTGGTAATGATAGCAAGATGACAAAAGCATTAGGCATGCAGCATGCATATGAAATATAGATAGACTATCACAGGCAGGAAGTTAAAATAAATAAATGCAAAATATGAGGGGAAGAAAGAAAATACAGACAAACATGAACAAATCTTGGTTAAGAAGTCACTAGCAGGACAACTTAGTTGTTTAGTTGAAAACCGTGATCATTTTGTTCTCCTCTTTACAAATAATCCACATCATTCAGACAGGTTGTAAATTATATATACATTTTACATTTACCCAAACAGAATAAATTCTTTTTCATATAAAATATCTGAAAATAGTTTGCATAGAAGTTGTGAAGCAAATTCATAAGCAGTGAACATCCATTTTTTATCATTCAGACATTTTCCTTTTCTGTCTATGGAGCAAAATTATTTTTCAAAAATCTGATATTTATGTAATTTTAATTAAAAGTTATGAAATTTAGCAAATAAATTGATATTCTACCAATGACTAACTTTTATAAGTTCTTATATTTTCATTCTATTAAGTTTTAATTTATTTCTGTCAGAAAAGTTTCTTCATTTAACAAATTTAACACAATGAAAAACACTAATTTTATGCATTAAAATCAAAAGGACAAAATAATTGTTCAAACTACTTTTATGAACATAAACCTGATGGGTACTGAAAAGTTCTTGGTTTGGTTTGGCTTGGCCCACCTCCTCACATCTTACCAAATGACCAAATATCAGATTTGGGGGAAATGCCTGTTTGGTTGGGTCAAGAACTCTTCAGCACGCTCTCATATATTCAATTAAATCTTTTACCATTTTTTACAAAAACTGTGAGATTACTTTTGTAATGCTCTTAGTAGGTTTCTAAGTGCATCCGTATTTACACATAAAAGTTGATTACTTTTCCAACATCATCAGGAAATATACAGATTTATACAATTGGATCTAATAACAGAATTTATTAAAAACTATGAAAGTTGAATGTAGCTAATGAAAATTATCCTTATAATCAGTTTCAACCAAAATTTTTGTAAAGAAAAAAAAAGCAAAGCATTGTAATGAACTGCTACTTCTTTGGGTTTATGTTTTGATCTTGTTACCTTATTCTTAGACTGCAAGATAGAAAGAAAAATAAATTTGACTTTATTTTATCAAGTAAAACATACTAAAAGAGTACTATATGAAATAAGAAAACAAACAGTTGTCTATCCCAGATATTCAATTTTAAAGCAGCTCAAAAACCCAATGCTCTTATCAATAATAGCATTGCCAAATTATTAGCAGAGGAAAAAAAATTTAACATTTTATATAACTATTTTTTATTTTAATCAAACTATGATGTAAAATAAAATATTTCCAGATTAAAATATTAACAATCATAATAATGGTTATTGATATGAATAGAAAGTCAATGGTGAATTTTTTTTTAACAATTACACAGAAATACTTCAAAATATGTACATTAAACTGCTGACTTTTTACAATATGTCTTCTGTGAAGAGAGTCATACTCTTGCAAAAATTTTTTTTTAAAAGTACTTTTCTATATATCCATAAATTTGATGTTGTTGAATAGTAAAATGAATAATCTATACAACCATATAATTTTACAAAAATCTTACTTGTTTTGTTAAATGGAACTTCTAATAATTGTACATTTTATCTGTTTCATATTGCAATCATATTAGCTGTATTAATTTTCAAAAGTGAGGAAGAGAAGATCAAATTTTTGCATTTAAATTCTTTTAAGAATTTGTATAATAAATATTTGTAAACACTCAAAACATGGTACATTAATAGGGTTACTCATTAGAATACTTTTTAATATACTTTTTGTAAAGTTCTGTCATTAAAATCTAATGTTTGTAACAAGTTATTTTTTAATATGTCAATAAATATGTTTTGATAACTTGATCTAAATAACTAACCTATATTAATATGTAAATATTCACTTACAATGTATTTTGATATTAAAATTATATGAAAATATTTTTCTTCATCTTTTATGAGAATCATTTTATCTATCACAATTTAATTATAAATTAAAATTGAACAAGAATAGCAACCTGCGTGAATTAGCCATTGACTATATCCCATTTCATTTAAATTAATTTAATTAATTAATTTTCCTCACAATCCAAAGTACATTTGTGTCTATAGTATTGCAAATCTTTCTTTGCATTTATTGGCAATGATTTGATACAGATCTATACAAATAAAATATGTGTATTGCCCACACAAATATGTAAATATTTATTGAATCAAACAATAGAAAGTAGGTTGTTGTTGTTTCTAAAAAATAAGATAAATAAATTGAAAATTTAAAAATAATTCTATTATGTAATTTTTTCAAATTCAATACAAATAATCAAGTATAATCACAAATTTATTTTCTTTTTACTGATTATAAAAGCCACCAATTTATGTTAAAGGGTGTTTCCAATTTATTCCAATGTTTCAGCTCCCTCTCGCAAAATAGCATCTATGACTTTTTTTACAGTGCTTTTTTAAAAAAAAGAAATGATTGGTGAATGACACAGGAAGGAAGTGGGAACAATGACATACACACGTAGTGGGCACAAAGAAGGGCAGCAAACTCCAAAAAACTAATAAGGAAGTAATTGTTCTTTGAGTGTATCGAAATTGCCTCCCTTTTACTTGGCCAATAAGTTTAAGTAACATTTTCATGTCAAAATCTAGAGTTGTTTTTTTCAAATTTTTTTCATTTATTCTTTGTGTGCAACTGCTGTATTAGTGCCACTCAATGAAAATACATGAATATAGGTAAGATTTGTTTTCTTGTCCCATTTAACAATATCTAATTGTAACTTTTACTATAAATAGTAAAATATATCAAAACATTTTCAATCCTTCAACTGTATGATTCTAAAGGTTTTTTCATCAAATTTATAACATGAAATATAAATTATTCATATTCTTTTCATTGCCAAGGCATTGCATTTTTATTTCCTCCAGTAGTGGGAAATGCAGAAAAGAGCAAACTAATTTACATTGAGCGAAAGAGAAATTTTTGTACAAACTATACTAACTTGGTACAGTGAATATAAAAATGAAACTGAATAGTGCCAAGTATGAAACTGAGGACAGACTTTTAAAAAAAAAAAAACTAAACACAAAAAAATAGTATATACAAGAGTTCCTTATATAATATGTACAAAGTGGTATACATATAAGACATTCAATATATATTTCCAAAATATATAAAAGATTCAGTACAAAATCTTCAATTAAAAACAATGGATATGTGAAAGACATTTTGAATGCACTTGTTGGTTAGAGTCCAGAAAAACATACACTCTCCTCTCCAGGGGGTGGGGGATTCATTTAGAAAATGGTGACTAAATCAAGTGTGTTTGTGAACAGGAGAGAAAATAATGTAGGTGGTAAATTTGTGGGTCATAAAACGTAATTAATTTTGTAAGACGTATCATAAACTACTATTAATCATTACAACACATTTTTTCAGTACATATTTCCATAAAATTTTAATACACACACAAGAAAATTGAAATATAAATGAATATATCTGAAATATAAATTGAAATGACAAAATAGGAAAACATTTTTGCAACAATTTTTGTTACTTCGTTTGCCTTTGATAAAGTTTCTGAAGGAATTAAAATTTTGCAAAAAATAATTTTTCCTACTCAGTTCAATTTATATATATATATATATATATATATATATATATATATATATATGACTGTGCACGGGTGAGAGACAGAAAAGTGACCTCACGTTTCATTTTTTGTATTATCACTAAATTAATCCAAGATATGATTACTGAATTTTTTTTTTTTTTTTAAAGTTTAAAGATTTCTAAATTAGAATATTGTGAACATCCAGAAAAAGGAGATTTTAATCAGCTTTCTTTCAGGATGAATTATCAGACTATCCAAACTATTCACAAAATATTTACACTGCAGTAAAGATTATTTATTCTATCCAGCAACAATACAAAGTTTATGAATAAATAAATATTAATATATTAGGAATATATACTAAATGTATAGTGCTTAACAATCCAAGATAAGCACTACTTAAATTCATAATTTGACAGTTCTCTTATCTTTGAAGAACTTGCTAATATGTCAAGCTGTTAAAATGACTTGAAAATGTTTATTTTTTAAACATAAGAATCACTTCTGTTTAAAGGTACTTTCAATTGAATTTAAAGCATTAACTCTATAGAAAAACCTTGAAAAATGTTAATCATTAATAAATATTTCAATAAATTACACATAAATTGTCATCAATTTTCCAATTTTTTTCCTCCTAAAACTTCAAATATTGAAATATTTCTATCAACAGTTCTTGAATTCAGAAATACAAAATTAATGGCCACTTAAGATATTCTTTCTGATAGCAAAAGGATAGAAAAAGTTGAAATTTTGTTTAGCATAGGAATTTTATCTGTCATATAACCTAAAAAAACATAAAAAAAGAAAAGAAAAAAAGTGCATTTCAATATTAACAATCCAACTGCAAGAAAGTATTATGCATTTGTTTCTGACATGTCCTCAAATTGTTTATCATGTATACTTTTAAACTCTCATATATGTCAATACTTTTAAATGTATATCAGATCCTCTGAATGATATTTTGAGGTAATGTTGCTTTATTCTGGGAACAATTTATCTGGCAAATATAAGGTTAAATCTAAATTAACATCTCAATATTAAGAGTCAGCTTATATGCTAGCATTTACAATCCATTTATTACACTTTACATTTTTCCCCTTTTAAAACAATGTTATTTGTATAGATGGTTAATAGATTTCAATAGAAAATTTTGAAGTCTTGATTGACTTTTCAAAATTTTCTATTGAAACCTATTAACCATCTATACAAATAATGTGCACAAATAATGTGCATATGTCACAAATAATGTCTTTTTATAACCATTTTTTCAACAGACAGCAAATAAGTTTTAATTAATTTGTCAGTAAAGAAACAAAAAAAAAAAAAACCCTCCAATATTCATGGTCCCATATAAAATTGAATAATGCTTTAGCTATGGTAAATAATTATTTCGAAATTGTATAATAAAATGAATTAAGCAATTTATACTGAAATTTAAAAATTACTATGAAAATTGTAGAAGAAAAAATATTTTCCTATGGAGAAAAAAAAAAAAAAAACGCTCAAGTCAAATTTGCAAAAAAATCATTAAGATCTGTCAATTAGGCATTTTTTTTTACCTTTAGTGAGAGTCTGAAAAGTAAAAAAAAAAACAAAAAAAAAAAAAACAAATGATGATGCCATGAAAATTTACTTTTGACCAAACTCAAGATAACTATGTAACTATCTAAACAAAACAAAAAGAGAATTCTTTTATTAAATTATATCATCTGTACTTTTAAAAAAATTAACTTTTAAGAAAGGGTTTAGAGGCTAATTCCCTATCAGTAAAAATTTAACTAGATAATCATATTTTCACTTATTAAAAACCACTGATTTATATCTTAATAGGCTGACATAAGACAAGAGCTTTAAAAAATTCTTTAGATAAAACACAAACCAAAAACTATCTCCAATACACAATTGCAAATGCTTAGTAAGTAAATTAGTGGATAACTAACAAAAGTTGTTCATGAAGGATGAGATTCACTTGAAGAAAATGAAAAAAAAAAAAAAAAAAAAAAAAAAAAAAATCACACTGAATATACTTTATAAATATTTCATATTTTTACTAATTCAAATACTCATCATATTTTAAATATAACAATACTAAGTAAATTTAGATTGGAATTAAAAGAATACTGTATTAAAAAGCTCTTTTAAGCAGTGTATCATAGGTTATATCTTAGCATACTATTTTCACTAACAGTATTTTTTTTTTTTACTATACATCAACTATTTGCAATTTCCAACCAGAAATACTTCAGCATGAAGTTTTGTATTCTTTTTAAGAAATGAGTAAATCTATTAGAACATAATTATCTTGTGAAATAATAATAAAAATATTGTTAATAATTACTCCAACCAAAATTGAATATAAGCCCTTATAAAGGAAAAAGGGAGAAGGAAATCTGACAAAGTCACATCAGTACCTTCTTATCCAATGTTATGTCCAGCTGCAAAGAAAAGAAAAAAAAACACAACTCACCTTTTGGTGTCTGATATGTTTTGCCATCATTTCTTGTGTACTGATTCTCCAGCAAACCATCTTTCTCACTCTCCATCTCGTATACTGATGGATTGGGGGAAAAAAAAAAAAAAAAATTAAAGTTTATCTTACAATCTCAAAGTCAAAACAAAATACCTAATTAGTAATATTAGTCTTCAATTTGCAAGAAATAGTTATTTTCTTTATCATTAATGAAAACAGGTTGTGGAATATTGAATGTTATGTGAGAGCCAACAGTTTAGAGGACTGAATGGCATTTTACACAACCAGCACTAAAAACAAACATTACATTAAAACCAATATAGCTAGTCTTGATAATTTATTTACACTATGTGCAGACAATAATTTGATACTTTGGTTACATAATTATTCAAGGGAGTAAAAATCTCAATATTTAAAGTTTTAATTTACTGATTTCAACCATTTTTCTTATTAAATATGAAAAGGTATGATGATACATTTGTAAATAAATATTTCCTTACTGTCTGGAAATGTTTCATCTATTTAAGGTTGATAAAAAGAAGCCTACCAAGCAGTGAGCCACCTTCAAAGAACTTCTCTTGGGACCCCACTCACTCAGTTCAGTATACAGTCTGCAAAGACTTTCAGTCACATTCTTGCATTCTCCTTAATGGTTTGAAATCTTGCTTTCAGCAACAATTTTAAGTTTAGGAAAAGCAAGATACATTATATATTACCAAAAAAAAAAAAAAAAAAAAAAAAAAAAAGATCCTTTTACAAGGGTACCTGCACTAAAATCAAAATACTTAAAGTTTAGATTAATTTTAAAAAAATGATAAAGCTTTCTTGAAGCTTTCATTTTAGCTTTAATTGAAAGCTAAAAGGATTAGATTTACTATTTCCAGTAAGTACTCTGATGTATTCCAAACAGAAATAATACTAATTGGAATTTATTTTTATTTTATTTTTCAGTAAAATTGTTAGTCATCCATTTTTTTATATATTTGTAAACACAAGTTTCATTAAAATCCGGGAATCATTTGATTTTTGGAAGAATTTATAAATCAATGTGTAGAAAAAAAAAAAAAAAAAAATTTAACCAAAATTTCAAACATACAAGAAAGGACTAAAAAATTTAATAAAATAATCAAAAATACTTTGGTCTTTATCTTAATAATAACAAATATTTTGATAATAAAACTTTGTTTTCATCAAGTTTGGGCCCGTTTTGTCATCTTTTTTAATGAAAAAGTAGGAGGTACCTACTTTTAGATCTATGGAATCCTGAGATCTAATTCTCACACTGTCAATTGTTGATTTCCTTTCATTACAGCCCACACACATTCAATATACCCAGGTGTTTTGCTTGTTAAAGGCCTTCCAGAACACGGATCACTATCAGTAGATTCCCAGCCAAGTATTAAGTATTAGTTCCAAAATTTTAATCCAATTTGCTCAGTGAATCAACCTCAGATGAATGTTCAAGTTACAAGCATATTTGCTGTAAGCGTAATGGTCACATAATACTTCAGTTTATGATAGCTCACTGCCAAATAAGTGACTCCTCCACTTTCTGATTGGTTACCAAATTACATCAAGGCTGCACAAGATATTTCAAATATCCAGATACTTTCCAGACAGACCATATAATTAGAAAAAAAGGGTCCATATGTGCTTTGCACATCGAGGAATCAGACAGAGATTGGGTTTGTGATGTGATAGTAATGTTGTAAGGGATTGGAGACAATGATAATATAATTAGCTAATAGTTATTGTAAATTGGTAGAAGTGATTAGTAATGGTGGTGGGAGAATGATAAATCATAAATGTAGTTATAGTGGTGGTAGCTTGAACTAAAAAGTGGTTGTTGGTGTTTTATTTTATTTTGTTATATGTATTAATTTATTTTGGTATAAATCTTGATAATAGGTATTCTATTCATTAGTAATCACTTCTACCACTTTACAATAACTACTAACTAATATTATCATTACTATCACATCAAATCTACTATTATCATATAGACCCGCTATAATTATTAACATAAACTACCCTCTCGCCCAGCATATTAAATATCACCATATAAAATAACCAATAAGGATTACAAACCGAAATTTCTACCTGTTACATATACACAGTCATCAAAAACAAACAAATAACCAGCTTTAAATATAACAAATAAACCCCCTTTTTTCAAAAATTTAAAAATAAATACAAATAAAAATAATAATTTTTACCCATCATAATTTTACACAAACTCCACCACACGTATATACATACATGCAAAGAAATATTATTCAGTGGAAAAATAGAAAAATGACATGTATACATTCATGAGACATTTTCGCTACACTTCCAATCTTTGAATTTCAACATACGAATGCGTATGTATAGACACAACACCACCCGTATACATATGTCATATCCGAAACTGCCCACATATGTTTATATATGTATGAGTCCCGACGGACGACCAAGTATGTATATGTGTCTGCGTACTTCATTGGGTGTATGAACATACATCAGTGTTTGCGTTAGCACGATGACACCACAATGATGTTCCCCCTGCATTTCCATAATAACACCAATACACGCAATCTACATAAACCCAAAATTTTTTAAAAATTAATCAGTTTGTCTGATGATTGCAAAAGCGCTTTGTCCATTTCTTAATGTATGACATCATTTGTTTACATTTGATACGCCATGAGCAGTTATGAATGTACAAGATTCATGGAAGATTGAAGTTTATAAGCAGTAAATTTGACCTTGCTAACCGAACGATCCTTTGTGGCCGAGCGGTTAGGCACGTCAAGCTAAATGACGGTTCCGTATAGGATGCAGGTTCGAATCCTGTCAAAGGACGAATATTTTCTATTAAAATTTCTCGGACATTCAGGCCGGTAAATGTTATTTAATACTGTTTATTATAAACAGAGCATTTACTTAAATACTTGTATCTATAAAAAGAACGTTAAACATAAAAATGTCTTTAATAAATAAATTGTCGGACTTTGTCCATTTCTTAATGTGTATATATATATATATATATATATATATGGTGTAGGACAGTGGTGTTGTCGATTAGTAATTATTTTATATTGTGAATGTGGACCAAGAAAACAACAAATTCAAACTACAGGTCTTAGAAGCAATTTATATTAAAACAATTAAAGCTAGCACTGAACAGAATCAACTAAGAATACTGCAGTAATGTTCTGAAATGCTTATAAAGGAACATGACATTATAACGTGGAAAAAATTCCATAATGGATAATTTTTTCACGTTCTAATGAACGCTCAGCACATTGTTAACCATTTTGCATAAATACTTGTACTAATGAACAACATATAGTTTTGTATTACTTGCACCTCTGAAGATGATCGTGGAAGATCAAAAGTACTTGGAAAATGAAAATAAAAGAAATTTAAACAGCTACAGAACATCCTTTAATATCAATTTACGCAAGATTATTCATGAGTAAGAACAGATTTTGTTAAAAATTAGCAGACATAATGTCTATAATTTATTTAATCAACCAAGCCTAAAATATATATTATATATATATATATAATAAATACATATATACCTAAGTACGGTCTGCGACTAGAGTTTCATTGGTTACCCAAGTCATTGGGCACGAGATATAGCTTATTGTTTATTTAAAAAAAAAAGGATGGGATGAATTAAAAGAGCACAAAAATAGTACTAGAGCAATACTGGGATTAAAGTGCAGGTATGAGTTAAAAACAAAAAAAAAAAAAAAAAGAAGAAGAAGAAGAAAAGAGAGAGAGAGAAAAAAAGAAAGAAAATTTTCTGTAGATACAACTAGACATAAATTCATTCTGTTTATTTAGTAAATTTGGATTATTAATATTTTTTAGGATGAAGAATTTTTCATGCAAACAGATTGCACTTGTCCCCCCTGCCTGGGAATGGATTGATTTTAGCAACCAATTCCCAGTTCACTGCGGGTGTGCAGCTATCTGTTTTGGTACCCCAATAAAACTTAGACATTGCTGTGACATTTATATATTTTTTGTTGTTAAGGGTTATTTTATGATGATAAAAACGTTTTTTCCAATTATTAGTAGTTGACCTGAAATAAAATTTAATTTGGTCATTATGCTTGATGCTGGCCTTATAAATAACTCCTTTATGCATACATTTACCATTCAAAGGACAGATGTTCTCTTTTCAGCAATTGCTACCATTGTAATTATTTTTGCTTAAGTATTTATTAAGGGATACACTATTATGTTGGGCTATATATTAGTCAAGGCTTCTAGTGCAGCTGTAACTAACCTTAATGTTGTTCTTGTTGAAAAATTTTTTGAGAAAAGGGTTATGGTTAAAGTGTTTGTGTACTAATTTAAGGAAGGTTCTGCCAATGTTGGTTCTGACATTACTATTGAAAGATGGGTTGAACCAAATTATGTGTATACCTACATAACCCGGATATAATAGAGTTGTCGGGACCGGAGAAGAAGTCTCTTATATCCGGGTTTGGTCTATTTTATATACATTAACAAAGGCTCTAATTTGGGACCAGAGAAAATCTCTCTTATATCCGGGTTACACTGTATTTACAATCTTCAGGTACAAATTTTGGAGTGACACCGTTTGTTTCATATTGGCTATTGCGAAATATTTTATTTTTGGGGTGAATTATTATTGCTGTTAAAATATTTAATTGAATTGTAGTTTAATTTTGGCTTTGAATTTAGGCCCAGATTAACATTTAAGACAAATAAGAATTATAAATTTTAATTTAAAACTATAACCATTGTTATTTTTTTTATCTTCATTTTAGTTTTACTTTCAGCAACATGATTTTATTATCATTATTATTTTTATTATGTATTATTTTCTATTAGTATCTTAATTTTATCACTGCATTTTTTAATAATATTAATATTATAAATCTTACCCATTTTTATTTTTTTGCAGAATACATTTTTATTGGTTTGTATTGTTTACATGGGAATCTAACTTGCCAACTTATCACCAATGATGTATTGGTACAATTTAACTTAATTTTACAACCACATGGCTCGGAAGTACTTCACAGGTTTTTTAATAACCAACTTTATCAAAACCTATTCTTCCTATAAAACCATCAGTAAATATGTCTTATGTAAACACAGTTGCGTAGCTAGAGTAAATGTCACCCGGGGCAGTCCGCTCAAATGTCACCCCAATGACCCAGATTCACCCTATGCTGAATGGTTAGCTGTAGCTAAATTTTCATACATGCTCTACCTCTACTTTACTCTACTGACCAGTACATTACTGTTTACATGTATGATCCAAGACAAAATCCAATACCACAAAATAATCAGTTCAAATCAAAAGATTTTTAAAATGCAACTGTTCACTTTCAGAACAACTAAATACAAAACACAGCAATACACACAAAAGAATGACATTCGATACTATGGTCTTAGAATGAATGTTTTCTTGTTTTCATTGTGGCAAACTGGTCAATGATATCGTCAAAATCTGTTTGTCTTGTAAGCTCATTTTCAATGGACAGCACAGCCAGATCCGACAGTCTCGACAGTCTCGACTGGCTCATGGTTAACGTAATTTTCTGTCGCTAATTTTCCGGTGTCCAATTTTCCGTTGCATCATTTTCTGGATACCATTTAATT
This sequence comes from Acanthosepion lycidas, assembly GCA_963932145.1. Classification (NCBI taxonomy): domain Eukaryota; kingdom Metazoa; phylum Mollusca; class Cephalopoda; order Sepiida; family Sepiidae; genus Acanthosepion; species Acanthosepion lycidas. The sequence continues at coordinate 62,363,132 of OZ010608.1, forward strand.
ATCAATGATGTTTGAAAGTATTTTTCTTGACAAAAATGTTCTATTTAATTTTTAAGCATTTTTCAGAACATTGTAAATCAACTGCATCCATTTAAAGGTTATTATGAGAATTATTTAGAGAATTTATGCAAAGTTTATTTTTTTGTTTTTCTTTATACAAGTAAAATAAATTTACATCGTATTTTGATGTTATTATGATTTTAGTTTTAGTGATAATTTAAAAACAATAAATATTTATCATTAGTACCAATAATGGAAAATTAAGTTAAAAATTTAAAAGAATCGTTTTTGGATTCGGAAAAAAGGCACAAATTTTTCCGATTCTGATACAGTTTCCGATTTTTCCAATTCTCGATTACGATTAATCGTCCCAACACTAGTAGATATATTCAAAAGTATATCGCTCACTCAATGGAAAATTGTATCTCAGCGAATTGATACACAGGCAAGACTGAAATTGTTGCACTTTTGGCTTCGTATTTCGCTTTGTTGTTATTAATGATGCAGAGTTAAAACACCATATCATCCGATAAAATGTTACAACAATGTCTCTTGTTAGTAACCAAGATTGTAGCAACTGAAACACATGAAAGCTGAAAACATTGCTATTTTTCCTACTCACAAATTTCTCGACAATTTATTAGAAAATTTCTGACGGGGGTACAAAACTGGGGGGAGGGGTTCATAAATTATTTCTGGGGGATCATATGCCAGTCTGCGAAAACCCTGTGTCTCCGCCACTGTTTTCAGACTATTTTTGGCACCTTAGTCTGGTTCAAAAATTTTGTTGGGGGTGACATTGTGTCACCCCTCCTGTGCTGACACCCGGGGCTGTCTACCCCCCCCCCCCACTAACTACACCACTGTATAAACAAACCATTGGCAGTTACTTTTCTCTCAAATTATTTTGCCTAAGAACTCACATCCATTCAATGGATAGGCTTTTATATAAACAACTTAATCTCAAAGAGTTTTAAAAATGTTTTTTTTTATTTTGGCTGAAGTAATCTTGGTGAGTGTATCCTGGTAGGCACAAAATGATACTCACTAAGTTATCTCCAAGATTTTATTTCTTAAGAATCTTTCAACTCCTCTAATTTCTCAAAATTAATTTTCTTAATGAATCCTTTTCCCACATTTAATCATTAAACACAAAGAAGCCTTCTCTTATGTTTTCCTCCACTTCTAGAACATAAAATTTAATTTAATTGTAAATTGCTGTCAAGCCTCCATGGTGATCTACTTGCCCTATACAAGTGGGTTGTCACTCACCTCCTCAAATATAGGTTATTGTTGTTGGAGAGGGAAATAAAAATTTTAACTGTGATTTTGTTAACTTCATAATGTTCATAGGATTTCACATTTTTTTGCTTTATGCTTGAATTTGACTAGTAGTAAGCCTCTACAACTAAGATTGCTTTTCATGCCTATCTCAGACATGTAAAACTAAACATCATTTCTATATTCACAATATTGGAAAAAGCCCTTTTCTAATGCTTGGTATTAAACATGCATTTTGTGTTTTTCCCCTAATATTAAAAAGCCTAAAAATAAAATGCTTTTACTATTGTACAAAAATTAAAGAGAAATATTAATTCTTTCAACTTGCAGGAAGTTAATTATCAAATAATGATACTGAGAGAAATTAAGAAAGCAATTAAGTTCACCAATTATTAGATTTATTTATTATTGATTTTCCTTGATTTACACATGCATAGTGATCCATTTTTACCAACTTTATATTGATATTATAATTATCAGTTATTGACCAATACTTACATTGCAAAGATTTAAAACCAAAGTAAAGCAGCTTATTAATTACTTGACATTTAAAAAGTTCCCACAAGTTATATAATTACATAGTTATAAAAAGTAAATGAATAATGAACTGCTCACAGTTACTTTCTTTATATATTACAGATTAAGCAACATCTACACTGGGCATCCCAAATGAGACAATATCAGAATTTCTTTTTTACATTTCCAAGACAAATCAATAAACATATTTAACATTTTAATTACTTCAATATCGTCTCAAAGCTTTTTAAAATTTTAAGAAACTAACGATAATTCTAGAGTAGCAAGAGTATATATATATATATGGAATATTTTTTTCTTTTTAATCACTGTACTTATATTTTTCAAGTTAAAAAAAAATCAATTAAGCAAAATGAATAAATTAAATACTTATGATTTATAAGTTAAATTTATTTCTACAAAGTTTTAAGAATGAAACATTTGAGATGAAGACTAAAAGTAAAATTATTTCCTCAGAAAAGAAATCTATTAGATTTTTTTTTTATATATAGGATTCATAAAATAAAAACAAAAACTAGGATCACAGAAATGTAAAACAGTTTGTGAATCACAAATAGAAACCCAAAGAGAATATATTCAAGAAGCCAGGAAAGAATTCTTTCAAAAAATTCTGTAACATTCTGCTGCCTTAACTAAATAAAATAAAAATTACAAATTACAATATAATATTACAAAAAAACCTCTTCTAATCCTTGCCTCTAACATGTTCTTCTTTCTATAATATTAAACAAAAATCAAATAACTATAGAAATAGAAACTCAAGAGCAATGATTTAACAAGTCAGAAGAATATATTATCTGATTACTTTAACATTTATCATTTTATAATAAGAGAAATTACATTGAAACTATTTTCAGAACTTTCAGGAACTGTATACATCATATTTTTAACAGTTTTCCAGGATGTCAAAGACACATTTGACAACCTGTAAAGTGTTGGCATAAAAGGAAACTTCTCTTACTATCCAGAAGATGGTTAAATGTTGAGTTTCCTAAATCTTAAAATATTGTTTTAATATGCAGGTTTTATCTCGGAAAAAGGTTATATAATTTCTCTTGAATTATGAAAACACAATTTCAAGACAAAGGTTCTAAAAGTATTTTAAAAAAATAAAAATGAGAGAACTATTTATAAAACTGAAAAAAAATATCACATTATACTAACACCCCAAAAAGAGAATCAACAGATTAGAAAACAAAGAAAAAAGTTTATACTAGTTTTACCAACACTATTACACATAAGCACTAAGAGAAATCTATAAGTAAGATAATACATGACTGTATATTAGACTGTAGAAATAAGGCAAAAACTGAAAACAAATGAACACAGTTTAAATAAACTGTTAAATGCTAACAGATGTTGTTTTTAATAGAAATTTCAGAGAAATACAATACTTCTACCTTTAGTTTCCGACATCAGTGGAGTTGCTTTTGATTCCGATTTTGGTGAGCTGCTTAGACCTTCATTGTCTATGTCAGCAGAAGTGGGCATGGTTACTGTTTCTCCACCATCAGCTTCCTCTGGAAGAAGTAGAGGAATAAGGACAAAGTGAATGCTGCTCCAGTTGACTACAGCTGTTTGGAAGAGGAATATCAGCCAACATGCCTTGACATGATTCTTCCATCTTCCACGACAGTTAGTCCTGACAAATATCGTATGCTACAATCATGCAGCAGCATCAGGACAATTTAACTAACCTGTTGTCAATACATCACCACAGAAAAACACAGATTTCAATTAAAGCCAGAAATATGGCATGCAAAAGTCTCAAACATCACAGCGCTAAAAAGATTCAACTGTAAGCCAACAGACATCATGACAACTTACAACAATGAAACTTATCCTGCAGCCAATGCAAGATAACTGACAAACATACACTAGACAAACCACAATTACCTATTAAATATTTATTATATACACATACACACGTATGTGTGTGTAAAATAAAATCAGAACAGAATATCAATTTACTCAGAATTTAGCACAAATTTCCAAACTGATATTTTTGATATTTAGTAAGGCACTATAAATTCTCAAGAATTTCTTTCAGAGACAATACTAAAAGGAGGATAATTAAGTGTATAACAGTGAAGATCTCTTATAAAATAACATTGAAAAAAGTATCTCCCACCCAGATGTTGGATGTGATGCCAACTCCCCAATGTTGAAGCACTGACTATTACTTTTAGTTTGTAAAAAGAAAAATGGCTAAACTCTCCACTCTTTATATACATTGAAAATAGTTGAGATGATATTGCTTTTAATCTATCCCAGATCAACTGATCAGTAGTTAAACTAAACAAAGCAAGTAATATATCTTGGGAGGATATATACGCACAGATTTCCCTCAAATAATTATTAATTATAATTAAATTTATATAACTTTTTTTTTTTTTTTTTTTTTTTTTTTTTTAAATAATATTTCATATTATAATTTATATTTTCAATTTACTTGCTTGTGCCTAGTGGTAAAACTGAAACTGAAGAGCGACTTTTTGTTGAAATATTAGGTTGAAGCTAAAATAATAACGTAATAATGTCGTTTTTTGAGGTCAAAAACGATATAATTATGTCATTATTTTTGCACCAACCTAATATTTATACTATTTCATCAATGTTTCCAAGGGAGTTTCAACTTTGACTGGAGGTTTAGGTTTTTGTATAATAAAGTGTTTTGATGACAAAATTTTAAGGCTGACACATACACAAAAAAAATAAAAAAATAAATACTAACAGTTTATATCTCTCGTTAGATACAAAGTCACAGTGACCTATCTAATAGTTACAAAACTAAAGAATTTTGAAATGTTATGAATCAGATGAAAAAAAGAGGGATTTGATTTAGAACTTAATTCAACGTATCATTTTCATGCTACATGTGAAAGTTATTTTGATTACATGAAACTTCATGTAATATATAAAGCTCAAAATTTGTGTGTTCATTTTAAACCCTGAAAATTAAATATATGTGAGTGCAAAGAATTTGCTGTGTGTTTGTACACAAATATTACCAAAAACAAAGATATCAAATAGAGTTTTATCAATGACCAATGACAATATGGTGAAATATTTCTAAGCACCCAACCAAGAAGTGATTTAAAAGAAAATGAAAAGCACTTTTCATCTTTTGGTTTTGCATATATTTTTCATCTGTACAAGTAAAATCAGAAGCAAAATAAACAACTTATTAACAAAAAGGTATACTGCTTGCATAAGTGTTATCAATAAAGAACAGTTGTATTGGTATGAGTTAAATGTTAATGCCGATATTGAGGGTTTATCCACACACATACTTTAGTCCTCAAATTTATAGCCAAACTTATGAAGTTAGATGAAATTAAAGTTATTTTCAGTTTCATAATTTTTTTTATTTTACTATAAAAATTTCTCAAATTCTTATGTTTGTTTAGATTTTGTGAAGTGAGTTGAATTGAGAACTTCTCAGCACCACTTTTTACATTTTAAATATTATGAGATGAAATAGAAAAAATAGAATATGTATCTTGTTTACAAAGATTTCTGTCTATTAATTGAAGCACTATATTGTTCTCTTTATCAACATTTGTTTAAAATAAAGAGAAATAATTATAAGTTGTGCATCAATAGTTGTAAGATTGTAGGTATAAAGGATCAGTATTTTTTTTTCATTTTTTTTGCATAAAATTTTATATGTACTTACAAATACACACAAAAATTCAAATTATATAATGAATTATATTTTAAAATCTACAAAACATGTTCAAACATTTCTCAGACTACTCTGTCTTGTTATAAGATCTCATTTGTATGTATACACAAGCCAAGAAAATTTCACCCATAATTTCAAACTGAAATGTTTATTTTGAAGTCTCATTATCTCTTCACAAACTGCATTCTAATGACTTAAAAATCAATGTTGCTGTTAATACAGATTTAACAAATTAATTTCACTATTTAATACTCTGAAATATATTTATATTCAAAACTTCTTTTGAAAAGTAAAAAGGAGTGTATACATGTTACTTTTAGAAATTTCTTGAAATTATTGATGCAAATGTTCCTAGCACCATCTTTCGCCCAATCTTAAAGAATTCCTAGAAATATTTTTTTTGTCTTTTTTTAATGCCATATTCTTTCAGGATGTATGCAATCATGGCTCTGCAAATATTCAGTTTATTTATTATCTGCGAACTGCCATAATTTCTTTAGAAAGTGGAGTGATTTCCTGTTATCATCTCGCAAATTCTAAATTGTCTTCCTACCAGACTGGCTGACAACAAAGGCTAAAGAACCCTATCTACTCTATTTACTATTTGTCATAACTGGGGAAGAAGACATGGATTCATGCCTTTCCCAAAGGTATTAGTGCAAAGTGAACACACAAAAACAGAACTTGAACACAATTCACAGACTCCACAGTCTGTAGTGATAATCATTATGCTATCAGCATACCCCATCAAATTCAAACTTTACTCTTAATTTTTAATGTGTGGTTAAATTATTTAGTCATGGCATATTCAGCATTATTTATTTTTCATGTTTACACCATAGAAAAAAAAAGCAACAGTAGCTAGTCGATGTATTACTGAAGCTTATGACAGATGCAGTAGGGAAAAGCAATATATTAGGAATGATTTGAGAAATTTAAGGAAGATTTTGAAGTCAAAGATAAAGAACATTCTAAAAGATACCAGAACTTGAAAATTAAACTTGCAGGAAAAAAAAAAAAGGGGTATGGATTCATCAACTATAGTACATTATTTAGAATCCTTAAGAGAAATTCACACACTAAGAAAATATGTTCAACATGAACTTACATAATTATGTATCTCATCTTATTCAATATAGAGAGAAAAAAAACGTCATTTTGGGACAAGATCATCACTGGTCATGGAAAACTTTATTCCAAGAATTCAACATGAATAAAAGCCTGATAGAGAAAATGTTGTTCTGTTTGGTGGAATTCAAAAGGAATTCTTTATAATTAATTGCTGAAACCTAGAAAACCTGCTACTGCAATGCTACAGTAATCAATTGGCTTTTCTGAATGACACATTCAAAGAGAAAAGACTTGTTTTCTGAGAAATTTTACTGATTAGCCATGCTCATTTTTATTGCAAATGACCATAAAACAAGAATGAAGACTTCTTCAGATTTTAAAAGGTTTAAACTTTGCTCCAGGCAATATTTGTTTAATCAAAATAGAAAAAAAAAAATTCTCAGAGCATTTATGGAATCAAAACCAGAATCATTCTATTATGATGACAAATACAATTTAGCATGTTGTAAAGTCAGAAATTCAGGATAAAGTAATGTAATAGAAAGCTAAGGGAAATATTTTGATTACTAAATAATGAGGCTATGAATTTATGAATAAAAAAAAGAAAATGTGTTGTTTTTTTATTCTACTAAAAGTAATAAGCATTTGCTTATGGAAGAATTTCTCCAATAACTTAATTTTTAATATACATTTTAAACATTTACAAATTACCATTGCAGTTAATATATACTTGTGCAAAATATCCCCTTCTTTCAAAATAAATATAGTAAATATATTTTAATGCATACTGTTAACAGAAAAAAATTAATAGAGCAAGTTTTTTCATCTCTCAAAGTATAGTTATAATGCAAGTTATATGGATCAATGTTAATCAAAATCGTACATTCTACACATCTCTTTCCTTTCTAAAGTCTTCCTTTAACATTGAATACCAATTTTATGAAGGTTACCTGTCCTGAAAGCAAGCTGTCAGTAGAACTATAACAAGAACAGTGTAGGATAAGAATACAGCTTTACTTCATGCTTTTTTCCAAAAATTTGAAAAAGTGTAAGGGGTAATTTCCTTAACTTAATAGAAGTAGTCATGATTGAGTTGCATAATCAACAACCTCATTTTCAAGAATCCATTTCACATTGTTAAACAAGTTAGGTACATTGGCTTGGCTAATGACATTTTCCTAGATTTGTCTCAAAAGAAGCACTATATCAATGGTGCCCTGGTTTGCTCTAAAGCTAGGCAGACTCTTTGAAAGAATTTCCTCTGCAACGGTGAATATTAATCAATTTTATAGTTTGCAAGAATGGAAAGTAGAGTTATCGTCAGCAGTAAAAGCTGTTCACCTATCTTCTTTGGAATAGGGTGTTGATAACAACACAGTTATTTACATTAAAAATAATGTTACTACCACATTTCAGTTCCTGTCACTTCAGGTGTTTGCCAATCTAGGTAACTTTCAGGGAATTTTAACTGAACCCTTTATTTAATTTATGGAGTATATTATTCTCATCTACTGTCTATGTCTAGGGATATCTTGTCTTCTTTTTAGTACTGCTCTCAGTTATTGCTAGCTTTGCTTCTATTGAGTCTGTACTGACCAACCCAGAGATTGAACTGACAATTACTATAACACCAAATTCACAAACCAAGGCTTTAATCTACTAGGCTATTGTTCCATTGGACAATCTTGAACCTATAACTTGGGGCTTTAAACCCAATTTTTTTTATTGTCTGCTTGCTATTGTTGCCATGCTTGACTCCATTCATTGACACTTTTTTCTTACTACTGCTGCTGAGGCCTTGCTGTGGTTTCTCTTTATTTCTTTGTTAAGGACTCCCATATGGCATTTATTTCTATGCTAGGCTTACTGAGGAGGTCATCATGATCTAACATATGCACAGATTTCCCTCAAATACCGAATTCTCCTAGGTTCTTCTGTCTAATATTTTCACTTCATTACACAGAAGTTGGTGGCCACCAGCTTGCCTCATTCCTAATTAGTCTTTCACTGGTCCTTCACTTACTTTTAGAGGTCAGCAGCTTTCACCTTTGTATTATATGCCATAATTGCATTATGTTCTCCTGTATGTTAGGCTCGACTCAGCAGAGATTTCTCTCCAATGTCAAGCTACTTCCAAATATTGTCCTGATGTCATATAGACTGCAGATTATCATTACAGAGGTTCAGAGGAAAATAAATGCACCCCAGATTCTGACAGAAAATTTCATGAAGTTTGGAATTAAGTGCCTTATTAACTCGTACAATTTTTCCGGAAAATTTAAAGGTTCATAGAGATCACATTTCATAGACTAATGTGTGAGAGTGTTATTGGTGCTTAGATCAACAATACAGAAACAATGTCTGTAAGAAGTTATCATCTAAACTTAATAGGGAGCTTCAGGTCCAGTAAGAGCTATCTTCTATGCCAGTGTTAGACTCTCTACACAAGTCCAGTCTAATACTTGTTTGAATTTAAAAAGAGACGAGACAAAATGCAATATAATAGGTGCCAATATTTGGTTAGCAGCTATTGCTATTGCCTAAGTAGTGGCACATGAAAACTATATGGTCATGACTTATTCGTAATGAAGTGCTCAAATAGGAATCATATGCCTGTAAGAAGTTTCTTAATTTGGTAAAAAGGTGTAGCCTGCACAATGTTCTCATAAAAAAAGTAAACCTCACCAAATAATGAGATGTGAATGTCTATAATGTCAAGCAATCTTCTGATGTGCCAATATTCTACATGGAATTTTATATGAAGGAAATAGTGTTCTCTCTAGAAAGAGCAGATCAGCGAGTTAAATTTCTGCATTTATTTCTCAAAAACAGCATCTAAACCAGTCACATGTGAGATTGAGATTGTGACTGCCAATGACATTTTCACCTATTATTTCTGACCTTTTGTCACTGCAAGACTGACTGATTATGATCATGCTTGCACAAAAGTGTTAAGTTTAAATGTAGTATACAGAGAAGCTACCCTACCCATTTAATCTGCAATTTGTCTATCATGTCCAAGAAAGCTTGGATAAATGTATTTTTTATGAAGCTTTTTAGATATTACTGTATTAAGTTCTATTTTTGTTAATATTATGATTTTGTTATAAGATTTATAATAAAGAAATCTTAAAAAATAATAACATTGTTCTTTATACTAAACTTTATCTGCAGATTTTTAATAGTGTATTTCACAAACCAGTTTTCCCATAAATTTACCAAATTTAATAGGTAACATAACCACCATAATTGACTTGCAAAAAGTTATAAATAATTTGCCTAATAACATAACATTTAACAAGAGGTGTTGGTAGATGTATGCCTTCAGATAGTAGGGTAGGTATTAAGTTGAGCTTTGAAACATTTTTATTGAATTGACAAGTATAAATGGCAATAGACCAGGAAAAGTTTCACATAACTAATGAAAAATGAAAAGCACTTACAAGTAAATGTTACTTTGAGGTAATCGTTTTATCAATCAAGGGTATGCTGTTGTTACAACGTCAGCACAAGTACCTTTCCAGAATACCCTCATAGAAATGTTATATTTATGAAATTTGTATAGTTTTGTATTAAAAAATAAATCTTACTCATTTTCATTAGCTTTTAATATATGGGTTTTTAAATAATTATTTGGAAATTAATATGTAAAGACCAAAATAATATTTTTTTAAATTCTGTTTATAGACTTAAAAAAATATATAAATAATTACTTCAAAATGTTATTTGCAGATACTCATGTTTGAGTAGATATCCTATTTTTTTAACAGTGTGTATACTGCACATTCAAGAAAATGTGCTCTTTGGTGTGCTTTAGACCCCTCAGCCATGGAGAGTGTTACAGCCCAGCAACATGTTATCTACCTTTTAAGTAAAGCACACCCACTTGTTTAGATCTTCTCAAAAAGTTATCTGCTTGATTTCATATCCAAAAGTTAAACAAAGCAATTCCTAAAGAATTGATGGATTTTTTTAAAAATTTGAATCCAACATTTTTTATTCAAATGTAATTTTTGGATTAAAAAAAATAAAATAAATAACCTATTAAAAATTTAGAAAATACTTTGTTTCTGTATATAAAATTTATCAATAAAGAGCAAATGCAAAAACTTAAAGTTTTGTTATTAGATAAAATATATTTTGATAAATATGTGATCAAATTTTCTTTCAGGTCATAATGTGTTCACTTTTATGGACAGCTCTTTAAAAATTATTCAGCAGTTAATACAGTATTTATTTTGGTACACAACTAAACCAAGTGATATTATTGCCTCATCAGATATACAAAAGTATTTCAATTAATACTAATTTTTATTTCAAAATTCATCATTAGATTTCCAGATTTTAAAATCAGTTCTTATCTTTTCATTCTGAAGCTATGAAGCAAAATCTAACAAAACAAAAAATCAATCATTATATACTTTTACATTGAGAGTAGTATACATATCTTGATTGTTATACTCATATTATTTTAGCTATTGTACACCCCCAGTGTTCTTCATGTCCAATGACAAGGTACCTGAAGAAGGCCAGGGGCTACAATGGTGAGTATAATAGTCAAATGTAAAGTAATATAAGAATAATTCCTCATCTAAAACATCAACAGAATTTCAACAGGTTCTCAAATTTTTCTTTCAATGTTTTCTCACAGTCATATGTAAATGAAGTATATTTTTTTTTTTACTATAAAAAGTCCAAGCTAAACATCTCAAGTACTGAGAACATTTTTCTCATAGTCCATTTAATTTCTTTTGACCAAAACACACAGGATTAGTTTATTATTTAAAATTTGCATCTACAAAATTCTCATAAATTCTATTTTGTTACATTATTATATAAAACAAACCATCCACAAAGTTATAATATAATAATCCCCAAAAGGGTATGAAAAATTTACTGTCATAAAACTACCTTCTTTGTTATTTTTTTTAGTTAAAAAAATTCTATAAAAGATGTACTGAAATTTGTAATGAAAACAGACTATTAATATAGTCTGTTTTCATTACAAATTTCAGTACATCTTTTACAAAATTTCAGTACATCTTTGGATAAAACAAATGATTAATAGATACTATTATCAGTAATTCTTAATCAAGTATCTCAAATGTACAACATTTAAAGTCAAAACAGTATTTTTAATTTTCTAACATACAATTTCTTCAAATTTGCATATGCTAGAAAATCTGTTATAAATTTATAAATTTTGATATATAGACATGATTCTATTGAAATTTAAAAAGAAAATTCTATTTCTTTTATCAATAAGATGTTTTTGTCTCATTATTTTCATGAAGCTTTTATTTTAGAATTGAAATCTCAAATCTGTCATCAAGAGTACTGAAAAATGACTTACATTGTTAAGAAATGTGATTTTATTGCCAGTGCATATATTTTAGTGGGGGAAAACTATATATAAAATTTTATATATCAAGAACAATTTTAAGGAAGAAACTATGACAAAGTGGAAAGTTTTCATGACACATTTCATCCTTTAGAACTTGGAATAAGGTAATAATTTAAAATATGTCTTGGGTATATAATCTATCCAATTTCATTTAGTTTATTTTTGTTCATGTGTGTTACTTTTGTTATTAAATATGATACACTATTTACATTATTCGGACTATTGTCCTTATCTTTGTTGCCATATTTATCACAACGTTTCAGCCGTTGTACGCTCTGGCGGTTGGAAAGTTGAACTGAATCCTTTATTTTGCTCGCTGGGGTAGACTGTTATAGTTCCACATGCCATGTCCAATGGATGTCAGCTATCAGTTATCTCTTGTTAATTCACCTCTCCAAGTTTTCCACTGCCTTTTAACCAGGTATTGAACTCAACTCTTTGGGTCCTGTCACTGGATCTAACCAATGCCTTTATCCACTGTGCCATGTGCCCTTAAGGACATCGGTGTATGAATTTCTGGAATTTATATACTTAATGTCTTCAGTAACCATTTTTACCAGGGCTCATATTGCAATTTTTGCTGTTATCATTGCATGTTTTTTTCTTTACCAGAGCTCATATTGCAATTTTTGTTATTATTGCTTTTCTCTAGCACTCCTTATTACTGGTTCCCATATTGTATTCATTTCTATGCTTGGTTGGCTCAGGAAATTTTTGTGGCCGATTCATTAAGCTTACAAATTTCTCAATGATATTTGGAGCGTACAGTGGCCAAAACGTGATAAATATGGCAACAAAGATGAGGACAATAGTCCAAATAATGTAAACAGTGTACATAATACTTCATCTCAGAAATATAGACAGATAAATATGATACATTGTGATAATATAAAAACTTCCAAGAAAAGTGAACCTGGATGTAAATTTACTGTGAGAAAAAAAAATTTAAATTTAAAATTCTAAGCATCCCCTTCCCTTCAAGTGCATACCTGATCACATCAGCATAAACATCACTTTAGTCCAATGAATTCCTAAAGGATGAAATGCGTTGCATGAAAACTTTTCCACATTGTCATAGGTTTTTTTTCCCCTAAAATATATCTTTTAATTGCCAGACTATTACAACCACTGTAGATATATGGGATATCACAAAAGCCATAGCAGGTTTAATCAGTAAATATCTGGAAAAAATAGTTTATCTTTATAAATGTGGCATTATACAGTTCAGTATCAAAGCTGAAACTATACTGACATCTCTTGTTGAAGAGATATATTGTAAGAAAATATCTGATCAATTCAAGGGATGTAAGAAGACTTGAGAACATTCTCAGTGATTTCTTTAAAAAAGCTAAAAAAAAAATATTTCAGATTTGGAAATCTTTGTGAAGGTGACCAAAAAAAAAAAAAAAAAAATGGCTTCAAAACTGCTCATAAAATTTTGAAAAAAAAAAAAAAAATAAAATAAATAAATAAAATAAATAAAAATGTACAAAGATCAACCAGAAACTACATGGAGATGAATATAGAATTCTTAAACTATGATAAAGAACCAACAAAGCCTGGTGGTAAGATAAGGTATTATTGGGAGACTCCTGTGTTAGTGGTTATGAGGTTGAAGGCTTAAAACAATGCCAAAACCCTAACACATTTTTACAACACAAAGTATGAGTCATTCCATGTCAAATCAATAAGGGTCTGACCATCACCTGAGACAGATTTTTTTTTTCTAATTTGGTACACTTACTGAGCTTCAGGATAGAAATTGAATGGTACCTATTTTACATCTCTAGGACAATGGATTCCCAAGATATGACCTTTTGACCCTTGCCAAAAAGGTGAATTTTGGAAAATAGTCACAAAGTTTAAATATCAATATCTTAGTTGTATTTTTCATGTACAAAGTTAAATTATATAACATTTTAAAGTATATGGATAGTTCTAAAAAAATGATCTATTTATTTTTTGTTTAAAGGTCAAATAAGATAATTTGACCTTGACCTTTGAACTTTCATTTCTCAAAAAACGTATCTTTCATTTTTTTTTTTTTTTTTTTTTTTTTTTTTTAAATTTGACAACAAATTTGTCTGCTTTATGGCAAGATATTTACAAAATTTTCTGATTTTCTGAGTTACAAAGGTTTTACTGAGTTGGGCCAAATTCAAAATGGAGTTTGGCATGTGCTAACATTTTCATATTTCTCAATATGGTCAAGTTGTATATCTTTAGAAAGCTCTTTGAATGCTGATTAATATTCTGATAAGAACAATCATCATAAAATCAACAGAATTCGTGTTATTTGTGGTTAAATTTTGACCAATTCGGTGGAAAATAAACAGCCTTATTTATGGTTTTGTTCACATTTTTATATACAACAAATAGATTTTTATATGAAAAAATGACATGAAAATAATTATTAAAAAGGAATTCTGTTAACATAAAATAATACAAAATACAAATAATACAAAAATATGCAACAAATGATGTAAATGGCTAAGAAATTTTTGGCTGAATGTACAAAACAATCAAATTATCAGTTTTTTTTTTTTATATACTTTTAAAAAAAATTAAGTTTTGATCTGAAAAAGTGATAAATTGAAGTGAATATTTTAAAAAATATTTGCAAGCAAACTTATTTTTCTTGTTGGAATACATGTTTAAATAAAAATTTAGACATGCAAATCACTTTTTTACTCAAATTTTTTGATTGTATCTTTATTTAAGGTTATTTCAAGAATTTCTCTCTCCTAAAATATTTGAAGCCTTTTTCCATCTCACTTTTTGAAAGTTTATAAGTTCTTCCAATGTCAGTTATTAGATCAACTAAAGTAAGAATATTAGAATAATTTAAAATTAATATATCTGAATGTAATGGATAACAGAAAGATGGGGAAGGGCCCTTCAATTGTAAAAATATCAATTTTACCTCTTCACCATCAGGATATTTTTCAAACACAAAACAAATCTTGACAAGGGTCATATCTTTGACCTAGGGATGTACAATAGGTACTATTCAATTTCTATCATGAAGTTCTATAAGTGTACCAAATTTGAAAATAAAAATCTGTCAGTGATAGTCAGACTCTTGTTGATTCGACATGGAATATGTATTTATATAAACAACTATGACAACATTTATAGTTACCCAAAAATAATTTTTGCTTATCAATTTCTAATAAGAATTTAAGGCAATTTTTCAAGTTTTAGATGAACAGTACATAGCTTTTAATGCATTAAATGTAAAAGTCATCACCTAATATTGTTTTGTATACATTTAAATAAAAGTAATTAAAAGAAAAAAAAGCTAGTGATCAAGATCCATGAGGAAATATAACAAAAGGGTGAAATTTTCATAATCAATTATTAATCTAAACATAAATAGACAAATATACTATTTTAGCTCTATACAGTTTCAAACCAAATCTGAAGCAAATACAAAAATAATAAAAAAAAAACTACACTTATGCATTGCAGTAAAACACTTCAATAACAATTTAATGAATAAAGGACAAAAAACATGCATAATTGATAGTCATTCACAATAGACTGAGTTTAACCTACTGGACTCAAATCAATATCCTGGTAAAAAAATAGCAAAAGCTATAAGACAAAATGTGTTTGTGTGCTCTTACAGTAATATTTACAGAGATATAACAAATGAACAATTTTCTATAAGTATTGAGTCAGTTGTGAATTTAAATAAAAGCAATGGCCAGGGTTGTTCCAACAAGTAATCATTGGCAAACACTGACAGAGTCCTTCACTATTTCTTAAAACACAATAGAGAAATATAGCTTACAAAATGGAGATATGTTGAATATTTCAACATGTCTGCTTTTTCAAGCTATACTTAGGTTCTGTACCTTAAAAAAAAAAAAAAAAAAAAAAAAAAAAAAAAAAAAAATGTTAATAAAGAAAGAAAATTAAAATGCCAGTACACTACTATGGCTAAATACTTATACATCAGGGAGTATTCCAAAACTTAGATAATTTCTAATTAGTGTATATATGAAAACTAATTGCTAAATTGTAACACATTCAATTTACATCACTTTTATTAACAATTATAAACCAGCAGCTTATATTACACAAATTTAAGAATCTAATATGCAACCAATGCATATGTGACTAAAATGTCATTCAACCATTATCCTCTAAACAAAAATATCTTTCAAGTCTTATTAAATTTTTAAAACAAAATGGAGATACTGTAAGTGTAGATAGAAGCAAGTATTATTCTTTAAAAAAAAAAATTCATTAAAAAGTGTTACATTAAAGATTAGATTGTAATGAAGTCTTATATTCTTTACAGATCAAAGTCACTGGTTTTTGAAAATATGAATATCAAGATTTTTTTTTAGATAAATATTTATAAAACAATTGTTAGATGTAGCATTTTTACTGTTATTTTATTACCAGCTTTATTTAATCTTACTAATTTTGATCACAACATTTACTAAACAATTAGTGTAACTATAAAAAAAAAACATAAAATAACTAAATACAATTTAACCATATTTTAAATTTACCTAAACTTATTCAAATACAAGTATTGCTTATCTGAAGTTGAAAAAACCAAGCCTCATAATGACTTGATTTTCATTAGTACAATTTAATATTACTTGTTAGCTTTGAAAACTAAGTTAGTGACAAGGACATAATGAATATTTTGTTATTTTTAAAATACATCATCTGATGCAAGTGAAATAAATTGTAACAATAACACATTCAACTTTATACATAATAGATTTTACATTTGAGTAATTATCTCACAAGATTCTGACAGCTTTTAATAAAGGGCATTTTTTAAGATTTAATCGACTACCATCTCTTCAATCTTTTTTTGAAATCTTGAAGATAGTTTACAATTTAATATCATCCAAATACTGACTCAACTCACCTAGCCTATGTTATTCATGACAGAACAGCACACATTTGTCACAACCAATTAATAATAATTATTTTTGTACGAAACACAAACATCACAACCAAGATAAACTAACACTTTATTTTCTTATATTTTTTACTGTCTTAAAAAAAAAAAAAAAAAAAAAGAACTATCCCAATTGATGTTCATAGGCTTAGAAATTTTTACCAACTTGTGAAATTATGATTTTGAATATACCATGCTTTTTGTTAGAACAAATTACATGAATTGATCAGTTAGTTTTCCGGTTATATTTCTTACTAATAAAAGAAATTTAGAAGTAATTAAATTTAATGAGTATATAATGAGTGGGCATTATTTATCAAATATTACTGTTGTCTCAGAAAAGTAAAGTAACTGAATTAATTTTTAACTGTTCACACACATTTAATGCTGTCAGAGTTTTCTCCCTTTGATCAGTTTTTACACACAAATATATTATAGGTTGGTGCAAAAGTAATGTCGTTTTCTCACATATGTTACTATATGAGAAAACGACATTATTTTTGCACCAACCTAATAGAAAGATATAGGAGGTCAATTCATACAATACACTGTAATGCGATTTTCCCTGTAAATTGGAACATACTCGCAATTTCACATGAATAAGCCCTTATGTCACTCACCTAACAATAGTAAAGTAATAACCTAGGATATAGCATATATCAGAGAAATGTGTTAACACAATTAGGACTATAAATAAAAAAAAACAAACATATGAAGGACATAAATATAATATATGAAATGAAATAAAAATAATATATAACGAGATGCGATCTTTATCCTTGATAATTGTCATGACAGTCAAACAACTTAAGCCGAGTAACTGCCAATATTTGTCGCTGTTTCTCCCTTTTCAGAGCATTTAACGATGTTTAGATTAACTTCTATGGTGATGACTGCATCACACCACCATCAGAAGAGGTTACACTATGCTTGGGAGCCATAATGAAGAGCAATAGTTTCCACAAACACAACACAAACAAAAGAGAGCAAATGCAAAACAATCCAATATGGTGTACAACCAGGAAATGTCACATGCTGCCTCCCTCACTCTAGCGCTGTATGAAAATGTATCCTTCTGTCACACCATTTGGCTTGTACATACAATGCAAACAACATGGTTTATTGTGGTAGAGACATACCTCGCTGAAGCAAGAGAAGGCAAATTGTCTGTACATGTGCTTGTAGACTCTGAGGCTAATTTCGGCAAATCAATGTTGAAGTGACACAGTGCATGCGTTATCGGCAAGAATGAGGCTAACACAAGCAAGAGATCTCAGTTTCTTGCCAGAGACTGATGAAGGATAAAAAGAGCTGACTTTTTGTTTCAGGAGCAGTTTGTTCTTCGAGATTGGTGAAGGTCATACTCAGAGAAAGAGCAATAGTACTGTTGTTTACGGTGTGCAGGAAACAGAGTCCCAAGTGAAGTTTTGTTTAGGTTTTCACATTAGCTGTTAGCGGGAACAGATTTGAGTGGAAATTTATTTTCCTACCACCCAATCTTCATTTAAATTCAGCGCATATCACACTTCTCATGATAGATGGCAAGGTCTTTGATGTCCGCCTGATTCTGGAATTTAGTAGCGCCACAACTAATATGCCAATTGTCAAATGGATAGAAAACATGGAGTTGGTCTGTGAGCTCTACGCTATGGACAAGATTGAGCATTGCAACTCTGAGGTGGCACTCTTGCTGTATGCAGGCAGCTCAGTAAGGAACAGAAAGCAGACATGGAGCAGATTAAACGGGCCCTCATGACCATGTACACAACGGAAGCATTCTATGCACATGATCAATTTGTGACTGCAACTTCACCCAGGTGAGACAGTAGACGAGTTTCTGGCTAAACTGCATTACTTAGCTCAGCTGGTTGAGGGATCGTTGCCCAAATGATGGATGACATGTGCATTTGTTTCAGGTTTGCCACAACATGAGAGGCAACTTCTTCGTGCCTCATTCAGGATGGACACCATGACTGTGGAGTAGCTTCTGACCTAAGCATGGGTCATCATGACTGATAAGGTAAGATGCAGGGAATCAGTCAATGCATCCACCAAGTGAAGCGTTGTTCCGGTTTCCACGTTAGCTGTCAGCAGAAATAGATTTGAGTGGAAATTTATTATCATAACACCCTATTTTCGTTTAAATCTCACATCTATGTATGAGGAAAATGGCATGTCCAAAAAGAGATTAATGGGGATTGCATCATAACCACAAATCATATATATTTAGGCATGTCTGATTAAATAAATTACAGACATTATGTGTGCTAATTTTTAACAAAATCCGTTCATGCTCATGAATAACTTTCTGTGTATTGATATTAAATGATGTGAGAAATGTGCTATAACTGTTTAAATCACTTTTATTTCCCAAGTACTTTCAATCTTCTTCCATCATCTTCAGGAGTGCAAGTAGTACAAAACTGTGTGTTGTTCAGGGATACAAGTAGTTATACAAAGCTGTGTTGTTATCCATTGCTGTAATTTTTCATTATGCTTTCAAATGCAATGGTCGACTGTCCTGCTGCTTAGCATTAATTACAATGTGAAAAAATTACCCATTATGGAATTCTTTTCTTCAATGTTATGTCACAGTCATTAAAGCATGAAAAAACTGTTCCTTTATAGGTATTTCAGAACATTACTGCTGTATTACCAGTTGATTCTGTTCAGTGCCAGCTTTAATTTTTTTAATATAGATTGTTTCGAGGATCTGCAGCTTGAATTTATTTTCTTGGTATAGGATAGTTGTATTGTCTTTAATTTATTTAATCAGACATACATGCCTAAAAGAGAATTTGCTACCTTAATACACACACATTATATATATATTACACACTAGCTTAAAATCCATCATTTTGGGCAGCATTTAAGCTAGCTCCTGTGGAGGGTTCTTGATTAGGCCTTCATCACAATAGGTATTGGAGGAGTAGATGCAATGGGCAACAATACAGAAAAACGCAAAATATATTGCTGCATTTAAGTATTGTATTAATATCTAAGCTTACCTTTCAAAAGTTCAATGATAATTCTTCCGTTGCCACTTAATTCAAAGACAATTTGATGTATATAGGTCCTTACTTTCCATACAAACAATTTTTATTTCATGGATGACTTGTTGAATTTTGCAATTAATTTCAATTATTCCCTAATTTATTTACAAGTTATAAAAATTGTTATACAAAACATTTGTCACAAAAAATCATGTAAAAATCGCCAAAAACAATTGCAATAATGAAAACTTGGGAATCCAAAATTTCAGGATTATAGGAAACATAAAAATAAACTAAGCAAAAGTACCTTGTCAGTCTTGTTTACTAAAGCACACACCACACAATAACCATAGCAATTTTTTCTTGTAAATTTGAAATCCATATAGATAAGTGATAACTCCAGTATTTCTCAGATTTATTATTCATAAAAACAAGGTACATGGTATGTTTTAGTTAAAGACTGCATCATTTTAGGCAGTGATTTACAACATTTTACAAAGCAAAAAATTACAAAAATTACAAAAATTTCTCTGAATAGCCTTATAACTGGAGTCAAAACAAAAAAAAAAAAAATGTTCAGAACTTTTTTTTGTAAAATGCTTCATTAAGACCTGTAGGTTTTGTGACGTTTTAAAAAAGAGTTTTATTGATTAACTATTAGGACTTAAATGATAATGTACAATATTTAAAAATTTCCATAACTATCAAAACAGATTACATCATCATATACACACACAACTTGCTGGTATTAAGACACTTGTCAACCAAGAGCTAAACCAATACCTACGCATACCATTTTTATATAAAAGGATGGTGAAAGTTCTTAGCCTGGCCCACTCTCCAAAATCTGACCAAATATCATTTACTTTTTTCTTTTTTTTTTTTTTTTTTTTTTTTTTTTAAGAGTTTCTTGGTCAAGCCTGAACTTTTTTTTCAACATCCTCTTCTGAGAGTGATTATAGCTACCATATATACTTGTGGACAGGTTGTGCCCCTACTTTACGGCTTAATAATTTACTGTTAACTCGCAGATAGGTCACACTATAATCTGGGGAGTTACACAGCCATTATTATCAGATATCTACTTTTATTTCTGCCTTTATTTCAAAACTTACAATTATTAATACAGTTTTTGTAGTTAAAATACATTTCATCAATCATCATGCAAACAAAAGGAAGTAACTGTTGTACCGATATTTTTATATTTACCACATATTATTTTTATATAGAGTCATAAAAAAAAAAAGAAATAACTACAAAAGAAAATGTTATGGTACATTTAGAAAAAAGTGTTTATCTATTTATATATAAAGTTACAGTTCTAAAATTTAAAATTATTTCAGAACTGAATCCCAAGAATTCTTCTTCACTATCATTGCTGCTAAACATCATTCTCATTTGTTCATCTTTTCATCATTGTCTATTTCATAGTAGTCATTCAACTCATCATCACTTGCAAAATAACCATCTTCATCTCTGTTTGAAGCAACCATATCCTCATTCTCAGCCTTTTCCGTGCTTGAAGCAACTAAATCCTCATATGTCATCTTCAGTTCCATCCATGGCATTTGAGATGCCACATCTTTTGAATCATTTCTTCAGGGATACTGTCTCAGGCATTTTTACCCATTCAACAACTAAGCTTAATGCAGGTCTTTTCAGTGAACCACCTTTAGTAAACTCTTTCTCACCAGATATCATCCAAGATGTCCAAATATGTCTTGAAAGGTTTATTTATTGACACATCAAGTGGCTTCAAAACAGAAGTGCAACCACCAAGAATGACTGCTTGCCTTGTTCAGTATTCCTTCAACCTAACCTTGACAGACTCACAGCAATGTGACCTAAACATGTCCCATACTAAAAGTCTTTGGGGTTTAAGCAACGCTCTAGGTCTTCTCATACACACTTCATCTTACCAAACCTTTGTCAGGTTTTCATCCATCCAGCCCCTTAAGATGGACTTTTACAATAATCCCTGGCAGAAAGGACTCCTTTGGCATAGTCTTTCTTTTGAAGATTACCATTGGATAAACTTTGTTCCATCAGCTAGGCAGGCAAGCACAACCATGAAATGTTGCTTCTTGTGTCCTGTTTTTAAAGTAATAGCTTTATTTCCCAAAATACATGGTAGTCTCATCCATGTTTCCAATATTTCCCAGGGAAAATTCAAACATTTTACGTTCCTTCAGAACAAACTTTACAAAATTACGAGCTTTTTCCTCCACTTCTTTTGGCAGTTTTTGAGCAATGTGTGTGTGTTTTTTTTGCCAAGGTGTCAATCCCATCTGTTCATAGACCTTATACACCATATGCTACTGAGGATCTAAATTAAATAAGATTGTATTTGGGGGCCAGCTGAAAGACTATGGTTCTTAAACAAAGTCTTGTTATAATAAGACCGTTATTTCTTATATCCACAACTGAACCCCCTCACAGCTGTTTGAGGGTTCCTATAGCCCCACTAAATTTAAATAAAGTTTGCTACAGTAAAAATTTTCTATCCCAAGTAAAAATCATTACAAAAATGGCAAAAGTCATTTTGTCGCATTTTATTTTCTCAGAAAAAAAACCAAAAAACCAAAACAAAAAAAAAACAAAACAAAACAAAACAAAAACAAACAAAACAATGTATTTTCATACTTTTATAGGGACAAAACAAGGTAAAATATTGAAAAATGACTGTTCTGTAATCATCTGAACAAAATATCAAGGAAACGTTTGATCTGAACCCCATCAAACTAGGTATTTTCTGAAAGCAAACAATACATTCTTTCATTTAAAAGTAAAATTGGTTGGTTTAAATGAATCAAATTTTTTTTCAGGGGGTAAAATGCGAAAAAATAGTGAAAATTTTGCATTTTTTCTAGTTCTAAACAAAGATTTTCCCCAATAATGAGAAATTAATCATTTTTTTGAAAAATCAGAAAGCCTAAATCATAATTAAACTATTTCAGGCATAAAATTGAGAGTTTGAAGGAAAACGACATTCCTAGGGGATCAAAATACGACAAAGTCCATTGGTAATTTTCAATTATATGGCCGCAAAGTGTTCAAAAATTGACACCCAGCCACAGAAATCTTTAGTAAAAAGCAAAAGATTTATCCGCAATTCCTGGCCACCAAAAAAAATAGCAGCAATAAGGAAAATTAAGCCAAATTGACTTTGTCAAAGGCCAGCCAGCCATTGATAAATGTTAGAAAAAGCTGTCATCAGTTTGTAATAAATCCCACCACTTACAAGAGCAAAGAGTGAAAAAATTGGTAAAAAGGGATTGATATGGGATTTTTTTTTTTTTTTTTTTTTTTTCAAACCTATGCCTGAGCAATGGCTCGATATGTTTTGTTTTTTAACACCTCTTGACCCAGGTGATGACAACAAAACTTAGCAGATGACATTGTTTTTTTTTTACTGCATATCTTTTGTATTTCCCATTGTCAGGTCATATAGTGGTTCCTTTTATCCTATGATGTTCACACCAACTTAAAGAGAAAGGATTGAAGTTTGAAAAAAATGTTTTGAAGTGAAAAAAAATATTTTTTCATAAAAAAAATTTTTTTAAAAATAAAAATAAAAAGGTATTTTTCTCAGAAAATTGGCCTTAATTTTTTAATGCTGACCTCCGAGTGACATTTTTCACAGCCAATCGACGATTAATTACCAGTGAATAATTCCATGTGCAAACAATAGTCGTCTGGATCCTATAACATGGCCCAAAAACATCTAGAAGTTAACTGAATGATTGAAAACTTGTTGCACATAATTGTGTTTCCCATGCTCAGTTTCCATTATTTCATCTTGATATTGTCATTTTCAAACATCCAAGTGATCAAGGATTCAGGAAAACAGTTTGGCAAAGGTTTGCTTTGAGAACTTTGCATCCTATGAAGTGTTTAAATGTTACTGACAAATGAGATTTTTTCGTTGAATATTTTGTTCAAGTGCCATGTTGGATTTTCATATATAACAAAAATAAGCGTTTTAAACAGCTTATCATACAATTCTTTTTCCTTATTTTGATATGGAGATACTGAATACCTTGCTGCTCTCTTTGATTTCAGTATTTCTTTAAGCTGATCTTTCCGCTTTCTCTGTCCTCTGACAACCTTTTCTGAAACTCCAAACTACCTTTCTGCTGATAAATTTCCATGTTCTTCTGCATAATTTAGTACTTTTAATTTGAAACCTACTTCATAACTTTTTCTTTTACTCATGATTAGGGTTTGTAACAATTAAAATTATAAACTATAAATTTGGTTACCAATGCAAAATAGTGTAAATGTTTTGGGTACTAGATTCATGCGTTTTGTTATTTGTTAATAATACTTAAGAATGCCTTTTAATATTATATGAAACCACCATTAAAGAAAATTATCTCAAAGAATATATTTCATTTCTTTAAGTAATATTTTCCAATGTATTTTTGACAAAATATTTTGTAGAATGAATTGTGGGACTATTTTTTATTTGTCAATAAACATCTGGTTCCTTATGTATGCATGTTCAGGGTTTCTATATCAGTCTAGGGAGAGGGTCCCAACCAAACAGTGACTGATGGATCAATGCATATTTTATAATTTTATTTATTTATTTGTGATGGATATGTGAATCTAGCAGCATGATAAGTTTGAAGCAGTGAGTCAGTATATATGATAGATAAATTGTTTCTATACAGAGAAAATCCACAGTTTTGTTGTTTATGGATATCATTTCCAATTTCTCAGAAATCATGATGACAAGGTAGTGTTGTTTTACATTTATGCCAAGTGAATAGGGCGCACCCCTAACATTTTGTGAAATTTTTGGTAAAAAATGTGTGACCTATCCATGAGTATATACGGTACCCTTCCACTTGTAATGAGTTGGTCAGTCAACTTGAAACCCAAAAGCAAATGGAGGTGGGCAGGTGCGGGAACTGTGATTGGTAGCTGGCTTGTTGGTGTTTTGCATAGGTGAGTTACCAAGCTCTATGTAAAGGGCTGGAATAAGAAGGAGGGCAGTTTTTCAGTCTCAGAAGTGGAGACTGTGTCCGTCGCTATGACAGCAGGAGAGAAAGAGACGACATTTATCAACACAAAGCCGCTATCAACGCAAAGCAATGCACAGCGGGTCGGCTGATGGAAAAGCTCTCAGAAGCCGGGGAGTTGGAAACATCAAACTCACCATCAACAACGGTAACCCCATTACAGTCATTGTGTTGGTCATGGACAGCGCGTTATTAGGTTTTCATCTGCTCCTTGGGATGGACATTATTAAGGAGCTGGGCGGCGTACGCATCACGGAGGCAGGCTAAGTCGAGTTTTCTGATCCGCCCATCTGTGCTGCCTTGAGGATTAATGAACCTGAATCAGTGCAACTTTTGACCAGCGCAGGCGCGTATGGACCGCAACGTGGAAGTGGGCAGGTGGATGAACACCCACGCCACTGAAAAATAAAATAGCAGAGTACCCGGTTCCAGAGCATATCAGGAGCGAATATAAAAATGAATTGCAGCTTTGGATAGCAAACGGCTGGCTTGCGCCGTACCCCAATGACTGATTCTGTTGATGGCAGTAGTGCAAGAGAATAAGGGGAAAGTGAGACCGGTCATGGACTACAGGGAATTGAATATGCATCATATACGGCCAACACGAACGCCTGTGCCCAGAAATTGCGAGAATGGCGACAGCAAGGGAGCAATGTGGCCACCCTCGATTTAAGAAGGGCCTACCTCCAAGTCCACCAATCACTCATGCCCTTTCAGACTGTCATAGTAAAAGGACAGAGATATTGCCTCACTCGATTGGGATTTGGTCTTAATGTGGCTCCAAATATCATGTCAGCGATTATGAATGTGGTCATGTCGCAGGATGAGGAAATTCGAAGGGCAACGACATCCTACTTTGACGATGTTTACGTCAATGAAAATGTGGCCTCTTCAACGAGGGTTAAGGAACATCTGGAGCGCTTTGGCTTGGTGTTCAAGGCCCCAGAGCCGCTACAGGATGGAGTGAATGTACTTGGACTACACGTCAGTAGTGATGGAAAAAAACTTCGCTGGAGGCGAGGTAGTGACCTCCCGGAAGTCCTGCCAGTGATCACTCGTCGGAGTACCTTCTCTATGTGTGGGAAACTGGTAGGCCATTTTCCCGTATGCGATTGGCTCAGAGTGGCGGCAGCAGCCATAAAGGATGGGATGATGAGGTGCACGACGTTACCCCAAGATGCATGATAACTGAAACTATGGAGAGAGTGATGCAAGACGATCATGTGAGAGGTGACTGGTGTGTTAGGGGGAACGAGCTCACCATTTCGGTGGATGCCAGCTCGTTGACCATGGGTGTCACACTTGAGGATAATGGGTCCATCATAGAAGACGCCTGCTGGTCACGACCTGAAAATGATGCACGACACACAAACCTGGCTGAACTAGACGTCACTCTGAAAGGGGTTAACCTGGTGCTCCAATGGCAAGCAACAATGCTACACATCATCACAGACTCAGCATGCACTCAGCGTTGGATCAGCAGAAGAGCGTGACTGACCACTAAGGCATCAAGCGAGATGTTGATACGAAGGCGGCTCACCACGCTGATTGAAACTATCAAAGAGTACAACCTGTCTGTGGATGTAGTGTTAGTTAAATCGGCAGTCAACAGAGCAGATGCATTGACTCGCATTCCGCAACATTGGTTGGCTGCTGCTCGGAAAGAGTCTGAACTTCTGCAGCTGCTGTGTACGGCTTCTGCGCTCAGTATGGACCTCGAGCGGATCATGAGCATACATGAACAGTGTGGGCATCCCGGTATTAAAGGGACACTCTACTTCTCGAAGATGGTCGACCCGGCAGTCAAAAAGACATGTTAGGACAGTAGTGCAGAGGTGCGAGGCGTGCCAGTCAATTGACCTGGCACCAGTGCAATGGCAAAAAGGAAATTTGAGTACTACCCATGTTTGGAACAGGCTAGGGATAGATGTTACGCATGTTGGCAGCCAGCACTATTTGACTATTATTGACTGTGGACCCTCTCGCTTCGCCATTTGGCGACTACTGCACCAGCAGGACACTACCAGCATAATACGTCAGTTGGAGTCCATCTTTTACGACCAGGGGCCACCTGCAGAAATATTAAAAGATAATGGTGCGGCGTTTTCTTCAGAGCAATTCTCGCAGTTCTTAAAGAAGTGGGGTGTGCACCTACGTGCCGGCGGGAAACGGCACAGTAGAAAGGAGCCACCGGTCTATAAAAGTGATTGCAGCCAGGAAGCGATGTTCGATCCCTGAAGCAGTCTATTGGTATAATGCGACGCCTAAAGACGGTGTTTCGCCTACAACAGCACCGGCTAACATGGTGCACGCCTATCACTTACGGCTGCGAGGCATTGACATCGCAATGGCTCCGAGCGATGCGCAAGCTAAATACAGAATTTGTGACGTAGTGTAGGTTAAGACCCCGCACAGCAAGTGTACAGACAAGCTTAGAATGGGGCATGTTACCGAGATTATCAGCCCGCAGTCAGTGCGGGTTGATGGCGTGCCTCATCATGTTAAAGACTTGCGGCCAGTTGTAGGGTTAAAACTGTCATCAGAGGATGAAAGTGACTCTGAAGATGGTGCACGAGTGGTGTATTTAAAGTCGGATCCACTGAGTTTTACCTCAAACATCAGTACTCTACCTGCGGACATCAACGTGGCCAGCTGTCCGGGGGCGGATGGTAGCTCAATGGATGAGAGTTCATCCGAGGATGAGGACCCTGTCATCCCGCTCAGACGGAGTGCTCGGCAGAAGAGGCCTGCCCCGAGTTGCACGGTGTGCGATCATGACAGCAAGACACGGGATGAATCTGGAAATCTGCCACCTCGGAGCAAACAAGTTTGCACATGTGTGGTTATCCCAATATGTCAAGTGTGCAAGTTGTATATATGCGGACGCAGTCACCAGACAGATGCGAACATCTCTCAAACTGAGAAGCCTTGTGATCTTAAGATCAGGGGGGCGTGTAATGAGTTGGTCGGTCAACTTGAAACCCCCAAAGCGAGTGGAGGTGGGCAGGTGCGGGAACTGTGATTGGTAGCTGGCTTGTTAGTGTTTTGCATAGGTGAGTTACCAAGCTCTATGTAAAGGGCTGGAATGAGAAGGAGGGCAGTTTTTCAGTCTCAGAAGTGGAGACTGTGTCCATCGCTACAACAACAGGAGAGAAAGAGACGACATTTATTTTTTCGTGACACATTCCAACATCTTTAAGTAATGTGTTTATACCCACTACCATTGATAACGTCAGTTGTAATTGCTAAATGAAACAAAAACTTCATATTTCTAAAAGAAAAATTCTTTCTCCTCTTCTAATCCTTTCTTGTTAATAAGTTTTTGTAGTTATTTTTTTGTTTAAAAAAAAAATAAAAAATAAAAAATAAATCTAATATGAATTTAATGAAATGCAATAATTTAACCAACATGTTACTTGACGAGCAATGCAAAACTTTGCAATCTCAGAAGGGCGCTAACTATAGTGTGATGACTCACAAGCTCAGCTTTCAAACTAGGTTTGATCCTCATTAGGTGCTCCACTAGTTTGATTTTGTGCTAAGCTAAGTAGGTCATTTCACAATAGAATGACACTTAACATGTTAATCTTAGACACCATTACCACCGTCATAAGTTCAGTCTACACTGAGTGCCTACATGTTTGAGGTGAGATAAAGCAACATAATCTAATGGTATTTATGGAAAATACTTGTGCCAGACTATAAAAAAAAAAAGAAAAAAAAAAGAAGTCAAATGTCCTATATTTTATGGCTGTAAATACAAAGTGACACAAACTCACACAAAGATACTGCAAAAGAAAAAATAAATAATAAAAAATTTTTCCATTTCTTCTTTAAGGTAATTTCTAATTGAATTTTGTCAAACAAAATTAGTTGTACATAAGAATAAAAGAAGAAGATTAAACATACCTTTTTCTTGTTCTCGCCGGGTAAATTCTTCTTCCTGTCGACGTTCGATTTCTTCAAGGACACGGCGCATCTCTTCATTACGATGTAACTTCTCATAGGTATCTCTGTAATTAGAATAGCATAATTGTCGATTTGGCCTCTGTTCTTCCAAATTGTACTTTCTTTTAATATTAAAAATGTTAGTTACAGTAGTTTCTACAAATTATGATATACAAGATAAAACCATTTATTTAAAAAAATAAAAACATTAAAGTAAATCACTAAATAAACTGTAAAAACTTAATTGGGCTATTTGAAGAAAAAATAAAATCAAAAAAATACAAAAATGGTATTTGCTACTATTTAGAAAATAACAACACCCAACTTGGCTTGGTCGCTGTCATTCTACTGATCAGTGATCAAAAGACAAATTAATATATTCTGATTATATCAAACTTAAAACAAATCTCCTCAATGCAAATTGCCATGGATTGTTCAAAAGCTATTTCAAATCAAAGTGTAAAACAAAATTCCATCATTATTTACATGTGAACTATTGTCCGCATCTTTGTTGTTATTATTACAATGTTTCAACTGTTGTGCCCTCCTGTCTATATCAGGTGCCTTTAAGGAATTTTGAATGAGGAGGTGGGGTATATTGTTCTTATTCTGCTGAAACATGTCTAGGGATATCTTGTCTAGTTCCTTTGCTCACCCCATTTCCACTGCATCCAAGTACAGCCCAGGGATTGAACACAATATATCATCAAATTTCCAAACCAATGCTTTAATCCACTAGGCTGAGTGGAGAACTTGAGTACTTAAACCTAATCTGCCTGCTGAGAAGACTTTATTGGCGTGTAGTAATTTGAATGCATTTTCAAAAGTCAATAAATAAGAATGCTTACATACATTTTTACTCACATCATGATGAAAAAAATAAAACCAGTATAATAGATTTTTATCTCAGAGGATTTAAAATATGAAGCCCCCAATTATTTAGACAAAGAACTTAAATACATTGAAAACACATTCAAATCACAAACAACAGACTACACACATCAAAAAAGAAAGCTCAAAATATGGATAGTAAATCTAAAATCAGATAGACATTAAAGACTTTGTAATTAAAAATGCTCTAACCACATCTTCAATCACATAATTAGACACAAATAATGAACATTATTCAAATGCTGATATTATATATATATATATATATTTTAAGACATTTTTATGTTTATACATTCTTTTTATAGATACAAATATTTAAGTAAATGCTCTGTTTATAATAAACAGTATTAAACAAAATTTACCAGCCTGAATGTCCAAGAAATTTTCATAGAAAATATTCATCCTCCAACAGGAATTGGACCTGTATCGTATACATAACCGTTATAGAGCGTGACACGCCTTTAACTGATTGGGCCACAGAGGAGCATTCGGTTAGCAAGGTCAATTTTACTGCCTTTAAACTACAATCTTCCATGATTCTCTCACGTACATTCATATCTGCTCATGGGGCATCCAAATGTAAACAAATTATGTCACACATTATGAAGTGGACAAAGTCCAACAATTATTTGAAGACATTTTTATGCTTATCTATAAAAAGAATATATAAACACCTGATTCCACATAACTATAAAATGCTTTTTCTAGTAATATGATGAGGTGGGTGGTGACTCACTCATGCTGGGTGATTATAACCCTAAGGAGGCTTGTCAATAAACAGAGTTAAATGTAAAAATCATGGTTTTATAGTATAGAACTATAGTAAAAATCCAAGGGAAAACTTGATAGCTTGTTATGATTACTGAAATTAATGGAAAATGAACTAATTAAGAAAGCTACTTTAGAGAAATTAGAACGATTTCTTAAGCAAACCTCAATTGAATTTAAATATTTCATAAAATATAAATGCATTATAACAGTATCTACCTGCTACACTCAATAAATCAGATAAAAATGACAAGTAATAAATTTAAAAACTATGAAACCCTTTGTTTACATAAAGACTTAGCCATTGGATTGGTATGGTTTTTTGGACAAAATAATTTTCTGAGTATTTTAGGAAGTCTTATATGCTGGTGGTCTTATAGGAAGGATGGTTTTCAGAAAGTTATCAGGTAACCAGCTGGCCATATGCTTTCAAGAACAAATGAGACACTTAATTAATAATTAAATCATACCAGTATATCATTGATGACAAGTTAGTAGACTATCACACACACACAATGAAGCACAGTAGCACACTTTAGAGAGAACCAGCAAGCCCACCAAAAAAGCAGTGACACATGAAAGAGAAGATCATAACAGTAGCCATAAAAAACAAACCACCAAACCATTGCACAATCCTTTGAAAAGTGAGAGAATATATAAACAGCTACAAATGTCTGTTGTTCTATCATCATCATCATTGTGAAAGAACAATTCAAAATCAGACCACTATCACTTTCAATTGGGAAAAAGAAGTCATTTATGCGAAACAAATATATAATCAACAGTTAAAATAATGTACATTTTGTTAAAATTCTATTAATGAATTCCAGTTTTCTTCATCATTATTCCAAAATGTCAATCAATCTCTGGAATCTGTCAATTTTAGTTTAATCGAATAAATGACTAGCTCAAGTTTGCAACATTTTAACCCTAAATCTGCGCTTTCTTCAGATTTTACAACATAGGTGGAGAAGTGTCCTGTCCTGAAGTTGAGGTGGCCAGGATGATAGTTTGAGAAATTGAAGCCTTACAAAGAGTGTCCGAGGTTAGAACAGTTTGATTTGGGGTGATGATTGGGCATAGATTGATTTTGATCCACTCCTATGCAGAATCAGAACTAAATAGAGATTTCTGACAACAGAACCTGCTGGAAGTTGTTAATTTACTTCTCCATACCACCATGTGCTGTAAGAGATTACAACCCAGACCCCTTAGTGAGGAAGGGAATGTTGTGTCCAATGATGCCAGCTAAAAGCTAAAATGCTGGGGTTGTTGGAGGTAGTGATTCAGAGAGATGATACAGATTGATTGCTTTGTATGTTAGCTAATATAGAGTTATCCCAGATCTGGCGCTGGGTAAGATGATAGTGAAAAAACATCAGGTCTCAGGTGAGGGTAAGGAGAATCTGCAGCTGAAACAAGAAGGTTTGATATTGAGGGAAGGAGGGAATAATTACCCTATAGACATATAAGAAATTGGCACAATTGTTGAGAAATAATAGATAGTGGCTAATTTGGATAAAGACCCGAGTAAGAGATGAGAAGTGATCCAAGTGAACATCCACCTAGAAAAACCTGGCCAATATTCAAAAGGAAATTGGTGAAGAAGGCGAGTCAAAAGATATTGGAGGACAAAATAATCAGGTACTCTTTGTCACCTTCTCATAGTGACAGTTCATTAATTCAGAAGAAAGATGAAAAACACCGATTCTGCATTTATTTTAGGGCTTTGAACAACATTACTCCTAACCTACCTGTTACCACTAATTAGCAATATACTGGCTTTGTTAGGAAAGGTGACTTGCTTCTCAAATTTTGATCTGAAACTTGGATACCATGTTGAATTGCATCAATTCACGGTAGTGATATTCTGGTTGGCTAATGCACTCAGAAGCTTTTAGCAGCTCATACTGACAGTAATGAGTGGTTTGGAAGAATTCACCTATATAATATCTTGGTTTTCTCAAAAAGATCCAGGAGCATTTTTAATACTTACAGATTGAAGGAACTGGCATTAAAATTAAAAGAACCAAAATGCCAGTTTTTCAAAGAGAAAGTAAATATTTGGGATTCATTATATTAGGTTGGTGCAAAAATAATATCGTTTTTTGACGTTAAAAAATACGTCAAAAAACGATATTTTTGCACCAACCTGATAAATAAGAAGTGAATGAAACTGGATAAACATAAGGTGAATGGAACTCAATCCATTCTTGAACCTGATACAGTGAGAAAGATCAGGGTATGTATTGAAATGAGTGGGTATTACAAGACATTTAGAAGTGCATTTTCAAGAGTTGTCACCCAATCCTCTTCTTGAATTATACAGACTGGAGCAGGTTGTGGACAATACAAATGCAAGCAACCTTTACATTGGGGTTTCTCACCCAGCTATAGTGTATGCACTCCAAAAGCTGATTACTAATTTAAGTGGTGATAGATCACAAACCTCCTACAATATTTATTAGAGTGGTCAAATAAAAAAATTCAGCAATGAAAACTAAGTGGGTACAAATCTAAAATTTGATTATCTGTCTGGTAGAGAGAATGTGTGTGTGTGAACAAGTTTTCACACATCCCCAGGAAGTTGGAACAAGAGTCAAATAGTAGTAGAATCTGAAGTATATCAGATAACTTGAAGGAACAAACCAACCTTAGATGGACTAATGGATGAGGAGGACGAGAAAAAAATGTTGCAGTTGACAGAGGTATTAAGGGAAAACTGAACAGAAGGTGAAGCTACAGATCTGAAAGAAGCCATAGAAGCAAGACAGATGTCAAAATATCAACTTAAGATGGCCAGCTTTCTTATCTCACCTATATGAATGAGGAACCTAAGATGTAATTATACCTACCAAGAGGACTGCAGGTAAGAATGTTAAGTACTATGAGGAAATGAAACATATGGAAATTACAAATTGATAAGTTCTAAATACTTCTGTCCAAATTTGAAAAGGAAAAAAAAAAAAAAAAAAAGAGATGTGACAGCATATATGAATAGACGAGCAATTTGCCAAGCAAAGAGTTGGAATAGTGATACAGTTAGTTTGATGGATACAGCTGTTAAAAAGATCAGTCTAGATATTTCAATATCAGGTTTTCATGACAAAACAACCTGAGGAAATATATATGTGTGTGTGTGTGTGTGTGTGTGTGTGTGTGTGTGTGTAGCGGTTGCTATGTTTTCCCACGCCCACATTTTATTCGCCTGTGATTGGCTAATAAATCACTACTACTTTTATATAGGACAATTTAGCCATTGCAGTCATTTCTTTGAATCCTTCGGTTTTGAGTTTGCTTGCTTGTTCTGTTAGTATGAATGTAGTGATTGGTTAATTTTTAACCAAGCACATATTATAGTGCAAAATTAAGTTTTCCCGCATTGCCGAGGGAGCCTACCCTTTTTCCATAAATGAGGCGACTTTTTCACAAGTTGTCAGTAAGATTCAGTAAAATTCACCTGTCCATACAAGTCCATGATCTCGCTCATAATATTTCAAACGCACACACAGACACAGAATTTCTTAATATAAACTTACATTTCTCTCTGTGACTTAGCCAAACTCAATCAACTAGGATTTTGTTGATTTCGAACCATTCTATAACACAACACATTTTTGATCAATTGTATTCTTGTGTTATCTATTCTAACAAACAGATCTTGTTCTAATATTGATTCCTGAACATTTTTCTCTCAAAAAGAACCTTCTTCAAAAAATCAATTACAAATCAAAATACAATTAAAGAGGAACAACTTCTTTCCCTTAATCTACACATTGAATACAATTTTATTGCATGTTTGTTTTTGTATGTTATTTCAATATATACTTTGTTGATTCACAGTTTGGAGTTTTTGTTGTTTACTTGAATCCCGTACGTTGAAAGTATAATAATATAAATAGTATTGGTCTATCTACAAACGGACACCTTTACAATTGGTAACCCCAATGTTCCAAAAATAAATCTTTCAACCAATGCACCCTTACATATGGTGACCCCGAGGCCCTTACATAAATATATATATAATCTGTGCCAGATAAGAAAATAAAATTCTGGGCAGTGGCTAGATGGAGCTGCTTTACAACTGGTTACCATCAATGTTTGAGAGAATGTGAATGAAGTAATGCACATGATGTTACATAGGTTGAGGAGAACAATAAAAACTAACTGTGGCAAGGTTTTCAATAAATAATTTCTCATTTTATATGCTGTTTGGTAGGCATGTGGTTCTGCCAGTGAAAACTGAGAAGAAAAATATATTGGGAAGTAACATAATAAGATTATAATTGAATAGTAACATTAAATGCAGAGAAAACTGAACCAGATATAGCAACCATTCTACATGATCCAAGAGCAGACAAGTCACTTCCCCATTGTAAGTTGGGATCAAATTAGAGCAAATGTTAAATAAGTGGATGTCATGGATTTTAGCAGAGAGAAGTCCTAATCTTGATTTTTGCAAGGAAACTGGTTTTAAAAGGCAACATTAGCTGAATTGCAAGCAAAAAAAGGCTTATGCAAAATTAGAATTGATCTGGCAAAGGTGGAAAAGAAGGAGGAATAATGATCCTAGGGAGTCTGGTCTCTCTCTTCACTCAACTCAGAGTTTAGCGAAAATGACCAGGATGATGCAAAAAAAAAAAAAAATGTCAAGATACAATTGAAAGCTTGGTTGAGAAGTGCCATGAGAAGAACAAGATAAAACAACTTCTGCCGAGTACGGACAGGGATCAGAAAAGGTGAGTAGGTCTGATCACCTTTCACCAATGCCTAACTAATAAGCTCTTGTAAATATGAACAGGAGAGGCATTTCTGATGTCTCCACAGTAGAGTAGCCTAGAAGCTAGCAAAGTTCTCTCTGGGAAAGGGTTGAAGGGTGGAAAAAAAATTCATCATCCACAAGACTCCACAAACAGTTTTGAACACAGTAGAGACTGAAAAGTGAGGTTTAGACAGCTTCAACCCAGATGTGGCAGCAATACTTAATTTTTGGTTTGATCTGGCTCTTGTAGAGATAGAGCATAACAAAAGTCAAGTACTTTCTGAGACAGAATGGAAAGTGGAAAGACCTGGAGTAACATGAGAATTAAGAGGATTAAAGATGAAAAGAAAGCTAGACTGCTAGTGATTGGAGATATAAAAATGGATGTACTGAGTGTTCAGGAAGAAAGAGAGAAGAAAAATTGGTAAAAAATAAAAATTCCTCCTAATCAGACTTAGTAGGTCAGATGCAAAAGAGGCTCTGGTGCAGACATATTTGTCAGCACCAGTTATATCTGGGTTTCCTCCCTTTGGAAGTGAAACAGTTTGGCATGTCTAGATACAGGCTGTGACTGGTCAAAATCCAGGTTTTTGTAAGATGCTACATGCCAATAAAAGCATGGAGAAAACCAGCAGTTGGTAAGACACAGTCTCTTGTGAAGTCAGTCCCATGAGCATTTTTGTTCCCCAAGTAGCTGTGATTTCTGAGGCAGTGTTATTTTTATTACATCCTGTCTCTTTCCTCTCTTTGCCTATTACCTCCATGGTTGTTGGGAGAGCAATCGGTTATGTGCTTTCCCCAACCTCAACATACTCTTGCTATACATTTCAACAAGCTATTTCAGCACTTATGGCCGATAGAAATTTGACCTGAGACTAATACCGAAATTTGATGATTCTGACCAGGGTTTCACTATAGCTGAATGGTTTGAAGAGGCTGAACTGATCTGTGCGGCATGAAGAACATTGCTAGTGGATGGTGGGGCATATTTGCTGTGTTCAAACAACTCAGTAAGGAAGAAAAAAAATGTATACCGTATCGGATGTGTTGTACGTTGCCTTTGCCAGACTCATTTGTAGCATATGACCAATTTGTAGTTAGGCACTTGAATTCAAACGAATCTGGCAGGCTTGAAATCCTCGTGGTGCATGACATACCACTAGGCTTTGACTTACTTGCTAGAATAGATGCAATAACTACATTAGTTGGCATCCATGTCACGCAAACTGGAGCCGTATGGCTCTGCAGCAAAAAAACATGTGTGGCGATCCATATTGACCAAACTAACTTTTTTGTGAAATTCAACCATCAGCAAAGGATCTGGACTGTAAAATGGAAATAGACAGCAGGTGTGTGTTGGCTCAGTTATACAACAGGGAATCACATTTCAAAGGATGTTAGGGATGCCTATGAACAAGAACGCCAGACATGGATCACCATTGGTTGGCTAATACCATACACTGGTTATCAAGTACAACAAAAAAAAGGTACACCCAGTGATAGGTTATCATGTGTTCACTATAAATGTGGACATTTGTTTGACCAAACTGTAAGAGTGGCACCAACAGAGGGCAAATGTGGCCATACTTGACTTGTGAAGAGTGTATTGTCAAATGCATGAGTCACTGTGGCCATATTAAACCATGATGATCAAAGGGAAGCAGTTTGGCTTAACATAGTTGGGATTCAGCCTCAATGTGGCACCTCTAGTCATGAAGTCCATTACTGATGCCACGCAGTCACAGGAGTCAGTTGAGAGAGCAACGCCAGCGTAAACTAACAATGTGCATGTCAGTGAGAGCATAATGTCCGCAGAACATGTCAGGGCAAAATTAGCCAAGTATGGGCTGATGTGCAAAGACCCAGAATGTTTGAAGATAGGGCTTGCATGTGCGGACTGGAAGTCTGGGGGAGGGTAACACTCTGCAATGGATGTGAGGAAGCACAATCCTAAATGCCCCTGATGTTATGACTCAGTGGAATGTCTTCTCAGTGTACAAGAAGCTGGTGGAACATCTCTCTGTGAGTGGATGGCTGTGTGTGGCAACCAGGTTCATCAAGCAGTGGGCAAATGTAGTCACAAACAGATGGGGATGGTGAAAGAAACTACTGACATTGTGTGGCAGGAAGATCCTGTCTGGGGTGACTGGTGTGTAAACAAATCTGTAATCAATGTATAGGTTGATGCAAGCTTCCTAGCGACAAGAGTGGTGCTGGAAAAAGATGTAGCAATGTTTAGAGGATGCATACTGGCTTAAGCCAACAAAAAATGCCCAACATATCAACTTGGCTAACTGAATGCTGCAATCAAAGGCCCCGACACAACCACACTTTTGGAAAGGGATGAATAACTGGACTTGTTAGTCTGTAATGTTATTCTTGGTGGACAGAATGGTGGTCCTTGCCAGAGTTCACAATCTTCAACAAGTAGTGAAGATGATATGTTTGAAAGTAAGGAGGAAATTTTTGTGAGTGTGGAAAGTCCAGATGATCACACAGAGGAAGAATCACATGAAGATGAGGTGGAAGAGCACAGACCAGTCCCACTTTGAAAAAGCACTTGACAGAGGACACCCGCTTCAACCTGTCATATCTGTGATCAGGAGATCGGGGGGGGGGCAGGGGTAGTGTGACAAACATGCATCAGTACTGACCAAAGGAGGCCTTGGATCACATGTCTTGTGAAGTCGGTCCCATGAACATTTTTTTCCCTCAAATTGCTGTGCTTTCCAAGGTAGTGTTATTTTTGTTACCTCCTGTCTCTTTCCTCTCTCTGCCTATTATTTCAGTAGTTGTTAGGAGAGCAATCAGTTAAGAGTTTCCTTTCAAGCTCAACACACTATTGCCATACATTGCAACATACAATTAGGAAGAAATTGGTTACTCCAAAAGAGGAACAGAAAAATGTATGTTCACATAGCAAAGGAAAATATATACATTTTAAATGTGACTAGAATGGATTTGGCTAAAAAACAGATAAAACATTCATTGGCTGATTAGTAATGAAAAGATCTGGGAACTTGGAAATGTAGCAGAAATTATACTAGCACAAATAAGAAAAGTAAAAGGCTTTATAAAGCAATATTTGCAGGACTTGCTGGATACTTGGCATCTAGCATAGTGACCCCAGTGCATTTCAGGGCTCTGTTACTTAAAATTCAGTCTGGGTTACTACATCAGCTGAGGTTATCTACTAAACCAGCAGATGGATTGTAGCACTGTTATAATTCACTAGAATATATAACCTTAGGGGATAATGACAGACTGTTAGTACTTGCGTCCCTAACACTGTTAGATAGGGAAGGTACCTTTGAAGTGTTTAAGATAATAAATCCACCAATCCCAAGGCAGTTGGAAAGCAGGAAGTGATTAGTAGATACAAGTTGGTATCAGAAAATATAGCCTTTAATGTGGCAAGGACTATGTTCATGCTACTAATCCCTGATGAAGTTATTGAGTACAGGACAAAGGTTTGCTTTTTGCGTAGTCAATATACAAAATAGTATAGGATTTGATTGTGTTCACTGAATTATTTGAAGGAGATAACCAAGCAATTAAGAGATTGCCAGGTTGAAATAGTAACAAAAGAAATGCTTTCACAGACTGAGTTTATCAGATGGGTGTAGGCAATAAACTTCAAAAAAGCAAGCAGACCTATCTAAAGCATATGAGGAAAAGAGAACTGAATCAATAAAAAAATAAAACCTTCATTGACCATTTGGAGTTACCTATACAATATTTTGCATTTGGTGAATCAATTACCCTCTTATCAAGTAGAGGAGAAATTTGAGACAAAAAGATTCCTTTTTGGAACTTGCACATATTCTTGCAAATAACTAAACAAGGTAATGAGAATTCCTATTGAAAGAATTCCCTAGCATGAAGCCATCTAAAATACTAAATTGTTCAGTCCAGTGAAACGAATGTTTCTTCAGCATTTTTTAGGTAAAAACAGTAACAGATGTTCAAAATGATCAGGCAAAAGATGTAGTGGCATGGTTATCACAGACTATTCTTGTGAGTATTATATGCATGTTAGCTGTATTAGTGATATTTCTAAGACTGAATGAGAAAAGAAAGGGATTAGGGAAATAATGAACAAATCAATGTAATGGAAACATTCTTGGTGAAAGATGTAAGATGCTACACTCCAAATGGCCACTCTAAACAAAAGTGAAGTAACTGACACTGACAGCCCTAAAAGTGAATTAGTCTGAGAGTTGTTGCTGAAACATGCATGACAGAGAGTAACTGGAGCCCTAGGGCACAGGCCAACATTTCTAGTTGAAATGGAGAAAAATAAAGATAACAGAACTTTTTACATGTGCAGATTCAGAAAACAAAGTAAAAAGAAAAGAAATTAAATTGATTCTGTTTAAAAAACAAAATAATAACCATATTTATGAAAATATATATATATATATCTATGGATTGTAAGATATGTGAAGTGAGCAAAATCCTGAAGGGACAATTATATTGTATATGGAATGAAAGCACTTTAACCTCACTGAAAGAGATGGGTTTGAATTTAGAGGCATATAAAAGATAATTTTGCAATTTGAATCATAAGGGAAATGGAAGTAATATAGCACTGTGTTTTTTACAAAAAGAAAAATGACATATGAATAGTGATTCATTTATGTAAGAGGCTTGGCAGTAGTCAACAAACAGATTTAAATGTAGAAAGGCCTAATTTTATGGTACAGAATCAAGGGGAAAAATATACGAAAATGCTTGATTGCATTTAATGATTACTGGAATTAAATGTGGAAAAATAACTAATTAAGAAAATTAATTAATTTCAAGAAATTAAACATGTTACAGTGTTCTTAAGGAATTTAACTAGGTATGTCCCAGGTAACGCTAAAAAAGTGGTATACCCTGGAGAAAAAAGGTCCCCAAATTGCTAAAAAAAATTTTTAACTTGTAAAATTAAAGAGGGAAGACCAAAGTATTTTTTGAATATTTTTTCAGATTTTTTAATCCTTCCTATAAATTTTAAAAATTTTATTTAAAAATCTCGTTTTTCTTGAATAAAAAAAAAAAATCAGTAAAATTGATTTATCGACATTTCTGCCCGAATTTGTAAAAAAAAAAAAAATTAGTTCAAAAATCAATTAAAATTCAGTTACACCTTTTTTTTTGTTATCTTAGGAAATTTAGAATGATTAAAGTATACTTAATGTAATTTGAAAGAAATATTACTTACTTTTTTAGCAGAAAATTTTTTAATAGAAATATTTCCAACCGAAGTAATTGACGGGTGTCAATATATTGACAACTTACGTCAAGCGAATTTATTGTACGGTAGCGCAGAAGTGATGTAATTCGTTCTAATTTTAAGTGAACCTGGTTAGTAAATTTAAAAAAAAAAAAAACTTTCTTAACTGAATGAATGCAAAGCAATTTCTGAAGTAAAAAGAACTTGCTTCTATCAAGAGAAACAAGTCGACCTCGTGACATTATTTCAAAGCTGTGCATCCATACTTTCGTTGGAAACGATTTTAAGTACAATTTTGGAATATTAAAAAATTATTTTAAAAATGTTAACGGTTGTCAAATTTTTATGAGCTTTCAAACAGAATAATTAGGAATAAAAAAAAAAAAACACCTGGATGGTGGCAGCATGTGAAGGTGGGAGGAAAATGAATACGCCCACTGAAAGATACTGGTGTGAGGTGCGAGCAAGAGAAGGGAGGAGAACAAGACGGTGGATCAGCGTGTTGCTACCCATATTTGGACATGCAAATTACTTCCTAGGACAATGTCAGCAGAGAGTTGTGATTGGATATTTGGAAAATCCTGGAGCCCCAGATCGTGTCAAACCCCAACACCGATGTTGGATGAGGGTCAATAAAAGCATTAGATCAGAGGAGAGTTACAGAGAGATTAGCAGTTGAGACAGACACACTTTCATTACACCAAGAGGAGATGATCACTTCACTGATACCCATGTGATTTGCTGCCACAAAGAACTTCTGACTCATGGCTTGTTCCTGACTATTAGATAAATTGAGCAGAGTGCCCTGATGAAACTGCAAAATGGAAGAATTGAAAGTCTGTATGTGACAACAGAGAGAGAGAGGGAAACCAGTGCTTCATCGATATCCCATAATTTGCTGCTTGACTGTGGTGAACAGCCCCGTAGAAGCAAGCAAGCCAGAGTGGCTTGCATCTGGTGTATAGGAAAATAAGGGTCTTACCTTAACGTGCAGCATGTGACATCAGCAAGTTTGCTTCGTGAAAATGGCATTACTCTCCCGTCCAGCCATTCTAGCAGTATGTGCAAGAATGAGGGTTTTTTGTACAGTTTAGAATGCTTCCACCAATAGCAAGTCGTGTGCTGATTGGTCGAACTGGAGGAGGCAATTTGCCTGTGTAACCGAGAATAACAGCGAAGAACGCTGATTGGCTGGGGAACCGTGGTGTTGGCCTGATAAAAGAGTGCTGGAGCTGTGAAAAAGGGGACAGAAATGTTAGCTATAGGTAGTGATGTGTGAAGAAAGCGAGGATGGTGAATTGAACCAGCGATATTGTGATTTGTACAAGTGACAGTTGGGAGAGCAATAGACTTATTTAATCTACATGACGAAGTCTGACTTAAAGTTTGAAACCTCAACTTTGACGAAACGAAGAACAAAGTGTTACAGAATTAAACTATGAGAGAATGGTCATTAGCCTGCATGCTTGTAGATTCTTATACAAAAAAGTGTTCCTGTATAAACCTCAGTTATATAAACCTTGTTGATCTAGACAACTTTATTTTTTTTTTTTTGTCTTATAACATCGTCCAGCCTGAACAACACCAATCCAGTGATCTCTGGTGACAATTTGATCCTTGCCTACCTTGCGATCAAAACAAACAAAACGTGGGACAGGGAGAGGCTTCGATCAAAGTGACCAACTTTATGGTTAGCCACAAGATTCAAGGATTGTTACGGCAGGGACCAGGACGTCCCACAGCATTATATTGGTAAGCCCTTGCATCTTAGTGGCTTTTATATCTTACTTAGGATGAATATTAAAAATTAACACCTCAATCTTTGAATAAGAGAATGAGCAGACACACACATACAACTGTTGTTCTATAATCAAAGTTCAGACCATTGTGTATTTTTGTCAAGTGTTAGAATTGGATGACACTAGTAACTTACAGTGAAAATAAATGGTTTGTGAAAATCAGGCTAATTATTCTGATCTTTTTCGTTATTATTTTAAGACTTCCATCAATTTCAGGAATCCATTAATTTTAGTTTTGTGTAACATGTGGCTGGCTCAGGTTTGCAATATTTCAACTGTGTACTTGTAATTTCAGATTTTATCTAAACACAATATGGATAGAGGTGTCTCTTGTCCAGATAGTGCATAACTTATGACTGGGACAATAAAAATCTGAGAGAAAACAGAAAACAGAAAACAAAACAAAACAAAAAAAAACAAAACAAAAAACAAAAAAAAAACAAAAAAAAACACAACTCTGAAGTTAACACAGAAAGACATAACCATTTTAGTGACCAGAGCAAGTCCATCAGCAGCATAGTGTTACAGTTCAAATTATGGAGATGTGTCCCTAAGATATACCTAAAACTGTCATAAAAATAAATTTTTCACAGAACCATTCAAATTTTGAGATCATATCAATGACAAAAAGTTGGTTTCACTCTTTCTGCAAAAGTGGTACACTTGAATACAATGCAAATTTCTACAAGATACACTACCAACTTTCAATGCATTTAATTTGACATTTAGAAATCTGAATTAATGAAAAGCCATATTAACTGTCTGTGCATCTACCAAATTAACATTTGCACTCAGTGATATTTAATATTTACAAATTATTGAACTATTTATGAACTATGCCCCAAGTCACTTTGCCAATGATCAAACAAATTTTTTTGAAAAGTTGAAGAAACTTGAGAAATGATGTGCCAAGTCATTTTGGGTAAATATGTACATTGCTTGACTAAGTAATCCTTGATCAGGACCATAACTTTTCAGTAATTCTTCCATGTCAAGAAGATCATTCAAAATAAATCAGTAAACAATAATTTTTCCCAGTTCGTGTAAAACTTAAGTGTAAAAGGCCTCACAGATTATTTAAATTAAGCAAAACAATCATCTTTATTTGTAATAACACTTAAAAATATCCAGAAGAGCCAGTAATAAATGTTGCTATATTAGTGCATAGTTTAGATCATTTTTACAGCTTTTTAAAGAAATATTTTCTAAAACACCAACACAAAGGAATAGTCAATTCAATCTGTAAACAAATCTTTTATAATCCATACTAATTTTCTGTTGGGCTTTATACATTAGTATAATTTTTTACTAATTAATATCATAACAGCAAGATTTTTAATAAATAAAATCCAAATGTGATTAGAATAATCTCAAAATGATCTGAGTATAAAGACATTGGCAGAATAAAATAAGCTAACACTAAAATCCTTAGTAATCATCAGGTTTCATAACTGATATAATATATATAGCTATCATATTTACACCACTATGTTAATTTTTTTTTTTGGGGGGGGGGGGGGAAATAAAAATATAAAATATAAGCTGACTTAATCCACTGGTAGAATTGGCCCTACTTTTTGTGCAATAAATAAAACCAATCTAAGTAAGCTGCAAAGCTTTCTTAGCTCTAAATTGCACTGACCTCATACTCACAAAGTAATGTGGAAATAAAGGTAGGATGAGACAAAGTAGTGACTCATAGAATTAAAGAAAGAAACTAAATAGAATGTATATACATGATCAATGGCCACAGTTGCAGGGTCAATGGATAAAACATCAATAGCAACACCAGGGTAATATAATAATAGTACAATCTTACATTGGATACTGACAGCAGAACATATTGACAGTCAGACAGTTTATAAATAAAAGGTTAAAATGGATTCAAACCAAAAATCATTCTCTTGTTGGTACAAGAAAATAAAACTAACACTAAGAATAATATAGTCATGGTTTTATAGAAAAATATTACATTTACTAATTTTTTTTTTATTTTTATTCTTTGTAATAAACTGGCTCAATTTGGAAACTAGAAATAAGCTTTTGAAAAAAAAAAAAAAAAAAATATATATATATTATATATATATATATATATATATATATATTAGATGAGATGTGCAGTTTAACCGAAAAACCAACTTTTTTCGGTTTCATCATCACACTGCAAAACCACATCGAAATTTTTTTTCCAAAACCGAACAATTCATTTTTATATCACTACTGAGTGACCATATCCAAACAAACACTACTGAAAAAGACTTCAGATGTTAATAAAATTAAATTTTATCAACATTTATACCATTGTAAGAGAAAAAGATTGAACAAAAATATGTTAAAAATCGT
Organism: Acanthosepion lycidas; assembly: GCA_963932145.1. Classification (NCBI taxonomy): domain Eukaryota; kingdom Metazoa; phylum Mollusca; class Cephalopoda; order Sepiida; family Sepiidae; genus Acanthosepion; species Acanthosepion lycidas. The sequence goes on from OZ010608.1 coordinate 62,407,795, forward strand.
TAATTGGCTAGTTTTAGGAAATAAATGTGAAATCTATTTGTTTACAAAAGAAATGAAGAAAAAAAAAAAAAAAAAAAAAAAAAAAGGAAATATGACATATCTGAAAGTGAAATCTATTTTTTTCAGATTTCAAGAAAAAAAAAATTTCCGGTAAAATAAAAATTAAAAAAAAAAAGTTTGCCAGTTTCGTCTTAATGTTACATATATGAAGTCGGTATCTGTCTATATTTCTGAGATGAGGTATTATGTACATTATTCAGACTATTGTCCTCATCTTTGTCGCCATATCTATTACAACGTTTCAGCCATTGTACACTCCAGCCTATCAGTTATCTCCTGTTAATTTCCCTCTGAAAGTTCTCCACTGTCTTAACCGGGTATTGAACTCACACTCTTTGGGTCCTGTCACTAGATCTAACCAATGCCTTTATCCACTGTGCCATGTGTCCTTGAGGAGATAACTGATAACTGACATCCATTAAAACATGGCATGTGGAACTAGAACAGTCTACCCCAGTGAGCGAAATAAAGGGTTAAGTTCAACATTCCAACCACCTGAAGAAACCCAGAATGTACAACAGCTGAAATGTTGTAATAAATATGGCAACAAAGATGGCGACAATAGTCCAAATAATGTAAATAATGTATATGAAGTCGGATTTTTTGAAAAGGTTTTCTAGTGATCCATTACGCCAATCACAAAATAAAGTTGTTGCAAACAAGAAAAATGAAGATTTTTTTTTTTTAATAAGTAAATTTGTTTACCTAATGCACCTAAATTAGATATTAAGAATAATTAGTTCTTAATTTCACTTTTAAGATGTGCATATTTTCAGACATGCAAGTCTGTTTGCTACAAATAAAATTATGTTTCTATCTAGCTAATACACATAAAATTAGATATTAAAAAATAAAGTTTAAATCTCAGTTTTAAAATGTGTATATTTTTAAAATTGCAAGTCATTTTTTTAAACCCAAAGTAAAAATTATTCTTTTTTAACCACTAGTGTTTGGTGGGTGTTTGTTACTGTTCTGCCTATAAAATTCTGCTAAACAAGGAAAATTAATTCATTTTATTTTTACAAATATCTTTATGGTTATATCTGGCGAATAATACACTTAAGTAAGATTATTTTAACCATTTTAATATAGTTTTTAATTAGTGTTTTAAAATGTGTATCTAAAAAAGAACAGGTGATGCTCGCAAATTTGGAAATCTACACATTCTAAAAAAGAAATTAAAAGCTTTTAATTATTTTTAATATTTAATTTTAGGTAAAATAAGATAAAAAAAATAGATAAAAACAAATTTATTTAGGGAAAAACTAACTCATTGATTTCCTTATTTAGAATATTTATTTGCTAAAACCCAATAATAGTTGACTGGCATACCAGACAAGGATTTCATTTTTTTTTTTTTTTTTTTTTTTTGCTTACTTTATAATTTTTGAAGGAAATTGCTTCCTCAGGTCAGAGAAGAAATGATCATCTTCCTGGTTGTAGTTTAAGGTGTCTTGGAGTGTACAATTTGTGTACAATGGAGTGTACAATTTAAAGAATATTGATAAGGATTGGTCACTTTGATTTCGCGAAACAAAGTAACGTGTAAAATTTAGTCTAAAAAAAAAAACAAAAAAAAAAAAAAAAAAAAAAAACATTTCACTTTTTCAGCTGGTTGAAGCAATAATGTTTTAACTCACTGTAAAAAAAAATAATTCAATGAATAAACGCACAAACAAGTTACATATTTAGAAAGGTTATATTATTTTCTTTCCAGCCATATGAATAATTTTAAGATTGGATCAGAAATACACAAGATATTGTGAGTTGAACGGATTAAGTATTATCAATCTCAAACGAAATCAGATATCGACTGGAAATGCTATCATTATACAAGAAAATGACTGGCTTCCTTAGAAAGCAAAAATACTAAATTAAAAACCAAATCAAAAATCGCGGTATCAAGGAAAACAAAACCGGAAACTGATACCGAAACATAAATTGCCAAACCGACCAATTCATATATATAAGTAAATGCTCTGTTTATAATAAACAGTATTAATATTTACTGCAGATACAAGCCTTCAAGAGAAATCATGGGGAAAAAACAGTAATTTGACCTTGCTATCCAGATGCTTCCTCTGTAGCTAAATAGTATAGCACGTCAGGCCATATGACAGTTCCGTGTAGGATACAGGTTTGGTTCCTGTTGGAGGACACATATTTTCTATGAAATTTCTCAGACATTCAAGCCAGTAAACATATATTTCACATTAAATATTTGCAAGATATTTGTGATTAGCTTTTATAAAAAAATGGTTCATTCCTGGAATCAAGAGCATAGCAACAAATTTTCATCACTTTTTCAAATTACTGTTGATAGATGATTTAGTAGAATCTATTCATGGGGGATTAAAGAGTTTTATAATCTCCCACCCAAGAGGGCCAAAAGGTGTTCTCAATTCCTATCTTTATTAAATCATGACCCTGTTGAGCAGTGGGAGCCATACCATATTGAAAAACTGACATATAGCTGACAAGTTAATGAAAAGTTTTCAGCCAAAGAAAGGATTGGTGATTTTTAAATTCTGATATTTAATCATTTGGTCCTATTATAGAAAATAGATTAGGTCAAGATCATTTGCACACCCACTGTATGCTGATTCTTTCATTTTTTTTTTTTCACTCTCTATTAGTATTCACTGTCCATTATTTAGAACTACTCTCAAATATGATCTGCCAAACAATATTTTTCCAATTGTCCTTTAGACATATTCTTCAAGTCTGACAGTCTCTCTCTTATAGACTTTCCATTTCTCTTATAGATTTTAAATATTTGAAATAAATTTTATAACTTTGTTTAGGACAAGAAAAATAAAATTACAAACTGGTATTTCTATAAGAATAATGACCAAAATATTGTTAATATTTAATCTGTAATAATTTTTTTTTTATTTGTATATACTCAAGAAATTGAGATTAAATTTTATGCAGGAAATTCTAGTTGGGTATTAGCTTAAAAGCTATAAATCAAGTTTCAAAATTATTTTTTATACTGAGGACAGTAATATTTTGATTTAATTTACACAATAGATGGAATTTTCCAATTTGTGACCAAGTCTTTTTATAGTAAGTATTTCTTTTGTAAAAATTCATGTACTTCTAAGTATCTTCACTAGGTGCTGAAGCCCTATCCTTGGACTGAAGTTGTTCCTAGTTTATTTCAATGACCTTCCCGATGTCATCAGTTCTGAACTTGGTATCTATGCTGATGACAACTATTTACTTCTGTCTTCATGGTAAATTTGATCAATTCAATAAGGTCAAATGGCAGGTGATCTCAAAAATGACCTACAATCTGTTGTTAACTAGGGCAAAAAATGGCTTTTTTAATTTTAATGCCTCCAAAACAAAACTGCTCTCTTTTAATCATCGAAGAGAACCTTTTTTTGCATTCCATCAACAAAGCTGATGAGTCATTTCATGTCAAATCAACAAGTCTGATCATCACTGACAGATTTTTCAAATTTGGTACACTTATAGATTCATGATAGAAATTGAATGGTACTTATTTTACAACTCTAGGTCAAAGGGAAAAAACAGTCGGAAAGTACCTATATCTTTATAAATGTGGCATTATACAGATCAGTATCAAAGCTGAAACTATACCAACGTCAATTATTGAAGAGATATTGTAAGCAAATATCTGATCAATTCAAGGGATGTAAGAAGACTTGAGAACATTCTCAGTGATTTCTTTAAAAAAGCCAAAAAAAATATTTCAGTTTTGGAAATCTTTGTGAAAGTGACAAACAAAAAAAAAAAAAAAAAGGCTTCAAAACTGCTCATAAAATTTTGAAAAAATAAAATAAAATAAAATAAAAATGTACAAAGATCAACCAGAAACTACATGGAGATGAATATGGAATTCTTAAACTATGATAAAGAACCAACAAGCCTGGTGGTAAGATAAGGTATTATTGGGAGACTCCTGTGTTAGTGGTAATGAGGTTGAAGGCTTAAAACAATGCCAAAACCCTAACACATTTTTACAACACAAAGTATGAGTCATTCCATATCAAATCAATAAGGGTCTGACCATCACCTGAGACAGATTTTTTTTTCTAATTTGGAACACTTACTGAGCTTCAGGATAGAAAATGATGGTACCTATTTTACATCTCTAGGACAATGGATTTCCAAGATATGACCTTTTGACCCTTGCCAAAAAGGTGAAATTTGGAAAATAGTCACAAAGTTTAAATATCAATATCTCGGTTGTTTTTTTCACCTACAAAGCTAAATTATATACCATTTTAAAGTACTTGGATAGTTCTAAAAGGTGATCTATTTATTTTGTTTAAAGATCAAATAAGATAATTTGACCTTGTTCTTAAACTTTGAATGCTGATTAATATTCATACAAGAACTATGACCATAAAAATCAACAGAATTTGTTATTTGTGGTTAAATGTCGACCAAAGTGGTGGAAAATAAACAACCTTATTTTTGGCTTTGTTTACATTTTTATTAGACAACAACTAGTTTTTGATGCTTGATTGGTGATTCACCAATCATGGACAGTGACTCATTAAGAATTTGGAATTTATTTTCAGTATCTACAACAATGCTAGAAGGCTGTATCTGGTCTTCATCCGATGTTGAAGTACTTTCAGAAAACTCAGATAATGTTAATTTTATTCAACAACAGATTTGCTTGTTAATCTTTGTAAAATGTTAAGAATCTTTTTTTAAATATTCATTTCAATTTTTCAAAATTTAATTTTTTAAATATATATATATATATATATATATATACACAACTGAAAATTTGATTGTTTTGCACATTTAATGTACCATGTCAACAAAAATTTGTTAGCCATTAACATCATTTGTTGCATATTTTCATATTATTTTATGTTATCTTAATATTACTTCATAACATTTTTTTAAATAATTATTTTCATTATATCACTTTTTCATACAAAATGAAAGAAGAATCTGCAATGGCATCTCAGCTTCAGTCACTTTTCCACTGCTATAACAGATTCCCTGTGCCTTTTCTAGAAATATTTTCATGATAACTGTTCTGATGAGCTTTCCTCTTTGGTACTTAGATGCTATGAATTTAAATGCAGTAAATCAGCTGCTTTTTTATTTATTAAGCCAATTTGAGCCAGTTGTAAGTTTTTGAAGATTTGTTTTTATTTTTTAATCATTTCATCCCAAGCAAGGCAATAAGTAGTGTTGGTCAGTTTGGCAATTTATGTTTTGGTATCGGTTTCCATTTTTTTCCTTGGTACAATGGTTTTTGATTCAGTTTTTTGGTTTTTAATTTAGTATATATCCAAAGAAACACTATTGAAAAAACAGAGTAAAAGATTGAACAAAACTATTTAATTAATTAAAATTTTAGGAAATAAATGTGAAATCTGTTTGTTTACAAAAGAAATGAAGAAGAAAAAGGAAATATGACAGATATGACACTTGGAAATCATGTTTTCAAAAAGAAAAAAGGAAATACAAGATGATGTCTGAAATCTATTTGTTTCAGATTTAAAAAAAAAAAAAAAAAAAAAAAAATAGTTGCCAGTTTCATCTTAATGTTAAAACTTATGAAGTCGGATTTTTTGTAAGGTTTATATGTGATTGTTTTCTAGTAAACCAATCACGAAATAAAGTTGTTATAAACAAGAAAAATGAATGAAGTTTTTTTTTTTTTATAAATAAATTTGTTTTTTTTATCTAGGGAGTGCACCTAAAATTAGATATTAAGAATTAAAATAGTTCTTAATTTCACTTTTAAAATGTGTATATTTCCAGATATGTGAGTCTCTAGTGTAAAAAATTGTTTGTTTACTACAAATAAAATTATGTTTCTATGTAGCAAATATTTTTTTAAAACCCAAAGTAAAAATTATTCTTTTTTACCCACTAGTCAGTGTTAGACAATAGTTTCAATAATTTGAAAGCTCTTTTACCACACATTTATTTAACTATCAGTTGCTTTTTTTTTTTTTTTGCTTCCCTTATAATTTTTGAAAGAATTTGCTTCCATGGGTCAAGAGCAGATATGAACATCTTTCAGGTTGTAGTTTAAAGTGTCTTCTAATTGAGTGTACAATTTCAAGAATATTGATAAAGATTGGTCACATTGATTTTTGCAAAACAAAGTAATGTAAAAATTAGTCTTGGAAAAAAAAAAAAAAATTAAAAAAATTATGTTTCACATTTTCAGCTGTTTGAAGCAAAATACCTTTTTAACTTGCTGTAAAAAAAATAATTCAATGAATAAAAGCACATACAAATTACAGATTTAGAAAAATTATTTTACTTTCTTTCCAGCCATATGAATATTTTTATGATTGGTTCAGAAATACATGAGAATTTGCAAGTTGAATGGATTAATTTACCAATCTCAAATGAAATCAGATATAGACTAGAAATGCTATCATTACACAAGCAAATGAGTGGCTTCCTCTAAGCAAAAATACTAAATTAAAAACTGAAAAACCAAATTGAAAACCATGACACCAAGGAAAAAAATGGAAACTGATACCGAAACATAAATTACCAAACCAACCAACTCTACTTAGTAGTTTTATTGCCTTGCTTGTGATGAAATAATTAAAAAGAGTTCATTTGTCATTTTGTTGATTGTGTATTGAAAGGAGATATTGAGAAAGGAAATCTACTCCTCACAAAAGGAGATGTGCTTTTGTTAACGATAACAGTCTTGCCATAACAGAAGATTTGAGAACGATATAAAAATATTTTTAATCTCTTGAAAAGTAGTAAAATAAATAAAACTTTAAAAAATATATTAATTATAGAATATAATATTGATTTTTAAAGCAAGTGTTCAGCTGTGGATTATGAACAGTTCAGCATATTTAACCAGATTCAAAAACTTTTTCTATTTGAGTCGGTTTTTTTTCAACTCATGTCCTACATTAGAAAAACATTTTTTAAATTTCTCTAATCCTGTAAAAAATGATGGCTACATAGATTAAATTATTTTTATACATAATCATGTTAAATTTTAAAGGCTAGACAAAAGCAGACTTTAAAAACAAATAATTTCTACTTTACAGAAAGTATGTAAGTGTTAATTAATGTATACAATAAATAATTTCTACTTTACAGAAAGTATGTAAGTGATAATTAATATATACAATAAACTAAGAGGCACAATATAAAGCCAGACATTAATTTGAAAAAACAAGAAAATGAACTGAGACTATGAACTTGTTATTCTGTTGATAAAATAAAGATTATGTTTTTGTTTTAAAAATGGTAAGTTAAGAATAACTTATCAATTGTATTTCATCTCTTGTAATAATTCCTATAAATCAAATTCATACTCTGAAACTGAAAATGGATGAAAGTGCTAAGAGAACAAGAATAGTGTAGAGTCTATAAGTCAGCTATAATAGAAGTAGGGATGAAAGTGCATCAGTAGTTGTTAAGTTTGCTTTGAATTATTTCCAGGCTTAAAACTAAATACAACACAAAATATAGAAAAGAAAAGTATTTAAAGCAAAGAACAATATATAATAGATAAATAAAATAAATAAATGCCAAAGATATATGAAAGGCTGCTGAAAATTTTTTGGTACAATTAAGGAGTCCATTTTCAACAAAATTGTCTTTAGTCAGATTTTGTTAAATAGTTTAGACCAAGAATTTTTCATCACCCCCTTATAAAAAATAGATCGGTATGAATTAATAAATAATAAACTTATAAAACATTTTTATTAATAAAAAAAAAAAAAATCTTACCTTTTTATCCAAACTGGCTCTTCTGTAGTTGATTCTTCAGGAAAAGATGACTTTAAGGATACATTCTTACTTTTCTGGATAGCTGTCTTGATATCAGCCATTGTGTGATTCAGTGCCTCTTTGGCATCCTGATTATCCTTACTACAGTCATCATCATCATCATTATTATCCAGGCCTTTACCATTAAATTGCAGTTCCTCCCCATTGAGATCCTGATCAAGTTCCGATTTTTGTTTCAGTTGTAGCATTTTGGCAGGAGAATCACAATCATGAGCAAATGCTTCATCCACATCACTGGCTTGGCTACCAGACAAACCATCTTCAACAATAGGCATTCCTCCAGCATTGGACTTCTCCTCTTCAGACAGTACACTCTCCACTTCAGCACTGTCACACTCAGTGTTCTCAGGAGACAATGTGAATGCACGTTTTTCCTCAACAGGTGAAGGATCAGTATTGTTCAAAGGAATCTCTGTCAAACAATCCTCGTTGACCTTTACCTGCTGATGATTCTGAGTTGACATCTCTGCTCCATTCTTTTGGTGGATTATTTTTTCTGGAGAACATTCTCGTGAACTTTCAGGGGAGTTGCTACTTATGCTATTAATACCAATACTATTCCGTTTAAAATTTAGTGAATCACTTGAACTGGAATAAGCAAGCCGCATCCCTACATAAGAATTACCCTGTTGAATGCGTGCATACTTAACATAATCATATTCATTTTCAATGTTGATATTCTTTCGAGCCAAATTGGTTTCAGAAGTTACTTCATTGTGAGAAGGGGCATCAGGATTGGTTGGCAAGTTGGAACCAGAATCTGGAAGTGGTTTTATATCCTGGTTACTGTAGGACAGACTCTCTCGTTCAGAACTGGAGCCATCACGATCACTGCAGCTACCAGAACTGTTGCTACTTGTTACACGCCGAGCAAAGCCTGGTGATTGACGCTTCATCTTTGGTTTTGCCCCTTGAGAATTGTATTTCATTGAAGACGAGCCGTTCCTGTCATCATAATTCTTCACTTCTCCAATTGTAGGAATATTGTTTCGGATTTCTAAACTGTTCCTCTTTTTAATATTTTCATCATGATTGTATTTGGAGTCCTTTGACTTTGCTCGGAGTGTGACTGCTACCTCCCAGGGCTTTTCTAAACCAATATCAGCAGCAGTGTTAATGATTCCATTCCGTTCAAGAAGCTTAGAATCCTTACCATCCAGAAAATCAGAACAAATGTCACTCTTACCAGGTGAATGTTTACTATAATGATGGTTGCCACCGACACTCTCACTGCCATCTGACAATGTGTCAGACCCACTTTTAGAGTGGATACTGTTCTGTGCAAGAATATCAGGAGCCAAGTTCTGACGAGAGCCAAGATCTTTACCAGTACATTTGCATAATTTCTCTGTAAGGCTATCAGCCAGCATGTCAGCAGAATGGTCCATATCATCAGTGGGGAAGTCAATCTCCACATCAGGATAATCATTCATACAAGACTCACCACTTTCATCACTCTCACGCTGCTGACTGATACCTTCAAGACCTTCACCATCATCAATGAGGTTCTGGTAAGAGAGTGAACTGATCTCACTAGCCTGGCGAGATCCACTCTCCCCCAGATTTACCTCCATACTCAAGTTATCAGTGTCATCAGTACCATGCTCAGGCAACTGCTCAAAGCTGAGAGTTGAGCCCCGCAAAGAAGTGTCATCACCACCACCACCGCAAGCACCTTCCAGGTTAGTATCACAATTTTCTTCAGGGTCAGAATAAGCTGGAGAGTTACAACTACCCTCCAGGTCAGACATAATGTGCCTATCACTTTACAGGGCTTCACTAAATACACAGTATCCCTTCACAGTGAATGCTCACCTGAAACAAGAAAAAAAAATTGGTTAGCCATCAAATCACATAACATTCAATCAGGAATATTTGGGGTTTCACTAATTTATCTAAGTTTCAGTCATTTATAAGTGACTTAATGAAATATAATTGACATTTTATTAATATTTATTAAATAAGTTTCCATTTGATATGTTTTACAATGCAAAACAGTTTATGTAACCTTAATATTTACTATTTGTTCTTATTAAACTAAAATCTTATTCATAAGAAGAGCATTTAAATCTGAAGACAATCACTAAGTGCTGAACTCTAAAACATATTTGCATGTATATATTATGAAATGGACAAAGTCCGACAATTATTTTAAGACATTTTTATGTTTATACATTCTTTTTATAAATACAAATATTTAAGTAAATGCTCTGTTTTTAGAATAAACAGTATTAAACAACATTTACCGAGCTGAATGTCCAAGAAATTTTCATAGAAAATTTTCATCCTCTGACAGGAATCGAACCTGTATCCTCTATGGAACCGTCATATAGCCTGACGTGCCTTAACTGTTTCGGCCACAGAGGAGCGTTGGGTTAGCAAGGTCGATTTTACTGTCTTTAAACTTTAAAATCAACCTTGCTAACCCAACGCTCCTCTGTGGCCGAAACGGTTTGGGCACGTCAAGCTATATGATGGTTCCATAGAGGATACAGGTTCGATTCCTGTCAGAGGACGAAAATTTTCTATGAAAATTTCTCGAACATTCAGCCCAGTAAGCGTTGTTTAATACTGTTTATTATAAAACAGAGCATTTACTTAAATATTTGTATCTATAAAAAGAATGTATAAACATAAAAAAGTCTTAAAATACACACACACATATATATATATATATTGCATAAATCTTTCAGTAAAATGAAAGCAAAACTTTAAGGAAGATTCTCTATTTCAAAGGGCAAATTTTACATTGAAGATGATATAATGGTGCATTTTTTTAATACAAGTATTTCTGCAAAAATACAGATTAAGACTGCACTCATTATTTTACTCAATATTATACAATAGCAAATTCTCAAAATCTTTTAATGAATTGAAAGGAAAATAAAAAATGCAAGTCTTATACTATAAACAATTTTACTTTTCAAAGTTAATACTTTTTTAAAATCTTGATAAAGCAGTCATGATTAATTAAAGAAAACCTTGATATAGATCGAGAAATACTAAAACAAAAAAAAATTATTATAATCAATATTCTTCAATTGCTCAAATTAGGAATGCGAAACACAAGTAGCTTAATATTACATTAATATTTTTTTTTGCACTGAATAATATCTGTCATACAATTTAAAGTAAATGGCTGAAAAGAATTAGTGACTCAATAACAAGTTTAATCTTACAAAACAAAATTTAAATAGAAAAAAAACATATGTGCTTGGGTTCATTTTTATATGGATACTTAAAGATTGTTCATACTTAACAATAATATCTGAAAGTTTTGTTTTTTTTTTTGAAATCTTAAAAAAATATGCATGTTAAATATGTAAAAATTTTGGTAACATCAATTTGCAATTTATTCATATATTTATTGTTTTCATGTTTACCTTTGAAAAGCTTGTTTTCACATTAAAAAGAAAAAGAATTTCTTTTTGTAACTAATTCTTACTAACAAATAGAATTAGATGAAAGTTAATAAAAAAGAATATTACTAAAAATTAAAATTTTAAATATCTATAAGTATTTTGCTATAAAAAAAAAAATATTAAAAATTCTAAAACCTAGAACAATATTGGAGAATTTGTTATTTTTGAAAATTTTCCTTTACATGTAAATATATAAACTTCAAAGGCTACACTAAATATCAGTTGAAAATAGAATTTTCCACACATTAAATGATAATGCATATCTACTGATATACTAGATCAAAACTAATTTTTATTCATCATTAATTGATGGATGAAACAAGAGATTTATTAATCAAATCAATCCTTTCATTTCTACCTTTATCTTTTTATCATTATTTTCTTAAAAAAATTAAATGTTATGATGGTATTAGCGTGGCATACGGAAGTGGAAGTACAGAGAGTTGGTAAAGGAGATTCAGGTAGATGTGTGAAACACATACTTCCGCCCTCCCCTTCAAGGAAAGATTCCTCCGAGAACACAGATTAACTATGATCTCGGCCTTCCCTTGTACGTCCGACCAATTCATATCCAACTGGAAATCAGGACCGAACCAGATGCCGAAAAGAAACTCCCTTCCACGCACCCAACCGCAAACCAACAGACTTATCGCGGTTGATCTTGGCCTGTCACCATCTCATAACCACTGATCTCTTTGCTGACTTTGTCAATCTCAGCTCTGCTTGACACAAGAACCAAAACATCATCAGCATAGGCAGAATACCTGGCCAAGATGGTAGACCCAGGCAGGGAAATTCTACACAGGACTGGATTCGCCTTTAGCTTGTGAAGGAAAGTTCCAATGCAAGAATGTAAAGCAAAGGCGAAAGCGAACAACCTAAAACTACCCGATGAGATGTCGTCAAGAACAACTCGATCTGCCAAAACAAAGCAGACCACTCAGAATGATTATTGGGCACATAAACCCCAATGAGACACAGAGCCTTATCCTTTATGGTAACATCCAGCATGCAAAGCCTGCCCGCCAGATCTGCAAAGACAAGAGTACACAATCTTTCAAAGACTTGCTCACCAGTCAAGAGACACCCCTTGAACGACCATCAAAACATGCTGAATAAAGGAGAACCCCTTAGACAGTATATCCTCACGATCAAGAGTAGAAAACCGGGTCTCCTGCATGCAACAAACATTTACCCCGAGGCACTGAAGGTCACGAGAGAGTCTCACCCTGTGAGATTCAGACCTCAGGCCTCGTACATTTATACTTGCTAACCAGAGAGCCATAGTGAAAACTTATTAGGGTTGCTCTCCTGGATTGAACATGGCTGGGGGTAGGACACTAACGTCTTCTTCCATGGAGCCAGATTCAGTTTCTTCTCATTTTCATTGTCAAAATAAGCTAATGGCAGGTAGACATTGAAGGTGCTATTAGCTTCTCGTAACACAGCCCAAATGTTTTCTGAGCCATGTCCTGCTCTTACAACAGTCAATATTCTTTTCGCAAGGGGAAAATTTTTTTGATCTTCAATCCAAATTATTTTTTTTTTTTAAATTTAGAAGTATTTTTAGGTCTTTTGTTTTGAAGGATTGGGAAAAAGCTCTGTCAGATCGGTGTTTTTCCACACGACACAGATCTTCCCCTTATTAAAAAGAAATTTGTTTTACTTTTTTTTCTTTGATTGGTTCTGCAGTGTCTAATGAAGGGCTGCATTGCCTCTTTTGTGCTTCAGTTTTTGGTGGTGAATTGTCGGGTTTTTTTTAACAGGGGATGGATTTGGAGTTTTGGATGGAGTGGATTTGTTTTAAGGGGGGATTTAGAAGGATTTTTATCAGTGGAGTCAATTTGGAAGGAGTCAGGTTATTGTTTACAAGACTAGGAGTGGAGCCATAGGAGACTGTTTAGAGGATGGAGACACCAGAGCTGATGTGGATTGTCTTATAATTTTTCCAGGCTGTTGTTTTAGGGATTCTTTTCATTTTTGTAATTTTTCCTTTTTCTCTAAAGAGGGCTCGTACTTTAGCCGCTGTTGACATATTTTGTCCAAATAGGTGGTTGAAGAGTCGCCCTTAGTACTGGTAGAGGGAGTGGGGCTGTGTGTGTCTTTAGCCATAGGGGCCTCAGTGGAACAAGGTCTCGCTGCCCAGAGCCTCCCTTTGACCTTGCCAATGACCTGCCATTCCCCTTCCTTCTCAGCAACCGCACTAGCGGTGGGCAAAGGCTTTTCAGGGAATGGGGGCTGAGAAACAGACCCAACCGGGGGTCTAACCACACCAGTGACAGTTGGGGATGGAGATGAAGGCTTTCCTGTCTATCATGATTTCGAAACTCCATCCACCAGTCAAATTGTCAGAGGAAGCACTGAGTATCTGCCCAAATTGGGACAGATAAGCAGCCAAGTGCTCCCCAACGATCTGAGGAGGAACCTCAAATACTGAAACAAGTCCTCCAACTGCCATCATATTCTGTAAGCAAAATAAGGTCTTTAGTTATGAGATCAAAGTGGCTTCACAGATGGTAGGCTCGGGTAGCAGTACATATCACATAAAAAAATCCCTTTACTTTGATAACCCTCTGGGGGTTTGATCCCAGAGAAATCAATGACTTAATTATAGTGTCTTTTGTAGAGCGACAAATTTTGCGCGAATGTTTGTCCATCACAAAGACTGAATTCTTTTTTCAACTCTAATTTCTCGGGATTGACCAAAAGTCCATCTGCTGTCACCAGATGTGCGTGACATTTGGCTTTCTCGAGGAACTCCGTGATGTTGATTGAACACTTCCCCCGGCTTCCCTTTTCCTTTTTTTTATATACAGAAAAAAAAGACAGAAAACTTTTCAATCAATTAACACAGATTTGAACAAGTGGTCAGAAACAAAACAAAACAAAAAGAAAGAGAAAGAAACAAAAAAGTTAGGTATATACAAATACAGATAACAATTACAAAAACAATAGTTAAACAAGCAAATACACAAAAAAATACACAAACTAAGGCAAACAAGAATGAAATATGTTAAACAATAATTAATATAGAAATAAAAAGGACAATCTACAAACAGGAATACGAAACAAACACTACATGTAAATTTAAAAAAATAAATCTAAGATGGCTGCTGTTAAAAAGTCAGCCAATTATTGAAATACGAAAAAACAACAACAGATTAAAAGTAAATATACGGAAAGTTTAACCAATAGAATATAGATGACTTAACAGAAATTTACAATGAAGAAAGAGTTAAAACACGAGTAAATAAACAATCAGGTCTTGTGAGGTTAGTAAATTAAATATCGAAGGGAAACAAAATCAACACAAAAAAACTAACAAATAAAACACAAAGCCATAACAGATATTTTAAAAGAATAAACAAAGAAAGTACGAAGAAAGAGAAAACAAAAGAACAAAGTAACACGTAATAAATAAACAAAAAGAAAAATAAAGTTGGACAAACAAATTAACAGTAACACGTAGAGAAAAAAGAAAACAATAAACACTGGCAGGGGGTTACAGTAAATTAATAACGGGAAAAATAAATTTAAAAGAACTTAAAAATAAAAGAAAATCAAATAACTAACAATAATAGAATGAGCAAAATAAAGGGAAAAATAAAAATGAAGAGGGTAATAATTTAAAAAAAGAAAAAAAAAATATCAAAAACTTTTTCAAACAAAAGTCAGCAAAAGAAAAAATAACAAAAGGTAAAATAAATCAGAACTTAACTAAACAGAGTTTGTGGAACAAAAAAAAACAAAAAAACAAAAATCCAAATGTGGCAGGAAAAAACAGTCGTTATATGTCTGGAAAGGTCTTCAACGCTGACTCACTGCATCCCAACTGCCTCCTTAGGAAGTCTTGCAGGTTAGTGTTTATGAAGGAGGAAGAGTTCATTCTAATGTAGATAGGTCATCATAACACCCCCCCTCCTAAAATCACCACAGGAGTCTGAAGAAAAAAAAAAATTTTTTCTTCTCCTTTTTTACATTAAAGTTCTGAGGATGTATTTGTAGCTGTAAAAAAGTTTCACAAAAATTAATCCTTAGGAATATTTTTATAGAAAATTTACCAACTTTTGAATGGTTTCCCTCCACTTGACTTGTTTAATTTATAGAGAAAACAAGTGTTTCTTCTTTTACAACTGGCTAGGTATTTAAAACTTGGCTGACTTGTTTTACTAAGTTCAAAGTAGAACAACTTTGAGAACTTTTGTTTGTGGTCTCACTACCTTTTACATTTAGGATTGACAACTATTAAATCAGTTGCTTTCCTTTTTTTCTTAGGACAGCACATTTCGGGGGCCGCTAGAAAGGTCAGAATATCGAAAGTGTTGTATATGACGTCCATAACTGTTTCCTCAGGAAGCCTGCTATCAGCCTCGTCAGTTGGGCGTTTCCCAAGTTGGTATAGATATCTTATGTGTAAATTGTGGCCCCATTATAATATATACCATGTTCCCAACTTTTTTTTCGATCGTACCCATCTCCTAAAAAGATTTGTTGTCTTTGTAAATTCTGAAAAAAAGCTTTTTCTCCGGAGTTATATAGTCTTGGAGGTACGATGCTTGTTCTCCCTGGCTTTGTCTGTTTCGGGAGTAATTTATCGTAAACAGAGCATATCCAACATGAGAACATCACCTCAGCTGGAGATTGTGAAGCTGGTATTTTGTTATTAGGTGTAATTCTGTATACTTGAAGAAATTGTTGAAGGGCTTTTTTAGTTGGTGTAGCCCTAGCTTTTTTCAAAGCTCTCTTCAAAGTATCCACAAATCTCTCAGCCTGTGTTAGATCTCAGATGGTATGGAGCAGTAGTGATGTGTTTGATATGATATGTTTCACAAAAGTCTCCAGACATAAACTGACTTCCATTATCGGACACTAAGGTGTCCACTACTCCAAATCTGGCAAACAGTTCATGTAGAAATTTTATAGTAATTTCTGTAGTTGGGTTTTGCATCTGTGTACTTCAGGCCACTTCAAAAAACTGTCAACTACAATGAGGTAGTAATATCCTTCTAGAGGGCCTGTGAAGTAAATGTGAATTCTAGACAAAGGTAGATCCGTTTTTGGCCAGGGATTGAATTTAATAGGAGGTTCCTTTGCTGCCAAGGCACAGCCTTTACATGATTTGACAGCATTTTCTATATCTTTATCGATGTTTTGCCAATAGACATAGCTACGCATCAAACTTTTCATTTTAGTACTCCCTGGATGGCCAGTGTGAAAATCTTTTAAAATACACTTCTGGAGTCTTGACGGAATCACAACATGTTCTCTGTATAGTAACACCTCATTGCATATAGAGAAAACGTCCATAGTTTGCTGGTCCTTTTCAAACATTTTCACTTTGGTTTGCTTGATATACTTATCATGGAGAGCCTATCGTCTTATTTGTTCAAGCGTTACTGGTAGTTTCATTACTGTATTTAATACTCGTTCTGATTGAAGGGAGCCAAGCACAGTATCTTCCAGTGGTTCTTTGTATTTGGGAATTAGTCTTGACAATCCATCTGCATGGCCAAATTTTTTTGATGACACATACTTCATTTTAAAGTTGTAATTTAGAAGGATTGTACTCCATCTCTGCAGTCTGTTGGCTGTGTGAGTAGGCAGACCTTTCTTTGAGCCAAAAATAGTGGCTTGTGGTCTGTCTGTAGAGTGAAATGTCAACCATAAATATAGCGGTAGAACTTCACAACTGTGAATATAATCCCACACGCCTCTTTTTCAATCAGCAAATAATTTTTTTTTGCAGGAAGCAAAGCTCTTGACACACGAGATATTGGTTTTACTGTTCCATCAGTCATTTTGTGAAGAATGCATGCCCCTATGCCATACAAACTAGTGTCACTGGCAACAATGATTTCCAAGTCTGGGTCATAATGTGTAAGAAATAAGTTTCTGCTGTCCAAACCCAGGTCTTGCCTTTCTTTAATAGTTCATTTAGTGGGGGGGGCATGCAAATCATGCATATTTGGTACGAATGCCTGGTAATAATTTGCTAGTCCATGGTCCAAGGAAGCTCTGCAACGAAACAATGTTATTGGGCGCCAACATGTCTTTAATGGCAGCAGCCCATTCAGGATTTTGTCTCCTACCATCCTTGTCAATTATGTGTCATAGGTATTTGATTTTTTCCATGAAAAAAAATCATAGCAAGAATTCAAAGTTTGAATAAATCGTTCCTTCAAAACCTTCAGGAGTTAGAATGTGTAAATGAAGAAAAGCCCAGAAAAGATTTGTTCAAATATCATTGAAAACTTTAGAAAACAATTGCAGCAAGTTATAACGATGAGAAGCCATGCTATTGACTATTAATATTTTGAGAATTGTTCCAATTTTTTCTATTTTTCATACTGTACGAATAATTTTGTCTTTCCTTATTTTGCATAATTCACCTGTCAACTTTGTGGTATTTAACCTATTGTTTTGAAAATTGAGTTTTATATTCCTTTTTTGTGCTTATTAACATAAAAATACTGGCATCATTTGGGTATTAGATTTTGAGAAATGAATAAAAATATGCAAAATTGATGGGTGTATGAATAATTTTATCATTGACTGTACCTAATTTAGTACTTTCATGCCATTATAATCATAAACCTAATTTCAATTGCAAATAAAAAAACTAGAAAATATCTGAGGGTTTGTTTGTGTTAAAGAGCTTTAACAAATTGTTTTATCCTAGAAACTCTTAAAATAATTTGTAAATCATTGTTATTGTTAAATAAAAAACAAGTTTTTCATACCTTGACAAAGACTGCATTCTACCAGTTATAAGATACACTCTTTCCATCTATAAATATCCTAAAAACATCCTTGCTCAAAAGTAATTATAATTTTCTCTCTCGCTCTCTCTCTCACACACACATACACGGAAATATATTTAGAATACTGAACTCAAAAGCAGAATCAAGAAACTAATTTTTAAAAAAGTTAGAAAATTTTAAAATTGTTTACATTTTAAAGTACAGTTGGGTTTTCACTATTTTTATGTTGAACTTAAAAAATAGTAAGTATAGTTTTATAAAATTTTCAGTAAAAAGTCAATGTCTACATTGAAAATAAAAATTTGAATAGATTTTATCACTAATTTTAGACAAACAAAAGAATTTTTTTAATGTATAATAAAACATGGCTTGCCATTGTCTTATCTAAACAATAGTGTGGGCAGAGAAAGATATTTCTATAAACAGCTGCTTTGAAAGGAGTTTATTCAATATTCACCAACAATTTGATAGTCACAGCAGCCACCAATTTACCTTTACAGTCACTCGGTAGCCAATAGCAATAAACATCAAACAGCCTGATTCTTTTTATTATTAGCATTGCAATTTTATCTTTATCTTCTATGCAACTAAAACAGGGATTTTTTTTCCATATGATTAACAATTATTTAATTGCAAATAAGTAGGTGGGATACCCAAGTTTAAAATGCATTTTAAAAGATTAAAATCTTTCTTAAAGCTATGATTTTATTTTAATTTCAAGTTTATACATTAAATTTAATATCCCTAAGAAGCAAAATAATTTGGTATATTTCAAACCAAATTTCAGTTGATTGGAATGTTTTTTTTTACCCTTAGCAGTAAAGTCTATAAATTCATCAATGTTGACAGATCTGTCAAAATAACATAATTGTCTTTAATAAAAAAAAAAAAAAAAAAAAAAAAAAAATCTTTCAAAAATGAAATATACTTTTCTGAAACATTATTTGAGGTAAATTAGATGATTTAAAGTTTAATTAATCTGAATTGAAACAAATATTACTTTTAGTTTAAAATATTACAGAAAAGCATTTTTTTAATAGAGGTGGTGTTTTTCCGAAATGTTGGGAGATTTATTGACGGCCTGAAGTTTGGGTAATTTAAGTAAGAGGGACAGAACTGAAAGAAATTACTTGATGACTATAACATGAACATCTTTTTTATATACTTTTTTTTTTTTGACTACCTACTAATCTTAAAAATTTAAGAAAATATATTAAGCACTCTAGTATTTTATTGAATTTTAGGTACTTTAGATATTTATAGGCTTACTAAGGCGCTTGTTGAGAAAATGTTAGAAAATTGCCAATAAAGCTTTAATTTATTAGAGGTACCTCTTATTTTCTCATAATGTCATGTATAGATATCTGTATTTACAAAAATCACACACAAAAAAAATTCTTTTTAAAAGATACATGGGTCATTGAATTGTAGTAAGTTTTGCCATTTAGGATTTGTAAATACAGTTTTAATTTGATAACAATATCACTTATTTGCTATAAATTAACAGAATTTTACGAATTATAAATTTATAAATTATTCTAATTAAAATTGTCAAAAAATGAAAACAATTCTTGCAAAAATCCATTGAAAATTTTAAGACAAATAATATATTTTATTCATAAAAATAATATTTTATTCATAAAAGCAATCAAAAGATTTTCTAATTAAATAATGTCTTAGTTTTATTGCATTTTTTATTTTACAATTCAGGGCCAATTTTCTCTAATTGGGGTTCTGTTTTGCAAATTGAGTGGGTGTGGGGATAACAATTGTCAAAAAAAAAAAAAAAAAAAAAAAAAAAAACTTTTTACAAAGAAAAAAATTTGGTAATTTATCTTTTTGCAAAAATTTCCAAATCAATGTTTTCTACTATAAAAAACAAAACAAAACAAAACAAAAAACAATGCTCATGTTTCCTATACAAATTTAAGCAAAAAAAAAAAAAAATAAATAAAAAATAAAAAAATAAAAATTATAGTTTTTGAAAAGGATAAAAAAATTCTTTGATCTTTCTCTTTAGCAATAAAACAAGGATTTTGACAATTAAATTTTCTTTTTATTGTTTTGGACATTTTCCCATCATTTATCCTCTTTTTTAGTGAAGTTTGAAAGTACTTACAAAAAAAAAAAAATATCTGCAGGCTTGTTTGTGTCAAAGAGCTTTAACAAATGGTTTTAACCCAGAAACTCTTTAAAAAAAAATTTACAAATCATCTAAAATGCTCTCACCTCACTAAGGGTATTTTTTTTAAATAAAAAATATAGAAATTTTCTTTAAATAAAATATATTGTTTTCATATAAATTACCAGAATATATTGTAATTGATCACATAAAATAAAAAGTATAACTCATTATGGTACAAGGTTCTTGGCTTAAAGACAGCCTTCCCTTTCTGTTGTTTGATTATTTGTTTAGATTTTGGGAAATGGGCAGGAACATTTCTACACACCCTTTAAATATTATATACAGAAGGTTGGATCAATAAGTCCATACTTCAACACACTCATTAGCTGAATTTTGATCTATATAATCAATATTTAACAATGAACTGAATGTGTTGAAAAAGTAGAAAAATAAATGTCTTATTATCAAGTGATAGATTTATTTATGTAACTAATATATAATTGAAACATTCTCAATCTGACCAAGTTTTATGGTGTTAATTTCATCATTTTCTGTAGGATTCTTTAATTTAAATAATGTATACTTAAGCAGCAAGAATTACATAACCCTGCAGAAAACAATATTAACACCATGAATTCTAGATGCACTCTCAAAGAAAGAGGAGTCTCATTAACCAATAAGATTCAACACTTCTATACAGAAATTAACAAAATTAAGCAGGCTCTGAAATCCTCCACAACCACAGATACATACATTGAAATTTCAAATTATCTTTTTAAAACCACACAGAAGGATGATTTTAAACTATTAAAAAGAAAAGTTTAATGATCTTCAATAAAAATAAATTTTTGAAATTCCTTGAATAACTATTACTCTTCCTGTGGCTCTAGATATCCTACCAAGCACTTCACAGTAACAGAGAAGCTCAAGCTGTGGCCATAGATATCTCTAAAGCATTTAATAGGTTTTGGCAAGACAATTATTTGACTTAATACAATCATTCCTGTCAAACCGTGTAATGAAGGTCATCCTAAACAGATTCTCCTTCAGTTCCTTTCTCATGAACCCAGGTGTTCCCCAAGGCTCTATTCTGGATCCTACACCATTTCTGATCTTCATTAACAATATTCCTGATGTCATCAGTTCCCAAGTAGGTATCTATGCAGACAATACTATTATTTACTCCTGCCTCAATAACAAATCTGGTATCGCTGACAAAAGGGCCTCCAATCTGTGGTTGACAGAGGTAAGAAATGGCTGGTAAACTTTAATACCTCAAAAACAAAACTGCTCTCTTTTACCCACCACAGAGAACCTTCCCTGCCTCCAATTAGAATGTCTGATGCTCAACTCAACAAGAGCATCTCTTTGCACCTTCTTGGTCTCACACTGTCTGCTAACCTGAGATGGAATAAATACATTGAATCAATACTTCAAGTAAAGTTGGTTCTATGTGTCACGCCAGAAAGAGGTTTTCTCACTTGAGTGGATCCTACAAATATTTAAATCAACCATTCACCCTTACATGGATTACTGCTTCTATATATGGTCTGGAGCCCCTGCTGTTCATCTCACAGTCCTTGACAAAATCCAGAGACGGATATGCAATGTGATTGATCTTGATCTGGCATATCATCTAGTCACTTTCTCACAGATGTGTCATCGCTTCCCTCTGTCTTTTCTACAAATACTTTCATGGTAACTGTTCCAACAAGCTACTTTTGTTGGTTCCCAAACTGCATGAATTTCAGTGTGATACTAGGTTGGCATCTCAGTCCCACCCTTTTACTGTCAAAACAGTTAAATGTAGCCATCTCTTTACTTCAATAGCTTCATGTCTCACTCTTCCTGTCTGTGGAACTCACTTCCTCTTACTTCCCTGATAGCTATAACCTTCAATTATTCAAATGCAATGTCAATTGACATCTTTAGATGCCTTGATCTAATTCCCTGTCCTTCTCTTCATCCTTTCCTCTATCACGCCTCTTTACACTTGTTCCTACTCTTTGTAACCCCTTGCATGCTAGTGGCACTCCTACTTTCCTTAGGGTGAAATGCTTAGGAAAAAAAACTTACCAAACATCAAAAGCAATTACTAACACTGAACTGCCAGATATATTGCTGCCAAAATTAGAATCTAAGAAAATTGAAAAAAAATTCTACAAAAAACATCTGGCTTTAAGTCATAAAAGAAATTTGAGAATAGAAAGGAGTAAAAAAACAAAGTAAATCAACTGATCAGCAAAATATATTTGAAGAAGCTGGTGTAAACAGTGAGAAAATGTTAAGAATATATTGGTTGAAAATATGAAAGCAATCACACTAGCATCTTTAAGTAAACATCATAAGAAGAAACATTTAAGTTGGTTAAAGAAGTACATGAAATCAATTTTCAACAGAAATTTTTAGCAATGAATGTAGAGCTACATTAGATGGACCTGATAGATCAATACACAGATAAATAAACTCATTGCATATGAAATTGAAATTAGATCCACTAAACTCAAAAAACAACCAGTAATTATTACCTTGAAAATCTAAAAACAAACTTTGTTCACTTATATCTCAATTCCAAATTCCTATTCTTGTATATTGATTTTTAAAAACTATAAACCAGCTTATCCTACCTAACATGCCACATAAATACAGTGTTAATTCCACTAATTAATTTCTTTAAATAAAACTAAATGATATTCTTGCTTTATTAGATGTCAAAAATCTATTTCCCAATGTCTCCGTCAAAGAAAATATAAATATTATATATCTCATTCTTCACTCTCACTTCCTAATATTAAATCAATAATTCTACGGAAACTTCTATCCTGTACCTATGACCATGATGGTAACATTTACTAAAACTAATCATTATTAATAACAGTGAACCTCGAGAATCATTTTATGTAAAAATAACGTTATTCTTGTGTCTTTGCAGAAATTGTATCTCCAACACTAGTAAAAAGTAAAAAAAAAAAAAAAATTCTTACATGGGTGAAATAAGTGTTACACTTTCTCTCTTATGTTAATTTGAAAATTATCAAAACATTGTGCAATTCATACACATATTGGTTAACATATCATACAAGAACACATTGCAACTTATTAGACAAATATTATTAAATAATAATAAAATGATAGAAAACTAAATGTAAAACAAGATTCAGTGTACTTTAAACTAGTCTTATGCAAATGAAGCAACTCACATTAAACCAGAGCTTTCAAAGAATTTGAGATATCTAAAATTTTAATTCATCCTGATCCTTAAGCACTGCCAAGTTTTATAACTACCAACAGACTAAAAAAAAAAAAAAGTATATTCTTTATATATTCAGAAACCCTTCGACACAAGATATGATATTAATTGTATTTGATAAACAAGCATTTAAAATTGCCAAGATGACACTAATAAAAATTTTCCACAATTATAACATAACATTAACATTTTTGATAAGCACATGAACAAAAACATGAACTATGCACAGATTATATGAAAAATGGAAGATATAATAAAAACTGTCATTTTTGTTTAATAAACCAAATGAGTTTTGGGGTTTTAGACTCCCAATATTTAATTGATTGATTTTTTTTTAAGACCTTAACCTTTTGCAGATTATTTAAAGCCAGAAAATATTTTTAGAAATTTTTGGGAGATTATAATGATTTACTAATAAAAGTTATAATAATTAACCCATAGTTGGGAGTAGAAGAGGTGGATTCATACCTTTTCCATGGAGATATGTATGTAAGTGAAACCTGACTGGAATGCAACAGAAGTTTTGTGGACAAGTTTCTGTCTTGGGTCTAAATATATTTTTCTAGAACCAAAATCATGGTTTTGTTGAATTTAGCACCTTATAAATTTGATACTTAAAATATGAAGCTGAAACTTAGTTCCCATTTTTAAATACCCATAGCATCTAAACTATTAGGAACAGACATAAAAAGAAACCAAAAATTGTTCATTTGCATAGAAAATTATGGTAATCGATGCACTTCAGTGATTTGCAAGTCCTTAGAAAAATAAAAGTACAGAATGGTTGATATTTTTGTAATCTACAATAATTATTAACTATTATCACCAAGTTTCAAATCTGTACATGCAATATCCTTGAAGTTCAATGAAAGACTTTTTTAGCTAAATGGCAAAATGCAATGAAATTTCAAGATACTCTGATTTTAAAACTATTAAAAAAAAAAAAAAAAAAAAAAAGATACAATCTAATATTTGGAATTTATCAGTAAATTTAACTAAGGAATACCTGTGAATTCTCCCAGATTTCGTTGAGAGGGTCACCTGTGGCTGTCAGTTGATTGCAATGACATTTACAAAAATTGTACATTAAATTAGTACTTGAAAAAAATTAAACAGGAGGAATAATTAAAAAAGATGACTGGTATTTAATATTAGACAAAAAACCTAATAAAAAAAAAAAAAAATAAAAAAAATATTAATATTATATTTAAAAAAAACAAAAAAAAAAACAATATCTGAATATTATCTATAATTCATATAGGAAGTAGATGGAACAAACTGGTGAAGTTACAATGAAAGTAAGGGTGTGTATTAATTTGTCTGTTTCAATAATGTTCATTCTGGTATTAGTACTGCACAACAGATTTTTACAAAATAAACAGATAAATAAAAATAATAATAAAAGGTAAGGGGGCAAGAAATTGTTGGTGACAATGTGCCTGGCACTCAACTGCTTTGTATCACTCATCATCCACTGCAATATTTGCAGCAGCAGCTGCCACTAAGACACTCAGTAGCAGTAACCATGGAAATCACTTCCTGCTATTATCCAGCAACCCAAGGAGAAAAAGAGAGAACTGAGTAGAATAATAGAGATCAGGACACAAGTGATGTGGAAGGTAATATAAAAAGAAAATTAAAAAAAAGAAAAATAAAACCATTTAGTACCTGTCAGCCTATAATAGCAAGTAAATCCATACAAGGAAAAGAAAATGTATAAAAACTATACTTATGTTTCCTAATATAATAACCAGGATTTCTCAATGTGAGTTTTTGCTTGTTCATACTTAGTGTAGGAATTAATAAAAAGAATAGCTGAAATGAAGATTAATTTTAGCCATGATACACACCAAATGTAAAAGCAGATATAGAGAAACAGGAAAAGAACAAACCTTCATGCTAGTAATTAGTTTATACTACTTTAAACTTAAAAACACCCTCTTAGGAAAGGATATCTTATTTTAAATACATAGATTAAAGAAATCTGATCTTACAAAAGGATTATCTTACATTATTTATGACTTGGATTGGTAAAGAAGATCAAATATTTCCTCTACTAAGACTTGCAAAATTTCTATTCAGTTCCCACTACAGAGAAAAATAAATCTAATTGTTGGATTTTAATATTTATTTATTACAAATTCATACTGAATTGTTAAACTTAATTTGGCAATTGTTTTCTGGTGAAGAATTTAGAGGATTTTTAACTAGTCCTATCTTGATCCTATTCAATAAAATTTGTTAGTTTAATAGCATATCAACTCCATATGGGCCATTTAATGCAGATATTTAACAAGAAATATGCCTAACTAAATTATTTTTCATTGATAACTTTTTTAGCATGCACTCAATGCACACTAATGATATATATAAAAATAAAATTTTTCGTTTTTGAGAATTTACATTTCTGTTTAAAATGCTTTATCCTGGAATTGAATACTTTATTTAGAACTAAGTACCACTTCAGTTTTCAATTATTATATAATTATGTAAACAATTCTTTTTCCTTGTATCATTATGTATCTTTGTGCATTCAGGAACAGAGAAGGTTTTGAATATTCTGCGACCAATGTACTAGAAAAGTAAAGAGCCTACACCAATTTTATCCAAGGTAATATTCAAACATGTGTCAACATCTAAGGAGTACATGCAAAAACTTTGTAAATATTTATAGATTTTTTTTATTCATTACAATCTTTGACTTTTATTAAAAGTTTCATGGAGTACTTTTTCAGTTTATTAAATTTGAAACTGATGAATTAACTGCTAAGCAAGTATTTCAATGTAAATAATTTTAAATTTGCATAACTCATTAATATATTAATTATTTCTAAGTAGCTCCCTACTTCTTTAAGAAATGGTATAGTTTAATGTAATTAGAATAATTCAATTTGATAGGTTTTCTTATATGTCAGAGTTTTTGCTATATCTATTATTTATGCATTCACATAAAATATCTAAAAGCTGAATATTCCAAACTGACTTTTTGAAAGTTGATCAGAGCTAAAAAAAAAAAAAAAGAGTGTGTGTATGCGTACATATATGTATGTGCTATATATATTATATATGTATATATAAATAAAAAGAAAGAACAGCAAGATATATAATCCGGTGTTCTTATTGATATTTTTTATTTTTACAAGACTGTGCTCAATATAAATTTACAGAGCATAAATATTATAAATTAAATGATTTAAAATATGATTTCTTCACTACACAGTAATAACCAGGTTTCAAAAACTGAAGCTAAAAACTTCAAATTTAATTATATAATTAAATTAAAAGCATTAGTTCTGTTTCATCTTCAAGCGAACTTTGGAATAACTTATTTTTAAATTTACTGAGTTTTAAACGCACATATAAATTCATAATTTCCTGTTTCCAAGGATACAGAGAAATCCAATCATTTAGACAGGGGCGGTAGCATGTTCATTTTTATTAACTATTGTTCTATCAATTATGAGTTATGTTCAAAAAAGAGGTTAAGTTTAGGGAGGGTAGGGGTGTATTTTTCAATGAATTCTGACATCCGTTAAACGCATCTCGTCTGTTTTTTGTTTTTTTTATTATTAACGACAAAAAGCTTTTTGGCATTTTTTTCATACTTGTATACTTATAGATACTTTCTAAAAGGGGTGTTTGAGTTAGAATACGTTATATTTAACTACAATTTTAAAATATTTTTACTCTTAATTATTAATAGACAATATTTCTTTTTACATCAAGTAAATGTAATAGAATTAGTTAAATTGTTTAAAAATTATTTTTTCATATCAAATATAAGTATGTATATTACCAGCTCCCATTTTTTTTTATTTTTAAATATTATTTAAGGAGAATTTTTGACAATGACGGCAAAGAATAGCTATTTCATTTCTTTGATTAAGTAAATTTTTATTTTTTATAAACTTAGTAATATACAGTTCGTCATGTATGCACAAAGGACATGGGTCATTTAATGACCTACATATTCTAGATTTTCTTATAAATTTCCATTTTACTGTAGGTGCTTTATTGGTTCCTTTTAAGTGCCAGAAATATTTCGAAAGAGATGTTGGATTTCTGTATTTATTTATCATAAATGAAGTTTGATGTTGATGGAACCTCTTTTTGAACTCATGGCTTGTGCGACCTATATAGATTTTTATGGTTTTGGGATTTTCAATAGATGAGATATTGCATTGGTATACTAATGATTCCGTGCGACATTTATTTTGTAGAGGACAGTTATGAGGATTTCTACAGTTCCATAATATTTGTTTATCTTCATCTCTTTATTTTTATATTGTCTAAATTTCTTTGGTTTTGGTCTAAGTGTTATATTATATATATATATATATATATATATATATATATATAAAATGGATAGATAATACAGTACATGCTTGAAAAATAAAAATTTAGAGAATAGATAATTACAGAACAACCCTGAATATTAAATATAGAATTGGCTGTGTTGGTGTAAGCGAGTTTGATAAGTATATTGCTACCA
This sequence comes from Acanthosepion lycidas, assembly GCA_963932145.1. Lineage (NCBI taxonomy): Eukaryota > Metazoa > Mollusca > Cephalopoda > Sepiida > Sepiidae > Acanthosepion > Acanthosepion lycidas. The sequence continues at coordinate 62,435,687 of OZ010608.1, forward strand.
TTTCTTTTCTGTTGATCAATTCAATATTCTCGTTACTGTAATCTGAGTTACAGGAAGCAAACTCAAGAGAGCTCAAATCTATATTCAAGGAATGATAAAAGAATTTGGATCATGTCCAAAAATAAAAGAAACAGAAAGGAAAAGGAAAATCCTTTTCTTCAGCAAGGTTATATTTTACAATGTCATTTCGTCCAGGCAGAATTTGCCCATGTTTTAGGATTAGCCGAGAAGTGAAAGTCAATACAACAGACATTACATTATAGTGCAAGGAAAAAAAAAAAAAAAAAAAAAAAAACTCCATGTCAATGAGTGTTACTAATAATACACAGAATAACTACTATTTACACAATACAAAAGTAATTCTTTTATAATCCCATTCCAAACTATCAAATTCCTCAATATTTCCACATTCTCTAAAGTAACCAAGGGATTTCATAAAAAAAAAATTCTGTTTGGTCATGTTCCAAACAGATTGAGTGGAGAATTTTTCATCACTCCTCTGTATATAATGAACACTTTTACATAATAAAACTTATTTTGGTCTGTATGTTCTTCGAATAACAGTTTACATTTTGACTTCTGACCTCACAAACAAATTGCAGACAAGACTTAATATTATTAGGACTTTCTATTCAGCAAGATAAAATTGTATAAATTTCTTTATATGAATAAAGGTCTTTAATTGGTGATTACTTTAACGTAATGAGAATATCAGTGCTAAGTACACAGATGTCAAAATTGGGTTTACAGTTTACAATTGATTGAATGTTAAAGGTCAGAGGTCCAATCTCTGGAGTTGTCATTTCTTAGTTATAATTAAAGAAAGTAAGCTCCAAAACAAGGACTGTTGGACACCCATTTAAATATTACTATTTTTTTTTTTTTTTAGAAAGAAAATACAGTTTAACAATTCTTTTTTTATTTTTATTTATTCTACAGCTGAAAAAATATTTAAAAATTAACTTTAAACACAAAACTAATAATTAATAAAATTAATTCCAATATACCAGCAGCTAATAAAAACTACTGTGAATTCTGAATTTTTACATTGTGAGAAAATATATTAAGGAAAAAAAAAAAGAATTCTCACAGTTCAATGGTTTTAGCCAAACATCTGAATTATATAACAATTGTACATTAAGAATTCTCTCCTATATCAAATATATATTTGATTTATTTAATGAAACTATATTTAACTTTTTCTTTAATATTTTATTTGTATTTCATGTTCTTTTACATCTAAGAATATATAACATTACTAAACTGTAGATTTCTCCAATAGATCCTCTCTCATATAAAAGAGACATTTATAGATGATGCTAGCATTCCTAAAGTTAACATATTCAATGTGATTGATGACAAAAACAAATCTGCAAAAATGCCAAGAGTGTGTCATTCCAATGTTCATAACAGCAATAATGTTTATTTACATTCTTTGTATATAAAATTTTTTTATTAATCCAGTACATTTCCAGCAATACTAATAAACCTCATTCTAACTGCAGGTTTTTTTTTCACATCTTTTAATTGAACCAATGTCTAATTTACTTGTTTATAAGATGGTTATAAGCAAAAGAGCTCAGGAAATTAAGATTAGATTCTCATGACAAAAATACAGAACTCTACAAATACATTAAAAATATAAATAACTACTACAGCTATTTTAAAGTCTACTAATCTACTTAAATTATATTACATCTTCTCTCTCCATCTATTTGGTTAAATAATAGAGTAGACTGGATAACCAATCTAAGTAAAGGAAAACTGTATTCCAAACCATAGAAAAGGTAACAGAAAAACACTTCACCATCTTTCCTAAGAAGTCATAGAAACTTACAGATAAGTGATGGAATCTGTGGAAACCCATAATTACTTATGTCCTAACGAGACATTAAAAAAAAATATCTAAGTTACTTTTGTGTATGCTTGTCACCTATTTTAAAAGTACCATATTTGATGGTGTACAAGACACACCCCAATTTCAGCAGGGCAAATCAAGAAAAAATTAGTAATAAGTAAAATTAGTAAACGTACATATGGCATACAAGATGCAGGGGAATTTTAAAAGATATTTTTATTAAAAAATGTGTGCCTTATATGCTGTCAAATATGGTAATTTTATTTTTCATACTTAATTCTGATAAAGTTTGAAAAAAAAAAAAAAAAAATCTTTACCCACCATTTGAAAGCAGAATGTATAGTCTTTGGAGTAATATGATTTTTCTAGTAGAATTTAAATTTCATTGTTTATATTCACTATTGATCTTGAAAGTAAATTTTATCTTTTAAGTATTGAAATCGATCATATGAAATACTGACTAAACACTTTATTTAAATCCACAGAAATAGTTTTGTTTTATAAATTGGCATACATTTTTTGATAATTGCCACACTTATATTTATACGTTTGTAATAGATTTCTAAAATGTTCATAGTAAAATAATAGTTAAAATGAAGCTCACTCTTGTTAAAGAACAATATCACATTTTAGCTGCTTAAAAACGAGAATTTTTCACAAAAATATTTAAACTAATCACAGCAATTTTTTGTCATGAGAAAGCAACTTTGTGATAGACATTAATCTCCTTAAAAGCTCAAGTTTCAAAGAAATTGTCACTATTTAACAGTTACTTTATGCATGATCATTTATTTCATTTATTAACATCTTTGCCATAAATCACAGCTAACCTGTAGTTTATTGATGTATGTGTATATAATTTTTTAAAAGTTATTGAATTTTTCTTTGCTTTAAGTAAGCATTTCTAAATACTGTGAAAAGTAAAGAAAACAAAGAGAAATGTAGCATTCATCAAGACCAGACAGATATTTTACCTTATTTTATACTTGATACAAGTTATAAGTTGTGTATATCTGTAAACAAGATAGAGGTCATCAGAGTTAGAAATGGCAAACTTTGATGAGGTGGGGAATTAGGCTTATCAGTAACTACCTACTGAAATTTAATTGTATCTCTTTCAATAAGATTCTAATTAAAGCATGTCTGCTGTGTGGCTTGACTTTTCAGTTGTGTTATAAAATTAATATGATTAAGCATTTAAATATGAAATCATCATATAAATGAAACTTATTTATAAAGATCATATTCATTTTAATGTATATGTACAAAATTTTTTAAATCAGTCATTTTGATTTACCAATTTACATTGTTATAATATCTAAACTTGTACACATAAATAATCCAATTTAAATAGACAGTAAAACTTACAGCTGTAAAGATTCAAATTAACAGGGGAAAAAAAGTACTTTTCTTTCAATATACATTGTGAGAAAATATATTAAAAATAAAAAAAAACACTCTCACAGTTCAGTGGTTTTAACCAAGCATCTGAATTACATAACTGTATTAACAAGTCTCTCCTATATCAAATATATATATATATATATATATATATATATATATATATATATAGATAAGATTTATTTAATGTAACTAGATTATTAAAAAGTATAGAACTTGTTCCTATTAAATATAAAATTAAATATTTTACTATTACAAAGTTTATAAATTAAACTTTGATCTTACAGAGCAAAACTAACTTAATACTTTTCCATATGTTAAATATTAAACTTATTTGTAAATAATTTTAATCTATTGATGTATTTTGATAAGAGCAATATTATTTTGATACAGTAAACAACTTCTTTACAAATCAATTAAATGGAAAAAACTGAAAAGTCCCAATACTCCACATTGCAAAAAATTATTTATACATTATTTACATACAGACTGATGTCCTCATCTTTGTTGTTGTTATCACAATGTGATGTCTGACCTTTTTCAGGTGTCTGTTGATTCAGTTTCCACTGAATCTGTACAACCCTGTCAAGAATTGAACTCATAATTACAAAGCCACTAAATTCACAAATCAATATTTTAATCCAAGATACTACATAGATTACAGATTGAAAAAAAGGGTTCAGTTCAAAATTCCATGAATGTTACTTTGATTAACTTGATAAAGACCATAGAGCAAAACAGCAGAAACATTGTGATAACAACAATGAGGACAACAGTCCAAGAGTAAATAATGATGAATCATCCTAGGAATTCAGACAGAAATTATTCATATGTTCTATTTAGTTTAGTCTGTCAATTTTTAATGTTTTAAAAAGTTAAAAAGATCAGTTTCATCTTTGTTTATTTTCAATTAAATTCCATATATTCTAAGATTAAAATGTCCATTAAAACTTTTTTCTAAATGATCACATGTATATCAAAATAAGGAATATATAAACACACACACACACAATAGCTCAAAAGTTTTAAGCCAATCTAAGAATTAGCATGGGATGAACTTGACAGAAGAGTGAAACCTTTCCATCCCAAAAATGAAAAAGAGCTCTTAGAGTGATTGAAAAAAAAAGAAAAGAAAAAAGAATCAATTATCAGACTTATACTTTGAGAAACTTTTGCAACAAATACCAAAAATTTGTGCTGCAGTAATCAAGGCTAAAGGAAGATATTTTGATAAGAGCAAAATTTAATCATAAAATGCTTTTTTTTTCTTTTTGTCAAAAAAAACAAAAAAAAACAAAAAAAAAAAAAAAAACAACTCATGTCTAACTTTTTTTTCTTAACCATGTATAATGATTTTCTCTTACTTAAAGTACAAAACAACTATTTTGGGGGCCAATTTTAAAAAAATTACAAGGGGTGGCCTCAAACTTGAATTGTTTTGAACAATAAAAAATTAATATTTTTTATTGTTCAAAAAAAAAAAAAAAAAAAAAAAAATATTTCAGACACGCTGAGTTGTATATTAATATTTTTTGTTTTATTATTTCAATTAGGTTCCTTGAGTAGTTTTGGCCAGCATGGCCATCATCAGGAGAAAAATAAATTGTGAATAAATGTCTCTGAAGAAAGTGAAATTTATCTGTAGTTTTGTAGTGCTTTTTATAGTTAATTTTGATCAGTCCTTGAGTTGGTTAAACAGCCTCTTTCAAATTATTTTTAAGACAAAGGATGGGAGGTTACTGACTCTCAGAATTCCTTCCTTGGTCATTTTGACAGTTTTACTGGTTGCTGGGAACGGGATGTGGGTAGGGCTTGATTTATGAGGTAATATATTAATTCTATCTGTGATGTTAAATTTGTGGTTAAGCCCATCTGGACAAAGTGTTTTGAGGTGCAAAATATATATATGAGAGATAGAAATTTAATAAAAAAATTCTTGAAAGATTAGCTTTTTAGGTTATTAGAATGAGGTTAATGATATTCTTATATTCAATCTCAAAATTACATTTATAGAGGTACATAAAAAAAAAAAAAACTACCATTTTTGTATTGGTTCCCCACAAAACTATTTAAATGCAAAATTCAATTGTACTTGTAATAAGACCCTTAAAGATTTACAGGTTAGTATTTGGAGTGAAGTTGAAATTGCCGTTTGTAATATATTTTTAAAAATGTTATTAATAGTTCATTCAATCAGTTTAGTTAAATAATAACTTCACACACAAAATAGTTCAAAATTCTTCAACCATATGAAGTCACAAAACTATTAATTATTGCTAGATAAGTTTTATAATTAAAACAGCCTAATTTTTAAATGTAGACTTCAGATGGTGAAAAGAAAAATATTTTGAAATCTGACTTACATATATAATTCCATATGAACAAAAGAATAAAAGCAATAATAATTACCAAGAAAGTTGAATAGTTTCAAGTTTAAGCAAGATTCTAATTGTTGCTATAAATTAAAAGAGAATCCACCAGAATGACCGAGTTGACTTTATGCCAATGCAAGAAAAATTTAATGAGTATATGGTTCAATGATCTTTGTGAATACAAAAACTGTACAAAAAATTTAATCTCTAATCAGGGAAAAATCACATACAAAAATTCATTCCAAGACAGTAGCTTATTTATCATTCTGTAATACATGGTTTCTAATATGAAAAGAAGTTTATTAAAAATACTTAAATACTAAAACAATAATTTCTGGTCTCACATGAGCTTCAAGCAAGACACATGATTTCAAATTTTTTTTGTTCAGAGATGATCAGTTTAAAAAGCAATTGTGCAATGAAACTCCCACAACTGAAAACTAGCAATCTACTGTCAATAATTTACCTATTAAAATTAATGAAACAAGTGATACATCAGCTAGTTTTCATCCTTTCCTCGTTAAAAATAAGAACACTGAATTTGTTTGTGGTCCCAGATAGAATTTTCCCTTTCTGAACAAATAAGCTTTATCTAAACTACAACCTGATAAACTGTGTATGCTAATCACATAATTTACACTGTTATTGATTTTACAATGGCATATATTTTGCTATGTATCTAGTGACATATTCTTAACCAAATTAAAAACATGAAGTTTAGAACCAATCATCCATGATAGGCATAAGAAAATCATTCTTAAAAACATAAGACATGATAAACATTACAAACTAATTATATATGATCTGAATTACTATCATCATTGTCTGAATAAGTCAGATTTTTGTTGTTTTGGTTACTATATTTTGGATGATCTATTCGCTAATGTTCCTTACTTTGAACAAATGTTTGTTTTTATCTCATCCATATTTTTCTATTTTTATTACCAATGCTTCTGAAAAGTGATTATTCAAAATGCTATGAAGTAATCTGTAGTAAAATGAGCACTTTGAAGACTACTCACAAAAATGTAATAAATAATTATTTTTGAGTGCTGAGTACTTGAAGTAAAAGACTTAATTCTATCAATATAAAATTTGCTTTTAATCATTTTGTGGATTTCACTTCACATAAAAATTATTTTATACTTTTTCTACTTCACTGATACTATTAAATAAGCAGCAACACTATGTGTCTTTTTTTTTTTTATTACATTCCATAAAACTTGTCTAGAAATAATTTTATTCATTTGAATAAAGGCATAAAGCAATTGTGAACAAAAGATTTTGATTAAAGATTTCAAATCATCTTGCTATCTAATATTTGAATACTCAGACACATGAACACACTGCTGTTCCAAAATAACAGTGAACTGATTGATTTCCTGTAAGCAATTTTAACAATGCTATCCCAGGATGATAAAGGAAAGAAAATGAGTGACAGTTAAATTTTTGTTTAACTATTTTTAGAGATAAAAAGTTTAGCAATATGAAACATGCACCAAAATGTTGTTGTAAAGGATGCAACACGTTTAAATTCAAATATATATATATATATATATATATATATATATATAAAAAAATGTAAAGTAAAGAATAATTATTTTTTTTCTAATGTAAATTGTAACAATGTTAGCTCAAATGAAAGCATGTTGTTTGTTTGTGAACCAGTCGACTGATAATTATCAAATTTCATTATTAAAATGTTTAAATTCATTTATGTTATATGTATAACATATTTTAAAAAGAAAGATCTCATTTACTTTTGGATGACACAACTATCACAAGAAAAGACTAGTTATCAAACTTAAAATGCAAGCATAAGTAATATCATAAGACATGCTTTTATTTTTAAACTACAATTATCTCTACTTGCTCAATCTAGTGATGGCAACATTTTTTTTTTTTTTTAAATTTAAAGTTACGTCAAATCATACAAGGATAATGAACAAAAGCCATGTTACTCATAGCATAAATCCAGAGTTGAAGAGAGGCAGCTTTTACTTCATCCTTCCATTTATTAAACAATTGTTTCAATAATTACCAGATCCAGAGAATTAAGCTCCTGGTGCACCATTGCTTGTCTGTTGTCCTCCTTCACTTCAATACAGACATATACACCTGCCAGTCACCTGAATCAGTACAAAAGTCCAACAAAGTCCAGCTGCTGTACCAGCAGTTAATAGGTAGAAAATGAGCTTTCATTTATGACACCCAATACCAGCTTCAATGATAAGCAAAGTGAGAAATCTGATTTAATTATTACTTTATCACAAATAGTTGTTATTATTATTGTACACTTTTCTTCATCTACTGGCAGGGAATGTTGAAGAAAAGCTAGATGAAAAATTTTTCCTTTTCTTTTTTCCTTATACCCCTTTAAAGACACATAATATTTACCTGAAATATTATTTTAAAACAGTTGCATGGATAAAACATTTCAAGACAACCTGACATTTTATAATCAATTTATAAATGTGAATTAAATGCATAGACAAATATTGAAGAGATAATATATACAATTTATATATATGCATGCACATTCCATTGAATACAACAGACGAGGTGCTTTGATTTAGTTTTTTTTATATAATTTCTCATGCAATCTAATAATTTTTTTTTTCTTTTCAGATGATAAATTATATAAAAACTGTCCAAATGTTCTTTTTGTTTGAGCGCTTTTGGCTATACATTTAGCCATTTTCAAGAATTAAATATTTCAACTGTTAAATATGAAAGTTTGTTGCATGTATGTATTTATATAATGTTTTCATTTTTCAAAACAATCAAGATATTGTGTCCATGTTCATAGTTGATATTATTGAGTGTTGGATTTTTTTTTTATTTTTATTAATAAGGCTTCCATTATTTTTAGCTTTTTTTTGCATGTAGAGGGAGTCTTCATGTCAAACATGTTGTAGTATGCCCTATATAATTATTTACATATTTTGAATGATCAGGAATACAAATACTTAATGGGCATTTCAATTCGTAAATAATATTTGTCCTATTTAATTTTGCTCTAAGAGGTAAATTATTAGAGATTTTAATTTTTTTGTAATAAATAATTAATCCAATTTTTTCACTATTGCTAACTGGTGTCGTGCATTTGTTTATAACGTTCTTAATTCTACTTTCGTTCATTTGATTTTTATAAAAAATATTAATGTCATTGTTTATGTTTCTATTCTCATCGTTGCTATTAGCTATCTTAACAGTTTTAAACTTTAACAGTTAAAATATTTCATCCTTGAAAATGGCTAAATGTATAGCCGAAAGCACTTGGAAAAAAAAAAAAAAAAAAGAACATTCTGACAGTTTTTATGTAATTTATCATCTGAAAAGAAAAAAGTATTAGATCGCATGAGAAATTGTATAAAAACTAAATCAAAGCACCTTGTCTGTTGTATTCCATGAAATGTGCATGAAAGAAGGATTGCTGCCTAAATACACACACATAATATATATATATATATATATATATATATATATAGTCATCCACAGAGACTGTTTCACTGTATCACATCTCTTCAGTGTGGTTAGATGTCTGATTGCTTTAAGCTGGGATCAAAACAACCAATTTGGCATCAGTCAGAGATCCTACCCCTAAGCTATCAGCGCATGGTAGAGAGGAAGGGAATATATATAAGTATATATATTATTCATACACATTTCATTAAATAATATAGACAAGTGTTTATTTATTTTATGTAAATTTTCTTTGTTCAACGATAATGTTATTAAACTTATCAGATGTTACGAAAAAAATTTACATAAAATAGACAACACTTGTCTATATCATTTAATGAAATGTGTATGAATGAAAAGATGCTGCCTAAATGCACACAATATATATATATACATATTATATATATAGTGTAACCCCGATATAAGAGACCCAGATATAAGAGAAACCTGGATATAAGAGATTTTCTCTGGTCCCAAATTAGAGCCTGTGTTAATGTATATAAATTAGACCAAACTCGGATATAAGATACTTATCCGGACCCAACAACTCTCTTATATCCGGGTTACACTGTATATATAAAGTGTGTGTGTTTTGTGTACATGTATAAAACAAAAGAATATGCAAAAAAACTTTTCTATGATCCCATATACATGCAAGCATCACTCCCCAAAGATGTTAGTATTTTGAGGGAAATAAAGATCACTAAAGATACAAGTGATATTTTTGACCAAAATGGATTTATTAATCAAATTGACTGAGGTTTATCATCACAAACTTAACAAGGAAAAATACAACTGATAATCACATGGTATGAGTAACATTGTTATAAGAAAATATATCAGGACAACTGACTCATTCTCCATTAACCATTAACTTTAACCTACAAACTTTTGAAAATTTTGGACAAACAAGTCCATTTTACAAAAGAATTCATACGTGGGGGGGGGATTAAAGTTATACAAATGGTGTTAAATATATTTCTATATAAGTGCACACTTTTCATGGGAGGTGATAACAGCTTCTGATGAATCTTTTCTAACATCACTAAAATAAACAAAATATATTAAACATGCCACATAAATATTAAATATTTTTAATTACAAAAATCAGTACAGAAATATATATATATATATTATATATATATATAAAAAGAAAAATGCTCATAAGTAGCATGAAATAATCTAAACATTACAAAATGTTCTTTCAGAAAAAACATTTCTATTGCATATATGGACATGAGGTCTATTTATTACAAGAATAAAAGAACAATTTATAGGAGTTAACCAAGATGGTTTTATACCCAGTTCAATAGCCAGGATTTTGAATACCAATTTTCAATACCAGCGATCCTTCCCCATTAAGACTAGCACAACACAATCTTCCTATTACTCTGTCCCATTTGACCCAGCGTCACATCATGATAAATAAAAAAAGTCAATGGCTTACTAAATATTATAGAGAACAAAAAATACATAGTAACTATTTATGAGCCAATATTTACCTGCCTCCCCATACATAGTCTCTTTAAAACCCTGACATACCCATGTCGACAACAATAGAAATTATCCAATCGATCAGCCTGTCATACAATAATCAGAAAACTTCAATTTTTCTCTATAAAGCTTAATGGAGAGGTGCTACCATATTTCAGAAATCACCAAGATAATGCTCACCTTGTGCTCTGTTGCATCCTACCCCAAACCAAGAACACAGATGAGGAGAGGAACATTTCCTACACTCTGATCTCAGCCTGAAGAAGTGTGAATGTATGGTGTAAGCTCATAACTACAAATATTCTCATATTTTTTTTATAATTAATTTGACCTGTATGGTAGATTATGATAACAAAATGACAATATCTGCAATAAAATTTTGACAAAATGTCTGCTTATTGCTGTTTGTGTTAGTAAGTGGCATAATTAAATGAACAATTTGTCACTAAAATTATCCTTAAAATGAAGAACACATTTGTGAATTAAAACAAGTCTCCATTCTTTTCTCTAATCATTTGATCTCATTTATCTTACTCATGGCAACAAGGAGTAAAAAATTGTGTTTTATTCCTTTTTAAGAATTCATACACATTTATTCTCAACACAATGACTTTTTTTAATGAAAAATTTTCTTCTAAATGTTTAAAGTTAAAAACAAAAATGGTTTAAAAATAGATTTTTAAATGTGAATAACTAAACAAATTAAAAAAAGGAATGTCTTCAATCCCTCTACAAAGTGATCAGTATATTTTTCAGTTCAATATTTTTTTTTAGTCTGTTTTTTTAGTCAATTATTAAGCAGCACATATAAAAGAAAAAGTTAACAACATTAAGTAATTTTTGCACAATGATCAGATTGCAGAATAGGATTTTTCAACAACGAGTTTGTTTTGTTTTTTTTGTTTTGTTTTTGAGCAAAAAGGAACTGCATACGCGGAAGATAATTTTTTTTTGCTCTTTGGTTTATGTAAAGTATGTAGCTCTTGTAAGACACACACACAAAAGTTAAATGACGTTCAGGAAAAAATGTCTTGAAGAACAGCTGGTTTCCAACACAGATGAGTTGTGGGTGCAAAAAGCTTTTGTTTAAACGGCGAGATATAATAATAAAATCAATGATTATTGACCCGATCCAGAGAAATCTACTGCAGTTTTCTGAAACAGTGTAACTAGTTTCAGTTTCGCAGCAGAAAAGAATTGACATTACAAAAATTATTGTTGGTTGTTACACTACTACAGTAAATAGGTCGAATTTTTTTTTTTAAAGACTCACGTCTTATTCAACAGAAAAGTGTTACGATAGGAAAATAAAAATGTCTTGATCTATTTCGATGGCATATAAAAGAGAAAAATAAGTCTGGGGTACTTCGAGTTCATTCCTTAAAAATAAAATAGTTTTTTTTCTTAATAAAATTTAAAATCAGAATCAACAAGCCTTGTACCATCTGGTCATAGAAAAACAGTGAATGGAAAAATTCAAACAGTTCGTAACAAGGTTCATCAGTAACACTTTTTAATTAGATTTCCCTTAATCAAAGAAAATGATCTTTTTATCTATGTTCATTAATTTTATAAGGAAGAAGAAATCTGTAAATGTGTGTACGCACTGCACTAGCAAAGATAATCTTTTTTTTATCGACTAAAAGAAAGAATAACGAGATTGGGACGCTGCTTAACAAATTGGCCACCATCATCATATCTGATATGACAGACGCACATTCATTAGGCTTTATTCTAGTAATTACACTACAGTATTAACGATCACAAGACAAAAATTAATATTATATACATGATAAAAACAATATTGTAAAAGTATGCTGCAATAAGTGAGAAATTAATTAATTGAAAATGGCAAAACTAAAGAAATAATATTTCTCATTTTTACTTGCTAAACAGTACATACACTATTCAAAATAGTACTATCAAACATAACGAATAAAAGAATAATTAGATCTGAAAAAAAAAAAAAAAAAAAACTTCGATAAGAGAAATAAGAAGACTGACTGGATTGACGATAATCCTTTTTCTAGACTTGATTTATCTGACTGGAGTGCAGTAGCTTTTTCTGCTTTTTTAGAAAATTGTAATGTAAACTAAACACTGATGCTGTGTGCGTGCATAAATTTATTTTTAACTAAGACTAAGTCAATCGGGCACCAAGTATTGACCTGAAAATTAAAATTCATTTAATAAATCTTCAGGAAAAAAAACAATTAACAAAAAACAACAGAAAAGAGAAACCAGAAATCGATCTTAATTCGACCATGTTCATCATCTCCAGTTTTCAAACATAAAAATACGTGTAATTATAAGTGATTTTTTTTTTATTTAACTACGGATGACCAAAAATTATCAATAAAAGACTACTTATTCGCTGTTTAGTGTTTATTTCAACACGAGTTGAAAAGTTTTAAGTTTCATAAAAAAAAACAAAAAACACCCTTCTTACCACAGTGATACACACAAAATCATTTATTTGTCATCTAAGAATATTCACTAAGTTTTAACACCATGAAATAGATAAGGTTTATTTGACCGGCTTTACTACTTGCAAGATTTCCGCGTATACTTAGTTTTGTTTGAATCATCTGTTCAACCTTTCTTAAAATACTATCATGGCTGAATCGAACGTCTATAGACCTTCTATCCATCCGTACTTCTGTGAACGTAAGTGATCAAATAGTGTTATTCATAATCAAATATATGATATAAAAAAAAATAAAAAAGGGAAATAGACTGACATTTTATATAAAGACAAGAGAAATATGACGTAAGTGTCAAACAAACAAAAGTAAGCAGAGATAAATATGGACTGGAGCTGTCTGACATGTTGAAGGTAGTTTCAGCATCATCGCGAAATAAACTCACACACCCTCCAAAGTAATATTTCATTGCAATACGCCCTAAAAAAAAATTTAAATTACTAGAAAATATTTAAGAAAATAAAACAAATGACAAGAATAGGTCTATGTCCAGTTTTGTTTACTTATAAGTGTTTTGTTATATGCTGGAGTTGAGAAACGAAAAAAAAAAACAAACAAGAAAACCTCTGTCTGCTACTTCACGTAATTTAGCGTAGTGTTGAATTCTAATGGTTTACGCAACATCTGCCGACAAAACCTGAGAGTTATAAGTCGAAACTGTATTAAACTGACAACTCGATCACAGAAATACTTTGTACATACATAACAATGTACAATATAACAAAATTGAACAGCAACATATATTAAAACATGGTTCAGAACTAAACTTGTTAATACGAGTCAGAAAATAAAAGAAAATACTTAAAAACAAATTCAAAGGAATTAAGATTATCAAACAAAATTTGCGAACAACTCAAAGAAAGAGGTAATGTTACAACTATACCTCTGAATAAAATAAGAACGCTTACCTTAATATGTCATTCATTTAATCAACGGGTATTATCATTACTACTAGGCCATTGTGAAGAGCTCACTACGGCTGGAAGATCATACCATCAAACAATATATTTTTAGATATCAAAATATTTTTATAAAAACATTTATATTTTTCATTTTATACCATAAAACTGTATATTAATATGCTATTTTCAAAAAATAATCAAAATTATATTTTGTTACAAAAATGGACTGGCTCGAGAGTTCATAGACTATTCCCGTGTTAATGTTCACGTGACTTCCCTTCTGTCTTTTTCATTTGGGTCCGCCATTTGGGTAGCTGTTCTATAGGTGCTGGTGATTTGAATCGAAAGCAATCCAAGATGGTATGTACGAATATTGATGATTTTTTTCAGTTTTATTTAGTCCTTATCATCAGTTCCAACTATAAAAATCGAAATTAATCCTACACATCATGCTTTTTTTCTTTTTTATTCTGTTTTTCACTGACACGTATTGTGCTTGTCAAATAATAGTTCCTGCAGAAACTGAAATTTTAAAATTCTTCTAATTTAATAGATTGCTCTTCCACATTCCATTTAGTTTTGTCATATTTCTCATCCTAATTAGATTTAAACAGATAATTAATCTTCTACAACTTCTTAAATATCTTAGTTTTTTCTTAAATTGTTATTACGCAACTAATCTTTAGTTTGACGTCATCATGTCTTATTTTCTCGTGTCTCTTTTTTTTTTCCCCTTTAAGCTTAGTTTTTCTCCTACTTTCTCCTACTTTCTCTTATTTCATAGAAATTCTAACTTTATTTTCTAAATTCTCTTCTGCTTCTATATTATTTCTGACAGTTATGTAATTACACATCGGTTATTCGCCGAATGATTCCTAAATTCGGTACGCCATATGCTTACTCTAATAGATTAACATTTAAATTTTCGCGTTAGAAAGTGTGGTCATGTCTCTATGCTTCTTTTCTTTTCATCTTCAGAAGTTTAGAATATTGAAAATATATTTAATGTGCTAGTGAACTGATAAGTAAAATACTACGTCGTTAGAAAAAATCGCCTAGCAGTGGTAGATTTTGATGAGTGACTACGATTATCTGTAGCTGCTACACAATATCTGATCACAAATGTCGAATATTGATCTACATTAAGAGAATAAGTGTATGTATGTTTATATATATATATATATATATATATATACACACACACACACTTCCCCAGTTTCTATAATAAAACCACCTTTTTGTCATTGCCTAAATATATTCAATGAAAGGATTTTTAAGCTATAACTTTTAATTGGATATTTTAAACCCAAGTATAATCGAACATGAAAAAACTCTGGGCCGATATTGAAAAGTGCCACATTTTTAATAATACAATTTTTTTTTGTTTAATACATGTTACCTTAATGATTTGTGTCCAAAAAATCTAATTAACATCATAATGTTACTAGTTTAGGTCGATGCTTTTGTTTCAAACTTGGATATTTATCAATACTTGTATTTTACGTTAATTGGTTTAATTTCTTTGTATCATTGTAAAAGAAGAGTTAGGTTTTAGTTAGACGTATAATTAACTTCCTACCTTTTTAATGACTATGTCCTTGTTAGGTGTAAATGTCAGGATAGTAGTTGAGAATTCCCAAATATTTTACAAGATAAATTTTCTGTTTATTTGAAAGTTTTATTTTAAAACTTTCATTTCTATGTTGTTTTTTTTTTTTTTTTTTTTTTTACTATTTTTTTCTCTCTTCCTTCTCCAAAAAAAGAATTTTACTAGATTATGATATTATGATCATCAATGAGTTGTACACTTTCATTTTTACTATCATCACGTTTTGTATTTCAGGTGAACTTCACAATTGACCAGATCCGTGAGATCATGGACAAAAAAAACAATATTCGAAATATGTCTGTGATTGCTCATGTAGATCATGGCAAATCAACCTTGACTGACTCTTTAGTTAGTAAAGCTGGTATCATTGCCTCTCAAAAGGCCGGGGAAATGCGCTTCACTGATACACGTAAGGATGAACAAGAAAGATGTATCACCATTAAATCAACGTGAGTCAATTCATTTTTCTCCTTGACCGTTCATAAATTTCATTCAATAAAAAAATAACCTAATATCCTTTGAAATTTAAGGATCCGATAGAAAAGATTTATAAATTTTAATAGAAACAATTTTAAATAATGAGTTTGAGTATTAAATGAAATTTCGGATTTTTTTTTTTTTAAAGTTAATCCACATGGAGTTTATATATATATATATATATATATATATATATATATATATATATATATATATATCTCCTATGTGACGATTTTACGAAACGAATTTCCAGTTTCTCAAACATAAGATAAGGATATTTTTCTTTTTATAACTTTGTATTCCTGGTGTCTGTATGTATACACCTGATAACAGTAAATGCTTTCTGTTAGTGGAGTGAAATTACTTTCAGCAACACTCACGGAAGTGTGTATGGGGGGGTATAGAAAACCATGAATTTTCTCTCATACTTTGAGTGTTTTGTGTAAAACGTAAATTTCTTTTGATAATGTATTTATGTTTATGACACCAACTTTGTCGTGTCATGTTCATGAAATTGTTAGTAAATAGTAACTTTGGTTTTGATAACACATTTAAATCGATGTTAAGTTGCTTATGGCTAAGTTTAATAACATTTTAATGTTCTACCATATAGACCTTATCTTTTGATTGCCCTCCTTGCAACAATTGACATCATGCCCAATGCTTGCATGTACCTGAATAAACTTTTTTGAAAAGACTCCTCAGTAGTTAATGAGTGTAATCATAAATTTACTTTAATTATTGTTCTTTATTTTTCAAGATACACACACACACACACACACGCACTTAAAAGCTACTGCGGAGGGCTCTTAACCCTTCAGCACAAAAAGGTAGGGACGCGTAGATACAATAGGCAACAACAGAAGAACTCAAAATTGGATTTCTTATTTCCAAGTTATAAAAATTATCGTAAAAAAATTGTTGCAAAATATCAAACACATGCATTAATGAAAACTTGAAAAACTAAGGATTGCAGGTCTAGTTCCAGTCCAGAATGTTTTTAATCTGCACACTGAGTCGGCCTTATTCCAAAATGATATCTGTTGATATATATTTACTAAGGGTAAAGTTGAAAAAATGTGACACACTTATCTAGATGAACTATTGAAAGTTGTGTCCCTTTGAGAAATTGTGAAACTGACATTTGCATTCATTATGTAGATTTTTTTTTTTTTTTTTTTCCTTCTTCCCCAAAGTATACTTCCAATAATTTATAATGTAAAAATTAGTTGCATTTCTCACGTACAAAATTTTCAAGTCAAATGCTGACACAGGTGCAAGAAACCACACAAAACTTTGAGGCTGCCTCTTTTCCTTGAGCTACAGAACCTTTTTGCAAATGTAAATCATCTCCTCAATAGTAAATATTTTATGGAGAACATAGCTAAGCCACTAAATATTCAATTAAAATTTTAGGAAGTACCTCAAAAGTTATTTTGTAAAGTCTTCTATTCTTGATTTCACTAGCATTTTTATCTATGATGTACTCCTTAAAGTTACTCAGCTTTTGATAAATTTTTTTTCTCTTGTATAATTGGCACATTAAAATAGTGTTAAATAGAATGATTAAACAATCTTTCTCTAATCGTGGTCAGCAATGAATAATTTGTCAGCTAAATTTTTTTTTTTTTTTTTTACGTCCCAAGTGAGAAAGCAAAAGATTCAGTGCTAGTTGTATTGCCTCTGCTGAAATTCAAAGCTAAGTTTTCTAATAACCTTTAAATGATTCCTATTATTGTGCTTAGCATATTAAATTTAGTGATATGCTTTGTTAGACAGGCAGTTTTAGGGCTGTTTATTTGGCAGTTGAAGCGCAACTCCACAGGGATTGACAATAAATGTAGTTCAAAGGGCAGTTTCTGTACTTATTTGTGCTCACCTTTTTCAAACAGCAACTTTTTAAGAATGTGAATTTATTCTGGGTATTGCATTTTTCTTCTTCAGTGCCATTTCCTTGTATTATGAACTACCAAAACAAGATATGGAACAGGTGCAACAAGAAGTAGATGAAACGAGCAATGCTTTCTTGATCAATTTGATTGACTCTCCTGGCCATGTTGATTTCTCTTCTGAGGTCACTGCTGCCCTTCGTGTCACTGATGGTGCTCTTGTTGTTGTCGACTGTGTCTCTGGTAAGATTTTCTTTTTAAATTCTATGAATGAATTTTAATTTTCTTTTAAGCATTTCTTTATATGTAAAGAATTCACTGATTATTTTCAGGTGTCTGTGTTCAGACTGAGACTGTATTGCGACAAGCAATTGCTGAACGGATCAAACCTGTCTTGTTTATGAACAAAATGGATTTGGCTCTCTTGACTTTGAAATTAGAAAAGGAAGAAATGTATCAAACATTCCAACGTGTTGTTGAGAACATCAATGTTATCATTGCCACTTACGGTGGGTCAGATGGCCCAATGGGTGATGTCATGGTAAATATATTTTCTCCTTGTCATTAAGTAATTCCAGTTAATATTTCACATCTAATAGGTTCTATTGGTAAACTTTATATCTTTTATCAGTTAAAACTAATTTTTATATTTCAAAGTTTAATTTCTTCTAATTGTTGAATTGAAAAATTTGTTTTAGGTTGATCCCCAAAAAGGTAATGTTGGCTTTGGCTCTGGACTCCATAGCTGGGCATTTACTCTAAAGAACTTTGCTCAGATGTATGCAACAAAATTCAAGATTCCTGTTCAAAAACTAATGAAAAGGTTGTGGGGAGACAATTTCTTCAACTGTACTGACAAGAAGTGGACCAAACAAGGAGTTAAAGAGTCTGTGAGAGGTTTCATCCAGTTTATCCTGAGTCCTATCTATCAGGTAAGTGTTTTGTTTTTTAAGATGTAACCTGATTTCCTGTGTCTTGAGTCATCGCTTTCTCCAAATTTAAAACTATTATATATGAGTATATTTTTGTTAGTGCTGATTGTTTCATTCAGTCTTTGCATCATCCAGAAAGTGTATTAGATGTTATTCAAACTTTAATATGTATGCAATTTTATAGGTTGACCTAGGCTAGAAAAGTATTTTGAGATTTGTTCAATTAAGATGCAGCTGGGAGTGACAGAGGAGCACTTCAGAAGGACTCTATTCTTATGTATACATGTGATGGAAGGCACTGCCTGAGGAATCAGGCAACAACTATGTGAAGTTTGGGCCATGTTAGGTAGCTCCAGGATCTCTCTTCTCACTCCCTCTTATTTAGCCTACAAATAACTTGTTCTGCTCATGTTTTTTTGGTTGACTGTTTATGCTAGCAAAATATGCTTACATGCCAAAATATATGCTTATGCATTCACAGTTAAATAGTATAAAGACATCAAAGAAAATACAAGAAAACTTCTCTGCTTAAAAAATTACTCGACTGTTTCACTTAAGTTTTGAGATATATACACATTCTTGACTTTGCAGTTTTATTAGCATTAGTGTTTTGTTTTAGGTGTTTGAAACCTGCATGAATCGGCCACAAGAAGAGGCTCTTCAACTGGCTGAGAAAATGGCCATAAAGCTTACCGCTGAAGAGAAAGATCTGCGAGAAAAACAATTGCTCAAGGTAAGGGTTTGTTTACACCTCCTATCTCTATACATACAGTCTCTTTCCTTAAGGCTGCAACTAATTCTGATGAATATTAATCAAAAATTTTGCTAATATCTGCATGGTTTTGTTGATGCATCCTTGTGCCTAACATTTATGTTTTCTGATTGAAGGTGATGATGCGTAAGTGGCTGCCAGCCGGTGATGCACTACTTCAAATGATTGTCATTCATCTTCCATCTCCTGTCACTGCCCAAAGATACCGTATGGAAATGCTCTATGAAGGCCCTCAAGATGATGCTGCTGCAACAGGTAAGCATTGGCTATTCTTGGATTTCATTTGATACAAAACTTTTTTCCTCTCTCTCTATATATATATATATATATATATATATATATATATATATATATATAATATTTGATCATTACCACTTAAATTGATTCACTTCTGGTTTATTAATTTTACAGCTGTCAAGAGCTGTGATCCTTCCGGTGTTCTCATGATGTATATCTCTAAGATGGTTCCAACCTCTGATAAAGGACGTTTCTATGCCTTTGGTCGTGTTTTCTCTGGTACAGTATCTACTGGTCAGAAGGTCCGCATTATGGGGGCCAATTTCACTCCAGGCAAGAAAGAAGATCTTTATGAAAAAAGTATCCAAAGGTAAGGGCTTTCTATTCTCCAATGACTATTTAACTTATCACAGTGTTTGCTTGTTTAGGTAAATTTCTTTCTGCTTGGAAATGGGTTGCATTTGTGTTTTCTGACTCATGGAAATAAAATGACACTCTTCTTTTATGCTGACTTATTTTAACTTCTCTCTAGGACTATGTTAATGATGGGAAGATATGTGGAACCTATTGAAGATGTACCATGTGGAAATATCTGTGGTCTTGTCGGTATTGATCAGTACCTTGTAAAAACGGGAACCATCACCACTTTCAAGGAGGCTCATAACATGAAAGTAAGAAGCTAATTACACAATGTCCTCTTTTGCTTGAATAGGACATGCTTTTTATTTATATATATCTGGGAGAAATTCTCCTTTCTGAAGCCAGCATACATGGCTATTTAAAAAAAAAAAAAAAAAAAAATCTTAGCAAATAAGATTAAATTCAAACCGTCTATTTAAAATTGATAAAAACTAAAATTACATATTTAAAAAAAAAAAAAAAAAAAAAAAAAATTAGAATAACAATTTTTACCTTTTCATAGATATTTGCAAAATAAAATTCTAACAGCCTTCAATGGGCAAAAAAATGAGTTTTATTTTTATTTTTTTTTTAACTAGGTTATGAAGTTCTCTGTTAGTCCTGTGGTACGTGTTGCTGTAGAGTCCAAAAACCCATCTGACCTGCCCAAGCTGGTTGAAGGTTTGAAACGCCTGGCAAAATCTGACCCTATGGTGCAGGTGAGTTTCTGTTCTCTCCCTCTTCTGTGTCAGTGTTCGCGTGTTTGTTTGTTGTTTTGTTTTGTTTGTTTTTTGTTTTTTTTAACAATTCTGTCTTTTCTCCTAGTGCACCATTGAGGAATCTGGAGAACATATTGTAGCTGGTGCTGGAGAGCTTCACTTGGAAATTTGCTTGAAGGATCTTGAAGAAGACCACGCTCAGATCCCAGTTAAGGTGTCTACTCCTGTGGTTTCTTATAGGGAATCTGTTAGAGAGGAATCTGACAGAACATGCTTGTCTAAATCCCCTAACAAGCATAACAGGCTTTACATGAAGGCTCGTCCTTTGCCAACTGGAGTTGCTGAAGCCATTGACAGTGTAAGTAATAAAAATGAATTTTTAAAAAGAACTGGGATGGGAGTGTATCCTAATTCTTTTAATTGTAAAATGTAATTAGTTTAACTAAAAAAAAAAAAAATAATACAGAGTGTATATATATATATATATATATATATATATATATATATATTTTAAGGTTTTCTAATGTTTCTATTTGTATTAATATAACTGTTATAGGGTGAAATCACACCAAGACAGGATTTCAAGGAGCGTGCCAAGCTTTTGGGTGAAAAATATGATTTTGATGTCGGTGAAGCCAGGAAAATCTGGACCTTTGGCCCTGAAGGTACTGGCCCTAATTTGTTGGTTGATGTCACTAAGGGTGTGCAATACTTGAATGAAATCAAGGATAGTGTTGTTGCTGGATTCCAATGGGCTACCAAAGAAGTAAGTTTCTTTCTGCTTTTTTATTTTATTTATTTTTTTTTTTTTTTTTTTCCTACCCTGTTTTCCAACTATACATTCACTTTTCTCTCCCCGCAGAGTGTGCTGTGTGAAGAAAATATGAGAGGTGTCCGCTTTGATATCCATGATGTAACCTTGCATACTGATGCAATTCATCGTGGTGGTGGCCAGATCATCCCTACAGCAAGAAGGTGCTTCTATGCCTGTATGCTGACAGCTTCACCATCCATTTTGGAGCCTGTCTACTTAGTTGAGATTGGTGTAAGTATATATATATATATAATTTTTTTTTTTTTTTTTTTTTTCTTCCTTCTCCTCTCTCTCTCTCTCTAATCTCACTTAATCCTTTTTTGTTTTTTAAATTACTTTTTGCAGTGCCCAGACCAAGCTACAAGTGGTATTTACAGTGTCATGAATAAACGCCGTGGTCATGTTCTTGAAGCTAATGCTGTTGCTGGCACCCCCATGTTCCAGGTCAGAGCTCACTTGCCTGTCAATGAATCATTTGGTAAGTATGTGATGTGACCTGTAAACGTTTTCTTATGCATATATGGTGACAAAAAAACGGGAATTTCTGAAGTGCGTATTGCCAGACGTGAGCAAGTAAACATTTCGCCATTTAGAATTCAAGATGAAATTCACAGTATCCCATCTATAGGACGTAATTTTTAAAAAATAAATTCTATGTTTTAGGTTTCAATTACTATGCATAAAATATTTTTCTTCCATCACTCTTGGTTTTATTGGATTGTTAAAAAGTTCCCGTTTTTTTTTGGGGGGGGGTCACCCTATATTATAGTGTGTAACAATTAATATTTAATGTTTTATTTTTCTCATTTACAGGCTTTACTGCTGACTTGCGTTCTAACACTGGTGGCCAGGCTTTCCCCCAATGTGTATTTGATCACTGGCAAGAGCTTCCTGGAGACCCCTTTGATCCAACTTCCAAAACAGGTATTATTGTTACAGAAACAAGGAAACGCAAAGGCTTGACTGAAGGCATTCCACCATTGGATAAATTCTTTGACAAGTTATAAACTGGCATCAGATTAAGACTGGAACTAAAAGCATTGTTAATTTAAGTCTGCAAATATTTCTTGGTGGACCCAGACTTTGTTATGTACCTGCTTGAAGAAAAATAAAAATTTGCTTCAACATATTTTTTTCTTATTGCTTAAATTATTCAGCTATGGCTCTTGTAATTGACAATGTTTACCATAAGACTAGGCTTTAAAATATCAATTTTTTTTTTTTTAAATCTTGTATATTTTAAGAAACAATGTTAGATTTTTTTTTTTGTTTACTATAAAGTGGAGGAAAAAAATGTTTAAATTCAGGTTAAGAATTGTTTAAAATGCTATTTGCAATGTAGTTGTCAGCAAAACTGAAATTTCTAATTTTGCAATTTGTTCAGTGCAGTAGCATTAAACAATTTTCACTTAAATTTTTCTCAAGTATAGAAATTTACTAGTTTTCCCTTGAAATGCAATCTCTTAATTTTTTTTTTTTAATGATAAAAACACATCTACAATTTTTTTTTTTTTTTCTTTTATTGAAGTTATTGACAACGAAGTACTGCTGAGGTTTTTTTTTTTTTTTTGTTACAGTGGAGGAAAACGGTGAAATACAATAAGGGGGCAGATTTAACTTGAAGCAGCAGCATTTAAAAGAAAAAAATGGGGGGCATTTGGTTTTTCACATGTCTATGCAAAATCCCATTTTCTGAAGTTTATAGACTTTTTTTTTTCCTCTCAAACTTGAGCACTGCATCAAAATGATTGCCTCCATGTGGAAGTGTTTGAAGCATATGGTATAACTGTAATGCATCTACAATAGATGGTGTACTGGGTCCGTGAATGTGAGCCAATATTTTAAGTTAGTGTTTATCTGGTCTTTGCATATGTAGACCACCAGTGTTCAGTAATCCCTTGTATTCAAAATTAGCTTCATAATTTTTTTTTCTTTCTGCTATTAGTCAAATCTTAAGTTCTAGAAGTATTTAAATAGTAGGCACAGTAAAAAGTTATACCAGCATTTCTATATACGAACTTGTACATCTGCATTATTTAATTTGTTCAAATTTATTCCCATCAATCCACATGTGCTCATACATACATGCATGCATACATACATACATACTCCCTAAGCCAATTCAAAAGACACTATAGATCATCACTTTCTGAACTGTAATCTGGATCTTGATGCTGTTCTGACCAGTGAACAGTATCCTGAAGATTTTTCAGATCACTTTGGTGTTTGGAAGATGCTCCATAATTATCTGTAGCTTCACTGTTCATATTGTCATCCCAAATGGAGAGTTTCTCCATTTCACTGGGCAAAATACAAGAATTGTCCCAGCTAAGTTTAAATGGACGGCCATCTAGCCCATGACTGTGTTTATGTTGCCTTGTTAAATGCTCAGTAGGCAGTCTGTAACGTCTGTCAAAATCGGTACCACAACCCCTGTCTGACTTGTTCTGTCGAGCCAGTTTTTTCTCACATTGTTCTTTCTCAGCAACAAATTTAAGAGAATCAGCTTCATTGACTGTCAGTAGTTGTTGTTCTTTTAAGAGACGAGCTGAATGGTGGGAAACATTTCGGTGACGTGGAATAGGCACACGTTCCCCCTTGCGTTCAAGATTGACTCTGTCTTTCACTTTCATTTCGTGAATAGTATCACTCCCTTTATAGTAGTGTTTACTTTTGGCAGATTTATTATTGCTTGTATCGGTCATCTCATGGCCATGTGAGGTCTGGTCATGGAATGTGAATTGCCTTGAGTAATAGTTCCTTGTGTTGGTGGCCATCTGAGAAGGAAGCCACAAGTTGGAGAGATTTGTCAGTTCTTTGTTCTTTTCATTCTTACAGGCTTCATCAGCAGCTGGCAAAATTGACGAGATAGAATAATGGTCAGTATGAGCATTTAAGTTAGAAATGCGTTGTTGGTATGAAAGAGAATTAGCCGAGGTAGTCGTAGGTGAGGAACAGTCAATGGTTACTTTCCGTGGGAAAGGCTGGACAGAAGTGCCACATGATCTAGCTTCATCTTGTAATTCACGATTGATGTAACGTCGCAACATTTTGGGAGAAAGGTCATCCACCTGAGGAACAATGAAAAATTTTGATGAAATTGTTAACACTGTAAAAAGTAACATTCTTAAACATTTTCATAGCTTAATAAACAACTTGTAAATTTTTCAATATGTGGTCTCAAGTAGTACTTTGTAAATTTCTCTGCTATGAAATACACTTTGATACTATCTAACAATAAATGGGCATGTTTTGGGGAAAATTAGACCAGCAGTTTGAATGTGAGATACAAATCTTAGTAAATAAGGTCAACTGATTGGGTCACTTAATACTGAAATTAATTTTTGTTTTCTAAGTCTTTAAACTATCCAACTTATTTTAAATAATGAGACTACTGTTTATGTTGATAAAATATTTTTGAAATCTTTAATCTCTCTTAACTGGAATATGTGAAGTGAATCTGGTCTCCATCATTTGTTATAGACAGCTGGCTAGCTTTCAACATTCTTTTAATGACCAAAGTAGGTGTGAATGAATAATGGCTATATTTTTATTGTATTTGCTTGGCTGTAGAAGAATGCTGATTGTGAAGACTTATTCTAATTTAATGTAAATTAAATTTTCAGTATTAATGATTTTGTAATGATTATTTTAAGTAAATACTTTTTCAAATCAATTACCCTTAACACTTCTAAAAATAAAACTGGAAATATTTACACTTCTTTTAAAGACAAAATTCTTGGTGTCAAGTCATTTGAAATTTTATTAAATACTGAAAGTTCTTGTAGAAATATATGCCTTTAATTATAACTAAAACATTACTGTAGAAACATGATGAACATGGTTGAAGATAGGTCATCCCTTGACAAGTTTCCCTGTCTGCCCTAGAAATTATAATGGAGATAGTTAAGGAAAGTGGATGCAATGATACTAGCATATGTACATATTTATACAAGGATGAACTATACCAATGTTGGTGGTCAACCCAATATAGGTGAAGATGAATAAATGGAGTCTAATGCTGAAAAGGATTGAACATAAGGGCTAATTCTGGTTTGGTACTTTTCATATAATCAGATTTTGAATTTTAAAAGAATCATTCAGTGTCACCAATTTTGAGTCATTTTTACTTCATTTCTTTTTTTATATGAGAAAAGGTTTTGCTGAAATAGAATGAAGGAAAACAAAATTTGGAGAAAAGTTTACTTAAAGGAAAAAAACAAATTGAGTGGATAACTACTAAAGTAAAAAGGTTGTACACATTCTGGACCTAAAAAAAAAAAATCTATCTTAATGAGTTTAGCATAGCCTCAGATAATTTTAAAGCAGCAGTTCTTGCTTGTGAAAAAGAATGTCATACTGCTTCATTATACAAACAATAACTAAATCCCTAGACGTTGACCATAAAATCCAAGATATAGGCACATATTATCCGCATGGTCCACTGTCTAATAAATGGAATGATCCACATGTCTAACCTTAATACAGAAAATTAAATGTTAAATCTATAATTTAGTATAGAAAATTTTAGGGGCGGGGTGTGAAGTTCAGGCATTAAATACAAAATACTGTATAAGACAAGAGTTCCACAATTCCAACCTGATATTGTTTTTTTTAAACTTAACACTATTATATAGCAACATTTGAAATATCTTCAGGACATAGGTGACCATGACCCTCCACATTTTCCTCTTCCTTGTAGCTCTTAATAAATTGTCTTTTTGCTATTTCTATCATTTATGGATTTATGCAAGCCTATCCAGTATGTTACATGCTGCTTTTCTCTGTTCTGTATCAGATCTTCCAAGCCCTCCTTCCTCAGGACATGTCCCAGAAACTGCAACTGCCTTTTCTTGATGTTAAGTATGTTTCCTTTTAGTTTCTGTATCCTCTAAAACCTTGTTGTTGCTCACCTGTTTGGGTCCATGGTATCCACAGCATCATTCTGTAGAACCACATTTCTGTTGCTGCAAGTCTCTTCTTCCTCTTTGAAGAGATTGTCCAGCATTCATATAGAAGGACATATATATATATATATATATATATATATATATATAGTTCAGTACTCTTTGTTTCTAGCAATGCTTTTCCCAATACATCTTAGTGTCTCAATTTCCGTCTTCTGTTAGGACACACTTCCCAGATATTTAAATATTGCACTCATTTGATTTTAGTATCCCCAATTTGTATTTTCGGCTCATCCTTTTGCTAACAACCATACACTGTCTTCTTGTAGTTTATATTTAGTCCTTTCTTCATGTTTTCCTTTACTATATTCTGTTGGAGCTTTTGTAATTTTGTTTCTGTGTTTGCTATCAACACTGTCACCTACATATCTTATGTTGTTAAGACTGTGGCCACAAACAACAAATCCCAATAGGAACTCTAATTCTCTTAATTGCTTCACTGTATAGACTGAACAAGTCCAGTGAGAAGACACATCCTTGTCTTACACCCCTTTTGCTGAACTCATTTTCTATCCATATGCAGGCAGTTTACTGCCAGTATAGGTTCTTGCTTATTCTAATCTTTATAGCATACTTTATCAAATGCCTTTGCATAATCTATAAAGCACAGGTACACCTCCTTCTGCATTTGTATTGTTCTTTCTGATAACATTCTGAAGATTATGTTCCTTATTCCAGTATTTTTTATGAACCTGCACTGTACTTATTCAATCTCCAGTTTGAATCTTCTGCATGCTCTAATTTGGATGATAAGTTTTGTTATAAGGCTCATTTAATTTTCATAAAAACAATGGCAAATACTTAAACAAATAAGCTAGAAATTATTTTTTTTTAATTTCCGATTTAAAAATAAATCTAGGCTACATTTAATGGCCATTTGTCCCACTTTCAACTCCTATGCCAATTGTTGATCAAACTGGATACTAGACAGAATAGAGGTTTATATTCTACCCACTATGTTCCAAAATATAAGATAAAGAGGGGACATTAAAAATGACCAACCATAAAGATACCAACATTTCAAAAATAAAATGAAATTTAACCAATTTTTTAAACTCTAAAGATTTATAACTTCAATAAGTCCATTCAAAGGAGGTTATTAACAGTTGAACATCAATTATAAAGAGTGGTACATTTGATATCTTGAATTCTTACTTACTATTAGATTGTAAATTTTAAAAGAACAATGTATTAAAAACTGTACAAAAGTAACCCCTACCTTGTCAGTTCATAGTTATTATGCATTTAGTAAGCTCTTCCTCACTATAGTTTTTGGAAAATATATTGAGCTCTGCTAATGTTAGTATTATGAGGATATTTTAGAAATATGATCTTGTTCCATTGTAAATTTGCTTGTAAAATTAATTTAAATCAATTTCTGATGAAAAGAGATGGCTACATTCTTACCTCTCAATGTCAAATTTTTATATTTTTTTTTTTTTTTTTTTTTTTTTTTTTAGCAAAGTCAAAGTACATACTTCATGCTCAATATAAAATGGCTGGCTGGCTACAGGTTCATCGGCAGGACAGCAATAAGCCTTTAGATATGAATGTTGAAGTGCTTCTTCTGCAGTAATACGCTGCTTAGAATTAAATGTCAGCATTTTTTCAACCAAATTCATTACTGTGAAGTAGAAATAGATAACATTCACTGAAACATTCTCTACATATAGCTTTAAAAAATAGGTATAAAAAATACAAACACTTGGATCCATTCATTTTTAGCCTTTCAAATATATACACATTAGAGCTATAGTCCAGTACAAAATGCTATCATATGATAGCTTATTTCATCAGTCATTTGGGTGAATCAGAGAGCTTAAATTTAGTTCTAGATAAAAATGAAAAAAAAAAAAAAATTAACAAAATAATTTCATTTTCATGTTCATTATGACATTATTGTAAAATTTATTACATGAAGCAAGTCAAGTTACTCTGAATTATGTTTCCTATTTTCTTTCTAATAAACAAATTAAAGTAATACAGATTTAAATATTTAAGTCAGTCATTACCTGTGAGATCAATATTTGGGAATCGATCTTTAAGTAGTTTTTCAGGGTTCCTGGGAATTCTTTTCATAACACTCTTTGGCAATACTTGGGTAACACTGTTCCAGTCGTTGTCACTGATTGGAAGTGTATGAAGCAGCAAACTGATTTGTTCCATTTCGTGTGAGCCAGGAAATAGAGGCCGTCCAATTAACATTTCCATCAAAATACAACCAGCACTCCAAATATCAATTGCTTTAGTGTAATCATTTGGGGAAATTATCAACTCAGGTGATCGATACCAGCAGGTTCCAACTTGGTCGGTAAGGAAACCCTAAGAGAAAAAATTATTTAAAATGGTATTATGAAAAATTAGAAAAGGAAGTGTTTATTCAAGCAAGAAAACAAGCTGAAACTTGTTTTCCTTGACAAGATAACAAGGCACCAAGATGATGCATTAACAAAATGTAATTTTTCTACATAAATATCAAATAATGGCAACTTGATTACAGTCTATAACTATTCAATCACTTCTTTCAAGAGTATCAGCATCATCTCATAAAAACCTTATAAAGAAAATTAAAGAATAATGAAAAAACTAATAATAATTTGTTGTCTTTTCTAAAACATTTGTTTTTTGTCATTTCTAATCAATTTGGCATATACACTTCACATCTCATATCTAGAAGTGAATGCACAAGTTTTCAACTATCAAACCAAGTATTAGAATGTTTAAACAATGTTGTATAATCAAATAAAAGAAATCAACATTAATGAAGAGTTGGTGAAAAGTCCTCAGCCTATTCTGTGCATAATCAAATTTTGGGGTGTGGGTTGAACTCGGAACATTCCAGCACCTCTTTTATATGCACCTAAAAAGGTTCTAAAGGCATTAAGTGCATCAGTGTTTGACTTTTCAGTTTTACATTTCATTCATAATCATATGAATACTTTATCCATCCTGTTATAAATTAATTTCCTTACAGCCTCCATTGTTCAGCCTTTTAATTGCTTTGGCCTGGGTAAAGAAAGGACAACAATCTCCAGTTTATGAATATCAGTCACCAAATAAAACAGACATTAGCATCAGGATAGAATGCAAAAGAAGTTTTTACTTTATTCATAGACATGAGTACATATAACACAATTAGTCATTGTGGTAAAAATCTTGCAATTTCCATTCCAGCTGATTTTTTAGGATTTTCTCATCAGTTTACAAACACAACATTGATACATCAGAAAAAGCAAGCGAGGACAATTCAACAGAAGTTCTACCAAAGTTTCTTAAGAGCCAAACAATCCATTACAAAGAGATTATCTTACTTGGAAACTATTGTACAGTTAAGAGAAAGATTCAAATACAAGTAAGAGAAAGTTATTACAGTGTAACCCGGATATAAGAAAGTTGTCGGGACCGGAGAAGTTTCTTATATCCGGGTTACACTGTAGCACAAAACAAAATGCTTATTACAATTATAAATATTTTAAAATTAGATCATGAGTACATTGTGTTTATACGAATAAATTAACTGACAGATTTAGAATATAGGATGATCAATAACTACATAACATGGAAAGTATAGGTACCAATTCTAGAAAAATGGTAAAATTGCAATCTCGTATTCATAGACTATTACCAATAGCAAAAAATTGGTATATCTTATTTCTTTAAATAAAAAAAAAAGTCTTACCTTATGAGTATAGTCAGAATCCACAACCCTCGCAAGTCCAAAATCACCAATCTTCAATACAAGGTCATCAAGATTAATAAGTAAGTTGCTAGGTTTGAGATCTCGATGCAGTACATTGGCAGAGTGAATGTATTTGAGGCCTCTCAACAATTGATAAAGCAAGAAACGAATATGTTCATCCCCCAGTGGTTGTCCCTCATCAAATAACAACTGTTGCAAATCAGTGTCCAACAACTCTTGAACAATATAGACAGAATTTAGCTCACAGAGTGAACCCATCATATTATCTGTGGCACTGCATACCCCAGGCCCTAAAACTTCATACACAGCCACAATGTTTTCATGGTGAAGCCGGCGCATAATACGTAGTTCCCGAAATGCATACTTGCAGCTTCTTTTATCTGAGAAACAAATTTTCTTGATAGCCACTTCCTTCTCACACTCACTGTCAACTGCTGAGTAGACAATACCATTGCCCCCAATTCCAATTGGTTTCAGGTTAATGAATCGGGAATCTGCCTTGAAGTCACGATCTTCAAGAGAGCATTGCTGCAGGTCTTTCTTCCCAGGATGGGCCATCTTACTGACCAATGCTCTCTTTATGTAAAAATCAATTAAAAAAAATGTTTACAATTAAAACTTTAGAATTATATAGAAAAAATATTTATATAAATTTTAGCATAATTAAGAGAATTATATACATTTGGTAAAGCCAATTCAGATTAAAAAGCAATTGAATTTTACAACTACAAGATGTACTTGTAAAATATTTATAACTAAACTAATATTATTATTTTTTCAAAAGCCAATTGAAAAATAAGTAAATGAAATATAAAAAAAAGATATTGTTAGTTGTATTTTAGGTTAATAATGCAAAACTATATAGCAATCAAACAGAAGTATCAAAGTACATCAGTTTTCCACTCTTGATTTTAAGATTTAAATTATTTCAAATAAAGAATTTCAGTATAAAATTTCAATTTGTAGGTTTTACTATTACTTATGTTTATATAAATTTCATGGCATATTACAAAAGATGCAAGTCAGGAGAATTTTCTAGTTACAAAATATATGTAACTGTATATCTGATAAATAAAATTATTTTCTTACTTTTCAACTTACATATTGGCCTATCATACTGGTATACCATGTTGCCACATAACTTTAGTAATAACACTTTCCCTGGCTCCTAATCAACATGACAATGTCAGGTAATAAAAGTGAAAAATATTTGCTGCCCACTATCACTCCTCCTCAAGCTGTGATTATTTTCAGCTCAAATAAAACATTTCTGGCAAATGGAAGAAAAAAAATCCAATGATCAAATGGTAAATTTTGCAATTTTTTAACTAAAATTTGCTTTGACAGTTTTCAACACTTAATCTGTATTGTGCATGAAGAGGAAAGGCACTACAATGGTCAGGAATTAAGACAAGCATTACTAGCAGAATATATGTATGATGGCACTCTTTTTTGCTATTATCACCAATAGAATAAACGATGCATAATGTAAAACAAAGAGGTAAAATTTATGTTGGGATTTTGAGATAACAAATTATCATTATTTTATGCTTTTCTATTCAGACCAAAGGTACTTCATCTAGAAGATTAAAGAATTAGTTAAAGCATGTCTAGTTTCCTGGAAATCATGAGTTCAATTTCTAGACCAGGCAGTGCTGAAAAGTCAGAGTATGGTTCAATAGAAGAAATGGAGAAGCAAATCAACTAGAGCGTATTAACTGATACAAGATACCTTCTTAAGTATGCAAAACATAAAAAAAAAAAAATCAACCCTCATTGATCAAATAAAAAGTTCAGTTCAAAATCCAAAGTTTACCAAGTATGACAAACAAGCAAAGAATGCTGGAAAATACAGCAGCTAAAAAGTCATGAGAATAACAATCAACATTATCATGCTGCTTCAAATAGAAAGGATAGTAATTTAATGATAAGTTATTTTCATTTGTTTGTATTTTTTTTAAATCTCTGATAACAGGGAGTGAAGTAAACAACATTTCTAGAATTAATATTTTTACTAATAAAATGAGATCTTGGAAGATTCCAGCAACAAATATATCTATCTATAAAGAGAATAAAAGATAAACAAAACTTTTTTTTTTGGGGGGGGGGGTTAATTTCTTATTTATATAAACTATCAACCCCATCATTGTTTTTATTACATTTCCACAACAAGAGGAAGGCTTGTAAATAAAGGGATCATCTGATGCCTTCAACAGTGTGCAAAAATCATATGGCATCCCAGACACATGCTAACAGCAAATGATCAGTATCAAACATACCCATTAGAATAACAACTACCCTGCAAACATAACATCATCTTTTTCAGACAGAAACAGAAGGGTCAAGGAGGAGGACCAAAAAAACTGCCATGGTTTGTCTTCCTTATGTCAAACGCTTATCAGATAATATTCACAAGCAGCTCTATCCTATGGGCAAATCTCTGATGAGCCAAGCCTAAGACAGAGGAGGACATGGCCAAGAACTGTACATACTCTATTCCTTGCAGTTGTGGTAAATACAAATGTGAAATTAGCTGCTCCCAAAAAGTAAGGCTGGAGGAACATTGAAAAGCTGTAATTTGGGATGAGACAATGAAATCAGAAATGGAGGGATAAGCCTGTGGAATGAATTAAAAATACTGGACAGAGGAACACTAGAGAGTTAGACATCTGCATATGCTAAGCTATGAAGACCTCTTTAGTAGGCCTAGCATAGAAATAAATATATGGGAGCCATTAATGAATAAAGAAAGAGACATGACAGCAAGGCTTCAACAGTAGCTGCACTAAAGTGTGAGTGAAGCCTCAGTGAATGCAGTCAAGCATGACAAGTAGGAGCAGCACTCATCAGTAGTTAGTTTAGCTTAAAGACTTCAAGAATTATCACAGTGGATCAAAGTGCTGGTTCATGAATTTGATGCTATAACAATTAAAGGTTCATTTCTGTGCTGGGCGATGTGTACTCAATGGAAATAGGGCAAAGCAATAACTGAAATAAAAACTAGACAAGATATTCCTGGGCATGGACAGCATAAAAAGAACAATCTAAATCCTATAGAATAAATAAAGTGTTCTGGATCAATGAAGACTGGAGGTTACAATGGCCAAAATATTATGACAAGAAAGAGGGAGGCTATAGTGCACATGTAAATAAAAACTCCTCATCCCAGAAATTCAGAGGAAAGACAAAAAGAATTTCTTGTTAGTTCCTTTTAATGCCAGTATACCACAAACAATTCATTTTTATAACTGTAATTTGTTGTATGAATTCAACTGAGTAATTAACATATTAGGTTGGTGCAAAAATAATGACGTAATAATGTTGTTTTTTGACGTATTTTTTAACGTCAAAAACGACATTATTACGTCATTATTTTTGCACCAACCTAATAGCAGCATATTATTCTTGTGTTGTAACTAAATTGCATATTTATTGGAGGATGGAAGAAGAAAAAAAAATCATCTATTATGTAAATAACAGCAGTGACAAAATAAAAAAAAAAAAAAAGAGTGAAAATATTATTTCCAAATAGTTCAGCTAAAGACATAGAAATAGCTATAAAACCTTGTTAAAAATATTTTGTAATGTAAAAGACTTTAAGGAAGTTATTCTGTTTTAAAGAATTATTTTGTCTTGTTACATTGAATAGGAATTGTTTTAAAAAACTGACTCCATAATGATCATTATTTTTAGCTTTCAGATTCCATCCCACTAAATATTACAAAATGTTATTAAAAATAGGATTTGAAATGTCCTTTGATTTTTTTTTTTTTTAAATTTTTAATGTCCTTTAATTTTTTTTTTTAATTAACATCTGGTTATATATTACAATATACTTTAAAGATTGCTTTTAAAGAAAATAATTTTATTTCTTACTCAAAATCTTTATAGAACTGAAAGCATAAAGAAATGCACAAATATTTTCCAAAGTATATGTTTTTAAAAGTCCCTTATCAGTTCTATAGATAAATCACCCCTTTAGCAATATGGTGAATAAAAGTGACTTGTTCATTGATACATTTTTTAATCACACAGATTTCAAGGAAAACTTGCTGACAATTGTCACAAATAATTTAGATCTCTCAAACTTTTGTGATTTGAGCTGAGATAGATGTTAGAAGACACATTTAATCTTCTTTTGCCTCTTGCATTATCCTTGAAAAAGTTCATAAAAGTTTTGTTAAAAGTCAATAGAATTTATACACATTTTTATTAACATAAGTGTTTTATTGAAATTTCAACAATTATGCATATATAAAAAAAAATAATATAATTCAACAATTGGGAAACCTTTTTTCCTGTCTACACTTCATGCTTAGATTCAGCTTTAAACCAGTTAAGCATCATTGTTGAAAAGAAAATCAGTCTAAATATAAACACAATTTTTGTCTATATCTTTAAAAGGAGTGCATTGGCATAAAGTAATGTTTAATAAGCTGATCTGGTTAACAATTACTACTGAATAATGAGTTTGACCCTCACTGGGTGTCCCATACTTGTGGCCTTGGACCAAAAGGTTTAGTAAATAACTTTAGAAAGAGCAATTAACATTACAAATTTTATTCAGAGAATTGAACTCCATTGATATAATAGCATCAAAATTTAAGTTGAAACAAAATTCATTTTTTTTTTTTTTAAATTCTTATTGCTCTGCTTGTAATTAGAGTAGTCTTTGAAGTTTTAACATTTTACAGAGTGTAGATGGACTAATGGAATCGATGAGAAATGGAGTCAATGAGCCAAGTTCAAATTCCAACTGAGTTTGTTTACTTCACACTAATACCCTTGGAAATGACATGAATACATTCACCCCACCCTCAAAGTTATGGTACAAATAGCAAGGCAAACTGGAATATCTAGCCTTGGTTGGCAACCAGTCTAAGAAAAGGAAAACTCTGAATTCAAAACTACACAGAAAGTAACAGAAATGACTGCACTATATTTCCCAAGAACAGTTATAAAAATGTAAAGTTTAGAGATATTAAAATGAAAGAAAACTGAGCCATTATTGTTTGTTCTTAATGGACATAGCATTAAAAGAGAGATTTTTTATATAAAAAAAAAAAAAAAAAAAAAAAAAAAAAAAAAAAGCATACATTTTTTAAGGTTTGGATGCATTTTATTTGTCTATTACTAGTAAAAAATTAAAAGAGGAGAGTCAAGACAGTTTTGATTTGTTTTTAAAATATGAAGGTAAACAGAAATTTTCAAAAATTTAAAAAAGACAATGATTTTTTTTTTTTTTTTTTTTTTTTTTTAAGTATTCACATTTTGTATACTATATTTATTTCTCATAATTCAATGATAATAATAATTAGTACAATTATAAACTGAACATATTTTTGTCTTTGATAAAATTTGATATTGAATTTTTTATGCAGTGATATTATTTAAAATACTGTCATTTTTTTATATTGATTTTATTTTTAATATTTTAGGTATGGTAACTAAAATTAAGATCTGGCAATTTTTTCATTTCATGAAAAAAACTAAAAAACAGTGAACAATGATGACATGTAAAAGTTGATGATTGAAACAAAACAAAAAAATGAACTCAAAAGAGCAAAAAAAAAAATATGTATTGGCAATCTGTACTTACTCTCAATAGGGCACTTTTTAGTACAGAGTATTTAATTTTAATACAGCAGAATTTTTTTATCGGCTCTGAAATCTCTGTCGACATCTCTTATGGACAAAATCTTGCAATTTTGAAGCCAATGTTAAAAAAAACAAAAAAAAAAACAATTTTTTAAAAAGGTATTGAGTTCTTTTTTTAACGTTTAATATAATTATAAAGAAAGAGGTTAAATTAAATAACATTTTTAAAATTGTCTTTCTGTGTTATGCCGGGCCAAAGTTATGACACATTAAAATATTTTCTGGTAAAAATTCAGGTTAAAAAAAACAAAAAGAACCGAACGTTTTAAATTTTGCCTACTTTTTTTTTTTCAAAAGGTTTTCTTCAACTTAACTGATTTTTGAAGGCGGAAACAACAGTAACATTCTTTGATATTTTTTTTTTTTTTTGCTATATATTTCGAGATTAGTAGTAACAAGTGACAATCTACACAAAATGGAATTTTCATTCTTAATGTTATTTAAAAAAGAAAACAGCCTTAATAACAAAATAAAAAGGTATTGTTTATTTTGTATTAGTTTTATAATTTTTGTAAGCATAAAAATGAATGA
This sequence comes from Acanthosepion lycidas, assembly GCA_963932145.1. Classification (NCBI taxonomy): domain Eukaryota; kingdom Metazoa; phylum Mollusca; class Cephalopoda; order Sepiida; family Sepiidae; genus Acanthosepion; species Acanthosepion lycidas. The sequence continues at coordinate 62,472,366 of OZ010608.1, forward strand.
ATAATCTACTTGAGGGTCTTAAATAAAAATGCGTAGATACTTGTACTTTTTTTTATTTAATGTTTGTGTGTAATTAATTAGAAAATTATAAAAAAAACAAAAAAAAACCTCATGACAGAACATTTTAGTGTTTTTTTTTTTTATGTACTGGAAAGAGAGTACTTACAAAATTCTTTTTAGAAAGACCATAATCTGTTGTAAAAATATTTGGGGGTTAATAATTTATCTATAGAGCGAAACTTTACATTACAATGAATAATGTAGGATCGCAAAATTCTATTGCAGTCACTGGCTATCTGTAGAGGAGGGGGATAATATTTTTTTTTTATGTAGGAGGAATATCAAGAGACAATTTCACGGTCAAAACATGTCACCTTTAAGAACTGGTTGAGGGTTCCGAGTAGTAAATTTATCTTTCCCAAGTTTAAGAACTGTTACAAGCTAGTTAAATTAAATACAAAAAGAAAATTAAGCTTAAGAATACATTAATATTTTTCAAATGTTATTTTCTGGGAAGAATTATAAAAATTTAACATACATCGGAGCAACGGAGACACTCGATTCAAGTGTCACTTTGATGGAAAAATGATTGCACTGCAATACACGAGTTAACATGCAGTTTTCTGTTTCAATACAAGCTCGTAAGGACGTAAACATGGTTATTTTGATAACTTAAAATGTTGTTAGCGCCTAAGAAATTATCTACGCTGAATAATAGAGCTCCTCCAAAATAAACTGTAGATTTACAGACAATGTTTCAAACAACATAAAAAAAAACAAACATTAGCAAAAGGAAGATGAGCAATGGACGGCGAGGCTTTGGCTTTACCAAGCAGAAGGCACAAAAACCTGAAACATTTTAATGGTTAAACAACAATAAAAATGGATTATTCCTGAGAATGTATATTTTATTGGTTTTCAGTCACTGTTTGTGTCGTGTGTATCACTAGTGTTACAAGCCATTAGCTGAATTAGAATAATAAAATGAAAACAAAAATAAGCAAGTTGAGTTGCTTACCGTAATAATACTTACTGTCTTGTGACAGGGACCTCTAAGCAGGAAATGCATGCATACTCACGAACCAGTTATATCTATACATTCACTCTTTAAAAACAAAGTTATTTAGATTTGCAGCAAAAACATAATTTTTATTTAAACTATTTAAGTAAAATGTTGAAAATTTATCATATATTAAAAACTAAAGTCAATAATAATAATAACAACTTTGGTTTCGAAGCTTTATGGCAACTTCCGTTTTAGTAGCAGTATCGAAGTTTTAGTGTTTTCCGTAGGCTACAGATTTATAAGAAAATATAAATTGTAAGCAGCATGTATTTGTAATGTATTTTGATGGATATTATTTCTTAATAATCATTCTGATATATATATCAGAATGATATAGTTGCGTACTAGTAAAATGATATGATTCTTCTTACTCTTCACATCATTTCGATCACAGATTTATTATTTGATTTATGTAAAAAACATTACGAACAAGTCCAGCATCTTAAAACTAAAAAACACATTATTTATTTTAATTAAGATTCGTTTGAGCTAAAAGTGTGTAATTTTATAGAAAAATATATTTTTCTGGTAACGTTCTATTTATGAAAATGAACATTTCTTTCGGAAATTATGCATATTCTCGAAAACTTTTAAATATATATTTTTTTTTATTTTTTAATAAAAAAAAAAAAGTCGTTATCAAGATAGGTTCCATTTCAAGTTTTGAAATTCATAAAACGTTATATTCTGATAACTGCTTCGTAAGGATATATTTTCCCGCAAATTTTTACCCAAGTGAACTATCTCCTCCTATAAATTAATAATCTTCTTAAGATCTTACCTGGTGGTTCTACAAAGATTTTGATTTGACATACAAGGAGGTATTCTAATTAATTATTTTATTTATTTTTTGCTGCTGCATTTTAGAATTATAATTTCATTTAAATTTAGTTTTAAAAAGCAAAAACTAAGGATTCAATTTGTTTTCTAATAAACTATGCAAAAATTTATGCAAATTTAAATTGTTCAATGTTTTTGTTCACATATTCAAAATTATTTTTTTAAAACAAATGAATATTTTCCTCATCAATGTTACAAGTTACTCTAAATATTTTGTAAATGAAATGTTGCCAAAAATCTTTCACTCATTACAGATTTTTCAAATGCACCTTTTCAACTGCAATCCTTAATTTATTTTAATTCAAACAAAAATCCGACCAAAAAAAAACTTACACCCATTGGAGACTACTTTCTTACGATGATTTCAGGGTCACACGTATTTGGATGCTGCAAGATTACAATTAAAACGAGAAAGCAAATACATTTTCTTGACTTTCTAGTTTGATCTTTACAAACTACAATTTAAAATAATTGAAAAGTTTAAAAAAAAAAAAAAAAAAAAAAACAACCTTATAACATGATCTCATCTTTTTCATCAAAAACTTAAATGCTTAAGTAAAAAATTCCATTTGAAAAAAAGATATTTGTTTCCAATAAAATAAATTAGAAAAATTCCATATTGTGCTCTTTTTTAAACAATTTAAATATTGTTCTGTTTGTTTGTACCAACACTTGAATCTGTTACAATGTTTTGCTTGCTGTATACTCCAACCATTTTCTGGTCAACTTCTGCAACTTTCAAACCGAACTATTTATACAATCTGACAATGGTAGAGTCGATGAAAGCGTTGCTTAAGTGCATCTAATTTGGTGCCTGTGAGTCCAATCCACGGAGTAAGCAGTGAAAGTTATGTAGTCTAGTTCAGTGAAAAGTAGCGTTATAGCAAGAACAAACTAACTGAAATGAGATCTGTCCCCTAGCACAGATAGTAAAATTTACCTCAAATGAACAGGGTATGACGACAACCAAAATATTGTGAATATAACAATCATGTTCAAACTTATTAAAGTCCGAAGTTTGTAAATGAACTTGTCATTTACTAATAATGGACCTACCTAAAAGCAATGGTGCTTTCACCCCTTAAAAATACTTCCTTGGTTCCAACATCCCTTACACTTTTCAAAACCGTCTGCAAGGTCCTTTTTCAGGATGACTATCAACTGCCTTATCACATTTTTGCAAGGCAATTTTAGCTTTGATAAAACCCAGAATTAGCAGAAGTCAAATCTAAATGTGTGTGAGCAAGGAACTGAAAGATATAGTCATGCAATATTTTGGTAAAAATAGAATGAATAAAACCTAAACAGGATGTAATCATAGTGAATGTGATGATCAAATTCATCACTCATTTAATGGCATCTCATGACTGACTAAGTATTCACACATATTACATCAGGTCCACACCAGTTGGTTGCCAAGTTAATATCAAGGCTGCACAACCAATTCTTGAGGTATTCAAAATGTTTGGCAAAATGTCCACACAGACCATGTATATTTAACATGCAAAAAAAATTTATCAGCTTTGTTCTCAGCTGAACAGTCGCATCAATTGACAGGCTAAATTGATCAAAGAGTCTGAAACTCAATTCAGCAAATTGTATCTCCAAAGATTTGATCCAGGATTTCCATTATTCAAGCTGGGTTTGATAACACCAATTTTGCACTATGTATGTCCTTATGCTTCTGAGTGGTACACCTTGCTTGCAATTGAGCACGAGCAGTGAATCAACTAGCAACATAAAATCACTTCTCATTAATTTGGACCATGACAATGCCAAACTTACATTCTACCTGGAGAAGAGGCTAGCACTGATGTCTTTCCATGATTTGTTTCTCAGACAGCCACATGACATGTGACCAGTTCACTAAAACAAAAGCATCATAAATCATTTCATGGTCTGCATTAATGACCCCTGGATAACTTCTTGCTCTTGCCACATGGTTCATCCTATTACATATGTTGTGTTGATCCATGGGAGGAGAGCCTGTTGATTCACCTTGCATTATCCATGCCCTGAACAGCAGCTGGTTAATGGTCAGTGCATCCATCCTGCAGCTTGTATGCTGCAATTGCAAAAGCATTGACCAGTGCAATTTTTGCAAGAAGCAGCACCACTATGTCTCACACTGCAAATAGAGATACCTTTGGGGGTTTGATTTGATTTGATGAATTGATCAAAGAGCATGGCATGTTAATTGATGTGACTCTGGTCAAATCAGATTAGAAAGAAATGCCAATAGAAGAAAAGAAAGAAAAAAAGTTAATCTAAGTAAAATCTTCTAGCTATTCATTAACTGGAATGCTTTCTCAAACATTTAGATAGCTTCAAGTTTGCACTTTAGAGAGATCAAAACCATATTAGCAGATGACTCAAGACATATCTTGCATGGAAACAAAAAGGACACATATATTTAGAATCAGAAAGAGACAGTTGAAATTTCTGGGACACATGAGGAAAGAGGACTTGGAAAATTTGACACTCACAGGACATTGAAGACAAATAACTGAGTAACCTACCTCATAAGTTTGTGTAAATGAATAGGAGGGATAGTAAAACAATAAATTACTAAGAGCTACAAAGGATAGGAAGTTGTGAGGACCATGATCACCCATATCCCGAAGTGACAACACAAAAGAAGTATACATAACTTTTGTAATGAAATCATGAATCAAAAAGTACACCTGTAAATTCTGTAAGAAACAAAAAACAGAATTTGTACATAAATAAACTAAGAGAAAACATAAGTGTCAATCAAAAGCTAACAGTAACATACAATCAGTCAATGTCAGTAAAAATTCATCTTCCATATTACTACTTATTTTGCATATACACACGTGCAAAATAGAAGAGTTTGTTTTTATTGCAGGAGCAAGGTTTCCTAGTTGATGGAACACATGTAATGCATGTTAAGATGCAAAATAAGCAATAGAGGTATATACATTATCATGTGATCAATAAGCTTTTGATAATATTTTGAACATTTTATTGCAGTATATAGGTTATTAGTTTCCTTCAATCTAAACTTGATGAGAGAGAAACTCATAATTTTAGTTAAAATTAGTATTCTCTGAACTTTATTTATAAATCAAGGATCATTACAATTGTTTGTGGCCAGACAGTATAAATGATTATCTGATTTAACTGTCCCACAAACAATATTTTCAACCTCTAGTGAGTCAAGGTAAATAATGATACAAAGTGGTCCTCAAGAAGTCTGATAGTACAAATGGATTCAAAAAATATATTAACAAAACATGTTTGCAGAATCATTATTCTACTGTGTTGTTGGCATTGCAATAGAAGAATGAAAGGAACTTCATTTGAAGTTTTTAAATGTTTGTAGAAAATCCATAGTTCAAGTTTAGGAATTGATAAAGAAATTATTTGAATATATTTTAGTGTCAATTATTTTTACATGGTAGATCAATCTTTTGATGTGTAAAGGAGTGCTTCTGATCAAATAGAAGATATTTAGAAATACCTATGCATTTGATCAATTATTGAATATACAATAAGAAAAATTGAAATTTCCATAATTAAAGAAAAATATGTTTTTAAACACCTGAACTGGGAAAAAATGCAAGGACAGTAAAGTTGAATAAAATGCTTAATTCAGTGAAAGAGATAAATTCTTTAGGCAGACAAAAATCAGACATGCAATTTGTAAGACTAAATTATTGAAATCTTATCTTAATTTGATAACAGCCTGGGTTTTGCTCAACAGAGATGGGAAATAAGAATAATCATGGACTGTTTGAAAAGAAACTCCTGATGAAATAATTGACAAAATGGTTAAGATTTTTTTTCAAATTAATTGCAATTCAAATTTGGAAATTTTTTTTCTTTTAATAAAGTTTTTGAAAGATATTTATTAGTTTCATATATTTTCTAACTTTCCATTTTGTAATCACAGATCATCCATATATTTTTCTGCCATTCTACTATAGAGTTTGCATTCAACTTACACCTTAAAAAAGAGGAGACATGAAAGAAAAGACAAACACTTATGATAAGAATATATACATTTATTATGAAAAGGAAAATGTAATGAAATGGTTAGTAACGTTTCCTCTTGAGGATGTCTGGTCTCCAATTGATTGGATGAGTATCTTCTGATGCTGTGTCATCTTCTTTATAAATCTTGATAGTTTTATCAGCCTCTCCAGTAATTAGCCTGCTACCACTGAGATCAAATGTGCAAGCAAAGATACCAGCCTCAGAATCAATTGATCCAGGTTGAACAGCAGCTTGGATTCTTTGAAAATTATAACCAGTTTTCCAGTCCCAAAAGTACATAGTACCATTATCAGCACCAGAAACAAGGACACTATCAGAATTCATGGCTAAAGTATTGATAATAGCATTGTGCCCAGTTAAGTTTTGGATAAAGTTACCATCTGGAAATTTCCACTGTTTGATGTTGTCTGGTGATCCTGATGCAAAAGAATATTGAGAAGGATGAAGAACAAGAGATCGCACACTTTTTTTGTGGTTAGTAAGAGTAGCACGTGTTCGTCCAGCAGCTAGATCCCACAGGCGTATAGTGCAATCGTGGCTACCAGTTATAACCTGAAAGAAAAGAAACAAAACTGGAAAATGACAAGTTTAAAAAAAGATTTATTAATCTCAAGATGTCAGCATCAATTAAGCCAAAATGTCCACAAGTTAACTGATGATTAGATTGTAAAAGAAGAAAAAATTCATTTAGTCACTTTTAGTATACAACTGAATATTGAGCAACATATATGCAATCAGAATGAGGAAAACATGGTAAGCGAAAAGATCTTGGCTTCAATAGATTGATTCAAACTCATTTACCTTCCCTCATATTGTAGCAAATTATTTAAGTGTTTATATTTATTATATAACATGCCATGTAACAATACTTAACTCAGTGGTCATAAGGAAAAGCAGTGTAGATCAGTGTTTCTCAGCATTTTTTTCTTCAGGACGCCCTTGTATAATAACTAAAACTCTGGGGTGCTCTTTAGTTGTAATAAGGAAAAATTAATCATGACATTTGAAAATAGGAAAATAAAGAAGTCTCATTTATTTTTAAGACATTATATTGTATATTTAAGCATGCCTGTATGAAACCTGTGACTGCAAGATTTTCAAAATATAATTCATAAATTATTCTTCTGTTAACTCGCGGTGCACCTGGCTACCTCTCAGTGTGTATTAGTGTGCCTGCATGCATTAGTCGAGAGATTGTGTGTAGATTAATTATACAGCCAATTTAATGTTATTTCTGCTTGAGGATGTTATCTATGAAGCAGTCATCATTTGCATTAAAATAGCCAATTTTATAGACAAATTCAATCCCATAAGTAATCTATCTGCTTACATGTTTAGATATAGACATACATTAAAAGAGTTATGTGTAGAATCTGATATTTAATCATTTCAAAACAGACAATTATTTTTTTTTTAAACTTTCCATGTTAAACTAATTACAGACAATACTGCTTAATAAAAGAGATAGTCAATTCAATTGATGCAATTGTGAGACTAACATTTTTTTTCCCCAGTCACAAAACCAAGTTACCGTTATCCTTAAATAAAAGCATATAGATTTTCATATTATGCTAATTTTCATAATAAAATCAGTATTAACTAAATTCCCAAGATATTTATATTAGCAAAATATAATTTGAGTTTCAGCTTATAATATCTATCCTTATTAAAAATAACTTGTGGTGTGGTGTGTATACAAAAAAGGGCAACATGAGTTTTTATTTATAAATAAATCCAAAAGATAGAGGCTTAACAAACATATTTAATACAATATACCCAATACCATATACCTGAATAAATTACTTGGCTTGTTAATATGGGTTACTTGATATTCTATAATTCTCACCAGTCTTCCTTTCATTGATTTTGTTAACTTTTACTGTTTCAACTTTCAACAGTTATTATTGGCCACAAGCCAAACCTTAAGTTTAAAACAACTTTTAGTTCAAACTGACTGCAATACTCACCTGTAAATGGTTTGTTAATAAAATTTTTCTTGCTTAATAGAAAAATTAATGTGACAATAAATAAATATTCTTTTTTTAAATAAATGGTTCCCCTATCAAATCAAACAAAAATCCCAACACCATTAAAAAAAAAAAAATTACATTTATTTTAAATTTAAGTTTTCCCTCTAAAAGAATTATTTTTTTAGGACGAAAATCATAGACTATTTAATATTTATCATATAAATAATGTGACATCATTGTTGTTTCTTATTTTTTCAGACTGTCTATACAAAAATAAATTCACTGTTGGATTTTATCAAGTCAGCTTGAATGAATTAACAAGAAAAGCTTATTTTCTGTTTCTGTTATTTTTTCGTAAAAAGATTAATCTAAATGTTTTTTTAAACTGTTTTAAATTAATTTTGAAGCTTCAACAAATCAATCAGTAAATATACAAATAATTTGCCTAATGCCTGTATTAATGTAATCTATAAAATTTAAAATTGGTTTCTCAGTTTTTCTTTTTAAAAAAGAGCAAGTTTATTCTTAAACCCAGTATGAAATCTGACTTCTCTTTGGGCTGATTTCTATATTCCTATTAAATAATCATCAAAATTAATTTAAGTTTTAAAGTACATTATTCTTGCATTTTTGCTTAAGCCCATTCTAACTTGGCTTTTTAAAAGATGCTCTATATTTTATCATGAGCAACCACAAATAAATTTTATACAGTATTGAGAAAACTTGTTGAACACAAAATTTCGACAAGAAATGGGCACTTTAGGAAAAAGAAAACTAAACTTGTAAAAAAAATTAATCCTTTTACCACGAGGAAGAAGAAACATTGGAGAAAAATTCCAATATAAAAATTGTATCCTGGAAATATTTATGTTTCAGTTTAAAATCCTGTTCTTCAGTTGCAGTCTAAGAAATCAAGCAAATTTTTAACTATCAGCTTATTAGCTTTCTCCCTCTTTTAAGAAAAAAGTACTAGAGATCCTAATCAACTCTGAATTGGTTAAGCATCCTCACTTCAGAGGGTCTTCTTTCAGATAAGCAATATGGCTTTTGCTTCTCTAGATTAACTGCTGATGTATTAATAGTTATTGCTGAAAGAGTATTTAGATAAGAAGGGTGAAACTCAGGCTGTTGCTTTGGATATCTGAAAAGTATTTGATAGAGTTTGGGATGCTGACCTTCTTCACAAGTTGAAAGGTTATGGTATTTCTGAACAAACTTTTGATTGCATTTAATCTTGCTCATCAAATCCTGAAATGGCCACTCTTCTAGATCTTTTTGCATTATTGCAGGTATCACCACCAGCTCCATCCTTGGACCTCTGTTTTTCCTAATTTTCATCAATGACTTTCCCAATGTCAACTAGGTATCTCTGCTGATGACACAACCATTTACTCCTATCTTAATGGTAAGTCAGTAAGGTCAAATTGACAGCTGATCTCAAAAATGATCTACAATGTTTTGTTAACTGGGGCAAAAATGGCTTGTTAATGTTAACACCTCCAAACAGAGCCAATCTCTTTTAATAGCCTTTTTTGCCTTTCATCAGTATTGCTAATGCTAATTCCCATGAGACTAACTTATTATACCTTCTCGGTCTTTCACCGTCATGAAATGGAAAGATTATATTAGTAACTCTGCTGCTGCTAGGAGAGTCAGTTCACTATGTTATGCTAGAATCTATCTTGCACATGAATCTACCATTCATCAATGCATTGAATATTGCTGCCACATATGGTGCTTCTGTTATGTATTTAGAGATTCTTAATAAAATACAAAGAAGAATCTGCAATATTATTGGTCCGGATCTAGCATCTTGGTCAGCTGCTTTCCCACCACCTTAACATTGCTTCCCTGTGTCTTTTCTATAAATATTTTCATGGTAATTGTTCTGATGAGCTTTCCTCTTTGGTACCTAGACTTTATGAATTTAAGTGTACTACTACATTGGTGGCAAGGTTTTATCATTTTACAGTTGAAATGGCTAGATGTCATGGAGTTCTATGATAACAGCTTCTTCTCTTGCAGTTTTAGAACAGATCGAATAAATAATCATAACTCAAGAAAATAGTCTCTTTCTTGACAAATGGCATCAAGAGAAGTTTTCGTCATTTTTCAAAGTGAATTAAATATTCTAAACTACTTAAGTGAAAAGTTGCTTTAAACAAAAAGTAGTAAATATATTTATTCATTTTTCAATAGTACAATCATTATATTACAAACTTTTGACTGAATTGATGAATTGAATTATCTAATTGGTATTGTATTTATTGAAGTATTATTTTTGTCCACTGTATTTCTTAGCCTTTCTCAGGTTGCATCCCATAAGAGACAAATCAACTAACTATATTAAATTTTAAAAGACTGAACCCAACAAATAGATTTTCTTAAAAAAAAAAAAAAAAATTAAATATTAAAGCAAATTTAATAAAAAAAAAAAAAAAAATAATTTAATTAAAATTATCTTGATATTCCCAATTGCTTTTAAGAAGGTGGAGTCTGCTGCGAAAAATGAACCAATGCTAAACTTAAGAATTTTTTTTCTCCTAGAAGAAATTGAGACATTTTTTTTTAATTCTAATGTTTACTCAATACAATGTTTAAGAGCCACTCAAAGTAGAGGGTTAGTAAATGAAGTTTTTGTATGGCTGTAAGAGGAGGAAGTAGGTGCATATTATGAAGATGACCCTAGATTTGTAAAAGTTAAGATTGTAGTGATCAAAGAAGCATGTTCTTGGGAGTCTCTTCCACATAGTTTCTTCTCAAGAACTGCTGCTAAGTAGACACTTCTGTCTTACTAATAGAACATGAAAGGACTGAGGATGATTCAACCCTGTATAGATTGCATGATATTACTTATTATAAAACGCAGATTGTGTGTGTGTGTGTGTGTGTGTGTGTGTGTGTGTGTGTCTGTACGTTTATATATTGGATCGAATTTCCTACATTTTTCAACCGATTTCAACAAAACTTCACAGGACTATGTAAAATTACCTTGCGGTGGTTCTGACAGCACCAAATATTGGAAAAACAATTGTTTTTGCACGAAATCAATTTGAAAACATGATTATGAAAGGTGGACAACTCGTATCGAGTTATACTTATTAATATCAAGTTATACTTATTATAAAACCCAGGTTGTGTGTGTGTGTGTGTTCGCTTATATATGGGATTGGATTTCCTACATTTTTCAACCGATTTCAACAAAACTTCACTTTTTTTTGGCAGGTAGTGTTTCTTATTGTCTTGCATACTTTTTTCTTTATTTTTACATTCAGAATGCTTTAAAAATTCCATTTACAAGACAATTGTTTATAATAAAATTCTATTCAATCGGTAGACTCATAACGATTGAAAACAATGTTTTTGTTTGAGTTTGACCAATTCGTAATAAAAAAAAAAAAAAAAAAAAATAAAACTAAATAGGACATGCGTGTCCGTCAACCTTAAACAATAATTGTCGTCAATTTTATTTTTCAGTCTTTATGATGGTCGATACTTGATCCATCTCTTACTGTTACATCCCCAGGCAATGCCCGGCTCTACTGCTAGTGGGACCCTATCTGTAAAGGTCTGAATTGATGAATCTAATGAATGTAACTCATCTGAACATTTGCCACTGAAGTAGCAATATGTGGGAAATGGAATGTAGGGTTGAAAATAATTCCTCAAGGCCATGTAAACTAATTTAAAAAAAAAAAAAAAAAAAAAAAAAAAAATTATAGACCACATTAATTATACTACAGACATTGGGCAAATTATTATGTATATACACTTATTGATCAATTTATTGAAGTTTCAAAATTAATCTGAAATTTTAAACAATTTAAATTTTTTTTTTTTTTTTTTTAACTAAGGTATCACCAAAATGAATGCATTTTTCCTATGAAATGAAAGCAAAAACGCTATCTGCTGTTTTTAAAATTTAATAAAAAAACCTGAGTATTATCTTATTTAAACCAAATTTTCAGTACTTATTAATGACTGGATTGTATACTGAATAGTGTATTCTATCAGAAAACCTTTGGTAATATTTGTTCCACCTGCACTTTTTGATATCATAAAAAAACAAAAAAAAAAAAAAAAAATAATTGAAAACTCAAAATATGTTTTAATAAAAGCAGGTGTGCTTCAGTAGAAAACACGTGCCCACTGATATATTTTTCCCCACAGTAATTATTGCAGACTCAAATGAGTCCAAATAAGAAATGAATCAAGTAACAACTATATATATGTAATGGCCCAGTGGGTAGATGGACCAATACTATTTTTATACTATTATTATACTTTCAACATACAGGATTCAAGTAAACAACAAAAACTCCAAACTGTGAACCAACAAGTATATATTGAAATAACATACAAGAACAAACATGCAATAAAATTGTATTCAATTAAGGGAAAGAAGTCGTTCCCCTTCAATTGTATTTTGGTTTGTAATTGATTGTTCAAAGAAAGTTCTTTTTGAGAGAAAAGTGTTCAGGAATCAATATTAGAACAAAGGTCTGTTTGTTAGAGTAGATAACACAAGAATACAGTTGATCAGAAATGTGTTGTGTTATAGAATGGTTCAAAATTAACAGAGTCCTGGTTGATTGAGCTTGGCTAAGTCACAGAGAGAAGTGTGAGTTTATATTACAAAATTCTGTGTGTGTGTGCATTTGAAATGTTATGGACTCGTTTGGACAGGTGAAACTTACTGGATCCTACTGACGACCTGTGAAAAAGTCGCCTCTTTTAAGGAAAAAGAATAGGCTCCCACAGAAGCGTGGGAAAAGGTTAATCTTGCACTAAAATATGTGATTGGTTAAATATTAACCAATCACTACATTTGTACTAACAAAACAGGCAAGCAAACTCAAAACCTAAAGATTCAAAGAAATGACTGCGATGGCTAAATTGTCCTATAGAAAATTAGTATTGATTTATTAGCCAATCACGGACGAATAAAATGTGGGCGTGGAAAAACATAGGAATCGCTACACATATATATATATATATATATATATATATATATATTATATAAATGACAACATATGTATTAACAACAGGCATACTTAAACAATAACAGAAAATTGTTGTGTGTAACAAAAACACTGAATATGAAAGAAGAAAACATTTAAAACTAGAGAATGCGTGTGTGTAAAGTTTGGTATGACAGGAGTCACAGAGAAAAGTAATGGAAATGTGAAGAGAATGTGTGCGTGCCCCAATAGATGATGATTTTCTTTATATGTGACCTACATCTTAGTGTCACTGAAAGAAATGGGGAGGTTGATAGAGAATGTCAATGTCTATTTGAGTCGATAATGGCTCCCAGTCTGATATATTTGTGTTTGTTTTAAAATTTGTTTTAAGAGTTTGTGTGACTTAGCTGAAAAAAATTGGTTTGTGGTTAGAATGTGCAGTTAGAGATATATATATTTTCTAATAATTGTATAAATTTGTTATCTCTATGTGCAAATTGTGTTTTTCTGCTACAAAAGCACATATTCTTTGAGATTTGGTAGGAAAAAAATCTACACTAAATATTTATTTTTAAAAAATTTACTTATAATTTTTCAGTGCAATTTTTAAATTAGGTTCCTCCACTTGCTCATTGAAAAAACAGCCACAAACTTAATAAAAAAAGTTTTATCGTTAAAATTTATGTTACTATTACAAGGAGAGAGGAAAGTATTTTTTATCATTAAGTTTTTAATCCTTGCTAGCATGTTCGAAATTTTGGTTAAAAATCGTTCTTTTTACATCAGTGGATGATGTACAATTAGTAGTGTTTGTGCGTCATCCCCCACCCCGGTGAGAAACAGATTGATTTGGAAATTCTTTCAAAAATCAAACAATTGTTCGATTTCATTGGAACATTGAGGACTTATTCACAAATGAATGAAATTATTTTTTTTTTTTTTACATGTTACTCCACCACCCCGACTTAGTTTCATGAAATTTTGAGAAAATTAAATTCCAATCTCGGAATTTGTTTTATTAGTTAAAAAAGCAGGATTCCTTACAGAATAAATAAATAAATCTTTTCTTTTTTTTTTTTTTTTTTTTGTTGTTTTTTTCGGTTACCGAAAATCTGCTCTGAATCACAAAATAATGCAATGAAAACTATGACATTATTATTTAGTTAAAAAAGCTTTAATTGCTTTTATAAGGACACTATATTGTCTTTTAACAAGAAAAAAAATTTTTCGATAATGAATTTTTACTGTACATTACAAGAATTGTTTTCATTTTTTAATTTTAATTTAAATCATTTAAATCCAGTTAGGTGATATTATTAAGTGAAATCTATATTTATGAATCAATAATTGAAAAGTTTAATGAAGTTGTTTACCCCCAATATTTTTAAAAAAAATTTTAATTTTCTTTTTTAGCAGAGAAGCGTTCCCATTTTCGTAAGTATGGATGTCCGTCACGTGTTTTGGGAGTTGTCCTCCCTAAAAATCTGGCCGTCTGCAATTCTTTCATTTTCATTTGTGTGTCTCAGAGTTTGCAAATCATCCCTTCAAATTTTTAAACTTTAAAGTAATTTTTACTTTTTTTAATTCCTATTTCACTATATCTTTATTTTATGCATTTATTTTAGTATGGGTCATACTTCAGTTAAATAAGCGGGAGACGAAACCCAATAATTAACTAAAAAAATGATAATTTTTTTTTTGTTTTTTTACTTTTAACTTAAATTAAACTTTTCTTATTCAATTTACATTTGTTTTTATTTTTTAATTTGCGTGTCATTTTGAAATTTCCTTACAAATTATTTTTACTATTTCATAAAAATGTTTTTCGTTAGTTTTTTTTAAGTTTCTTTTTTGTGAGAGTTATTTTGATCAATAACTATAACTTAAGTAACTAAAATTCAATAAAATATTAGATAATTGCTGAAAATGTTAATTTTAAAAAATTACTAGGTAGTTAAAAAGCAAAATCAATGCGTTCATTTAGATTTCGTAAATTTATGTAAATTTCTGGTCAACCATAAGGCTTTTTTTCAACAGCTTAGGCTGCCAATGTCGGAAAAACAAGACCCTGTCTGTAGTTAACTGTTAAAATACTTGTTTTAAAATAAAATTTGTTTAAAATCAGATTAATTTAGTTTTAAATTTGCTAATTTTCCTCAACGTTTCACAAATATTTTTATTTTTAGGTTTTTTTTTCTGAGAATTAACTTTTATTTACAAATCTATCAAAATGGCCGATATTTATTTATCGATTTTTTGAAAGCGACCAAAAAGTTGAGATTCAAAAATCAAAATCAACAAATCAATATCATTTCTATTTGAAATACACAAGAAATATCATTTACCTTTCAATTGAAGCAAAAAGAAAGCCTCAAGAATGCTTTTCAATTTTCATTTAAAAAAAAAAAAAAAAAAATCATTTTTAAAATCTAAGATATCTAAAAAATTTTAGTGGAGGTCCCCATTTTAAATTCATCCCATTACATAAAATGTAAAGTTTTTAAAGTTTAATGCTATTTATGAGTGAACATTTAAAATGATTTTCATTTTTATAACAATGATTTTTTTTGTATAGAAGTTCAAAAAGGAAATATTTGTAAAATGTATTATAACAACTGCATTCATCATTCCCCACCCTGCTCTTGTATGTAGCACTTCCTTAGTTTAAAAAAATTGAAATCAGAATAATTTAAAATAAATCAGAATAATTTAATTTAAAAAAAAAAACCCTCATTGTGTGCTATTAAATAGGTTGACATCAGCCAAGAGAAAAAATAATATAGAATTCAAATCAAAACAATGAAATGAATTGAATTCAAAAGTATCAATTTACATTTTACTAATTTTGAAATTACTTTTTTTACATGCAGTAAATTCTAAAATGTTTCATTTAAAAAGCATATAAAAAAAATATATTCTTACTTAAATTATATTGGTTATGGTAATTTATTTGTTACCATAAAGTTTATGGTAACAAATAAATTACCATAACCAATAATTTAGTAACTTAAATACCAATTTCTAGATTGTAAGTTAAGTAAACAGAAACTGTAGTAGTCCTTTTGAGTTTTGTTTTGATCCTTCGTACGTTTTAAAATTTTACTAATGCTGATGACCCATGATCTTGCTTGACAAATCATGGGCTGCAGCACGTAAATGTTATTTTCACCATGATTTAAGCAAAAAAAAAAAAAAAAAAAAAAAAAAAAAGTATTTTTCCAAAATCCAAGTAATTAAATTCTTTGAACAAATTTGACTTTTAAGAGATTTTAAATTTTCCCTTCATTTTTCGTGTATATACTGAGAAGGTTCTAAGAGTTGATGGATAATGTCTGATCGTAAAAAGTTTTAAAAACATTACGTAAATTTATTTTTCTTACGGAGCTTTTTTAGGTTATCTTTCAAAAACTAAAGTTTACTAAACTAAGTTAAACGACAATCTGTCTTTTTTTTTTTTTTTTTTTTTTTTTTAGGAAAGGTCGTAGTGGTACCTAGTTAAACATAAAAAAGAGTACTAAAGTAAAGTAAACCTTTATTTTAAAAAAAAAAAAAAAAAAAAAAAAAAAGGAGCTTTCAACATTTTTCCGCCAATGCCTTTTTTATGACGTGATGTAAAGTAAAGACTAAAAGACAAAGACAGGTTTGTTAGATTTTTAATACCTTTAATTACAAGTAAAAAAAAAAATCCACTCATTCTTAATTTTTACTTTTTAGGTAAATAGTAATTTAAATATCAGTCAGCAGACAATTTTTTTTAACCAGCCTTATAGCTTAGAATCCTTTTTTATTTTTTTTTCATGAAATAAGTACCTCAAAAAATAACTTTTGTTTGATATACGCAATTTTTGCTTATTTATGATTGCATCAAAATATTTTTACAACTTCTACTGTATTTTCTCCAATTTTAGTTTTAAAAAGTTATTGATCATGATCTGATTGCCATTGAAAACAACGCTTTTAGTTTTAACTTCATAAATTGCACATAATCATTTTTAATTCTTTTCTGACAGTTTATTTTATTCAAAACAAATAGGTAGAAATATATATATTAATTAAAGGAAAATGAAAAAGTTATGATACCGACCTGAGGTTCTGATGCTTGGCACCTAACAACAGCAACAGTATTTGTATGACCAGTCATAGTGTGAACACAGGCTTTGGTCCTCATGTCCCAAACACGTGCTGTTCCGTCGCGACCACAAGTAACCAAAACATCAATACTAGGATGAATATCCAGACCGTACACAGCACTCAAATGACCGTGATAATGTCTAATCACTTTGTTGTATTCTAGATCCCAACATTTCACTAGTTTATCTTCTCCGCATGAAAAGAGGTAAGGATTACGGGGACTGACGCACACACCGCGGACAGAGCTTACGTGTCCAGTAAGAGA
The DNA here is from genome assembly GCA_963932145.1 of Acanthosepion lycidas. Taxonomy (NCBI): domain Eukaryota; kingdom Metazoa; phylum Mollusca; class Cephalopoda; order Sepiida; family Sepiidae; genus Acanthosepion; species Acanthosepion lycidas. The sequence continues at coordinate 62,489,622 of OZ010608.1, forward strand.
AAGTTTTAAAATACCACTTGCCAGATCCCAAATTTTAATGACTCGATCTCCTCCTCCAGTCACAAACCATTCATTTTTAGGCTCCACAGAAATGCATCTTACCCAACCTAGATGGCCAGAAATAACTCTATATAGTTTCCATGGAGGATGCCACTGTGGCTTCGGCATGGTCGGGGCTTTCCTTGGTATTAGGGTTTGATTTAAGGTCGTATTCTTAGTACTAGAATCTGTTCCTTTGGAATCAAGTGCTGCTACTTGCATTGATGACGAAGATGAACTAGTTGATACCACAGAGCCATCAGCTAAGACGGTTTTGTTATAAGTAATAGGCAAAGATCCAGACTCAGATTCGCCAGACGTGACTTGGATACCGTGCTGTTGTTGGTCAGCGTGCTTTTTTACTTGAGGAACATCGGGACGCGGCATGTCTTTCACTAAACTGTATTCATTTCGCACCTTAATGTCAGCCCAGAGTTTGCCACTTTTTTCATCTACAGCCGGCACAAAGCTTTGATCCGATAAAAACATATCATGAGTGCGCTTTAAAGAGCGAAATACTAATGTATGTACAGAATGCTTCAAAACGTCTTCTGTACCCGATGCCATTTTGAAGATATTCACCGGAAACACGTTACGGAAGAGTTGCACGCAGGAAAAAAAGTGGGAAAGCAGTAAATAAATGCAATTTGTTAATTAGTGTTAATTACGTTATATATTCAACAATATAATTTTATTTAAAAAGTAAGTGATTAAAAATTACAGTTATATCATTTTGAGAACTACTTAGTTTTGAGAAGTGCTACTGTATCTTGTTTTATGAAATTAAATTTTTGTGCTAAAAAAAAAAAAAAAAAAAACAGGACTGAGGAAAGGAAAAAGTAAAGTCAATATGTACTTTTGAAACTTTTGTTTTTCTTCTTTTTGGTTTGTCTATGGATCAAATTAATTTTTTACAAGAATGAAAATACTGTAACTTAAAACATGTAAATATTTTTTCAAACTAATTACAGATTTTTTGGGACATTAACCAGGTTATTGATATGCATGTTAAAGAAACATGTTCATAAGTGGTCAACTAAAAAAAAATCATGGTGATAGAAGAGTAAGACTAAGAAGAGCATGGAAGTTACATTTCATGGCAAAAATATTTATACATTTTCTTTGTTTAGCAGAGCTTAATCGAATAATGAGTATCTCTTAAAATTTTTAAGAAATACTTTGGTTAATATTTAAAGCTAAAAATGAAATGCATACTTTTTTTTCTATTTATGAAAATGACCTTTCTTTATTTCTTTAAGAATTGTCATTTTTCGAGAAAAATTACTTTAATGTGGAAGGGAGTCACTAAGTATTCTTTAAGAAAGTGGAGTTAAGTTACAATATAGTCATATAAATCTAAACTGGTATTTAAATTCGTGTCCGATATACTGAACAATATTCAATTTACATTTTATTTTACAATGTTATTGTTAGCGTACCGCTTAAAAGTGAACCTTAACTTTGTGTCCGCACTGATGTTCGTTTTTTTTTTTTTGTTTTTTTTACGCATATCCATTGTTACGAAAATATGGCTGTTATTACTTTTTTGATTTTTATTGAGTCAATTAATTTCTTTAGTAGAGAGTTTACTTAAAATAGTAAAATAAAACTTGGTAGGAACTAATCGCATTTTTAAAATGTTTGCCATGGCTTCTTTTATGAATTCTATATAAAAAAAAAAAAAACCATAAAAGGTGGGGGGGGGCAGAGAATACATTATTCAATCAAAGAGTGAAGTAAAAAATTTTTAGTTGATTTAATTTAAATAAATTGTTTGTTTCATCTGATTTTACATATTTAGAATGTCTTCCTTTCTCGGTACTATGCCCTATAGTACTTGAGGCATACAAATACAATCAAGGAGTTGGCACCAGCATCACCAAACCTCTGCATATCACTGCCCAAAAGCTCTTGCTTTTAAACAGTAGTCAATGCTTCCTGATTTGTTATTCTGTCCAAATTTTTCTGCATCGACTAACATTTACCTATGTCAGCATATTTTCCCAAAAATTCTATAATTTTGAGGAAATATTTTTCTTCACTTCAAATACTGTTACCTTTAATTAGTTTTATAAAACCACTAAATTTAAAAGAAATACTTTTGATTGATGGGGCCATTGCTGTCATGACACTTTTCTTGAACATAATCTCAAAAGGACTCGAGCATTAATAAAGTCTTTATTTCCATTATCTGGCTTAGCGTTAGTATATAGTGGTGTGGGGCTTAGTGGTTAAAATGAACAATTGATGTACCCATGCCAAAAATATTAATGAAGGATGATAATGACAAGGAAAAACATGTCATTTTAACAAAACAAGATAAGGAATTTAATCATGATTGAAGTAGTGTCAGCTCATTTCAGAAAAATAAATTGTAATTCTTAAAGTCTTAGTTTAGTTTACATTAGTTTTAATGTATTGACACAAAGAGAAAATGTTCATACAACAGATTAAATGATTTGACACAAAATAATATTCAAAAATGTTTAAAACAAAGCTAAAAGTGTCCATTGCTCACTGAAGGGATATATAGTTTGCATATGTTCAAAAGTAGACAAAGAGAAATAGTTTGATATACTTAGCTTTCTTGAATTGTTGAGAAAATGTCCTGTATGCTCGCCAATATAATTGGTGAGTAATTTTACACTAGCAAGTATTTCAATACTGATCATGAGGAACTGAAACAAAAAACTTTCACATGACTTCAGCCACTCTTTGATTAATTTAATTTTTCTCCTCATTTTATATTGAAAATAATTTTGCCTAGACTCACTACTTTCTTTTATTCTTCTTGGCTCTGACCAGCTAATTTCTTTCAAGGCAAGGTTTCCATTGACTACTCCCCCCCCCCCCCCCAAAAAATAATTTCACAGAGACTCACAAATTCCTTTCCTCCTTCCTCAGCTCTCTGAATTTGAAAGGGGTGGATGAAGGGAGATATTATATTATTTTGTACTCATATTTTTACACTATAAATAAAATACCAACATAAAGTTTTAATGTTGAAATTTAATTTCATAACATTAAGGAACAGTATTTACACTCTTTACATGAAGACTATTATTCTCATCTTTGTTGTTGTTATCACAATGTTTCATCCATTGTGCTCTCCAGACTTCATCAAGTGTATGTTAATGAAGGTTATCTACAAACAATTCCAAGCTAACTCCTTTATTTAATCTACAGTGGTAGACTGTTATCATTCCACTGCCCATGTATCGAGATACCTCATATACTGCTTATTTTTAGTACTGCTTAATTATTGCTTGCCCTGTTTCCACTGAGTCCAAGTACACATTCCAGGGATTGAACTAACAATTACTATGTCACCAAAGGCACAAACCAATGCTTTAATCTGCTAGGCTATTGTCTCTCTGTACAACTTGGAGACTTAAACCTGACTTTCCTGCTGATGAGTGTAGCTGATACTGCTTGCTCAGATAACTGCACTCACTGGTAGGTACCCAACACCTGATGAATACCAGAGGGCACAACAGCCAAAACATTGGGATAACAACAACAAAGATGAGGACAATAGTCTGCATGTAAATAGTGTAAATAATGATAACACCTCATTCCAGAATATTCAGAAATGAATGAATAGATTTGACTTATACATTTCTAAACAGTAAAATTATTGAAAAGTTACAATAGCAGGAGCAACGTCAGGTATAAATGACATTTTGTCTGAAGGTCAGCCTTTAAAAAGTCCATATAAAGGCTAACCTATTGTGCTGATATCTTTCATTGTGCATGTGATATGGGATAATATTTCTAGCTTTGTGATCAATCTTTAGGTAAGATATTTTAACATCTTGTAGTTCTATTCTTTCATAGTCCAATGAGTTCATGTGTGATTTTTTTTATTGAAATATTTGTATCAGATCCAATATCAATTTAAAATTATGTAAAATAAATTAGCCGTTTCATCTAAATCCTCCAGATTTTTTTGATCAGTAAACATTTTGTGTTCAATTAATCAAGAAATTCTTAATTTACAGAGTAAAAATCACTGTTAAGAATAAAAGTATATACAATGTCAAAAGAAAGCATAAACTGTGATATGTAATGTTTCATTTAACACTAATAAAGTCAAATAGCTGCTATAAAAAAAAATAATTACTAATAATGTTAAATTAGAAAAGAAAATAATTAGATTCTAAGCCATACGCAAACAAACAAGTACTTCCCTAATACTATGTAAAGCCATAGCATTAAGTATTTGTTGTAAACAATCTCAAAAACAATGTTCTTTTTCTTCTGAATGTCAACAATTTACTTTCTCTGTTAATAATGACTTAAGGAGATTATATTTTTAAGCAAAGAAAAGTCAATAAATATGAATAATCATAAAAAATATTTTTGATATGGAATAACATTAACAAATTGGCCAATTTTGTTTTTAATTCTCATTGATGTCTCAAAATTATGAATGGACTTTGTCCTTGATGTTTTGGTAACTATTTAAATTCTGGATTGCCTGAAATTGTAAATATAGAAACTATGAATACAGTCTAATTTTCTGGTTTGCACTACTGAGGAAAAAAATAATAAAACATCTTCCTCCAATATAGATTGTATATTTGAAGACAATAGAATGGATCTGCTGAAACATAATGGCAACAGCAAAAACACAAAAGAGAATGAAATCAATGTTTGGATTTTGAACATTTTTAATGAGATTAACATTTGGGAGAGGTATAAAAATTAATATGAATAGAAATTGATATGGATGAAATATAACATTGAAAAAATATTGAAAATGAAAACAGAAGTATTGTAGTATATCTCATAACACTTTTAAAACCTTTTTAGTCAGAAAAAAAATAATACATAAAATGATTTATTTCAAGTTGTTACACCAGGCAGGAAAAAATAAAACCAATATAGTAAGTGAACAGAGACATGTGACGTCTCCCAGTGTCGCTGCTCCAAATGTGTTGTCTGCCTGGCCGCGCCCACCGTGCTATCCCGGTCACGGCACCAGCTGTGACGTCACCCCATCTGTCTCCGCGCCGTCGCCATCCTACCCTGTCCTGTGATGACCAACTGGCTTGGTATTGGTCGCGGCACCAAATGTGACGTTCTAACCTTTTGCTGATTCGGATGGGAATCTGGTTAGATTCGGTATCAGCCTTGTCATTCCCAGCTCGCCTCCAATGTCCGGTTACCGAAGTAACTGTTTTGATTTATAGTCTAACCTACCCACATGATTTGATCTTAGGTAGACAAAATCAATCAGTCGCCAGGCCGTAATGCAAGTCGAGTCCGAACGAGGGCAATACCGCACAAGTATATGTAAAAGAAAATAAAGTAATAACTTGAAAAGTTTGAATGTGTTAAAAAGGAATAACAATATTTTATATCTGGTTGCTGAATACAGGACTGCATCTTTCTTCCAACCCGCTTATATGGATTCATGACACTTTGTGTTTGTTAGGCGAGTCTTAACATCTTAAGCTGTTTTTCGATAACTGGTGTTTGGTGTATCTTCAGGTGATATTCGTAAAACTTGTTTTGGTGGTGTGATTCTAAGTTGTTCTTCAAAAATAAATTGTTCTTAGAAGTTGAGGTCGAGAATGCGTGGAATCTTTCAGTCAGCTTTCTGCAAGGCTGTCTCTGCCTGTCTGACTAACCCCCAACTGCTCAGCTGCGAACTGCCTTAATTCAACTGCCGCAACTCGTTGCGACTCTGCTTATATGGATGCCGACCAAAACCAGGGTGGGCCTGTCGGGGTTTGAGGTTCCTTGATAATTCTAAATCCGTATTAAAGGTTTTTCTTTGTTTTCGGTCAGGAAGAATTATTATTTCCATTTTTGGAAGTCTTTCGTCCTCCCAAATTCTTCCTTTCTCATTTTGGTATCTCACCCATACCCTCAGAGGATGTCAACGGGTTTCCCCTCTCTCTCACAGTGGCATCTCACACCGATCCCTTCTGGGGGGCATTAACAGGCCTCCCCTCCTTCTTCACATGATTACCTTTGCCTACCGCTCACGCCACCATTCAGCCAATGGGTGTGCAGCAGTGTGGGTGTGGCCAGACTGGCCTTGGTTTTAAAAAATCTTGCTCAAAGAAAAAAAAAAATTATCTTCCTTTTTCGTTTTCCTTTCTTTCTTAGTGTGGTCCCTTAATCTCAATCTTGCCCTGAGTGTCACCTGGAATTCATCACCCGAGACCTTCGCCAAACAAGTGGATGGTCATCTGGCGATATCCACGTTCCAGCCAATTTTTCGTTCTGATAAAATAATTTTCCTATCATGGCCAGCTTCGACATAAAATGATATCTCTGCTTAGTTAAGGGTTTAATCTGTCCTTCTTTGTACTCTGGGTGGTCCAGCGGACATTTTTCGCGGTCAGTGCATGACCTAATTAATATTATCTCTTAACACTCTGTCCTGTAGGCCACTCAATCAATTTGAAATTTTCATTATCGCCATGGGTAGACGGCTGTATTTTATTCAATGCGTCATCATAAATCAAATTAAACCGGCAGAACCGAGATCTTACTTTCTTCGCTAATGAAAATAAAATCTTTACCACTTTTCCTTGTTAGAAAAAAAATAACATCGTCTTTTTGTGATAGATTCTTATCACCTAATTTAATTCTTGCTTTTTTTTCTTTTTTTCACGCAACCCTAAATAGTGTCACAGACACAAGGTCTATTTTCAATTTAGACAATCTTAGAGAAACCTCAACAACTTGATTCTAGATATCAGGTCACACTTCTAATATATTCTCTCACTTTCTAGGTTTTCTTATTTAATGCATGCATAATTTTATTCTCTGAGACAGAATCTAAATTTCCCCTACTGGTGAGGCATTTGATTCCTTAAGTAAATTAACAATAAGTTGTGATAGAGATCTTACTTGAATTTATAGGAACAGACCCACATACGCAAACAACCTTGATTTCTTTGTCATGACCTAATAACTAATATACCAGCAAGAGTAAATTCTATTCTTGTTAAGTTTAAAAATTTGATTTTTTTTAATATTTTTCTATATTGATTTTGGAATTTTCATAACACAACTGAGAATTTTGACAAGATAAAGTAATTGAAATGTAGTAATATAGAAATGAGATTTGCCTAATTTACATATGAGCAATTAGACTTCTATGTATTGTCCTTCTACTATATGAGGCATTTGAGTACAAGAGCTTGTGGTCACTACTAGTTCAATTAAAAACAGTGGTGACCAAAATTTTCACATGTAAATGATGGGTTGTCATCATGTGTAAAGCTAAAAGGAAATGGAATAAATTTCAAATTTTCCAATGTATAACTGATAAATGAGTAACAGAAGAAAGAAAATACACAAGCTGAAAAGGAAAGGAAAAAAATTAAAACTTAGCTATTTGAAATTGAAATGTGTTTGTGATACACGTGTGCATCTGTGTATAAGTTCAGCCACTTGGAGGAAAGGAGTGTTCCCCAGGATGGATGAGGAGTGTACATGACTTACCTCATTCTAGATGAAAGGAGAGAGAGGAAGGTTATATCTGAGTTTTTATAGACCTGAAATAGCACTGCCTAGTGGTGTCCTTGCTAAGTGGTGGTAATCCCCACAACCTTGAATCTCACACGTCACAACAGGTAACATAATAATTATAGTTTTAACATGTCTCAGTCAGTACAAAGAAATGTGAACAAATCCAGATATGTGTTCAGGAAAATATATGGAGAAAAATGTCTAAATAGAATAAGAAATCAGTTCATGATTAAGATGAAACATTCTGATAATGATAATAAAAAAAAGAAATATGTGTTAACAAATAACAAGTGAACAATGATTAAAACTGAATGTTGAACAAAAGAAAAATATCAAAGAAAAGATGGAATAATTGTCAGTCTTAAAATGATATTGGATTTAAATCCAATGTAGCAAAAAAACATTAGATGAGATTAGTCAATTTTGAAATCCGATGACTTACTCTTGGAAGAATACATGCTAATAGGGCTAAAGTATAACCTAATCTTATGATGATAGATAGCTAACCTATGACACCAAAAAGTGGCACTTTGCATGATTACATCCCACTGATTTTTGCCAATTAGTTTACAGTTGACACTTGTATGCTATGGAGTTGTACTTTATTTATTTTTGTAAATATTTGCATTGTACTTTATTTTTAAATTATGTCTGCCATTGCCTATTATAATAAAAAAGGATAATGGACAAGAAAAAAAGAAGAAAATGATAATAAACATGGACCCCATGTATAAAATGAAAGGGAAATTTTATTTACTGTTCATCCTCCAGAAAAACTATATTGTGTTGTTTGTGAAAAGATTTCTTCATATGATACAAGACAAACAAATCAGACTGAAATAAAAGGAAAACTGAAACTAGTGCTTGAACATGAATTACAGAAAAAATATGAAAGAAGTAAAAAAAATTTTACAGCTTTCTTCAATTAAAAAAAGGAAAGTCAGAAAAATAAACTTTCATCGTATTTTTTTATTACAATTCTAATCATCACTTTTTAAAACAATAAACATTTCTGACAAGTGAAGGTAGTTAAAATAAAAGGGGTGTCATGGGAAAAACTGTCCTTTTGACACTACATATGTTTGTCGTCATGAAGGTCCATGTTTGCGATATTTTCTCTAAAAACAACTATACATATTTTCAATTGACTCGGAATCGGCTGCCTCTCAATGACAAGGTCTTCATATGGAGCTTGGCGGATTTGCCAGACTGTGAACGGCGTGGCCTTGGTTTAGAAGAAATGGCTCCACATGCCTTCTACCATTGCCCCCGGGTCCGCCCCTTATGGGACCATGTTGGCAAGCTGACAGCTCGCCTCGCTCCCGAAAAGCTTGTGCTCATTGATCGCGCATACGTGTGTGACAATATGTCGCCCCTGTATTCCGGGGTGAAACGGATAGTGTTTCTGACACTGCTAGCCACAGCCCGAATGGTGATATGGACGACGCGACAGGAGGAAGTCTTGTGGGGTATCCGTCTTTCTCATCAGGATCTGATCTGATTCTTTGAGCATCAGCTCAAGATGAAGATTAGAACTGATAGAAAATGCTTGTATTCGACAATCTTCAGCGAAAGGTGGGTGACTGAGCCGAGCTTGGTTCATTTGAACGGGGCTAGCCTTGATTTTCTCTTTTAGGCCAAGCCTACATCACAACAGGGTGGTTTCCTGTGGAGCCCTCCCCTTGGTTAGGTTAGACAAGCTTTTGTGTACCTAGTTAATGTGAGTAAGTGTTGTTCCTGGCCACATCTTTAGTTATGATCCAGCCTGAGAGTCCCAACCTCTCCGGTTTGTTTTGGCCCTTTTTTATCTCAACTGGGTCAGCTTTATATTTTCCCATGCCCATATGATTTTTTATCCTTTTCCCACTCCCTTAGCGAGAGAGCTGCTTGATTTTGTCAATGGGCAGAATACAGTGGCCTCTGTTTTGACTAGGGTTGGACGGGTCCTACTAACATCAGTTATGTTTAATTTGATTTGTGTTAATGTTTTAGTTTGTTATTGGGTTCATCTCCCTCCCCTCTCATTTTTTAATCATAGAATTTTGTATATATCTTTTAGTATCATTAAATTTTTATGGCACGGGGCGCGTTTTGTAGGTCTCCCTAGAGTGGATGTGGTATTATGGTGCATGGAGGTTGATTGGTGACGGACGAGTTCTTATGGTGAATGGGAAAATTGTAATGTATGAATGGGTCATGAATCAGATTAGCTAGGTATAAGATAGTTAGTCAAGACCAGTCGTTACCCCTCCCCTTTTTCGGTCTTGTGCCACAATTTTGTACTTTTACAAAATAAATATTAGGTTGGTGCAAAAATAATGTCGTTTTCTCATATAGTAACATGTGAGAAAACGACATTATTTTTGCACCGACCTAATATAAACAACTATACATATTTTTGTCTGTTTCCACCCATGAACAAAGTGTTACCAAATTCGGATGATGAGATAAATTTATCTCTACCAGCCATTTCAACACAAGAGTCCTTTGTTGAAGATTATTTTGAAGAAGACTGCATACATTTATAAACCTATTTTCATTTAGAGATCAAAAACATCATGAGGATGCCTAGTAACATACAAATGGAATTTGTTGGCTTGAGAACAAATTCTTTATTGAAAATGAAATTTAGGAGAAAGAAAACTCTGAATTCAAAACTGGACTGGGGTGGGTTGAATTCTGTCAGGCTATCTTGCCCAAGAAACACCACTTCTACTGCAGCTGCAGTAAACATGGTGTCCCTATGACACTGATGGGTCACAGGATTCATGATCAATCAAATTCAGGTGTATAAAATAGATGTATGGAATATGAAAAGTGGGCCAACCCTACTCTAGAAAGACTTCTGCCACCAGTAATAGTTATTATATACATCAAATCAATTTAATTTTATCAATTTTTCTATGAAAAAAAATGATAAAATACTTTTCACGTTATAGACCCTATGACATAAGTAAATAAATGAGAAAGTGGTAACTCAGAACTAAAAGTAGCTTTGAAAATTTATATTCCAGTTGAAAGTGCTATAGTGTCTTAATATGAGAAAGTTACAATTTTCTTGGCTTCAGTTCTAGCATTTGGTTACTTTGAGTAGGGTCTGAATCTATTTTTTTGTTAACTATTTCAAAATTATCATTGGTAAACTTTAAAGTAACCAGTTTATTATTGATCAAATATTACTTTTGTTCTATGGACAAAAACTAATTGATTTTTTCTATTTTAAAATCATGATCGACCAGAGAAACAAATGAACAACTTGTTTTTAAGTAAAAAAAAAAAAAAAAAAAAAATCTATGCATTTTTAAAATTGATGCTCATTTTTGTTCAAAAGTTGTTTCCCTTTACAATGATGGCGACTCTGGGAGATCCTTTCACCCAGCTGAGTTATTACTTCTTTTTGGACAACAAATAACAGTGTAGAGTCTGAAGAAATATTTTAATAGCGACATAATTAGCATAAAATAGCCATGGCTAATGTTCCTGACCGATTGTGTTATGTGTATAGCTGTGATTTGGACGTCAATGTTGAAATAAAAATGTAAGTTTGTTGTTGTTAAATGTTAAGTCAATTTTATTTTTCGCCATTACCCAACAAATTCTATTTCTTATTATTGATATATTAATCAACCTAAAATATTGTAATAAAAAAAAAAATGATATTGAATGATTCAAGATTCAAAGTGAATTTCCCCACGTACCAATGCTTCCTAAAAATCTACCCCCACCAAAAAATCAAGTGTTCAACAGCTTTTCTCTTCTCTCACGTGCAAAAGTCTTTCTTTACTGTACACGACAATTAGGGTTGAAACATGTTTCAAAATTTCAAGTTTTTGTGACGTTTCTATTTTGACTTAAAAAAAAAAACCTGAAGAAATTGTCTTCAATTTAACGAAATTCTCAAATTATTAAGCAATTTAGTTTCAAATGGCGTGTACATTCTACCAAAAACATTAAACTTTAAAGAAAGGTGCATGTTTTTGTTTTGTCAGACTTAATAAAAAAATGACAGATTTCATTCATCTCATTTGATTTTTTTTTTTTTTTATTTCATCAAAAAAAAGAAACAACGTGGTTTTAAAAAATGAAAGTTACTTATTTTACTCTAGGTTTAATTTCTTTTTAAGCATTTTTTCACTAACAAATTTTTAACAATCCTCTCCCCAAAATTGAACGAAGCTGTTTTTTTTTGTTTTTTTTTATTTTTGTTCGTTTTTTTTTCTTTACGGCCATTTAAAAATTTTCATTTTATTTTTTATGATATCGATATTTGAACTTTGTACACTGACACGAATCTTATATTTGTCTTTAACATTTTTACAGGGTTTGTTGGCAAAATCTTCGTTTTACTTACTTTTAGTTTTTTATGAAGCAAATACTTTATCAAAGTTTCATAGAAACTTTTTAGTTTTTCAACCCCCCTTGAAAACTATATCATTATTTAATTAAATTTTATTTTGACTATTTCAGTCGTTAAAAATCAAAACAAGCTAGTCTTTAAATAACCCATGCTCATCGCACTTTCTGTAATAAAAATTAGCGGTTTTTACTAAAAAAAAAAAAAAAATCACGAGCAATTTTTAGTTTTTAAAATAAATAAATAAATTAATTATAAATGTATAAAGAAAAATTATTTTTCACTATTTTGCACCAAATGCAAAAAAAGGTGAAATACCAGAAAACTGATCAATTATTTAAAAAAATAATTTGACATTTTTATTTTGTATCAGGTAAATTACGATTTCCTTTGACGTTTTGAGTTTTTGGTTTTCCTGTAAAGGCAAATTGTTTTCAAAATATTCTATTAAATAATTAAAATAAGATTATATTTTCGATTTTTTAAAAATTTTATACAGTACACTATTTTCTTAAAATACGATATTTTTATTTTTACATTTCATTAATTCTTCATAGTTTAATTATTTTAATCAATGGAACTATCATAATTTTAACATCGAACGAAAGAAATGGGCGAATCTTTTTAACCACTCCTTATCTCAGTAGTAAAGCTTGTTTGATTTCCATTTCATTGAAACAATTGTGCAGGATAATGTTAGAATTCATTTATTAAATATTTTTACTACTTTTGAAGAGAGTAAGTATCAATATTTAACAAGAAGCCGGTCCTGTAGAAGACTACTCACTGTGTCTCATATTTTTGTGACTTTGTCTCAATTAATAATTCTCATGGGTTGAAGAATGAGGAGATAGAAAGAAACTTGGGTACAAAAAAAAACCCTTCATATTAGTTAGCTGCTATTAGTAATTATTAGTGTTTTCCTTTTAACTTAAAAGGGGCATTCTTTCTTAGGAAAAAGAAAGGATTCCCTAACGCTAAAAAGGTCCCCACCAATGCTTTTCTTCCTTTCTCAAGTACAGCATTATTTTTCAGTCACATACTACTACAGTACACTCTTAGTGACTAGTCACTAGTAACAACACCGTGCCTCAACAATCAAATTTAAATAACGATGTTTGCTTCAAAATCAAAATATTTATTCATATAGTTTTTACTTTTTTGTACAAATGATTATCTATTGTTTAGTGGGCGAGGGGGGGGGATAAAATCTCTAGATGTTCAAGTTCCTTGGTTTTATTTACAAACTTTGTAAACCATGGATTTTTAGTACAAAATGCAAAAAAAAAAAAAAACTTATTTTGGGGAGTCTTACCGATCCTACGCACTCTCTGCTTTTTATGGTAACCGATGAATAAAAATATCTGCAATAAAACCTGCTTATTGATATTTAATGTCAGTTGCAAGAAAAATTTATCTGCCAATATATTCATTGAACTAAAAAAAAAGCGAGTCACTTTTAGTTTTAGTTAATTAGAATCAGATGTCGCTGAGTGATTAACTTGAACTTTAGTAATTTGTGAACACTGGTAGTGGTTCATATGAGAAATACATTTTAAATGTTTCACGTCTAAAAGCGATGAAAAATTTCTACGCAATTTTATTTTCAGCACACTCATTAAATTTGAAAGATTACCGATTTTTGTTTTCTTGTAATTTGTAACTTTTTGTTCAAAGTTATCTCCCTTGTACTGGCGGCGACGCCAGTGCAAAGGAGATAACTCAATTGCAATATGTCCCTTTTAACTTCTAATTAATATTTTACTCACATACAAAATTCAGACAGAAACTGTCTCAATGTTTATGAAGCCAGATGTAAAGACTGAATCCATGAAAAAACAGAAATACGTGGAACAATATATATATATATATATATATATATATATATATAACATAATTTTTGACAGCATAGTTAATAATCAAAATTAAATTATTCTCAGTTCGTGTAGTATGAATTTAAATTTAGAAATTCTTTTCAATTTAAAAAAGAAGCAAAAGATGCCTAAATTAGTAAATTACTCCTGTTTTCCAAGTGAATAAAATTTAATATCTTTCTTTTTCTAAGGATGGAAAGATTTGAAAAATATTAAGTTTTCTTATGGGTGGAGATAAAAAGATCTTGTCCATTTATTCTTTAAGTGTTAAATATGATGTCACTGGTCAATATATATATATTCAAGATTAGCTGTTCACATTCATGTTTATTAGTAATAATGTTATGAGAGCTTTTATGCAAATTTTTAATGATAAATAATTTAATATTGAGTTTACTTCTTTAGCTTTCAGATTCTTTTAAATGCAAAATCTGCTAATTGTTGAATTTTAATTTGTTTTAGGAAAATTCCTCCTAAATCTTGAAAATCAATGTTTATTATTGTCATTACAGTATTGAGTCATCTTAGAGACTGTAACTACAGGGGTGAGTCTCACTTCTATTCTTATATACCAGGAGATTCAAATTATTCGTTTACAAAAAAGACATATCACATTTTGTCTTGTATATTTAATTATACACAAATAAAATCTCAGTTATTTTAATCACAAATTTCTGTAATTTAAGAATGTGCAGGTGGTTTAATGGATAGCGGCTCAGAATGAAAAATCAGAGACAAATTTGAATTTCAATCGGGTTAGTTACATTCCTGTAGTGAAAGAGATAATCAGCTACCTCGAAAAAGAGTTCATGTTTTGTGTGCAATCTACCGAAGAAAAATTACCAAAAAGTAGTTAGCAAAAATCTACTTTAAGGACCAGAATCTATGCTAATGTTCTTCCCTCTCCTGAATGGCATGACTAATCAGAAAGATCTCTCGGTGAACAAAAGCCATTGTTTTTCGCTTAAGTGCACATTAGATTTTCTGAGCTTGGTGGATGAACATGCATTTTTGCTGGTGAGAAGTGAAGGTTGGATGTGTGAACCCATTTTGTCGTTTCTATGCTGCCTGTTACGATGGACTACCATTTGAACTGTGATTTGGCTACAAGTGTTGTGGTCGAGAGACAGAAGAAATCTATTGCAGATGTTTGTTGACAGTTTTTTTTTCTTCTTTTTCTTTTCTTTACAACTACAATTCCCTTATGCACAAATGCCCTTGTGCAATGCATGAATCCATCTTCTCCCCCAGATATCAGTTAAATAGTAGGACATGTATCTGAAAAAAATCATTATTTGCAAAAAAAATTATTCTTACATGTTTGAATAAACTATAAAGGGCTGATAAAAAACGAATTAATTAATCTATCATTTAAAAAAGTGAAAATACTTAATGAATTGTAAGGATTTTAAGATTGTTCAAAGTTAATCTAGTTTAATAAGTCATCTTAAAAAACACTGAATTTTAAAATATATTGACCTCGATATAGTCTGGATGTGCACATATCATAGTGGTTATTGGCATGTCCAGTAGACATTGTGTTCACTTTCATACAAATGACTTTGGAAATGGATGC
This sequence comes from Acanthosepion lycidas, assembly GCA_963932145.1. Classification (NCBI taxonomy): domain Eukaryota; kingdom Metazoa; phylum Mollusca; class Cephalopoda; order Sepiida; family Sepiidae; genus Acanthosepion; species Acanthosepion lycidas. The sequence goes on from OZ010608.1 coordinate 62,504,959, forward strand.
ATCTAATTCTTCTCCCCCAGCTAGAGGTTAATAACAGTAGATTGGTTGCCAACCAAAGCTAGAGATCCCAATCTAGAAGGACAACTCTGAATTCTAAGCTGGTTGTGTGTAGGGCTAGCAACTCCCTACTATAAAAAACCTAGATGCCATAGAAACCAGAGCAGTACTATTTAGCATGGTGATGCTGTGGCTTTACATTTTGCAGGAAAGTCTACAGACTTAAATTTGTAGTTTAGCTATTCTTACAGTGATTAAAGGATAAAATGTTGAATGACATTTGCAGCATGTATTTCATAGCTGTAGGAATTATTTTTGTCTTTGAATTTGTGAACTAAAGGTTAGATAAAATATATTATTTGCTGTTATATAAAAAACACTAAATTAATATTCTCCAAAACATTATAAAAACACAGAAAAATATTTAAAAAAAACAAAACAATATATTTTCTTTCATAATATTCTCTTTTTATGCATTTAAACCCAAGTATGTTTAGCCCCTTAATATGATTTGTTTTTACATGAGCAAGAATATTATAGGAAAAATATTTTTTCTTATTTGAAGTTCCCACTCCAACTTTTGTTTTTTTCTTTGAGTGCATGATAATGAATTTTGCTGATCCATCATTTGGTTAAAGCCATAAGTCTCCTTGCTTTGGGTGACTAATTACTGATTTATACCTGTAAATAATGGAATAAATAATAAAATTCTATAGCAACTTCACTATGGGCTTGATTTTAAATTTCATCATTTTGTTTTGCTCTTAATATTATGAACAAACCAGATACATATGAACATACATTTAAATTTCTGATTAAGATCTATTTGCTTAATTAATATTCATAGGTGTAAATTATCCTATTATCTTTTTTGTTTAGATCAGTTTGAAATTGGAAAGAAAAAAAATATATAAACCTTTCAAACAAGAATTGGTTTCAAATCCTGGAACTTATTGATCCATCAGCTTTCATGTCAATTATATTTTATTTTTATTCATTTTTTTTTTATTAGTTGATTGGGTGGGGATTGGGGATTGCAAGCTCCACCCACTACTTTTTGCTGTTTTTACTAATAGCTTATAGAGGGAGTTGATTCCATTTGTGGCTTAAATTTTGAGTTGTCTTTCTCTTAGAATTGGTTCCAACAAAAGCTAGAATCCAGCCTGCCCTGCTTTTTGATTTCTCAGTGGAGAAAAAGAGCTGAATACATGCCTTTCTCATGGGTATTTATGCAAAATGAAAATCTCGGCCAGAATTTGAACCTCAGATTGCCAGTTGCATTTTCCATGGTGTTAACCATTATCACACTTACATCTGCATGCACTTAAAATAAGTTCATTCATTTTAACAATTGATTTTACCTCCCTGTTGATTTATACCACACTTTGTTTGTCTTTGATATATTTTGTTGCATTTAAAAGTTTTTCTAACATTTTTATTGTTTCTCTGTATTTTTTGTATATCAACTTTTATAAAAATCATTCAAATGCTGCTTTATGTGAAAGTCTATATATTTTTGACAATTTGAATTAAAACTGTTGCCTTGTAAAATTGTTTTGCTATGATAAGACCTTTTAATTCTCTTTTATAATGTCTTTAATTATGACTTTCTCAAATGTGTTTTTAAAATATTTGCTTAGTCTAATAATATTTTCATGCTTCTAAAAGTTTTGAAATATCAGAATGAAAATGACGAATTCATTAGACAAGTCTTATAAAATAAGTTTTAATATTGTTATCTATTCCTTACATTAATATTTATTTTTGTTTCTAAAAATCTTTCAGTGGAACTTTGGAAGGTCACAGAGAGAGGCCAAGTTATAAAGACTTTTTAAATGATCCAACCTTAAAGTTTTCAGGAGTTTATTGTGATGGCTGTTCAGATCTTTATGTTACATGCCAAGTCTTCTCTGATTCAAGATCATTATCACTTCCTGTTCAGACTTCATTCAAATCTTTCACTACCAGATGGAAGTAAGTTTTCTTGCTTTATTTTTTTTTTTTTAATTTTATTTCAGCATTTACAAGGATATTTTATCAACATTGTGTCCTATATTAGTACATATTTCTACAACCTTTTTATTTACAATAATTACCAACATTGTACCTGTGGAAATTTCCTGATTTTCCTATTTGAATTTTTTATGAATCATAATTTTTAATTTAATGATTGAATAAGCCCTTTTGCTAATTCCACAAGTATACTTGGGGAAATTCCCCTAATACATTGTTAAATATTTTAGCTTGACAATTTTAACAACATTTAGAAATAATCATAACTATGAACGTAGGTCATTATTTAAAGAAGAGAGTACAAATGAAAAGAAAAATTGATATTTTCCATTTTACTGATATTAAATTTTGTAGATCTGAAAACTGTTGTTATCACAACACTTTTTTTTTTCTTTCAAAAAGACAAAACTTCTAATGAATGATGTTTAAAATTCTCAAAGGTACATGACAAAACTGATTTGCTCTCACAATTTCCCTCCTTAATTTCCCTGGAAAATTGACAGGGCCTTTCCCAGGGATTGAAAAGTCCCTGAAAAACAGCAATAGCCCAAAAGATTCTTGAAAAGTCCTAGAATTTTCTAAATTGAGCTACCCACACATCCCCTTTTTTTTTTTTTTTTTTTTTTTTTAATTCATGAAAGTCAAAATGCCAAATCTCAGAAATTTAGCTTTTTTACAAGCTAAAATTGTTGAAGAAAAAAATTTTTTTTTTTTTTTTTTTTTTTTTGTCGTGAGTAATATTTGTCAATTATTTTGAACAGTGGTTTGTTTCCTTGATTAGAATGAGTTCATGACTTCGTAGTTACTCTTTTGTATTTTCTCATCTAGGGGATGAGAATGAATATGAAGGTGTGTCTTCTAGCTGCTACCCTCACACAAGAAAAGAGGAAAAGCAAAGATAAAAGGCGTCAGAAACAAGTAAACATCCCCGTCAAAGATAAATTAATTTATAGTCACTGAATTTGTAGTTAAAAGGAAAATAATAAATTATTTTACAGTCCTAAAATACATTTTAGAATCTCAAAATAATTTTTTCTTTTTTTTTTTTTTTTTTTTTTTTTTTAATTTGAACAATTGAAGAAATGTTATTCACATGTCATTTTCAAAAGTCAAAAATCTTTTTGATCTCTAATCAGATAAACTCTAGATGTCTTAAATACAATTTAATTACTTCAAACATCCCTATAGAGGAGTTCAAACTTGCTGTTGAAAACCAAGCAAACTTGAGAAATACTTGCTACAAAGGTATGACTAACTTTGAAAAGAATCGTCTCAACCATCTGAGAGAATTAACACTAAATTTCGGGCTAATACATCAGCCCATATCATAGTCAACCCTTCAGTATACCCTTTGTGTGGATTTGTTTGCACATCCTGTACAGGATTGTTGTCTCATACGAAACAAATATAAAAGCTGAACTGAAAGACTTCGAAAACAATGGGAGAGTTCATCATGTATACAGAAACAGCAGATAATTTTATATATTGTGCTCAATATTAAAATAATATTAAAAATAAGAACAAATTTTACCAAGAAACTTTGAAGTGGGGGGGGAATTGATATTTAAAAGTTAAGCAATCTTTTGTTATATAGTAATCTTTAATCTTTTAAACATATATATATAGTAATCTTTTAATCATAATTTATAAACAGATGCAGTGTTTGGTTAGTTATTTAAATTCTTTGTCAAACATTATTTAGTTTAGGACCATATATATCACTTATTTTCAAGCATATCATCTACAATATGATGATTAATTTTTTTTATTTTTTTTTTTATTACACCCTTTTTGGAGATAATAATGATTTTTACTGATACAGTTTCTACTAATTAACCCATAACTGGGGTGAGAAGTGGTGGATTCATATATTTCCAAAGGTTATTTGCAAACCAGACTGGAATTGGAAATTTCCAATTCCGAGCTGTTGTCCATTACACCACCCACACATCTAATCATACAGCACCTGGCATTTTCAAGTGGTCACCCATCTAGGTCAAGAACAAGCTTAATGTAGTTTAACTTCAGTGATTGGACAAGATACAAGCCCAGAATATGACAACATACATGGCTGGGGAAAAAAATAACACATATCTATAACGTTTAGGCTTAAAAATCTAAAAGCAGGTGTGCACTATACATGCTAGATTACATCATTTAGCTGTAATTAATACATTACATATATTTCATAATTCCATCCTTCAAGAGTTGCAGCCAAAGGGGGCCTTAACTCTTTAAGCCTGGAATTTCACAAATGCACCTGCAAAGTTTTGCATACTTAACATTCAGTAGAACTTGAATGTGCCAACAATTGGGTAGGAATGTATTTCAATACCTGTCACATGATCAACTAGAAATATACAAATTTGTAAAAGTTGTAGATTTCCAAGACCCTATCTGCTGGCAAGATTTCCAAGACCCTATCTGCTGGCAAGATTTCCAAGACCCTATCTGCTGGCAAGATTTCCAAGACCCTATCTGCTGGCAAGATTTCCAAGACCCTATCTGCTGGCAAGATTTCCAAGACCCTATCTGCTGGCAAGATTTCCAAGACCCTATCTGCTGGCAAGATTTCCAAGACCCTATCTGCTGGCAAGATTTCCAAGACCCTATCTGCTGGCAAGATTTCCAAGACCCTATCTGCTGGCAAGATTTCCAAGACCCTATCTGCTGGCAAGATTTCCAAGACCCTATCTGCTGGCAAGATTTCCAAGACCCTATCTGCTGGCAAGATTTCCAAGACCTTATCTTACATGAAGTAGTATCAAGTAGGTTAACTTACACTCTTTGAGAGAATTGACATTTCATTAAGAGAATTCTATAATGATCTGAATAAATGCTAATCTGAAAGTGTAATAACTGCTGAATATGACAGATCAGTGATTAATTTATTGGCTAAACTGTAGTTATTTTTGCCTGGTCACCAAAGAAACATGCATTTTAGAGTTATCCTCATGGAATAATATTCTCTTAATTAATTTTATGTTTTTCATCAGTTGCTGTCTTCAATTGGTTTAACTATGAATAAGACTTGTTCTGCTCCCAAGAATACATGCGTCATACACATGACAGCCAGATAAGCATCTTAAAGTAATTAAAACTTTAAAAATGACAAGGTCCTATACATCAGCAGGTTTATTAAGAATTGGTAAAACTAGAATAGAAATAAATACATATTAATAAGACTAGTTAGTCTAAAAAAAAAACAAAAAAGGGTAACAAGAAATAACGCAAGAGATTATTCTGAAGTCGTGTGAAGGCCAACAGCAATTTTATTAAATAAATTTGCTCTTTAGTATTTCAAGAAATTTTTGTGTAATTTTGATAAATTTATCTGTAAATATGAGAGTTGGTGTTATTTTCTCTGTGTGTGTGTATATATATTTAGTTGGATTAATGTGAGTTTGTGACCATGGGTTTCACACTATTTGTGATTGTCAGACAAACTGATTAATTTTTAAATTTTGGATTTATATATGGTTGCATATATTGGTGCTTTATGGAAGTGGGAGGAAAAATTGTTCTTGGAACGCCACTCATAATTATGCAATCACACTGTTCACATATGTTTGTTTGTGTGAGCTCCAGTATGTGTCTGCGTACATCAATGAGTGTATGTGTTTGTATGTATGATTGAATAAGTATGAATCTCAACATATAATATCTAGTTTTATTAAAAATATTGATAATTTGTTTTTTGAGTACTAGATTTTATATGCAAATTAAGTACAATATAAATGTTTATTTATACATCTAAATGTATAGGCTACAGAAACACAAGAACCAATCTGTATGAATAAAGTATTATTTTACATATTAATATGGACTCGGACATTCTATTACTTTCATTAGTCTTTCAACCATTGATTTTGTGAACTTTTTCTACTATTTCAGCTTTAAAATGACTTGCAGCAGTTTGTATTGTTTCTCAGATCTTTGCTTGACTATTGCTTTCTGTTCTCATATACATCTCAATGATGAACTCTCCAGATATTAATCCAATAAGTTTCTATTGGATCAGTATCAGGAGAGGTTGGAGGCCATTCCATTAATTTGTTGCCTTTGAAACCTTTTTTGGAGAAGGTTGGTAATGTTCAACTTTGTAGAATGTGAAAGAATTGTTTTGCATAAATACAATTTTGTGTTAGAAACAGTGGGCATTACTATAACAGAACAAGTGAAAACCAAACTTATTGGTTAGCATAAAAAGAGACATCAAATAAGTTGTACAAGGTTTGTTGACCTTGATTAAAGAGAGGGAAAATGTGCAACTTTTACCTGAGGCATATATTAGGTTGGTGCAAAAATAATGTCGTTTTCTCACATATGTTACTATGTGAGAAAACGACATTATTTTTGCACCAACCTAATATATCAATCAGTGTAGCAACATCACCTGCTCAATTTGCAAGAGAATGCTCGCATCAACATAGTGCACATGAAGAGCAGATAAAGGAGTACAATGTTTCTGATGTGGTAAAACAGACAACTTTTTGTCTTCTTTCTTTTCTTTTTTTTTTCTGAGGTGCTAAGAAAACAAGAGGATGAAGTGGGGGGTGGGTGGGTTCAAAGACACAAATTCAGTTTCCTCCCAAGCAAGATATGAATGAAGTGATACCTGTAGTTAAAGTGTGTGTCAGTGGAATCCTGTACACAACCTTGGTGGACTGTGATTGTTTTCTGTCATTCATAAGAAAATCAATTTGTTGCTTTTGGATGTACTGTCAATGGAAAGATTCTTAAATATCTTGGAGTTAGGAATATTAAACTTTGTGTGGGCAACACAAATGGTATTGATGTTGAAGTGATAAAAAGTTGATTTGATCTTCTGCCTGGATTTGACACCATTAAAGACCTGGATGGAGTTTAAATAATGGTATTGGGCAACTTTAGGCTTTACTAAGGATGACATCCCTGTATCTGTGGCTATGAAGATTTTATTTTCATCAATGAAAGTATGTGATATGCATAAGAATGCATTTGGGAAAATTTGGACTAATGTGCAAGGTCCTAGAGTAATTGGAGGATGGTACTTGAATATTGGATTTACAAGTCTGAAAGAGCATAATAAACTTACAAAGCTTTTTGTCCCCCCCCTCTCTCTCTCTCAACAACTTTTTATCTTAAGGCTTCTTGATTGTAATTTGTATCACTCAATATGTTATCCAAAAACTTAGGATAATTCTCTGAATTTATTTTGATGCCATCACCAACTTTAAAAGACATTACTTCCTAACCCCAAATGTTACTTAACCACTTCCAGTAGTCTTCTAAGCTGTGTTGGTTGACTATTTCCAAGAAAGAACTAACCTCTAGCCTAGTTATCAGATCCATTTAATGTACTACATTCGTTGATAAAAATGACTATTGAGAAATCAGTTTTCATCAATTTTGTCCAACTGACATGTCCCTTTTGTGAAATTAACTTAAACATGGCATGGTTTATGTTGTCTTTAACCAGTGAATATTTTCTCTCTTTATATTCGCAACACCATATTTTTCCAATATTTTCTTGGTGATCAATTTACTGTTCTTGCTTATTAATCTTTTATTTATTTATTTTTCTCTCTTGTTCTTGCCAAAATTTTCAATTTCCTTTTTGTTTGGTTTCTGATGTCAAAGTTTTTATAATTTTCAAACTTATATTTCTCTGTTTACTCAATAATTTTACAAGCATCTTGTTTCTATTTTATTCTATCTTATGACCCATGGTAATCTTTACACATCTGGAATAAAAAAAAAAATAAAATAAAATAAAACTATATTCTATATATTTACTTAAAATATAAGGAAGAATCCTTAAAGTTATATCATGCAATCTCACAACACCAAAATTATTAATATAAATATTTAAAAAAAAAAAAACTGATATTATAAACTGAAATTTCCATGGTGCATTTATCATATAAATATACTCTGATAATTATACCAACATCAGTTCATCAATACTAATTTTATTGTGAAAACATTGATTTACATGATAAAATCTGACTACACATTATGGTAAGAATTTCTGAGCAAGGTGTAAAAAGTGTATATGAAACAATTATATAGAATGGTAGAATATGATATATAAATTTTTATATATCAGAACAATATTAGGCAGTTGAATGACAAATCAGAAAAATTCTGTGTAAAATGTTTTGTCCTCTGGAAGGACTTCATTGGACTAAATAAAAAAAATAAAAAAAAACTTTAGTCCGATGAAATCCTTCTAGAGGACAAAACAAGTTACACAGAATTTTTCCACTTTGTTACTCAAATACAAAGCAATCATATGTTATGAAGAAAAGCCATTCTTCATAACATGATTTCTTTGCATTTGAAGATTGCACTCGAAAAAAGTGAATTTTTTAAAATTTTATTTATGCATGTTAAGAGAAAATGATAACATTTAATCAACAACTTTATTTAATTTGTTTCTTCTATTTCTTTTTAGCTGGAATGAATGGCTGAAATTACCAGTGAAATATAGTGATCTCCCCAGAAATGCAATGCTTGCACTGACAGTCTGGGATCTGTATGGCACTAACAAATCTGTTCCAGTTGGGGGTACTGTTATTAATCTATTTGGCAAACGAGGGTGAGTGATGACTTCAGGTTTTTATTTTCTTTTTCTAGCTTTTACATGTTTCATTGTAATTAAAAACTGAAAAAGAAAAAAAAAAAATTCTGTGTTTTTATATAATCTTTAAAAGCATGTCAGAGTTCAACCTGATCTACTAGAGAATTAACCAGATTTGCTTGTGAAATGACTTTGGTAGCTTTTCATTTTTAAGAAAATAACAAAAAATAATTGCATAGATCAATTTCTTATTTTTCTATAATATAACTGATAAAATATATTTTTAATCTTGTCTAAACCAATGTTAATGTTATTTAAAATTAGTCCCTTCTCACATCGTAAGTTGAGATTCCTGACTGATGAAAGATAATTTGGTAGTCAAAGAAACTATCTCTTCACATTTTTACCTATTTTTATTTTCATTATTGCCATTTTTCTGACTATTAGTGGGTTAGAACCTACTAATAGTCAGAAAAATGGCTTTACATGCTTAAATGAAACTTTTATAAAAATTACGAGATAAACATGAATGTTTGATTTAAAAAGCCAAATATGTATATATTTTAGTTTAATATAAATGTTTTGAAATTATCCGCTAAATAAAGATATTAACAATTTGGTTGTAGATTAAATAATTTTGTAATTGGTTAGAAAAAATAGTGTTAAAACAATTATATACAAATGGTTATTATAACTAATAAAAATTTTCTAAGAATTATATTGATGTGTAGAAGATGAACACAACTTTATTCTGGACTGATAATTTGGTTTCTTACCTTTTCAGACAACAATGCAAAATACTTATAGAATATAAGTCATTGTTTACTTACCAAATAATTAGTAGTCAGATTAATCAGTCTTTATTAGTATCATTTTAAGGATGTGCAGCTGGCATAGTGGATATTGGCTTGGAATAAGAAATTGGTAATATTCAAATTCCAGTTGAATTTTGTTACTTTTTCATTTACATGCTTGGGAAAAGTATAAATCCATCTCTTCCCCTTTGGCCATGGGTTAAATAGTAAGGTAGACTGGGCTCTTCAGTTGGCAACCAGTCTAGGAGAAGTATAACTCTGGATTCAAGACCATATGTAACCTGGTGAAGCAGATACTATGCAGTTAAATAAGATTGTGGAATTCACAATAAGTCTATGATTGTGATTGCAGTTGATCTGTTGATTTAATATCAGTAAGTGTTGCTGTTAATCTTTTTTGGGAAATCGACTGTTAATTCATTAGAAAAAAAAACACTTGCTTCAGCAATTTGATGATTATAATGAATTCTTCTATTGGGCTTAGAAAAAAAAGGATAAATATACTATCAAATTGCAAGATTGAAATTTAATAGTTTGTGAGTTTTAATTCTTAATCAATATGGTTAGAAAAGAAAGCAAGGTAAATGCAAGTAAAAAAGAAATTACCTTTCTATGTTAAATTGAATGAAAGTTGTACTCACTTTTTCTAGTAAATTGATTTGAAATTCAAGTTTTTTGGGGTTTTTTTTTTTTTCAGCATTTGGAAGTTGATAAAGTTATGAATTTTCAGTACATTTAAAACTTCCATTTTCATATAATATATACAATCTTAATAAATTCAAATTTCTTTGGCACAGATTTTATATGAATATAGAACAATTGGTCTGTAGCCTAATACAATTATTAGCTAAGTTTTAATATGAAATTTTCAATGTATAATGTCCACTCTGTGATTATCAGAGTAATGATGATAAAGAAGGTTGTTGTTTTTAGTTTGTTTTGTATTTATATCTATATATATATATATATATATATATATATATATATATATATATATATAATGACTGTTCTTACCATCTTAATGTGACAAATTCTAGATGATTTCTATGTAGCTTATTCATTACAATCCAATTTATAATAGACTGCTCTATATATTCAATTAGATTTTGTAAAGAGACTATAAATTTATCAATTGTGTGTTATGCACTTAACAGTATCACCTTTTCACTCTGTAGTTGAAAAGTTCTTTAAATGTTCTAAAACAAAATGTTGAATTTAAAGATAATTTCAATAACAATAAAAGCTCAAATGAAACTTGTAGGAATTGTTTTGGTTAAAATTGGTTATCGATGCCATTTATAAAAATACTTGTGCTCCATTAACAATTTGTTAGTTCCCTATTAAGTTAAAGTATTTTAATGAATACAAATTATGGAATATTTTACTGAAAAGTAAAATATACTTCTTGACTTATTGAAAATTCAAAGTATTTTCACTTTAAAAAAGTTTAAATCTTTACTTCTGGAAAATATAATAAATTTTTTATTTTCATTTTTAAAATTAATCAGAAAAATATTGTATCTTGATAAAAAATCAAGTTAATTAAAAAAAATGAAATTGATTAAATTTTCTAAAAAAAAAAAAATGTTTTTAATCAAAGCCATGTTTGATTTGATGCTGTACGATGACAAAAAATACATTCACTGTCAGTTGAAAATCAAACAATTTCTGATTACAAATTCTTTGTTAAATATTAATGTGTGGAGAGGAGATAAAAAATTTGAACATAACTGAATGAATTAAAAAATTTTAAAGATTTTTCCAAATTAGTATACATTGGGGATTCAGCACAAAAGAACTTGAAAATAATTTGTAAAGTATTTTTCTTGCTATTTGGATTTAGCAGTATGACTGAAAATCCCATTTCAGTTATGATAGATTATAGAAACAAAATTGTAGTGCCTACAATAAAGTATGTCTACTGTTGAATCTTATTGCTTTGAGAGTTCAAAGAAAAATGTTTATTTTCTTTTGTTGTTAACTCAAGTGCTTTAATTGAAAGGATGACAGCTGTTAAGCCTGTCTCAGTTCCACTTATCTATTCAATTGATTTTGTAGCATTATGTATGAAGAGACTTGCCTCACTATTAGTGTACATAACTATATTTCTCTATTATAGTATACTGACAATTGAGCTGTGACATCAAATATACACAGTCTTAATGGTATTGTCACTAATACAAAGATTTTGGTGATTTTCAAAGAGGATTTTATGACACATCTTATGTGATTCTTTTATTTTAAAATTGGGAATCAATATTTGAGCAGTATCTGACAGCTTCTCTTAAGTTTTCCTATGAAAAATTATAGATAATTAAAATTTTACATTATATTTTAAATTAAAAGTCTACTAATGGTTTTTATTTTCACATTTTATTATAGTTATCCTATATAGTTAGATACACTATTACTATTGTAGTTAGTTAATCCTCACTAGTTGTGTTCCCATTCATAACCTACAAATAATTATCCAAGATATCTAAACACATACTAAAATTATATTGTTATGTCTCTGCTGAATATGTTGATTTTTTTTTTTTTTAAATAGGAAAAGGTGAATGAATGGTTGACAGATGTTTCCTTGTTTCATTTAGGCTTTCTTACAAAACTATTTCAACAGGTGATAAAATTTGGTCAGTTTTCATTGGTGGAAATTCAAATTTCTTTTATTACTTCCTATAAAGACATCCTCAATGTCAATAACATTTCAAAATTATTTTATGCAACAACTAACTCATACAGCAAAGTAATATGAAATAGTGTTTGATAGAAGTAATGCTCATTGCTTTTTTTTTTCCCTTTAAGGCAATTCACCCCATGCAAGATGGAAGTGCCACTAGCATGCAAGGGGTTACAGAGGATTGAGAACAAGAGTAATGAGGCGTGTTTGAGGAAAGTATACAGAGAAGAATGGGGAACAATCTCAGGGTGTCAGATGTCGATTGACATTACACTTGAATATTTGAAGATTATAGTCATCGGGGAAGGGAGTTCCACATATGGGAAGTGTGGGAGAAGAAGCTGCTTGAAGAGAAGAGATGGTTACATTTAACCATTTTGACAGTGAATGTGTGGGACCGAGATGCCAGCCTGGTAGCTCACTTAAATTCATGTACTCCGGGAACCAACAAAAGTAGCTCGTCGGAACAGTTGCCATGAAAATACTTGTAGAAGAGACAGGAGGAGGCCATGGCATGTCTGTGGGGTAGCAATTGTAGGATAGATGCCAGATCAGAACATATCATCTTGCATATTCGTCTCTGGATTTTATCTAGTACCTCAAGGTATTCCATGCAAGGACCAATGGTTGATTATGCTAGATCATCTGACATTGTATATTTTTTAAAAGCAATACAAAAGGTTCTAAAGCACAAATTTTCTTAATTCCTTAAAAAGAAAAACAAAATGTATTATAATCTAGTCTGGTACTGTAACCATTGAGATGGAATTGGTGAAGTGAGTTCATGTTCCAGCTGGGACTGTTTCCTTACTAATGACCTTGTGAAAGGCATCAATTCATATCCCCTCCCCAGCTATGGATAAAATAACAAGAAGGATTGGTCTCTCTACGTTTTGGTGTCAAACAGTTTAGAAGAAAGACAAACCTGGAGAATACAATAAGAAGCCACTCCACTATCTTTTTCCAAGAATAATCCTACCAATGTATAGTTTAAAGATATTAAAATAAAGGGAACCTATGGAGAGCCATAATCACATGAATTAATATTTATTTAAAAAGGGTCTTTTATAAATCTTCAAGATGTAAATGATTATAGCTTTCCACAGCTTCTTTCTTCTTTATAAGGAAAAGACAAACTAAAACGAGAGAAGGGAAATGCTGAAAAGTTCCTGACCTAACCAAAAAGGAATAAAAAAAAAAAAAAATTGATCTTTGATTATTTGGTAAAATTTTGAAAGATAAGGCTAGAAAACTTTCAGCATATCCTTGTACATGAAGCAATAAGGTTACCTGGAATTTAATATCACATTAAAATATGCAATTTCATAATCAACCCAAAGGAAGAAATTGAAGCACTTCATGAGAATCTGGTGCAAAATTCAACCAGAAATGAAAACCTCCCTCATCATCAGTTATAACATAAGAAATACTGTATATGAACAAAGTGCAAAAGTATTTTTTTTTTTTTTTTTAATACTAAAGTTTACGCAATACAAGGCTTGGGTACCATTTAAGGTAGAATACTACTGAATGAGACATATAAGAGAAGTAAAGTAGGAAGTAAAGATTATGAGGATAGATTGACCCTTGACTTGAAAAGGTTAAGATTGTAATGTTCAGGGAAATATCCACGTGGGAGTATGCTCCACAAAGTAACAATTATTAGAAAAAGCTGTCTGAGTGAAATTTCTTACAATTGGAATATAGAGGAAATAAAAACAATTTGACTCTGTGTATGCAACATGGTGTGTCCCTGTTATAAAAGGTTTGAACTGATGAAACTAAAAAAAAATAACTCATCTGGTAATAAATTGAAGAGCAGCAATGTTGAATCCATAGATAAAAAGCTGCAGGGGTGGTTATTAACAGGTCAAACTGACTTCAATACAATTCGATCCACTAAAAGATTTGCCATGTGGAATAAGAATAGCTATCATAAAGTATTTGTTTCTGTGTTCTTTACAATCCATCACTACGAGCTTTTTATTGTCAATGAAGCATTGGCCAGAAACTTTAGTGAACAGAATGATTGCTATCTTGTAGTATGAGAATCCAATAATGGAGAAAATAGTCATTGGTTTGTGAAGTTTGATCTTCTATCCTTGTCACACCTTAATACCTTTGGATTATCATTTGTTTTCATCATTGGAACATTTTCTTAGTTTCAGTACATTAAAAAATAAAGACATTAAACTTCTTAGTAATTTTTTTTATTAAAAAGACCAGATCTTTTAGCTGTGGGAAATAGAAAATAATTTCCTTTTTGTAGAGCTATTGTAACTGCTGTTGACAACAATTATGTAATTGATTAAGGCAATTATATAGGCTTATATTTTTTATTTAATCTTTGAAAATGCAATATTACTTTCATCATCATTACTTTAATAACAACCTAAAAAATATGTGGAATTGCTTCATATATTTTAAGTGATTGCATTGTTATTTCATCTTTGATCTTTAATATGTAAGGCATACTATAGTAAGTTAGATACTTCAGTTATTTTTAGCCCTCATTATAAAATATCTAAATATTGATATGTGACAGCATGTGTTGATTTTACAAGCATATTAAATCTACACTCAGTCAAAATAGAATTAACCTTTATAAAATCTTGAAAGGGCAAATTTGGGTTGTCTAGGTTTTATGTTGAAATGAAGTGTTGAAAAATATGCTACTTTTTATTACAAAATAACATCTTTTTTTTTTTTTGTTGTTGTCTTTTTTTTTTTTTTTTTTTTTTTTTGATTTTTGTTTTCATAATTTGGCACTAAAATCAAAATTAGGAAGGTAGCTAAATTTTTGCAAAACCCAGAATTGAAATGTAAGACCTGGGATGTTGATAAACACAGAAATTGAACCAATATAAGAAAAAAAAAAAATGAAAGTTTATAAAGGTATTAGGTTGGTGCAAAAATAATGGCGTAATAATGTCGTTTTTTGGCGCTAAAAAATACGTCAAAAAAACGACGTAATTACGTCATTATTTTTGCACCAACCTAATACTTATCCATTTCCTTCATAAAACAGTTGATTTGAAATCTGTTTTTTATTCTCCTGGAAAAACAAAGACCTCTCTGTTTTGAATGAAGAATTAGTGAATTCCAATAACTCAATTTTAAAATTTGGAAAAATATTTTTTTCATTTCTGATTTCTAATTAGCTAATCTCATTTGAAGTGCAAGCATATCAGAAAGAGGTATTTACGATTTTGAAGTCACCAGTTTTTCACTTTTAATGAAACATACTCAGCATTTCAACCAGCCCAGCTTTTTCAGAGTAAAAAAAATACATAACCTGGATGGGGGTGGGCTCCAATGGCAAAGAGAGAGAGAGAGAGAGACTCAACCAACCAAAAAGAGGTGTATTTTCATAATTCATTACTCTAATCAGGATATGTTCCTAACATTATCATAGATTCATAATGAATAAAATAAAAATGCATCATTAAAAATTAATTTCTTAAAAAGAGTGTGTTCAATCTGAGTTACTAAAACAGAAGTTACATTGATGCTGAAAGGACTTGCTAGCAAGATGAAAATTGGAAGTATCATTTGCTTGTTATGTTTCACATAAGGAAAAACATTTAACTATATCAGCTCCACAATATGCCTCCAGACAAAAAAAAAAAAAAAAAAAAAAAAAAAGGCAAAAAGTTGTATGAAGTAAAATAACTTTATTATGAAAAGATATTTTTATGCTATTCATCTGGATTGTTACTGTATCAAGATATGAAATTCAAGCAAAGATATAATGGTTTTTATCTTCATCTGGTAACTGTTCTTTAAAATTGTTTAAAATTTAATGTGCAGAATCTCTAGTCAGAAATTGCTTGTGTTAAATGTAAGTTATTGTAACTGTATTTCATGACTTTTTCCTTTCTGTCTTTTGTCGTTTTTTTTTTTTTTTTTCTAGAACATTCCGACAAGGTATGCATGATTTGCAAGTGTGGCCTAATGTTGTAGCTGATCCTTGCCCCCAATCTACAACACCTGGCAAATCTAAAGATAAGAATGATCAAATGAGTCGTCTGCTTAAGGTAATCTCTCATTTTTCTATTTGTAAATAGTTTCTTGTAATATTTCATAAACTTAAGTGTAAGCGTGTTCAATATTTACCTATAGGTGCAACCAGAATAAATAAAAAAAAAAAAAAAAAAAACAGATTGCAATATTAAACAACTCAACAAAGGCTGATATGCCATAGGATCTACCAACCCGACCTTTTCTATAAACATCTGTCTGTATGTCATGGTATTTGCAATCAGAAAGGAGGCCATGGCAAATCAATTATTGAATTTAGATACCCCATTCCCCCTGAAAGCTGTATGTAGCAATTCAAAATAAATATATCTTTGATCCAATTTCTTTAAGCATTCAAATGCATACAAAAATTTCCATAAATATTTTAACCTTGGAAATGAACATTTAGTCAGTACGCAACACATACCTTCTATTTCTAACAATGGTGGAACTCCAACATTAATATATTAACCTAAACTTTCTGATTTGAACATTTTGTATCTTCTGCAAAACAATTTCTAAAGTTTATATTGATTAAAATCTTAAATATTTTTATAACTCTTGAATAACCAAAATCATGCACAATTTGTTTCTACTATTTACTTTATACATGTTTTATACACACACATAATTTTTTCTAATTTTTTTTTTTTTTTTTTTTTTTTGTATGTGTACAGCTCAGCAAGAAGTACCGTGATGGTCACATGGTCAAAGTTGATTGGCTTGACAGGCTAACATTCCGAGAGATTGAAATGATAAATGAAAAGCAGAAACGGGATTCCAATTTCATGTATTTAATGATTGAGTTCCCTAACATTCATTTTGACAATACTGAATTTACTGTAGTTTATTTTGAAAAGGTAAGAAAATTCTTGTAATTTTAATTTCTTATTTTATTATGTTCATCAATTTTTGTATAAGTGCACTTTCAGATCCATATTATAATCCAGTGATAAAGGATAGTAAAGGAAGTAAGCAAATTGTTAAACATGTTCTTCAACATTCAACTGGTAATACATTGTAGAAAAGTTCTTTTGACAGTATTAATAGTTTTGTTTTTAATTTCATTGAAAATATATGAAAAACTATGTGAAATCAAAGAACACATGACATATTTCTGATAGTAGCTTTTATAATACAATACCATTTAGTATTGGAGGAAATTTTCAAATCATTTTTTGTCTGTGATTCTAAAGAACATTTAAATGGTAAATTATAATGAATATTTTATTTTCATTATAGAATGGTGATAAGTCATATCAGTTTCGCACTTATGCTGAAATTGTTAATGTTCCAGACCATGAAATAATGTTGGTAAGTGTTGTTTGTTATAAAGAAACGTTTTTTTAAAACTTTTACTAATATTTATCTCTATATAAAGCCCAAGAGCTACTCAATGTTACTGAATGAGGTTGTTGTATGAGTAGTAAGAGTAAGAAACACAGTTTATGAGGATATATGAGTAAGATAACAGTTACCACTAGGTTTGAAGAGGTTAAGATTATAGTGGTCAGGAAAGCATCATCTTGGGAGTTGGTTCTACAAAGTAGCAATTTGTAGAAAGCAGCTGTTAAAGTGGAACTTTCTTAATAATGGAATACAAAGGGAATAAGGATAGTTTGCCTCAAATGTATGTGGGTATGGCAGGTCTTAGAAGGTTAAAACTGGTGGAATTCAGGAATATAGATTGTCAGAACATTTTCCATGAAAATAGTGATGATGATGATAGTATAAGAGGCTAACAATGTTTTGTTTGTGGTAGGGAAAAAAAATGAATCATCCAAAACGCCACACAAATACTTTTGAACTTTATCAAGACTGGAAAGTGAAGACTGGGTAGCTCCAGCCCAGTTATAGCAGCTGTACACCATTTTCAGCTTGATCTAGCTCTTGGAGAGATAGAGCATAACAGGAAGAGCCCAGTACTTAGTGGAACAGTACAAAGAACTAATTATTTTCCAGTAACTTTAGCAATCGATTGTATATACAAGTTCATTTTAGGTCTGGGATGAGTGTAAGTCCCAATAGGTATTCAAGACAAGAGACCTTCTTGAAAGAACACCCATTCATTGCGATAGGCAAATATTCAGATTCAGTGTCTGTTTGGTGATGATGGAATATTTTAATATTTGTATAGTTACACCAACTTTAGTTTATATAACTATATATAATTATACAAAACATTTATATTAAGTAATTAAAAGAAAATACTTATTTTCTTACTTATAATATTTTATACATTTCAAGCGTTTAGGGATATTTTTGGTTTGTTCCCAAAAATATTTCAAAATAAGACCAGCTTTACACTTTATGTAAACCATACAGTTGCCATCTATTTGAAATATTAGTTATACCATCATTTAAAGAGTGAGAGAAATGACCTTACATAATTTGTATAAGGAAATATAATTTACACTTATCAAGATTTTTAGTATCAAAGATGATATGGAAATATGATTGTTTTAAATTACAGGAAAATATCATTATTCAAAGCTTTTTTTTTTTTTGTTGTTTTTTTTTTTTTTTTTTTTTTCTTAAAATTAATTTTTTTTAAATAATTATTACCACAATTAATTCCAACATTTTTATTGGATGTTGATAGGTTTAAGAATTTTTTTTTTTAAATAGCTGCATAATTTTTATTTGTTGATTTAGTTTCAGGGCTGGAAGTGCTATTTCTGAAGCAAATTACTGGTGTTATTTCTTAAGTGCTTATTACAAATGCTTCACATGAAGATCTGGTGTAATTGTTGTCATTTAAGCAGCGATTACAAATAGATGTTAGTTTAGACATGATACAAATAGCAGAGGATTGAGCAGTATTGTAGTTTCTTTGTAGCACAAAATCTATGGTAAATTGCCTCCAGCAAAAAAAACTACTTCAAGAAACATGGAGAAGTTCATGAGCTGTAAATGATTCAATACAGATCTAAATTCATCTGCAGTTGCAAAAATATACAAGCGCATATATATATATATATAATATATATAATGGGCATCAATCCCACTTCTATACAAGTTTCATTAAAGACAACTGAGAAAAAACTGCAATTGAGCTTTTTACTCAATTTTTCTTGTGTTCATATGTTTTCTTTTCTGGACATAAAGCATCTAAAAACTGTCCAAATACTCTATATATCCAAGTGCTTTAGGCTATTTTATTAGCCATTATCAAGAATGTTTTTTCATTTTTAAATAAATATGTAGATTTCTTTTTTTAAATTTTCCAAACATGGCCATGTTCATAGTTTATATAAGCCAATACTCCATAACTATGAACATGCCCACAATGTGCTGACAGTGTCTGGCAAATAAAAAAAAGCAAAAAAACATTCCCATCACTATAGATACACATATATAAAATATCTACATATTTCAGTTAAAAAAAAAAAAAAAATATCCTTAATAATGGCTAATAGAATAGACAAAAGTGTGTGGATATATAGAACATGTGGACAGTTTTACACATTTTATGTCCAGAAAAGAAAACGCATAAAATATTGAATAAAAAAAGCTTAATCAAAGTACCTTGTCAGTTGTCTTTAATGAAACTTATATATGTTAATTGCCACATCTTACTCAGATGAGAGCCACCTCCTCACCCATCACATCATCTGTAATAGCTTACATCTCATTTTGGCATCCAAGATTTCTTTGTAACAAGCATACTATATACTCCTGTTTACTTATCAAATGGTTGAGGAACCACTGTGTTCATTAAACAGCATTCACGGCCTGGTGATAAGCCTTAACAAATGACCCCATGGATTTAATATATCTTAAGTTGTCTTAAAAGCATTTCATAGAGAGTTATCCCTGATATACTGCACTGTACATAAGAGATGTCTTATTGAAAGCAATGCATCAGGGATAACTTTCTATGAAATGCTTTTAAGACAATCTAAAAAAAATTAAATCCATTAGTTCTAGATTCTGTTGTTGTACTGATGGGGTCAGCTGCAAAAGCGTACCACCAGGCCATGAAAGCTGTTTAATGAACACAGTGGTTTCTGATAAGTAAACAAGAGTGTATTTCATGCTTGTTAGAAGATCTATATCATCAACAAGTAGAGCATATTTACTTTGACATTTCTTTTCATGAGTACTAAATTAAGGCTACAGATCAAAGTTGAATAGCTGCTTGTGTAGTGTGCAATTACAATCATTCAAGAGTTGAAATCCCACATGTAACCATAGCTATTCAGTGGGTATAAAGTTGAATGAATGAATGCTATGTCACTGTCAAAGATCAAACCGGAAGAACTGAGGCCTTATTAAGCAGGTTAAACATAACCCCCATCTTTGGTACTGGGCGTTATCTCCAATTTAGACCCCAACAAAGCTAGTGGTGGTGACGGGATACCAGCCATTGTCTTGAAGATATGCGCACCCGAACTGGCGCCCGCCCTTTCTAAACTATACAACTACTGCCTCAAAGAATCTTGTTTTCCTGACTGCTGGAAGTCCTCTTCCATCGTTCCTGTCTTCAAGAACTCTGGCGACCCCTCTGACCCTTCCAACTACCGCCCTATCAGTCTCCTTCCCCTCTTCGGCAAAATCTTCGAAGCCCTAATCAATACCGGGGTGGTTAACCACCTCACATCCCATAATCTGCTCTCAGACAAGCAATATGGCTTCCGCTTTGCCCAATCTACAGCCGATGTGCTTACGGCCATCACTGAAACAGTCTACCGAGCTCTTCAAAATAACAGAGAAGCCCGAGCCGTGGCACTAGACATCTCCAAAGCATTTGATAGGGTTTGGCATGCCGGCCTTCTTCGCAAGCTCCAGGGTTATGGCATTACGGGTCGATTATATAACCTAATACGATCATTCCTGTCAAACCGTAAATTGAAGGTCGTTCTCAATGGATTCTCCTCCAGTTCCTATCCCATGAACGCAGGTGTTCCTCAAGGCTCCATCCTAGGCTCCACTCTATTCCTTATCTACATAAATGACCTCCCTGGCGCAATTACTTCCCAACTTGGCATCTACGCAGATGACACCACAATTTATTCCTGCCTCAAAAACAAATCTAGTCTCACTGACAAAACTCGCCTGACCGTGCGTCTCGAAAAGAACCTCCAATCGATTGTGAACTGGGGCATGAATTGGCTGGTCAACTTCAATGCTTCTAAGACAAAACTGCTCTCTATTGATCACCACAGAGGTCCTTCCCTTCCCTCCATTAGAATGTCTGACGCTCAACTTCTCAAGAGCAACTCTCTGCGGCTTCTCGGTCTCACGTTGACTGCTGACCTGAGATGGAATAAATACATTGAGTCCACTGCAAGGAAAGTTGGCTCCCTGAGTCGCGCCAGGACGTTTTTCTCCCCGGAGTCGATCCTTCAGATCTACAAATCAACAATTCGCCCTTGCATGGAGTATTGCTGCCATATATGGTCTGGTTCCCCTTTTGTTTGCCTCGGGGTTCTTGATAGGCTCCAGAGGCGGATATGCAATGTAATTGGCCCTGCCCTGGCGTCTCGTCTACACTCACTTTCTCACAGACGCGCCGTCGCCTCCCTCTGTCTGTTCTACAAATACTTCCATGGAAATTGCTCCAAGGAGCTGTATTCGCTGGTTCCCAGACGTCATGAGTTCAAGCGCCATACGAGGCTGGCATCCCGCTCTCACCCCATCACTGTCGAAACTCCTAATACTCTAATAGCTTCATGTCTCGCACCTCTCGCCTGTGGAACTCCCTTCCCTATTACTGTTTCCCTGTGAGCTATAATCTCCAGCTATTCAAGTGTAATGTCAATCGACATCTCCAGTTGCCTTGATCTATCCACTACCCTCATCCTTTCTTCTGTCACTCCTATCTGACCTTGCTCTAAATTTTCTGTAACCCCTTGCGTCCTAGTGGCTTCCCACCTTGCTTGGGGTGAAATGCTTAAAAAAAAAAAAAAATACGATGCCAGTGATAACTAGAGAATAAAGAACAATCCTTTAAGGTGAACAAAATGATTTAGTTAGAACTATGGTAACTGAAAGAATAGTAGTTCATTTACAGTTAAAGAGAACTACAAAAACAATATAATAGTGATCAAGATTTGCTATCTCAAGCATATCAAGAATTTCACTACACCTGTTGGACATTCAAAACAAGTAACATCAATCGAAGATAACTGATATGGTATAACCTCAAGAAGAAAGACCTAAATAAATTTCTTCTACTCTTAAGCATATTCTGATTGTGTATATTCTATAAAATGCTAAATATGATGAAACAAGTTGAGATCCTTGCTGAAGCTAGAAAAGCATGTGAAACTGTTAATAAATGTTCAGTGCTTGTTGAAGAATCATAACTAAATAAAATGAAAGAAATCAAGATTTCATGGAGAGAAACATTGAAAGAAGTACTTTAAGAAAAACTATAATTCATTGTTATCTGATAGTTATAAGGAATGCCGTCTTACAGTAGATTTAGAACATCTTTTCAGCTAAGACTGCAATAACCACTCAGCATCCTTATATTATCATTTGGTTGATTAACTTAAAAAAATGAATATGGAATTCTTACACTGTGATAATGAACCAACAAAGCCTGGTGATAAGATATTATTGAGGCACCCTGAGTTAGTGGTAATAATGTTGAAGTCTTGAAGGTACTGATGGTATACTTTTATATACTGCTTCCCTTCAAAACAGGAAATTGTGGAGAGCTATCTCCTATCTTGTATGGCTTTTAGCAGTTTTTCACCTTTTGCTAGGGGTCCTGCCCCTCCATTCCACCATCCATTCACATAAGCTTGTCTGGTAAATGGCTCGCTGTCTTCCTCTATCTATCTTGTCCTCAATATGCCCCCATGAGAGTTAAGTTTTCCAAGTTCTCCTTCCTCATTATGCCCAAGGAATTTTAGCGGTCTTTTCCTGATTCTGAGTAGAAGTGTTCTTTATGTTGCTTACTTGCTCCAACCATGGAATTTTCATTATTCTTCTGAAGAACCACATTTCTGCTGCCTCCATTTTTCTCCTCCTCCATGGGAAGATTTTCCAGCATTCAATGCCATATAAGTGGATAGATAACACATAGAAACCTGGCATTCTTTTCTTTATTTCTAGCAAATTTTTACCATTTCTCAGCACCTTGCTTAGCTTTTGGAATGCTTCTTTCACTAGTCCAGTGTCTGGTCAGAGCTCAATGTCACATTTTCCATCCTCTGTTAAAATGATTCCCTGATGAAGACACTACTTTTGTTTTTACATCACAAAGTACATGACTTTATATAAACAACTCACATTTCAACTATGATTATCATCAAAGTGGTGTTTGACTAACAAAATATTGGAAAATACTGATCTAGGTCATCTTCCGTTTTAGATGAATTGTCTTAATGAAAAAAATTGACTGATTTCATGAATGTAATCTATTAGGATCAGCAAGAAGCATGAGTGTTTGCATTTTATCAGAGTTACATGTTACAGGTTTGTCAGCTTCAGCATTAAATTGATTAAATCAATCATGTCTGTATTAAAACTATATTAGGGTCTCCAAATTTGGTCAGACACTATATCTTCATGGCATTCTCATGCACTGATAGAGAACCAACAAAACTTGGTGATATTGTGAGAAATTACTGGAACATCCTGGGTTAGTGTAATGGTATGCTTATCATCTGATATTTTTTTTTTTTTTTTTTTTTTTTTTTTTTAACTAATGCTGTTTCTGTATGTTTTTGTTTACCATTTAGAACTTTTACAAATCTTCTCTGTTTCTGTGCATGTATTTACATATAAAATCCTAAATGATACAGAGTTTAGTTATATTGCTCATTGAATAATTAAAAAAATAAAAAAAATTTACTGGCTACTTTCAGTCAGAATAAATAGGTATTATATAAAATTATTTATTCTAATGCTTGTCTTTGAAAAACATTTTAAATGCCACCATAACCAAACAATATAAATAACTATTTACTGTTTGATAATTTAAATAGTTCATAAGTTAAATAATTAACTTGTTGGCTTTGTATGGTATTCAAACAATTTAAATCCTATATTTACTGCATTAATTTGAAACATTTAGTATATATAATGATATAAATATTTACTTCTGAGTAGGTGTAGGTGTTCAAAGCTAGACTACAGTACTTAAAGCTAAATATACCTGAAGTTTTTGAATTGGTGATGCTTGTTACCACTATATTTTCAGACTTGAGGTGGGGAAAGAACTTTTTATTACGCATAATTTTTGTAAAACCATCAACTGTCCTAAATAACTGTTCTTACTTTGATGGACTGATTTTTTTTTTTTTTTTTTTTTTTTTTTCAGCTAAAATATGATTCTTTCTGTAACCATTATGATATATCTGCTTTTGAATTGCTAGACCTGAAACAATTTATAGAAAAATTTCCACCTATTCTGTTTTATTCATTAGCTTATATAATTTTGTTGTCTCCTACAGAATTTGAGTGTTCTTTATAGTATGAATAAATGGCCTGCAGATCATGGTCACAGCTGGAAATTGTTCTGTAACTTTTGTTTTCATTTTACTATTACTTTTTCATGGCTGACTAATTATTATTCAGTAAATGCAACAGATGAGCTAGACTAGTTGGGCGATGAGAACCACTTAAGAGAAGTGTGCTTCCCAAGAACAAACATTGAAAATATCTGCTTCAATTAATCTGCCTGCCTAAGCTGAAAAAAATCAACTAATAATAATATTCACTGGGGAGGAGAAAACCCACAAAAATCAAACAAATTACCTAATGTACAGAGAAAGGATTTTACTTTGAAGAGCATTAATTTTTTCAAGGATTTTTATTTATTTTAAGTTTTGCATATGATATCGGTATTTAACTGTTGTGTTTTTAAAGCAAAATGTTTTGGAAATAGTACCAAAGTCAAGGACAAACTACAGTCTATGTGTGTAAGTAATTAAATATTTTAAAGTTTTCAACATGTACTAAATATTGAACAGTAAACTAATGTTCTGTTTGCTTGGGACATGTAGCCTATTTTATCTTTTTAAAATCAAGTTTAAATGGATAGGATTGATAGTTTGGATTGTATCTGTGTATGCATGTTCTGTTTAATGTTCTCATTGTTTTAACCCTCCATTGTAGGACATTGTGAAAGCCTTTTCAAAAACCACATTTAAAATATTGATATATCATTTAGTTTTTAATTTTCTTTTTATATATTTTCTTGAATATTCTTCCTCATTTTTATAGGATAAATAAAAAATTTTATTTTGAAAAATTGAATTAAAAGACCAATTTTAAAAAATGAATTTGTAAGTTTCAAAAATTAAAATATGGAAGAATAGATTTTGTTTTATTTTCAGTAAACAAATAAAACTGCTTGCAATTCACACAAATATTATGAGTAAAACCAGCAACTCCTTCAATTACATGACAGAAGTATTCAGAATTCTAGTTGACTAATAAAAATTTGACTTGTTACTTGCTAAATATTATGGAAAAACATTTTGTGTTATTTTCAATCAGCTTACAGTAGTAATGGGAGTGTTAATAATGCTTGTATATCTCAAAGTAGTAAAGATTTAGCAATTAAAAGTTAAAATGTGCAGTTTGAAACTTTTTGCAACATCTGAAAATACCAAAGTTTGTAAAATTAAATTTATAAAGTGACTAATTCAAGCTGAAATATACTTTTATAATATAGTTTTAACTCATTATTTATATACACTCACAAGAAAATATAATTAGAAAAATGATTTTTTATGTTATCTTTATAATTAAGTATTATGTATCTCTTTTTCGCCCATCATAGCAAAACTAATGAAATAATATTGGATTAATGACCTATTTATGATAAAATAGATTTATTGAAAAATATTAAAGTAGAGGAAAAAAATAGCCTTTAATTGCATAAGTACGTGTCCCTTCCGTACGCACTTCAATTGGGGATGACTATATGCAGGATATCAATAAGTCTGCAGCCTGAATAAAATAAACAAGTATATTTTTAACATATTTTTTGAGACAAGTTTTTTAACATAATTTGTCAGTGTACATTTAGTGGTACATATAAATCAGATAGATTGAACATTATACAATGAAAATTTCAGCTCAAAATTCAACTCTTCAAAATTTAAGCTACAGCTTAAATTTAAGCTGGATCCTTGTATGTATTTGTTACTGTAAACTGGTTGTTTTTATAAAAATATATTTTTTTTGTAAAATGCCAAGGGATTTTAAATCTTTGTCAATATGTTTATTTTTCACATAAAATAATCATATTTTGTTACCTGAAAAATAACAATGAAAAAAAATGATAGAAATAAAACAAAATTTCTTACTATTTCTATAATTTACAAACCGAAACTTTTTCTTTATTCAATTTGAATAAAGCTCAACATGTTGTTCTGCTCTTACTATTAAAATATTAAATAACACATGATCTTTTCAAATTACTCTTGCAGCATTGAATAATTGACTATTATTTTAGTTTTTGGAAAGGAAATTCTCTTGCATTGAAACCATTGTCATAAAGGTTTCAGTTGTCCTAATCTTTTCATAAATAATTACTTCAGTTATTATTCAAATAAAGAATATGACAAAATGGTATCTTTTTTGTGTGTTTTTTAATTCATAGAAAACAAATATTAAAACAATCCTATGAAAATTCAAGTAAAGTTTTATAGAAGTTTAGCAGTATTTATTTTTATTGATATTGTTTCTTAGAGCAAACTAAAAGTTTTGGCACAGCTTTGAAATAATTTTTAAAAATACTCATTATTTCTATAATCCTCCTGTAGTTTACTCTAATCTTTGATCTTATTTTCTCTGTCAATGTTTTCTTTTACATAAATAAGAATTGTATGAAAATGCTTGTCTATTTAAATATTGGCTAAATTAATTTTCCCCAGAGCTTTACTTTCTTGAAGGTTGAAAATAATGATGAATTGTGTTATTGTAAATATATTACTCATGAGAAAAAAAAAAAGATTTTTTAAATTTATCTGTAAGCAGTCTTATAAGTAATTAAATTTTATCATATGGAGGCTTTTAGAATTCATGTTTATAAAAATCTTTGGAACAAAGCTATAGATTGAGATTCTTTATAATTTTTATTTCAGCAAATACTTTCTCTTTCAGCCTGAAGAAGTCTGAATTCATTATGCTTAACCTAACTAGTCCATTTGAATATTTGTTTATCACATCCAACTTATACACTTACATATTGGTACCTCCAAAGAAAAGTGATACCTAAGGTTTAAAGTGCCTTTTTAAAAATGAAAAATCTTTCTTGAAGCTTTTATTTTAGTTTTAATTTGAAGATAATAGATTAAATTTAATATTTTCAATAAGCAAAATACTTTGCTGTATTTCAAACTAAATTTAAATTGAGTGAAATAATTTTTTTTTTTTTTTTTTTGTAAAGCTAAAAATTGTCCTAATATGGCAAAACAGGATTCTTTTTGTTAAAAAAAATCTTAAAAATAAACTATACTTTTCTGAAACTTTGAAGATTAGCTGATTTAAAGTATAATTGATCTGTTTTGAAACAAATATTGCTACTTTTACTTTAAAATAGTACAGAAAAGCATTTTTTAACATAGAGGTGGGTGTTTTTTTGAGGTGTTGACAACTACCTTAGACTTATATTTGGGAATGTTTTTCTATGTAAGACTTTAAAAAATACTTGACAAATGCAACATGAGCACTTTTTTTATATATGATTTTTTTCAACTACCTAGTAATCTTTAAAATTTAGTAAAATATTCTAAGTAATTTAATGTTTGATTGAATTTTAAGTAATTTGGCTTACAAAGATGCTTGTTGAGGAAATGTTAGAAAATTACCAATAAATTTTAAATTTACTATAGTTATTGCTTTTATTATCTGGTCATATTGTGTATAGACATTCATATTTACAAAAGTTGTCATGTTTATACATAAACAAAATACATACTCAAACTTTCTTAAATTAAATAATGGTGAAGGCCCGGGTGGGGGTAACAGATGTAAAAATAAAATACTTTTATTAAAGTTTTCTAAAAAAAAAAAAAAAAAAAAAAAAAAGAATGCTTAAAAAATAATTTAATTCATTTGTGAATAAGTCCTGAAAGTTTCATTAAAATTTGACTGTTATCTGATTTTTGCAAGAATTTCCAAATCAATGTGTTTTTCACTGCAAAAATACACTAAGATTTTTCATGCTAATTTATGGTCCCCCACTGACACATGATAAACAAAGCTTTTTAACCATAATTTTGAAGGTTCTAAAAAGGGTTAAAGAATATAATTTAATAATCAGACAATCCTTTGTTCTTTTTAATAACAGATTTTGACAAAAAATTTTTTATTAAGTTTGAGGTATTTTTTTCATGGTGTATGCTCATTTTTTAGTGAATTTGTGGAGGAACCGAGATATGTCATCCACAGACTGTTTCACTCTATCACAGCTCTTCAGTGTAGCCAGACATGCAGTTGTTTCAAGACAGGTTCAAAATGCGACCAATTTGACATCTGTCAGAGACTCCTACCCCTAGGCTATTGGCGCATGCTATGGAGAAAGGGAATTTTTAATGCATTATATACATGATATAAGCATTATCAGCTGCCAGAGGGCTCTATTCATTGTGAGGATATATATATATATATATATAGGATGATTTTTCTTTTTAGTTGAAAGAATAAACCACTTTGAGGTTTTGAAAATTTCTTTGATCAGTTGACTATCATAGAAATGTACAAGTACAATTCCTTTTTTTTTTTTCTCTCTCTTAATGATCTCGTATTTTATTTATTTAACAATAAAGATTAGTTAGGTAACACTTTAAAAATGATAAGTAAATTTTAATGACTGAATCACTATCAAAGATGATTGGTAATTAAAAGTTAATTTGAATGACCTTAACCAAAACCATATCAGTTTCTTGTTTCTACAATGTCGAATTTGCAAATGTAAAGTGTATGGTGATCTCAGTAACAATTAACTCTTTGCTGTGATCTTGACTTTTATCTAGTAGCTTCTAATCCTTTGCTATGTGACCTTGACTTTCATTATGTAACTATTAACTAATATACTTTTTAAGTATTAAGTACACATGCAATATGTAAAGGTGTTTTAATGTAACTGGAAGATAATATGTGATAAGAGATAAATTTGACTTATTTAAATTGTTTCTACATCAACAGGAACATTTGTAAATAATTTATGATATATTATGTTATTTATGATATTACCTGCTATATATATATATATATATATATATATAGATAATATTAGTGGTAAATATACATATATATGCAAAATCCACAGGTGCATATATACACATGTATATTTTAGAATAAAAAATTTTCCGAGAGGATAAAATCCAGGTAGAACTCAATGTCCAGGACAGAGTAAGGATATAATAAAAAGGCTTAAACACTAATATTCCATGGTCATAATTTATTCCATTGGAATCGTAAATACGGTCCAATTCATCAGACCTACAAATTCAAAAAGAAAACAGAAAAAAACCTACTCCGGAAATAAAAATAGAATTTAGAGAGTGTAATTATGAGAGTGTGGGACGAATGTTAGTTTATAAGAGAGGGGTTTAACAGAGGGAGTTTTATTTAAAATTAGGTGTGAGTGGAAGGGGGAAAAAGATTGTTGTCGGATGTCTAAAACATTATAAGGATACACATCGAGGTGACATACACACACCATGGCCGATCAAATCTTAAAGAAGGAGGGAGAGGTAAGGAAAGAAGTGGTGAGGAAGAAAGATGGGGCGGGTGAAATTAAAATTGCAAGGGACGCTGTGTAATTGAGAAAATTTGACAAAAATA
This sequence comes from Acanthosepion lycidas, assembly GCA_963932145.1. Taxonomy (NCBI): domain Eukaryota; kingdom Metazoa; phylum Mollusca; class Cephalopoda; order Sepiida; family Sepiidae; genus Acanthosepion; species Acanthosepion lycidas. Next base: position 62,534,810 of record OZ010608.1, read on the forward strand.
ATATCGACTGCAGGTTACAAATCAAATATTATAAACAATAAATATGACGATTATCTAATCTGGCGAGGACCTATATTTTTATGTTCAAAACGCATGCAAAACCACACATACACAATAACTTATACACGTATATACATACACATCGCCGTGTACCTACATACACACATACATATATCCATGTACACATACACATATATCCACATATTCACACATACATACACACATACATATACACACACACACACATATACATATATCTGATTCAATATCTCAGATACTAAGCGCTTTCTAATAATTACCGCGCATATGATAAAGAAATAATTACACCTACATATATACACACATACACATACACACACACCTCCATATATACATATATATATATATATATATATATATACATACATATACACATACACACACACATATATATATATACATATATATATATATACACACACACACACACACACACACATACATACATATACATGTACACACACACACACATACATCCATATATATACATAGACACACACACACATGTATATACACAAACATCTACTCGCATACATACATGTATATACTACACACACACACACACACATACATATATACATATATATACACACATACATATACATGTACACACACATACACATATAAATACATATACACATACATACATACACATACGCACACATATATACACGTATATCCACCTATACCCTATACACACATTTTCCACATACATATACATAAATACACATGCACCCACATACACATATATATACATACACACACATACAAAAAACAGATATATATACGCACACACATATATATATATACAAAAATGTACACACATATACCTACATATACACACATACATCCATAGGCATCCACTCCTTACCCATTTACACACACTTGTACATATGAACATACGCATACATGCGCATAAACATATATACCTAAAACCTTACATTTCTATACAATTAAACAAAAAACCAAAGAAAAAACAATGTATCCCTATATCTATCCGTTTAGCTATACATACATACACATATACACGCACATCTATACCCACATACACACATATATATATACACATACATACATACACATACATATATATGGGTACATATATACCAAAACATATGCACACCCACACACATACATATACATACATATATATACATATACACACATCCCTGCATATATATCCTTCTATATATACCTACACCCACATACGTATACATGAATATATACACATACACATACATATCCATACATATATATACAAATACACACACCCCTAAATATATACCTACATATACCCATAGCCAAGTACATACATACATACACATACATACACACACACACACACATATATATATATATATATATATATATATATATATATATATATATATATATATATATACATATATATATACCCACATACATACATATAAATTAGAATTTAAGAACTAAGTAAGTAAAATTTCAACAATTTGGGCGTAAAAAAAACAAAAAAAAACATAGCGCATCACAAAAACATACACAATGATCTATATAGAGATAAACAAAATAAACATAATAGTCATTCCGTTAAAATGTCATACCGGATGTTTTGAACCAAGATGGAACTGACATAAGTGACAGAAAGTTACAAAACGGTGTTTATGTTTTGAATCTTTTCTTATGTCTACATTTAGAAAATATCTCATTACGAAGATTCAACAGTTCATCTTGATTTTTATCTTTGATAATAAAAATTTTTTCCGCCAAGCACAGATCACACCGAATTATATATATATATATATATATATATATATATATATATATATATAATTTCATTGAAAACGACATACAAGGTGCTTTTTAGTTTTTTTATACAATTTCTCATGTGATCTAATAATTTTTTTTCTTTCAGATGATAAATTATATAAAAACTGTCCAAATGTTCTTTTTATCCAAGCGCTTTCAGCTATACATTTAGCCATTTTCAAGGATTATATTTTAACTGTTAAAATAATAGTTTGTATGTTTGTTTTATAAAATGTTTTCTTCTTTTTTTTTTTTTTTTTTTTTTCAAAACACAGTCAAGATATTATGTTCAAAGTTAATATTATTAAGTGTTGGTTTTTTTGATTTTATTAATAAAGCTTCCATTATTGTATTCCTGATCACTCAAAATTCGTAAATGATTATATAGGCCACACTACATGTTTGACACACAGACTAACTCTACACCTTTCTGACCATAGCTCAATTAGATCTCATTTAAATAATCATGGAGACCTACTGGACACTATTCGTAATATACTTGTCAACAACACTAATATAATAGCATCATCTACATGTAAAAAAAAAAAAAAAAAAGGCTAAAAATAATGGAAGCCTTATTAATAAAAACAAACAAACCAACACTTAATAATATTAACTTTGAACATGGACATAATATCTTGAGCATGTTTTGAAACAAAAAAAAAGTTAAAACATTTTATAAAACATACAACAAACAATTTCTTATTTTAACAGTTAAAATATAATCCATGAAGATGGCTCAATATATAGCCGAAAGCACTCGGATAAAAAGGACATTCGGACAGTTTTTATATAATTTATCTGAAAAGAAAAAATTATTAGATCACATGCTACTAAATAAAAGCTCCCTGTCTGTCGTTTTCAGTGAAATGTGCATGAAAGAAGGATTGCTGCCTAAATACACAAATGTGTGTGTGTGTGTATGTATGTATATATATATATATATATATATATATATATATATATATATATACACACACACACACACACACAACTACCCACTGACCTAGACGGAAGGAGGTATATTTGCTTTCCAAAACAATTTGGCACAATTCTAATGTAACTATTGTCTTTACTAAGGTTGATAATTTTAGGTTTTCCGGCTATTATAAATGCTCATAGCAAATCAAAAAAGAAAAAACAAACAAAGTGCAAATAACTTTTGATGTTGTTATGGTCAATAAATTTATTTCATTAAATAGATGTGGAAATATTTTTCACTAACAATTTGGTGTAATCGAACTATTTGCCCACCAAAAAGCATGTGTGCCAAATTTCAACTCAATTTATACAATAGTCTTTCTGCCTATAGGAACTGAATGTACACACCCACACACACACTTCTTTTAGAGAAGATGGGTTATATAGTATCATGTATATATGATTTATACATATCATCAACAAAACATTATGTGATTACTGTGTATTATCTGTAAGATCGTAAATCTTTATCTTTGATGATTTTGATAGACATCAATCTGTTTTCTAAACTGAAATTTTAAAATTAAAATCTTACTCTTCCCTAACAACATTGTACTCAAATTGTGAATCTATCCTCTTTGTGGCTTTAGTTTCAGTTTTATCATGGCTAGGGTCCCCAATTTTCCCATTTCAAATTTTTCTTGATTCCATTTCTACTTTTAGTAAATTCCTTTTTTTCCATTTTTAATTTTGGGAAATTTCATTTTTTTCCATTTTTATAGTATTTTATGAGAAAATTGCAGTACAATCTGCTATAATTATTATTAAAACTGAAAACAAAAACATAATTCAAAGTTTTATTGCGTATAAAGAAATAACAAATATCTACAAATCTTTTTTTAAATGTTAAAATCCAAGTTCAAAAATAAATGATATGTAAAAATAAAAAATAATCAGAGCTTCCTGCTAACACATTCAAAGCACATTCAAATTGTTTTTAAGTAAAAGTATTTAGATTAATTTATAATTATTGATTCATAATATAAAAATCACATTTAAAGTATCAACTGCAAATGACTTGAATCTCAATAATAAATATTTGAATAAAGTCAAACAATTTAATTAAAATTTTACAAAATTGTAATTAAACCATAATAACTGAATCTTTGTAACAAAATATCAAAAAACAAATTAGACATATTAATTCAAAATTTGAATAAAACAACTTATCCCAAGTTGAAAGACCGCTCAAATTTAAAATTTCTAAAATTGGGAAATAATTAATTTTCAAATCTCTTTTCTAAATCTCCATTGTAATACACAGTGGGTTACTGGGTGTTCTCAGGGGTAAGACTTTCACATTATTTATTGAGTAAATGTTTATACTGAGAAAATGAATATTCAGCATCTATGCTGGTAACAGGCATCCATATTTGCTTCTTGGCAATCTGTTCCAGAAGAGGAAATCTGCACTTATTTGCATTCCAAAATGATGGGATATTAAAAGGATTTGGTAAATCATCTTTGATTCACATACATTTGGAATTCTTCAAGAAGACCAGTAGAAGGTCATTGCAAGTCCATGATGGCTGCAAAACTGTCTAAATCATTGCCTATACAGAGTAGCTGACTAGAATCAAATAGACAAGCTGCCTTGTAAAAGTTATACACAGGATGGGTAGCCAGGTATTTATTCAGTTTCAAAAAAGATGTGCTGAAAAAATCTTGGTAATTTGAGATAACTTAATCTAGTTCAGACAGAAGGCAATCAGTTTCTAGGCCAAATGTTGAGTTTGATGTACCAGTATGCAAATACTATTTTACATCCTCCATCATGTTATATACAACACATGCAAGCAGAGGCTTAGTTTCTTCTAAGTTTGTCAAGGCTCTTATTAAGCTAGTGCAGTTCTCATTTATAAAATGCAGATTTAGACGCAAATTATGGTAAGAGGAATGATGTAGTCGACCATCATCTACTAATTCTAGTATTCTATCTACTGCAAGACCATGGGTCTTTTCTTGCTTGAAGAATCCTTCATAAAACTGTACAAAGGATGAGTGGTATTTGACTGCATAAAAGCATTCCCTCTGGTTGCCACTGGTACAAGTAGTTTCACTTGTTCCTTAGGCAAGGAACCTTCAAGACATTTTAAGTATTGCTTTTTCTGACTAGGCTTTTTAAAAAAGGCTGACTTCACGAAAGTAGTGAGCTGGGTAACATTATCAAATACTGACCAGTGTGAAAATACTACACCAACAAGATTTAAAATATGTGATAAGCACAACACATGGCAACTGTTAACAAAGACATTTAACAACACTTCCTCATAAGTTTTTTTTGAAATAGGCTGCAAAATCTTTTACAAAGGCAATAATATCCTCAAATGCAATATCCACAAGTTACATGCCTGACTTACAGTTTGAGGAATACATTCTCCTAATGTTACAACATCAATGAGAAATCACTCCCCACAAATGCTTGCAATTACATTCAAAATGCTGTGGCCATGATAGTTGTTTCATCTGTTATGATGCTGACTGATTGATTAGAAAAACTTGGCTTTCAGGGCAGCAAAGTGACAAGCAAACAATTTTGGTAAATGAAGTTGCCTAACTCAATTGAAATATGGAATAGCATTACCTTTACAATGTTTTAACATGAATGGACTTATTTTGTCAATTTTGTGTAGGTGCACATTATTTTGTCAATTTTGTAAGGTGCACATTTTCAAAAAATCAAGAACAAAATCATCTCCTACCTCTTTACTCTTTAACAAAGTTGTGATTGTCTTCTGTTTCAGTTGAGACAACTTTTTTTTTTTTTTTTGTCAAATGAGTTTGGGATTTGAATGTGATCTTTGATTGTGTCAACCCTAAATATGTCGACACTATGGAGACAGAATTTGCAAAATAACATATTTTCTTCTGCATAAAAGTTATCAGGAAATTGCTCTACCCTGGCCTTAGCACAAATTCTAGATACTGGGGTCATTTTCTTTTGTTTTTAGAGGAGCAGACCCACCCAACTTTAGAGGTTGATTCACAATATTGACTTTATTCAGTCATCTTGACAGTTTGTTGTTTATTCATACAACTGGTTTAGATTACAAAATATAAATAAAATAAGAAAAAATAATCATTGATAGTTATTATTATTATTATTATTAAAGGCATTTTTTTTGTTGAATTTAAATTTGTTTACAATAGTGAAGCACTGAAGATGATGCAATTATTAATTTGGGAAAATCGCTGTGTGACGGTAAGCTTAGACGAGCCAGTCATTTCATAGAATGGTGTTTTTGGAGAATTTTTTTTTCTTTATTTCTAAATTGTATGGTAGGCACATAACAGCATTTACTTTTCTTTCATATTCATAAAACAATTTGTTTAGAATCTTTTACTTGTAAATGGTGTGAGGTTTTAAAAGAAATTAATTTGTTAAACTTATTGGTTTGATCGTTGTTTCTCTCTCTCTCTTCCCCCCTCCAATTTTGACAGCAACTAATGTCTGTCTTCCATCTTCTGACTTTCATCTTGTTTGCAACATACAGTTTCTTAGAAAAGTTTTTTTTAAATATTTGAAAATAGACTAGCCAACATATTCTCAGAAAATCGACAACCCACTTTTCTTTTTTTATGTAAACATTTTTGCTCTTAATTATTTTTTGGGTTTTATAAAGAAAATAACTACAAATATTTGTAAAAACAGATTTTAAGGAAATAACTACGTTATGTTATTGTTATATTTATTAAAATGATTAACAAAATCTGAGAGACAGTTATTAAGTTTTAAAAGAATTTTTAAAAATCCGGAAAAAAAATCAAACAATTTGTGATTTATTCTTGAAAATTACATTAAAAACCCAGATTCCATTTAAGATTAACAATTCCACAATTCCGTAATCATGGAAAATTTGTTCCCCTCCATGGCTACTTGGAATGATTTAATGTATAAAACTTTTTTACAATATCCTTTGTCAAATTACTTACTCCAAATTCAATGGTTCTCTATTAATTATTTTAATAAAATATTAAGCAAAACAACTTTCAGCTTTGTTAGGCTATGAACTTTTGTATTTACCGTTTTTTTTCCTTGTTTTTCATAGTTGTAAAATATTTAAAGCCTTATGTTAATTGTAATTAAATGATATTTTTATTGTTGTTGCTCATTAGTTCCTCTCAACTAGTATTCTTTATTTTGCCATGTCCTTCTCACAGTATTTTATTAAACACTGGCACATTGTTATGAACAATTATCATCTCTAGGTAACATGTTGTAAAAGTACTCCTAACCAGAGTTTATAGTTATTGTGTGAAATTTCAGTTTTCCTATTGTACAATTTAAAATAATTATGTTGGTCAATATGAATGCTTTGAAACAAGACTTGTGCTGTGTCAAATGAATTTATTAGAATAATTAATACCATTCTTTACTTAGATGATATTAAATCTCATCTGCAAGACAATATCCAGAAATATTCTCAGATTTGAAACTCATACTTTCCTTTCACATTTTTTAGTGGAACTTTTATTGCAATGCTTCTCTTGGAATTCTGCTAATTGTCTTTCATTTCATATCTCTTCTTTGTATTGATACAAATAAAACAAATCTATTTGGATCATTATTTTGATATATTCTTAAGTAATAAAAACATAAAATGGAGAAATATTTAGGAGAAACAAATTTCAAATAGTGAAGTTATTTCTGATGTGTGTTTGGTCTCATGGGTAACTGCTGCCATTTTTCCAATTAGATATTTGGAATGTTTCTTACTGACAATTTTGTTATACAATAGTAAGTCTGAACCACCTACTGGATAATTCAGATATTAGATGGTGCACATGACTGTTGAGAGTGATACATGACCTTGAGGAGGAGGGTACAACAATAACAACCATGTTTAGCATTTTCAATATTTAATCAATTTAAACAATCTGTACAATAAAAGAACTAATATATATGTAACAATATGAGCGATGATGTAGTTGTATGGGGTTTGCGTGCAACCCCACCAAGCACTGATGGGTTTTAAAAACTAGGGCTGCACTAAGGTCTATGAGGCTGTGGTTGTGAAGGAAAGGGTGATAGACTTTATAATTGACCCACAGGAGAATTTATTTTTCAATATAGTACATTTCAGAGCCATTTTGAGCTTATAAGCCCTGGGTATGATGATTACATATGCATTGTATCGGTAACTAATAAAGATAGGTATGACAAATATATCTGAGTAAAATATTTTTATATCAAATTATTCATAATTTTATTAAGAATAAAAATAGTACAATTTAGCTTGTCTTACTATATTTACAATATACATGCAATACTTAGCCAATAATAATAATAATGTACATTTACAACTTTACCAATCTAACTATATGTTGTTATGTACAATGATCAGCCAATATATAAATGTAACTTATCAAACTAGAATCAACATTTCTGAAGTTTCTACTGATTTATTAATGAACAGACACAGTAATTAAGTGAATTCCACTCCAGTGTACATTACAAAATGTGATCTAATAATCTCTATTATTATAAACAGTTTGAAAAACTTGACCCATTTTTACTTTGTGCTTTTTCAATGACATACACTTCAATTTTGTTGATTTGTCATTTTTTTCTTCACCTGTTAAAATAATTATGTTGTTTTTTTTTTTTGTTTTTTTTTTAATTCATTAACTGTTTTTGTTTGTCACCCCTCACCCACCCATACTACCTTAATACTGCACTACCCACTAGACAAATAAATGCCTTATGTTCATTCGAGTTGAAGATGATGACACTTGCTGCATACACATCCTAGTTTTCTGTTTTTAACAATTAGTTTCTTTTTTATTTAAATGTATTTCTTTTTTCCAACAGTCTGGAAGGCCATATTTTTTAGTATCTGTTAATATCTTTATATGTATCATCAAGCAAAACAACAGCATCACTTACATTGTCATTTTCAAATAATTTCAGCTTCTTTGCAAGTTCATTATCATTTATTTCTTCATCATTCTGAAAATTTTTGTAAAAAGAATCTTGATAGTATTTTCAAAGGTCTATACCAATCTGAACTTTCTAGACATTTGATAGTGATAAATGGTATTTCTGCCAGTGGTCATTGTGATTCTGCAGAGAATTCAGGTTTGGCAATCCTTGCAACCATGGTAACTTATTTGCAGAAAACCAATTGCAAAGCACAAACCAACAAACTGTGTTGATAATAAAAAACAGTTTTAATCATAACAAATTGAATAATTTAAATATACATAAGGAGTAAAGAATTATTAATCTTAGTTAGGATGCTAGTCTCCATTGGTAGTTGCAGAAAAAACTTGTAGTTCCAATGAATGATTTATTTTTATGGAAATATTTCAACTAGCAGTTGCCAGTCTTGGTCACTCCTTAATTTGAGTAAAAAAAGTGCAAAGAAACTAGAAACGCTTAAGAATTCAAATCAAGGAAAACAAACCAAGTTGATGATGTTTACGTAATAGCAAGTTGAGGCATTAAAAAAAAAATTTTTTTTTAATTTTATTTACTCTATAAATTGCCTTTTCTTTTCATTTTTTTTTTTTTTTTTTTTTTTTTTCCTCTTTTTTGGTCATATCATATTTTTCTTTGGAGCAGAGATGTCCAAACAGGATGGAATTCTGCTGTATCTATCCTATTGCAGGCATTTTTTGTAGTTGCTATTACCATTTGTTCAGCTACTCTTCTTTGATTGAAATGCTTTTGGTTTCGTCAATTTTATTTCGTTCTTTCAATGATCTTGAAGTCATGTCCACATAACTTGTTGAGCAGTTCATGCAATTAATTTTGTAGATCAGATTGCCATTACTGCTCTTTCATCTTTTAATCGAATTAGCATCCTTCCTATTGTGTTGAAAGAGGAGAATACAATTCATATATCTATCTGTTTTAAAATTCATTTGAAAGCTTCTGATGTGTTTTCTTCATACAGTATGTCCACCGTTAAAACTTTTACAGAACTAGCCTATATTTTTCTCAATGGCATTGTTGTTTATTCTGTCTAGTTGTTGGTACAGTAATCTTTTAGGATATCCATTCTTTTGAAGGGTATCTATTATATTCTACTGCTCAAGTTTTTTATCCAATGGATCTGAACAAATTTTCTCTGCTCTTTTAAAGAATCCTATTGTAATTCCTTTTTCTGTACTAAGGCTGTGACACGAATTGAAATACAAATATCGATCTATAGATGTGGGTTTTCTAGAAACAGTCATTTTTTAATTCTCCCCCCTTTCATTTCTCATAACCAAGCAATCTAATAATGGAAGACTCATGTCATGTCCAATTCCATTGTGAATTTGATATGATTATTGAGGAATTGTAAGAAGGAATCCACATGTTGATGTTTCATTAAAACAAAAGTGTTGTCAACGTACCTTCACCATATTTTGATGGGGTTATCATAATTACACAAAGCTGTAGATTCAAAATCTTCCATAAAAAGATTTGCTAGGATAGGGGAAATTGGTGAACTCATGGGAAGTCCCATTGTGTGTCTGTACAAAACTTCGTTGAAAGTAAAATAGGTGTTATCAAGACAGAGGTCTATCAACTTAACTTCTTCAGCTTTCATATGTTTCAGCTTCTCGACAAAATCCAAAAGTAAGTTCGATAGAAATTTGGCCAAATTATGTCGGTGAATCTATGAAATCTACAATTGGATGGTTTTGGAAACGATCTTTATGGATTTTGATTTTTTTTTTTTTTTTTCATACATCCTTGGGCACTTAGTGCTTTTCGGTTTTATAATGAACCATGTCAATTCGCCCAGTCTATTTTTCCCTTTCAAACTTTGTTAATTCAATGCAACAGTTCTTTTTCATCACATTCATGATAGTTGACGATCTCTTGTTAATTTCCTTATATGGTCCATCTTTAAGATGCCCTTCCATTTTAAGTATATAATCTGGTTTGTTCATCACAACTGTCATATTGCCTTTATCTGCTTTTGAGATTGTAATGGATTCATCTGAACAAAAATCTTTAATTGCCTTTTGCTGATCTCTGGTTATATTTGGCTTAAATGGTTTTCTCTCTTGCAATACCCTCGCAATTTGATATCTTGCATTTTCAGCCTTTTCCAGATCTACTTGTTGCAGAACCACTTCAATCTGAAGTAAGAATTCAATAGGAGGGATTTTTTTTTTTTTTTTTATGAAACATTAAAATTCATTCCTTTTGAGAGAACTTGGACTTCTGCTTCCAGTAAACTGTCAATCTGATATGTTCAAAATGCAATTCATCATTTCTGTTGCTGTATTGCCTTTTGCTTTTTTAAAAAGTTAGATTTTCATAGTTGAATTGTTTTTGATTTAATAAACTGCCAATTTTTCCACTTCATGTGTGCATTTTCAACTCCTTTTTGTTCATCCTCAGAAAGCCTTCCTCTAAGTAAATTTCAAACTTTTTCCGTGTAGGCTCAACTGTTGGTGAGCTGATGACAGATTTTGCAAAGACAGCATCCAAGAACTTTTTTTAAAAATCTTTAAGCTCTGAACTGCTTCCTACTAAGCGAACTCTACAATGCACCTGAATAATGCATTCTTTTATGCAATGCAGAATGAAAACTCTATGGTTGCAGAATCTTACTTCTTTTTTTTCCTGTTTGAATAAAAACATTGACATACGTTTTATAGCGAAGTCCATGCCTTAATTGTATCAAAGTTAGGATGCTTGTCTCCGTTGGTAGTTGCATAATTAAAAGAAAAAACTTGTAGTTCCAATGAATGATTTATTTTTATGGAAATATTTTGACTAGCAATTGCCAGTCTTGGTCACTCCTTAATTTGAGTAAAAATTTTAATTATTAATCTTTCTCTGTAGCCTGGTTGATAGTATTTCAGAAGAATTTTTCTAGCAGTAATGTGTAACAAATTGAGAGACCTTGGAATAGTAGCAGCAGCCACAGAAGGGAAGAAGGATTAAAACTGAACTTTGTTTATCTTGTCATCTGGTCTCTCCATTATTTCTATCTCTTTGTCTGAATGCTGGTTGATTTATATAAGAAATTTGCAAGCCTCTAGCATTGATTCACTGCATTTTTTTTATAAGATATTCATAACTTTTCTTTATCTGAAAAATAAATGGCTTTTTGTGGAATGCAATCATTCCAAGATCCTAGCATTAGATTTAGTTAGATATAATCATTTTGTGGAATTTGTTAGCATTTTAAATAAACATAGCAAGAATTCTTCTTTAGAATTTAAGACATTTTAGAAGACCATAATGTTGTGTTGCCATCTAGTCTGTGACATAGAAGTTCTTCCCCTGTGCCATGTGATAGCTGGCTTATTAGTAGTTGCTCAACCCTATGCAAAATAGGGCAAGTCCATTTTGTCTATGTTACTACACCTCCCAGAAACAAAGAGGTTTTATGTCTTTTATTGATGTGTGACTTCTCTGAACCATAGTATGAAGAAAAAAAAAAAGATCTGGACTTTTTTTTTCCCTCATACTAGGTGTCAATACCCCTGCTATTTCCTTTATCAAATTTGTGTCTGGTGAAATTCAATCTTTGGAAATCCGTTATCCCAGATATGTTATTGTGCTGCAATTTAATACACATTTATCCTTGTTTATGATCATCCCGACATTTTTTTATTTGTTTAAGACATAATCTGTTTATTGTTTTATCTCTTCTTTACTTGTAGCTCCAACACATATGTCATCTTGATAGACGATCATATTCTTAACCTCCCCAGTTTCTACATTTTCAATGGCTCTCTGAAAAATAGCTCTTGCTGTTTTGCCAATTGGATAGGTTGAGGAAGATATAATCTAACTAAATCTCAATGAATTCTACTTGATTTATTTAAGGTTCAAATCTTTGAGCTTTCTCAAAACTCATTTTATAGCTTCTAATTATTATTATTTTTAATCTCTTCTTTCAATTTTCTCCTTGACACTTAATTAGTTTCCCCTGAATATTTTCATAGTTTAAGTTTAATTATTTCCTGCATCAAATCATCATTAGGCTTTTTCATGCATTAAAATGTTGAACCTGGGTAATTATTCATTTTTTACTACCTTCTCATTAACTCATTCTTTTTCTTTGTCTTTCATTTTATCCTTCTTTTCTATTCTTCCTTGTCATGCTTCATGTGTCATTGAATCATTACAAGACACAATTTACAATTTGTATCATCAAAATGCAATTTACAGCCTGAGTAGCAGAGTAGCTACTGAAGCTTGAATATCAGAATATCTTTTCTCCTCTTAAAAGAATGAAAATTTTTCAAGATCAGATGAACAAAGTTTGCAAAGAAAAATGTTTGCTTATATGAATAAAGATTGCCATCTTTGTACAATTTGAAATGCATTGGGGGTGTTTACTTTAAGTGCTTACCATTGGGAACACATCTAACAGTGAACAGCAAGTTATAACTCATTTGAGTTCAGATAATAATAGCAAATAAGTTCATTTTAATAAACTTGATAAACTCTATGAATAGCCTTTATTACAGAAGTTGGACATGGAATGGAAAGTAAAAAGTAGAGGCATGCTGTTCCCACTCCCTCTGCATTGTCCTCTGACATTTCTCTCATTGGCCCTAAAGAGCTTTGACAGGGGTTGACAACAATAGTTAAATGTCAAAAGACCTGGTCTTATGGTCTATAACTAAGAGGAAAATATATGAGAGAAGCCTTGATTTTATTTAATGAGTATTGGAATTGTGGGAAAAGAACTAATTAAGGGTTTGAAAAATTAGATGAGTTCTTAAGCAATCAAACATGAATAGTAACTTGTAGATGACAGTATAATTTGGTAAAACCTTGTAACCAGCCATTATTGACAGGCTGAGTTCTTTATATACAAATGAGCAGCGCATTTTAGTAAAGTTCTAAAGAGACCAGCATGTAAGATTTGAGATGAGCACATCATAATAGCAGACTTGAATCAACAAACCAACTTTTGAAAAGAGTGAGAACGAGCAGACAAACATGCGACTGTTAATTATGAACAAGTAATTCAAAATTCAGGCTTTTGCATATTGTTGCATTAAAATTTGCGAAAGGAAGTTACTAATGTGGAACATGTGTGAAACCAACAGGGAAAATAAGCTACATTTTGTTAAAGTCTTCACATATTCTAGTGACCTTCTCAATCACTCCTGGGAATCCAACTTTATTTTATGACACATGCAATGTTTCAATTGTAAATTTTGAAGTTCTTCAATTCTTAATTAAACACAATGTGGGTAGAGGACTCTACTGTCTGGACTAGTGGTCAATATAACTGACTGATGTTTTCAGCAATAGTGCTACATCTGATCACTGATTCTTGAACTTCATGTTATCACAAAAAGATATACAGCATGTGGTGACCATAGTGAGCCTATCCCTGGCTATAGTGTTTCATATCAACAGTAAAATCTAGAAAAGCGAAACCTAAGATTTAAAATGCATTTTAAAAAATGAAATATTTTTCTTGAACCTTTAATTTTTAGTTTTAATTCCAAGCTAATAGATACTTTGGCACATTTCAAACTGAATTTAAATTGATTGGAATCTTTTTTTTTTTCTCTTTTAACTACCCAGTAATTTTTAAAATTAAAAATATTATAAGTAATATTGAATCTTATAGCCTTATTTATGAAAATGCTTACTGAAGAAATATTAGAAAATTATCAATAAATTTTAAATTTATTATAAGTATCTCTTTTATTTCTGATAATTTCATTTATGGAAATCTGAATTTACCAAAATAAACACATTTATGCACATAAAAAAATTAATATTCTCTTTAAAATACTGGGTGTTGTTGAATTGTAGTAAGCTTTTACATTTATGATTAGTAAATACAGTTTTAATTTAATAATAATATAACTTGACTGCTACAGAAAATAAAAGATTATTTTACCTAAATTTCCAAGGTTCCAAAAGGAATAAAAAAAAATAGTAATTTTGACATCAAAAATCCTTTGATCTTTCCTCTTAATAATAGGAAAAAGATTTTGATAATATTTTGTTTTTATTGTATTTTTGGCAGTTTTTCATCGGGCATCTTCTTTTTAGTGAATTTTGGGAGGCAATTAGTAAAATCTCTGAATTTTATATTCATATATTCCTAATATTGAAACTATTAATTACATTTCTGCTTTCATCTTGAAATGATTAAGAATTATTTTGTTTGCTTTTGTATATCCGAGCACTTTCGGCTATATATATCAAGGATGTTTTTTATTATTTTTAACTGAATGTAATAATTTTTTATATATTTATCTGGAGTAATGGAATGTTATTCTGTTTGTTTTTTGTTTTTTTTCCAAACATGAACAGCACATTGTTGCCATGTTTATAGTTGCTATTGAGTGTTGGCTTTTTCTTTTTTATTATTAATGCTTTCATTGTTAAGTATATATTTTATAAAAGTTGTTGACATAATTAAGGTGATATTTATAAAATCAGTTATGGCCAGTTTTGTTTCTGTGTAATACAAATGAAGTTAAAGGGTTGTCTCAGTATGGGTCTCTCCTATGCACAGGCTCTTAGATTCCTAGATGTTTCACCAATGTAACTTTTCCTATATTGTAGCCATTTTATCTTCTAAATCCCAGCATCTACTATAGTGTTGGATATATTTTTCTTCCTAAATATATCTCCAGCTGTTTTGGAGATGGTGGTAAAGAACTTAGTATTGAAGATAACTAATTTATTTTCTAATTTTGTTGATAGTGTTGGAGAGTAGGATTATGAATTTTTTGTTTTTGGAATCTGTCATTGGTGGTGGTGCTTATTTTTTTTTTTTTTTTTTTTTTTGGACTTATGTACTTTGTATACTTGTTTTCTAGTGTTGAGGATGAAATTGTGGGTTATGAAGAAGTCTAAACATTTTTATAATGTATTTCTCATTTTCATATAGGTATTCTGGGCTTACATAGTCTGAAGTGAAATCTACGATTAGACCTTTATTTATATATATATATATATATATTTTCTAGTACGCAATGGAATTTGTAAATTTGTTCTATATTAATACTCTCCCATGGGAAGAAAATTAAAAAGGCAGTTAAGTCTTTCTGTCTTGTATGTAATATAGGGACATAAAAATCTGTCCAAAATAACTGATTTATCAAATCCTTCAGTAAAAGTCAATAAAGAAAAAATAACAGGTTACACAAGTTTTCACACCAATTCTACAAATAAAATATTAAAAAGAAACCATTTGTCATATTTTTCCATGATCCAGAAATACAATTTATTACAAGATGTTAAGTAAAAGAGAAGGTTTTTCTTAAAAGCTGCTTTGAAATTCCATTCTTCACTAGTAAGCATTTTTGATGGTCACAGGAGCTGCTATTTCTTTGCTTTTGAAGTCTACTAGTAACTAATAGCAAACAGCCTCACTATTTTTATTGTTGGAATTGTAATTTTATCATTAGCACCTACCATACAACTAAACACTGATAGTTTTTGTAGAATTGCCAATACATTTACAAAAAAAATAAATCCTTTTTATTATGAACCCCAAATGATTGGATTTATTTTATATAATCTAAAATTCTTTAGAAAATCATTGATGCTTATTTTTTCTATTTTTAAAATGAGAAATATATTTTCTTTATCGAAAAAATTCAATATGAAAATAAAATTAATTTTTGTCATAAATTCTTAAAATATGAATTGAATTAGTGGCCTTATTTATAGTTTGTTCTAATGATTTTTGTTTATAGCAAGGAAAAAAAATCTCAATCACATTCTGCAGTTGATTGCTTAACCTTTTGAAATTAGACAAGAAAATAAAACAATTTATTTTAAAAATTGTAGATTTCTACATGAAAAAAATTCTTTTAATTTTAATAATTCATGATGCATCTGAAGTTTATTCAAATTGATTAAAATTTAAACATTATTTAAATCATCAAAATTGATTTGGGGTTAAAAAAAAAATAAAAATAAACAATAAATTTGACTTCATATAATTGAGCAAGATAATATTTTAATTCCTTAATTTATCCTTTTGAAAATGATGAAACTTTTAAGAGAGAGCATTGTAGTTTCCCATATATCAAAAATCTTATATTTTTATATTAAGCTGTTTATAATATATGTATATATTTTTAGAAGCATTTTATAAATCTTTCTTTCTTTATGTGTGTCTCTTCTCTCTTTGTTAGTTTGTCTCTTTTCATTCAGTAGTCCTATTTAAGAGCTTCATACAAACCTTTTTATAAATTTCTTTTTATATTTGACAATAGAACATAATGGTTTGTTTGGTTCAAACAAAAAAAAAAAAAGCTTTATTTTTCAACATTTTTTTACTATAATGTTTATGTTTATTCTAATTTCTGTTTTCTTTGTCACTGCTGCTTAGCATTTAGCTATTATGAAAGTGACAAATATGGGCTTTCTGCCAGTCTCTATTAGAAGCAAGGTCTTTGTATGGCAGCTAAATATTTGAGACTTATCCTCAGTTTGTATAGACTGCCAAGTTCATGTTTGTTAAACTGTTGCCTGCTATTTAAGTCATTTAAGTGCTCATGCTTTTTCAGGAAAACGTTGTGGAAAGTAAACACCATAAGTTGGTCAGGAGTCTAAGAAGAGGGCCAACTGACCGTGATATGAAGCCAGATGCCAAGACCAGGGACCAGTTGAATGTAAGTATTTACATTAAGAACAGTTTGTCAAGTGGATTGCAAAATGATTTGTTACCAATAGACAAAAATTTGTTGAATTAATATGTTTAGATTAATTAAGGCCATTTTCTCTTTCACATTTTCTTTAGTACCATTGTTCAGAATGATAAAAGCTGTTCATGAATTCAACTTTTAATATAGTATTTTCATTAGTATATTTTGTCATGCTTAAAAGTTTGTCCTTTTAGATAAAACAATTTACCTAATCTATTTTAATAATAATGTATTGAATAGATAAAATTTAGTGACTTATATAGTGTGTATTTATAAGGTATTATTTGCCTAAAGCCTAAAATGGCATATAATTGTTCTTCTGTTATTTTTATTTTTTTATAGATTTTTTGCAAATATTACTGGAAACATTTTTTTATTTTTGCATTATTTTGATTAAAAGAAAATATCAAAATTGACCTTATTAGCCAGAATTATTCTTTTTCTATGGAGTTTTTAAAATGATTTTTTAATCTTATTTTATTTTATATAAAATTGCAAAGAGTTTATCTTTACCTTTGTTTATGGAAGTATGTTATTTGTTTGAGAATACAATATTATATAGCTATTAGTATTAGATATAACCACATTACTTTTCATTTGAAAGATTCTGAACTTTTAAAGAGAAAAAAGAAATAAAATTAGTGAAGTATTTCAACATTGCTTTTGAAGTTTTAGATTATCCATATTACAAAATTAAATTGTTAAAGTTTAGTTTTTGAATTTTGTCATACCTTTTCATAAGTTGTTAAAAATCTACAAAATAAAACAATTTGTGAAATGTCATCTTCTGCAATGAAGTTAGAAAGGTGTTAAGATTTATTTTCAATTTCTGAAAAAGTTACTCAAAATCTTTCATTTTCTTAGAAATTTATGTTAGCATTATTACTAAATTTATATATTATGATATGCATACAATATTACTATACATTATTATCTTATAAAACTAGACCCTTTCTATTTTAAATAATATAATCCAGTATAACTAGTTTTTTTTTCATATTTCATATTGTCACTATAGAAATAAGATTCAACCTTTTGATTATATTTGCTTGTTCAGCCTCTCCTCTACCAACATTTCTTATTGATTAAAAAGTAACTTATATACACAGGATGTTCATACATCAATAAGTCCACAGCTTGATGAATAAAAGTATTTATTTTATACAACAAATAATTATTTTTCAACATAATCTTCTTCCTTGTCATTGCACTTAATTTAGGGGTGAATATTAATCACATAGATTGAATATTATTAAGTGAAAATTACAGATCAAAATTCAGCAAATAACTGTCAAGCTTCAGATTTATTGACCCAGCTTTGTATATAAAATCTGATCAATAAAAGAAGTTTCAAGATGACATATACAAAAGCGAGGATGGGAATTAATACTTTAGATAAAAGTTGACTTTCATAACTCCTGTGCCATTAGAAAAAAAAAATTTGAGAAACTTTCAATTAAAAAGATTATGTATAAAATTGTGTATATCCTATTAGATAACTAAGTGTTATAAAATAAAAAGAAATTAGATTAGTTCAGTTGATCATGTTCTTTATAACAACTTTTCTTTCTTTTTTTTTAATCTGTGATATTTACTTAAGAAAACAAGTCTTTTTTGCTTGTGGTTTTCTTCTATAGTGAAGTAATAAAATTATGACAATATGAGTTTAGTAAAATATTAAGGAAAAAGATTATATTATTAATATTAAGTACATAAGAAAAGCGTAGATTAGATTTCTTCAAAGATTTCTTTAAGGATTTTTGTTTTGTCATGTTTTTTTTTTTGTTTTTTTGTTTTTTTTAATGATATATGTCATCAATATATTGAAGATATACCATATATTTGGTAAAATTGATTATAATTAACATGTATAAAGGCCTAAGTTAACACTGCTTTTATTCAGTGTCTTACAAGCTGATAAATTTTGTTTCTTTGTAGGTTTGGGTTTCCTGTCAATATTTCATGCTATTTAAACATTGTTGATTTTATTTGTATTCAACATCTGGCTTGTCCACCATTTTGCTATGATCTCTTGATTGTTTTAAGGTGAACCATAAAAACTTAAATATTATAAAGAAAAGATAATTGCTAACTGTTATTGAAATGAACCCAACTGCAAGAGTCATTTGCCCATTTTCTTGTAAGATAATAAAAGTTGCTAATTAACCATTTAGCTGAATAGCTATATAGAAGTTGCTATAATCTTTATTTTTTTGCTTTGTGTTCAGTTACAGCTTTGACAATACCATTCACAGAAACCAGATGTGACCCTATAACTCAATATTGAGCTCTTAGGATGAGTTTGATCTGAAGATTGATATAATGGCTGAGATTGGGGATCTCTTAGACAGTCGATATCCTGCTTGTGTTCACCAAATGTAAACATATGCTATATATCTTTTTATGGTAACTGCATGGTCAGAATCCTTTGGTATGACACCAAATATAGCACAATAGTTGACAGATGGGCTTATGTTTCTGGTTGCTAATTCAGTGATGTTATTAGAAGTTGTCCCAAGCTCAGGGTTCAGATGTTGTAAGCCAACCATTGTTCATACAAAACTAAAGTAGAGAAATTCCTGAGATTCATTGGAATATTGACGAGACCAGAATACCTTTTAATAAAATATAAATAAGATGTAGTTTATTCTAGTTGAGTTTTAAATTATTGTCTTCCTTTCTCTTATTCTAATGCTTCATAGTGACATGAGAGAAACTTTAGCTTACTACTACAAACTGATTCAGTTTATGTTCCACTTGCATTTCACATCCCCCCTCCATTCCTCCATTAGCATTTGTTCATTTCAACACTTCTGCTCATATCCACAGTCAGCTCATTTCCTTTATATCCAAGAGTTTTTGTAGATAAATTTTGATTTCAGTCAAGAAAGTAATTAGTATTTATTACTAACTTGATAAATGTAGTGGATGGATACAAAGCCATACTCAGTTATACTGAGTTATCACCAGTATTTTGGGTCAATTCCTTAAAAATTCTTCTAATTTCTTGAAACTAATTAACGTTTTGGTTCCATTTTCGCATTTCATTTCTATGATCTCTAAATGTAATCTTGGTTTTTCTCACATAAAACTAGACCCTTTCTATATTTAACATTGTTGAATGCTGTCAAGCCTCTTTGGGTCTCTGATGCAGATTAGTGCGTTACCCCTCACCTCATCGCAACAATATACAGTAACAATATTTAAGAAAACATTCTTCTCTCATATATATAAAGAAAATAGTCCAATTTCACATTAAGAATTCCAATGTGTAGGGTTATATTATAAATAAATTTATGCCTTGACCAAAATATTTTCTGAGAATTATTTTTTTTTATCTTTGCATGTTCAGACAAAATTATAAGAACTGAAATTAAAAAAACTGCTGTTGATATTATTGTTAAAGTATAAAGAAAAAAATTATTTTAGTCACTTGAATTTTCTCACAACTGTTTTAACTGTCTAAATATTAACTCTGAGAGCTGTTATTAGAAACATATTTCCTTATCTATTTTGTCAAGATATTTTTAGGTATGAACATAAAATAGTTCAAAGCATTTCCCTAATATAGCACTCAATTTAAACATATCTAACTTTTACATATCATACATGAATATCTAGTATGCTTTTTTAAGTTAACATTTTCTTGTTTTTCTAACAATATTTTGCCCAATGTAATCAATTTGCTGATCTTCAGGAAAATTTGAAATGAAAAAAAACTTACATTTTGTTCTGGTAGGCATGGTGTACTTTGCTTTTTGTACTACTTTGGGATTTTTTTTAACTTAACTACTGCTAGTTATTGTCTTTGGTGCCAGTGTATTAATGACTTTTGTTGAACAAGACTGACAGTGGAATTTCAAATTTTTTCAACCACATATTTTTGCTAACTAGAGGTTATTGTATGCTTGGCTTTCAAACATAACATTTGGAATTATTATTTCAATGTCTCTAGTTTCCAGTTTTGATTTCTACTTAATCATTCCATCAGGATTGGTGCATTTTTCTTTTTCCTTTTGCAGCTGCATGGAATGCTGTATATGCAGATGTTGATGATAATTTACTTATGGTAGAAATGACTGTGATGCTGCTCTCTTAACATCATGCAGATCCTTTAAATTTTCTTCATAGTTCTGATGTAACGTTTAATAACTTGTTTTTTTTTCCTTCTCAAATCTATGCTTCTACTGGATGGCTTTCACTATTTTTTTCTTAAGTATACCACACACCTGTTTACCAGTCACATAATCCATCAAATATCAGATCCTAACTGAAAGAATGTCTCGTCTATATACAGAATTTCACCATTTTCAAATATTAGTCAAATTGTAATTTATTTTAACCCACTGGCCGGGCGTTGTCTATATTCACCATTAATATGAAATGAATGATAGCATCTTTCATTATTCTTTACATAGAACAGATTTACTTGACTGTTGACTTTGGAATTCCTGAACCTCCACTGCCTCAGTTTGTCTTATTCCCTGGAAATTATGAGAGTGGCAATGTCATAAAGAGGAAGAAATTGAGTGCTTAAATAAAAAATCTCTATGAAAAATGCTGAATATGATAGCCAGAAATAGATTACCATAAATGAAATAAAGGCTTCTCTTGCTTGATGACCAAGAGGATAAAAATAAGAAAGATGAGGCTGCTAATTCATTGGATATTTCATCTCAGAAATTATTAACATGAATTATTTTACAGGAAAAATAATTGTGTTAAAAATAAATAATGGGTATTTATTTTTATCAATTTTGCAAATGAAATATTACAATAGATATGTGTTTGTATGTAAAATAATAAATAAATGATTTACCTCTTTCTCCCCCATCTTCTCAAATGAGGAGATGGGCAAGAAAGAGGTAAATCTTTGTGTTATGTACCTTGTTTAAAGTTATCAGATTTTAGTGTGGAGGGAAACTGAATGAATGGAAGTGACATAATTCTTTTGTAGGCAAAACCATTTTTGTAAATATTTAAAGCCCCCTTGAAAAACAATTGAAAATCAGGCTTGGGGCAAGTTTGTCTTCAAGACAATTACTGTAGTGAATTCAGTCTTCAATGGCTGACCCATACTTGTGGCCACACACCAGACTAAGCTAAGCTTAGTAAATATATATACTATCCTTCTTATTAAAACTGTCATGGCATAACAATAGATAAAAACAATTTTGACCTGGGGAAACATTGCTCACTTCAGGTGGACTCATTTTAAGCATTTCTGACAAATTTAATTTTTTACCTACTCTTAGGAAATTAATAAATTTATAAAGATTATTAAAAGCAAATTTATGAGCAAAATAAAATAGCTTTCTTTTAGGTTAAGAAATACTGTAATTAAATTGTTATATATGGTCAGATCAGTTTAAACTACAATAAAATCTAATCTAACCACAAAAAGTTAATAAGACTTACATACTTTTCCAGCAATACCAAATTTGTGGATAACTTTATTTTTATTTTTTTTCACTGTTAGTAAGATTTGTTGTTGTTCCCAGGGTGGTAGCACCTGTTATGGTCCCAGCTATGGACAAATAGGGAACTCAAAAACAAAAAACTATGATAGTAAATATTACCAACAATTCATTTTATTTGTAGTGTTCAAAATATATTTAAAGCCATAGAAATGTTCAAAATATTTAGATTTTGGCATTAAATAACCCATGGAGGTGTTGATATGTTGCTAAACAAAATCAACAAAACTATTCAAAACACTTTTTAAGTCAAGTATTCTGCAATATGAAAATTAAAGATGTTGATTGGTTTACTTGTATCCTTATCTTTCTATTTGTAGTACACTAAAATATCAAATGACTTAGCAGTTACAAATTACAAAACAAATTCCCATGTTCATAAAGAGTCTTGTTTAAAACTTAATTTTGCTGAATGCAACATATATATGATAAACATTGGATTTACATTCATTACATAATATTGTAATGAAAACAAAAATAAGAATGGTGAATGATATGTCAAAATTTAAGAAAATTTCTAATATTCCATCTATCCTTTTGGTATTTTTAATGATGTATCTTCTAACAGAATTGTTCATAACAAATTCTATGCTTGTGAATTATCTGATTTATAGTTTATTATATTCATACCACAAAATAATTGACTTTTGTAATATTGTCAAATAATGAACCATCAAAGTGATTTGAGAATAAGATCAAATGAATAGATACATTCTAAGAAATTTTATATTTTTTAAAAACAATAAAAATATTGTGATTATTTATTTATTCTTATATTTATTTTAGGCAATTTGTAGCTATCCATCAACAAAAGCATTAACTTCTGAAGAACAAGATTTAGTTTGGAAGTTTCGTTTTTATTTAACAAATCAGAAAAAGGTATGTTAGAACTTTTTTTATTTTTATATACTACTTATTCTATTTGTAATGGTTTTAAGAATTTAAACAAATGAAATTCTAAGTGCATTATTCAATGTACAAGTATCAAAACATTTGACAACTAAGGACTTGAATCCATAGTATAAAAATTACTCAAAGTTAATCTTGTAATAAAATTTTAACTGCCAGATTCCTGTTTATTCTGCTTATTTGAGAAGAGGAAAAAATACATCTGAAAAAGAATTTAATAAAACATTTATTAGCTTTATTCTAATGAGATTTCTGTTGTAATTCTGTTAATAAAATAAATTATTTGCTTTATCAAGTTTATACATAAAACAAATTTGGTAGAAATAATATTTGTAAAACCAGTCTTAGTCAGTTTGTAATTGAGTGAAGAGTGTTTGAGTAAATTGGATTTAGTTATTGATTTAATTCAAAATTCTAAATGATTATAGTTTTTATGTTCTTATTTTTATTTAATTAGAAACTCACAAATTCAATATTAGCTTGAGAACTGGACTTTATCAAAATGGATTTAAATTGATCCATACTTTTATTAATGTTTAAGAAACCAAGTGAATTTTAGTGATGTTACATTGAAATTAAATTCAATGAAAATAATGATCTTATGTCATTGAATAGTCTTGGTAAATTAACTGTTGGAATTCAGAAGTAATATTTTTGCTCATTAATATAAAAAAATTGTCAATTAAATTCAGTGATTACATTCTATTTTTTATTACTTTTATTTTGTATTCTCTTTATCTGTTGAATGGCATATTTACAATTGTTTGACTGTTTTAAATGTTCATCCATACTGAATCACCAAAATTATTGATTACCTAATGTAACACATTGGGATTTTTTTTTATGCCTATGAATGTATCAAGTATGTAATAAAGGCAATTTTTTTTCAGTTTACATTTCTTTATTTCTTTTATATAAAAAGATTTTGTACTTTTTTTAAGTTCATTATAAACAAAATCAATGTAGTTTTGTGAAAAACCAAGAATAATTTGAAACTTGAATTGTTGTATAAAAGTTAATTTTGAAGGTAGTTCCTTGGTTCGTTCATTGTTTCTGCTGAGATTTCAGGAATTCAGACATTGTTATCAAAAGAAAATAAATTTACTGTTGAAATTGTGACTTTCCAATATTACTTTTCTCTCATGAAATTTATGTATATTTGACAATTTTGTGTGCATTTACTTTTCTGAATAAATTTACTCCATTTTATTTAAACAGATTCATAAATTCTTAATCATAAGTGACCATATTAATTTTTACATTTAGTTACTTAATTTGAATTTTGTAAAACTAAAAGTTTTAAGATGAACAAAGCAAATTTGCTTTGTTAATTTGTTGAATCATGTAATTTCTTTCTCTCAGCTTTGAAAATTTCAAAACTGATTAAATTAACTTTACTTAATAAAAAGTTGTATTTTTATATAAATTAAGAAGAAAATTGTTATCCTAAATAATTATCCTACTGGTATATGTAATTCTATTTCTAGCAAGAGCTTTATGTTACTCTCTGAAATGGAAACAGAAATTTCTTTTTTGTATCATTTTACAGGCTTTAACTAAATTTCTGAAATGTGTTAATTGGAGTCTTCCCCAAGAAGTAAAACAGGCTTTAGAGTTGCTTTTAAAATGGAGTCCTATGGATGTGGAAGATGCATTAGAACTTCTCACTCCTGCTTTCACACACCCTGCTGTACGCAAATATGCTGTTTCTCGGTTGGCACAGGCTGATGATGAGGTAAACTGGGACAAGTATTGCTTATTCAATTTTAACTCCTGTTTGGATAACAAAAAATTATATCAAAGTGTTGTGCAACCATCAATTTTTGTGTAGAATTTTTTGATCATTATATATATATATATATATATATATATATATCATACATGTATTAATTACAGTCTAGGAATATAAAAAAAACAATGTTTTTAAAGTAAAAACAAAATACAAACTTCCTACAAGTTTTTTTTATCCAATACTAATGAACATAAATTTACTAATTAAAAAAATTACTATAGTGATAGTTACATTGTTTCTTAAGTACAAAATTAAAAAAAACGAAATTTTTCCTGCAAACATTGTTGTAAACATGAATGGAAGATTCATCAGAATTAGTATCAGTGAATATATATATATATATATATATATATATATATATATATATATATATATATATATATACACACACACAAAAATGGAATGAGAACGAATCAAATATAAATTCCAAAGATCACAACATTAATTTAAAAATAGAGCTCAATACAATGGTAGAGCAATAATTCTTTATTATAGGATATTACATTAGAACATGTGTAAAATCGCTACATAAATGCACTCATGTTTTGATGCATATCATCGCATCTCATCAGGCGGTAGTAAATGAGGATTATTACAGTTTTTAATATTTACTTACAAACAACCTTTTTCCTACGAAAAAAAGAAGAAAATAAGAAGAGCAAAAAAAGACACAAGATATAGTCTCTTCTACAATGAAAAGGAAGAAGAGAGAAAAAAATAAAATATAAGGAAAATATAGAAATGTAAAGTAGCCAGTCATGTTATGTTGATAATCAGTTCAACAAATCAAAATGGTTTGTTAAGATGTCATGAAACACAGATTCAAAATTGCAATGAATACATATGTAATATTTGAAACAGAATTTTTTACTACAATGCTGATAGTGAACGGTTGACACTTTAACTGAGGAAGCAATGGAATTTTTTTTAAATTATTTTATAGTTTGTAAATAATATAGCTCTTTAAGAAATTTGGAAAATAATACATGATAGAATGATATTTGACAATATGTACAGGTAATAATATTCTGTTATCTTACCTATATGTTTAATCTTAGATAGATTGTGACACACATTCAGGGTGTTGTAATTTTATCTTGATTTATTTGAATATCAGTAAATTTAAACCCTAAACAACATGAGAAAGTTAAATATCTACAAAACTTCTAAATATGAGTCATTCTACTTGGAGAGAATATGAAAAGAATCATTTATATCAACTGTGAAAACATTTTAAAAATACTTTAAGAGCAGATGATCAGAATAAGTTACTCCCCTAAAAAATAAAATTACTAAGATATGACTAATATTCTCACCATGAAAAAAATCTTTTCTTTTTCAAACATTCACTTACACCTTTTGTGTGAGAGAACAAATAGAAGCAATAAAATTTTAATTGTTCTGGTTTCATAACCTTTTTCTGTACTTTACAAGAAATGAAATCAAATTCTATAAATCTTTTTCCTATGAAGATGGAAGTAAGAAATTTTCATTTAGCAAGCAAAATTTTTGAATGTCATAATACTTTTACTTTTAGTGTACAAAAATACTTTTTCTTGAAAGTCATGATAACAGATTGTTGTTAAATGCCTTTATCTGGATTACCTGTTCATTTAGATGCTACATTCAAGAACTGAATGTCATGAAACATAAAAAATACTGTTCAGTCATTTTATATAGAGATTGAATTTGTGGAATTTCTCAGTCAATACTATAAGAAGTTGATTTTTCTTCTATATTGTTAAAAGAAAACAATATTATCATAAAGAACATGACCTCTCTTACATTCTTAGTAGTTTTTACCTTCTTTTACAACTTACTAGTTAATGCATTTTAGTGTATTAATCAATACAAATCCCTAAATATAATCTTGGGGTAAAAGTTTGTCCTGTGATCATAAGTGACAATCTTTGAAACAAAAATAAAGATCCAAGATTTAATCAAGAGAGTTGGACTAAATTTTTTAACTGCTTATATATTCCTTTGCTTTTTTCACTGATGAAGATCATAAAATAATATTAGTGTATTTACCTGATTTATTTGACTATCAATATTTATTATTACTGGATACTGTCTTAGTTAAATTTCTTTTTATGTACACAAAGAAGAAAGTAAGTTTGGAACTGTACTAGAGAGGCTATATCCATTTGTCTGTCTCTTTGTGCCTACTCTTTTCTTTGTTGTTTATACTTGCAATAGTGAATTTATCCCCACTTATTTAGATTTTTGAGGTTTTAGTTTAATTTGTGTAAGGAGCAATGTTAGTCATGAATATTATGGTTACATCAGAATTATCCTGTAAAAACTAATTTTTTTATTGCTAATCATATTTCTGTCAGTGTTAAAAATCATAAAACTTATGACTAAATGACTTATCACTTTAAATTAATTCAAATCACATAGACTTCAGTTTGATTAGTTGTTTTTGTCTTACTTTTATAAATGTTTTTATTTGAAAATTACAGTTTTTAGATGGACAAACATTTGTTTTTATTAATGTAACTTTGAAACATTCAAGTAATAAGATTTTTAAAATGAACTATTTAATTTATTCAATATTACTATCATATGGCTTGATTATCAGTCAGTGTATATAAAAAAATATGTATTAACATGTATGTAAAAATAAAAACAACTTTACTGTGTTATCTACTTTTATATATCATTATTTTCCCTTTTAGGATTTATTATTATATCTTTTGCAATTGGTCCAAGCTCTTAAATATGAAGACTATGAAGAGATCAAGAAAGGTTTGGATACTTCGCCCCCTCGGACAGAATCTTCAAATGTAATGGAAGGAACTGTAACAGATAGGGAAAGGTAGGATACCTGATTTCTATTGAAATTGATCTGTATTAATCTAGATAACTACACAAAACTGCTGCAACACTTTTATTAATATATAAATATAATTTAAAAAAAAATAAAAATGAGGACACTATTTATTTGAAAGTGTGTCCAAAATGAGTTTCTCTGGAGAGTAAATAGATTTATAGGCATACAAATCAAAATTGGTTCCTTAAGAATACAGTTTTTCAACTTATTGACATTTCAGTTAACAAGTGAATAAAATAATTTTGAGTGCTGACCATATCAACAATGGACAGAAAATGTATATTTTGTTCACTGCTTAGATTCAGTAATGTTTTAATTAACAGTTACAGTTTTTATATACACACACACAAATTTTAAGTGTATGTCACTAAATTGCTGCTAGAAGTCTTCAGTTATTAATTAAAAAGATTGATTTTCTAGTAAACTAATAAATATTAAAAAAACAAAAGTAACAGATCTTAGCAAAATTACTTAATCATTGCTTGAAGGAGAAATCATTTCAAAGTCAGTGGAAGGTTTCAAGCATGTGCCCAGTTTTCAAGAATGCATGTGGACACTCATCCCCACTCTTAATATAGACCTGTCAGTTTCCTCAGTGTCATTAGCAAGCTTCTTGTGTCTATAATCAAAAGGAAGGTTGTTGATCACCTAAATGGGATCAACCTCTTGAAGCAGTACAGGCTTTGGTTGGCCCAAGGCTCTAGACAGCAAATACATTTCAACAATGATAGCATTAGGATTGTTGCACAAGCTCTCAAGCTATGGAATCACTAGCAGAGTCGTCTTAATAATAAAGTCCTTCCTAATGTGTAGGTCTCTGAAAGTAGTTGTTAATGGCCAATCTTCCAGAGTCCAAGCAATCAACACAGGAATTGCATCCCAGACCAACCCTCCTTTTACTTTACATAAATGATCTGCCTAAGTGTATACTCCAATCATTTGTGAATATCTATGCTGATGTTACAACAATATATGGGTACACCTCCAAAACTCTAGATGACCAGAGATTGGCAGATGACCTCTCATCCGATCTAGCGCTAACATTTCAGTGTGGGAAAACTGACTGGTTACATTCAATCTCTTGAAAACCAAGTTAGTTATATTCCATCATCGCCAATTGAACCGTGAACTATCACTGGTCACGATGAATGGATGTTCCCTCAGAGAGGCCCAGTGACTTGTGCAACTATTGGGCCTTAAACTCAGTTCAGCCCAGTGGAACTCATGTGCATAAAAAAATGGTTGGTTCCCTGTACCTGACTCCTCGTGCTATCCTCTACCTTTACAAGAGCCAGATCAGGTCTAAAATGGAGTACTGCTGTCATATTTGGGTAAGAGCTTCCCAGTCCTCACTTTCTATCTCCTTGTGGGTGGCAAATTATTTTCCACCCTGCAAACCCTCTCTCGCAGACAAAACATCATAAGCTTCCTACTGCTCTATCACTACTTCCATGGAAAGTGCCCAGACGAACTACATTCCTTCATTCTACCAGCTCTTACTTTCATGGCTAGGGCCTGCTATGTTATGTATATTGTAGCAAACCACCCTATTTCCCTCCATATTCCATTCCCACAAACCATTACTCTGTGGGACTGACACCCAAGAGTATGTTTTCCCAATCACTACAATCTTAACCTGTTCAAGTCTAGGGTTAACTGTTGTCATCCCCACATATCCACAAAAACTGTGCATCTTACTCTGTAACCCTCTACCTCGAGTGGCTCTCGGTCCTTGTACAGAGTGAACCTCACTTAAAAAAAAAAAAGACTTTCACCTAACTTGCATATCTTCATTAGCCTAAAGGAAAACAAAACAAACTAAATACTCTTTAATAGATAGACTACATTATTGATGCCTTAGCTTTATGCTATCATTATATCATTGGTTTGTTTGTTATGATTTTTAGATTTCATCTTGTCCAGTGTACTAATTTTGTTACTTAGTTATTAGAAAGAAAATTAGCTTTAAAAGTAAAGTATATTAATATTTTCAGTTTCTAATATTGATCTATTTTTCTCAAACACTTTTTGTTCTGTTTTTTTTTCAGGTCTCAGAGTATTGATTCCTTTTTGGATGCTCTTGGTGGTACATCTTCACGGCAAGATGAAAGTCCTGAAAACAGATTAGAAAAAGAAGTAAGAAAATATATTATCTATGAAGAATTTTTGCAGTTCCTTACTCATAAACAAGAATAATACATTTCTTAGTTATGTCATCTTTTTCTATGTGCCATGTCCTTTCAGGATGTTGGCAATCATGGTTCTCCACAACTGCTTATCCTTTGTATATCTTAGTAAAGTTTGTCTTTTTACTATTTCTCTAATCCCTATTCTGCCAACCATTTACACAAACTTGTTAAGTAGGTTATTTACTTCTTTTTTCTGTCCCTCTTGTCATCAATTTGTCCTTTGAGTGTCAATTTCTCCAAACCCTCTTTCCTTATGTTGCCTAAGAATTTCAACTGTCTTTTTCTGATTCTAAGTACAAGTGTCCTTTTCATTTTCTCTAAAACTTTGTTGTTGCTCACATGTTCAGTCCATTGAAATCTCAGCATCCTTCTGTAGAACCACATTTCTGTTGCAATAAGTCTCTTCATCTGTGAGGAGATTGTCCAGTATTCATTGTCATATAAGAAGGGTCTAATATTAAATAACAGTTCAATATGCTTCTCTTTCTTCTCTTTTTTTTCTTTTAATGAAAATTTCCTGTTTCTCAAAATTTTGTTTAGTGTTTTGAAGGCATCTTTCTTTATTCCAATGAATCTTCAGATTTTGGTGTCACAATTTCTCACCCTCTTTTAAAACTTTTCACAGATATTTAAATTTTTGTACTTGCTTGATTTTACTATCTTCAACTATCTGACCACTGCTTAATATCTAACTACCCATATATAGTATTTATGATTGATATCTAAAGTCCTGTTCATTGTATTTAGTGTCCGTCATGAATACTACACATGTAATTCAAATATGTTTCTTCCCAATTCATCACAGTCTGGAAGACCTTGCTTATCAACAAACCGTAATATGTCTAAAAAATAATCCAATAATTTCATGATGCACAAAAAGATTGGAATGTAATAAGTAGGGATTTTACTGTTGTCAGTTTTATAAATTCAACCATTTAAATCTATTAATTGCTTACAAATAAAGAAAAGGGACATGTCAGCTATTAGTTATATTGTGCAATGTAGGATCCTATTTTGTAATCTTCAAAGCTAAATTGTTAGGTAGGGAGTGTTGAAATTCTTAAAACCAATTAGGTAATGTATACTTTATTGAGAAAATAAATATGTAAAATTCAAACCAATATTTGAATTTTACTATTTGTAGAAATTATTTTATTATAACTTAAGATAATTTATAAGGATTTTTGGTCTTGAATAAATGGAATATAGTTAATGTCTGCAATTTTGATCAGTGTTTAATGAAAATTAAGCTTACATAGTTTGAAAGCATTTGATTTTTTTTAATTATTTCACTCCAAGCAAGGCAAGGCGATAAGGCCACTAAGACACAAGAAGCTACTGGGAGTGAAAGAGAATGAGATGACTTTAGAAGGAACCAGAATCCCAATCCTAAACATGAAAGAAGGGATAAACCTCTAATCCTGTTCAAAAGACCAGGGAGGAGCATATTATAATAAATGTTGAAATGTGCCAACATTATTTCTTTTGTTATTTAAAAATGTTTAAACTTTTTTTCCATTGATTCTAATTTTAGATCATTTGTTTTTTTTGATGAAAAAAAAAAAGTAAAGGCAATTTTCTGATATATTTCAATATGGATATCTATTAGCATTTTTCATTTTTGAAAAGTGTATATTTGATTATTTCTATTAATTATAATTTATTGGTACCATGGTTTTATAATGCATTCTTTAAAAATCCTTGTAAAACTGAAATACAGAATTGATTTCTCTTTTTGTAATTTTACCCTTTGAATAATTTACTCTACCACTAGATTTATTGTAATATAAATCATAGTATTTTATAAAATTGGATGATAGTTTGGTTTTTTTGTTTTTTACTCATACCAAGCTCTTTACAAATACATGTGTTATTTATATAATTTTTCAGCACAACTTCACAATATACAATAATTTAAAGTTTATATACTTATAAAATGTGAAATTAACTTCTTTTTTTATGTTTAATATATCTTTGCTATTTTTTTGTGAAAATGTCATAGCCATTGTAGAGAGATATTTATCATGATAGGTTGAAAGCAGAAGAAACACTTCCATTTACACGCATTAATTTGTTTTTAAAAAATTATGATGAATTTTATGAAAGTTGACTTAAAAATTTCTCTTGTTTGTGTATACACATGTACTTATCACACTCACTCTATCTCTCTATGTTACTATTGCATTTAATGAATGTTTTTTTATAAATAATTTCAGATGGACCTGGCCACTTTTCTTATATCTCGGGCTCGTAATAACAATAAATTAGCAAATTACTTTTATTGGTATGTTTTGCATTTGTCTATTTACTTTATTCAGTTTCTGGAACATCTTTTAGTGATTTTTCAACTAATAGTGATATAAAAATATTGTACTAACCACAAAAATTAATAAAGGATAATTTTAATAAAGAAAATATCTTATTTAATAAGTGTAATTTAAGGATGTGAACATACATTAATAAAATCAAATGCATTTGATTATTTGTTCAAATGTTTTTAGTAGTTGTATTGTAATTTTTTTTATTGATCAATAAATTTTATGAAAATGATGACCAAAAATATTTAGATACTTTGCATTATATATAATCAAGGCAAGTTTGATTTTTATTTATTTTTTAATGATAAGTTGAAAAACTAAAAAGGTTAAGACAAATCTTGTTACACAAAAAACTATGTTAATAAAGAATTCAATACAAAATGGTTTCAGTAGAAAAAAAGTTGAGTTTAAAAAGATACAGCAAATTTACTTGTACAAATTTAAGGAAAAGCAATTAAATTTGCTTGAATGTTTCTTCCTATCCTATAATATTTATAGGTATTTATCTGTGGAGGTTTCTGATCAAGCATCAACTGCCAAAGAAGGTGAGACAGAAAACAGCATGTATCTGTATGTAATGAAACGCTTCAGTCATGCTCTCATCAAGGTAAATGAATTATCTTTTTCTTTTTATGCTTGTCATTAAAGAGGCAAAATAATTTGAAAGTAACTTCAAAACTAAAAGCCTGTAGGTAGCATTCAATTAATAAACAAATATTTCTATAATATGCACATCAAAAGATTAATTCAACCAAATTTATTGTTTGTTAAATATTCAAGTATCATGTTTTCCAGAGGTTTTTTTTTTTTTTTTTTTTTTTTTTTAAATGATTGATGCCTTAACAGAAATAATTAAAATATAGTAATGCATTTCTAGTTTCTCCACTAGCAACAGTGTCTGTTTCTGCAGAAAGCAAGTGTTTGCCTTGATTGCTACATGATAAAAAGACATATACAATTTACACATCTACCTAATACTTTAATGAATATAATCTGTACATATATACTAATGAGAAAAGGCATTTATTTTAAACAACAAATATATTTTAATGTAATCTCTTTCTTTGTAAACACACTTAAGTAATATTTGTCATAAACATCATCATTTAGTTTAAAGACACAAAATTAACTTCAAAGGGAAATAATTTATTTATGATATTTTTCTATTATAATTAAGCTATTTGTGATGGGTAAAAATTGTAATTTGTTACCAGAAACTAGTGCAAGTACACGAACTTAAGTGACCATATGGGACAATATCTTGTAATGTTGAATGTTCAAAAACTGCAGCTTACAATGCTGTAAAGATCTATAACATAATTGGTTATTTAGGTAGGGTGTTCTGGTTTAGACATTGGAGAAAATCATGAATAGAGAAGTATATTCACTGACTTTTAATGAGCAACAGGAAAATATGTCTGAAACTCTGCCCACTTTATGGAAATAATCAAAGATGCTCCTATCCTATCCAACCAGTTGGTGAGCTTGGACGTGATGAGTTTGTTTACCAAGGTACCTACAGAGGAGGCACTCTTATTAGTCAGACAGATTGGCCTCTGAATCATCCTTAGAAGAACGGCCCAGTATTCCAATAGATAATTTGATGGAGATGTTGACTTTCTGTACACAAACAACATACTTCAGAATGGGATCACACATATATTGACAGGATGAGGGCTTAGCAATGGGCTCACCATTATCACCAACAATGGCAAATATATACATGGAATACTTTGAGGAAAGAGTATTAGAATCCATATTTCTAAAGCCAACTCTATGGTTAAGGTATGTAGATGACACCTTCATACTTTGGCCAGACCAGGAAGATGTTCTAGTTCTACTGGACCATGTGAACTCAATAAGTCCTTTGATACAGTTCACGATGTAGAAAAAGAGTAACAACACACTCCCATTCCTGGATGTTCTAATATCTCGAACAGAGCATGGGTTCAAGACATCCGTATACTGTAAACCAACATTCTCTGGACAGTACCTCAATTTCAACTCCCACCATCCATACAGTGTAAAGAAAGGGATCGTCCACTGCTTACAACACTAAGTAAAAGTCATAAGTGGCGACCCAGAGACGTTAGATAAAGAATTGGTCAGTATAAGTAGTACCCTACAATGTAACAACTACCCTGGGTACATGGCAGCAGCCCCAAAAAACTGGGATAGGCGGGTACAAGAGGAGGAGGACAACAACACCCAGAAAACAGTCTGCCTGCCTTATGTGAAGGTGTTATCAAAATACAAAGGATCTGTGGTCCATATAGCATCAGGACAATCTTCAAAAGTTGGACAACACTTCGCAGATATCTCTCCCAAGTAAGACCCGCATAGAGAAGAACATGACTAAAGACTGTGCGTACACTATCCCGTGCAGCTGCAGAAAGAAATATAAAGGGGAGACAGGCCGCCCCCTTAAGGTAAGGCTTCAAGAACACCAGAAAGCTGTAACATGAGGGAAAGTAGAAAAATCAAGCGTGGCTGATCACATATGGAGAGAAAAGGGAGATCACTGCCCTCTGTGGGATCAGGTTGAGATCATAGACAAAGAACATCACTGGAAAATTCATAAACTTAAGGAATAAGCACATATGCTAGGCCACAAAAATCTCCTGAGGTGACCAAGCATAGAAATGAATACATTATGGGAACCAGTAATAAGGAGTGCCAGAGAAAAGCAATAACAACAACAAAAATTGTAATATGAGCTCTGGTAAAAACATGTAATGATAACAGCAAAAAATTGCAATAAGAGAACTGGTAAAAAATGGTTGCTGAAGACATTAGGTTTATAATACCCAGAAATTCATACAAAGATGTCCTCAAGGACACATGGCACAGTGGATAAAGGCATTAGTTAGATCCAGTGACAGGACCCAAAGAGTTAAGGCGGTGTAGAACTTGAAGAGGGGACATCTATGGCACATGGAACTAGAACAGTCTACCCCAGTTCGACATTCCAACCACCTAAAGAAGGCCGGAGCATGCAACGTTTGAAACATGACTAATAAATAGTCTGAATAATGTAAATAGTGTACATAATACCTCATCTCAGAAATATAGACAGATACTGAGATGTAAGAATTGATGTGATAGGTGTACCTGTACTGTATAGTAATATATATATATATATTGCAAGCTTGATTTTTGGTCATACATAGGAAAATTATGTATTTAATATATCATAAAAGATAGTAAAATACAACATATAGTCTAATCTATGCTTTGATCTTTTTTTATATACTGGATTATGTTGGTGAATAAAATTGATAGTAGAATTTTTTTTTTTTTTTTTATATATCATTTCACCCCAAGGAAGGCAATAAAAGTCACTGGGATGCAAGAGGGTTACAGAGAGTGAAAAAAAACCCAGACAGGACAGTAAAAGAACAGGATTTAAGGAGACAGAAGATTATGATTGACATTACATTTCAATTTTTTGAAGATCATAGTTGAAACTGGAAGAGTTCAACAAGAAGTGCAAGAACCTATTAACATAGAATTTACAGTTACAACTAACAATTTAAACAGGGAAATTATAAGACCAAGCTGCCAATCTAGTACTTCACTTAAATGAAATCAATATAGCAATGAGGAAAGCTCATCAGAGCAATTACCATGAAAATATTTATAGAAGAGGCAGAGGTAGTGGCAAAGTGACTGAAACTGAGATGCCAATTCCTCTTTGGAAGAATCTCTGCACACAAAGCAATAGCACCAGACCAGATGTGGCAGTAATATTTGATGAATAGTAGATTTATAAATGGGCAAGAAAACTTGTCTAGCACAACATAATGAACCAACTATCCTAACAGAATTACCAATTGATTAGTAGAGAGCAGTTTCATTTTAAAGGCATTAAAATCAACATGCCACTTCTTGCCCCAGTTAACAATAGATTATAGGTAATTTTCAAGATCAGCTGCTTATTTGATTTTATTGAACCTATCAAACTAACTTAAAACAGGAGTAAATAGTTGTTATCATCATAAATACCATGTTGGAAACTGATTACATCAGGAAGGTCATTGATGAAAATAAGGAAGAGAGTGGGTTCAAGAATAGACCCTTGGGGTCATCCCACATTAATACAATATGATCTAGAGGAGTGGCCATTTTATCAGACAATTCTGAAGGGATTGTTGATTGTATGACTTTTCAAAGTAGATATGATGGAATTGAAATTATCTTTTTTCTTGCTTCTACTTTCATAATTTGATTTATATACATATTTATTAATTTTTGCAAGACAATATTTTCATTTTGTAAGAATTTAATTTTCTTAACATTTTTCTATAAATGTATATACTCTGAAAAACATTTAATTATAGAATTTCACATCTGATTTATCTGCCCACGTGTTAAGAATAATTTTTTGAAAAATCAAATATACATATCAACTTTCATATTAATAATTATTATTGAAGGGTGGAAATGAATGTCGCCTACGGCGTTCTATGTTGGCACGGCAGTCAGTATTTATTGAAGGTCTTGTTAGCCTTGTGAAAATGGTGGCTCGTGAAGGTGGAAATCGGAAAAAGAAGGTATGTACTAAAAACAATATATTGTTTAAACTGTTTTCTTTTCTGGTTTTTAACTTTTTGGACCACAATTATAAGTTTTAAGTATTTTTACAAAAAACTTAAAAACAAAGAATATATAAATTTATAAAAAAAAAATAGTTTTAAGCATCTTCAGTCGAGTTTTTATTTTGATATTGAAGAAATATTTGCAGTTTTGTGAATTATCTATTTTCTAGATTAGAGTTGAGTCTTTTGATGATGACGCAAATACAATTGTACAATAGTTAATATTACTACATGATGTGTAAAATTCAGTACTTATAGAAATTGAACAATATGATTTTAAGTTTTAACAGAAACAAAAATTAAAAACGGGAGAAAACAGTGTGAACAAAGATTATAGAATATTTGGATGAATTATAATTTTTAACCTTTCATTATCAACATACCTCAAACACTTAAAGTAAAATTTTACTTTTAAAATATTCTTGGTTCGCAGGTTATATTTTACTTATGAGTTTTTCTGCTTTATTTTTTTTATGTTTTTGTTTTATAAATAATGATAAAAAGATCACACATCAATTTCTTTGTGTTGTTTTTAAGATTGAGAAGTTACAAAGTCTGCTCAGAGACCCTCTGGATGCATTCAAATTCAATTTTGCTGATTTTGAACCTCTGCCCTTACCCCTAGACCCTGATGTGACAGTTCGAGCAATCATACCTGAGAGAGCCACATTATTTAAGGTTGGTGAATTCAGTTTTGATCTCTGGCTTATAAATGTCAATGGTTTCTGTTTCATACACATTACAAAGGAGCATTTCAGTAAAAGTCTAATTGTATCTCCCTGTAGTGTGTGTGTGTGTATATATATATATATATATATATATATATATATATATATATATATATGGCAGTACTTTTTATTATACTCATTTAGATAATGAGATGCTTCAACTTCTTGCTTGTTGACAATGATGAATATTTACTGAAGTTCATAAACTTTTTTTTTTGATAGCAAACAAGCCTGCTTAAAAATTTATTTCTACTTCTACACCATAATAGTTGTCGTTACATTTAGTGTATGAAATATATATGTAAAAGTAACATGGAACAGAGGTTGTGTATAAAAAAGAAAATATTATTTTTAAGATTGATGCTTTTTTTTTTCTTTTTTTTTTTAAATGGCTTAAATATGAGATTTGATCATTAAGGCTGTACTTCCTACAAAATATCCCAAGTAATTCTGCCATAATTCTGGATTGATTTGTTTTTTGTAACATTTTTTCTGGTGTTTATTAGCAATCTTGGCAACTTTGTGATGACTCTAAAATAGAACAGAGGATGAATAATTTATTTTTTTCTTTTGAAAAAAAATTGTTGCTGAAATTAAAACACGGTTACATTCACTTTTCAAGCATTACTTGAAGACAATCTGGTCAACCTTAAAGAAGCTAAAAAGAAAATCTTTAAAAAGTTTACACTGCAATCAATGTAAAATGTTCTCTCACAGTTGGTGAGATTTCTGAGGTGACTGATTTGTTTTGGAGTTCATGCCAGTAAATGTTAAAGGGAAGATTTGAAAATTAAATTTGTTTCGACAAACTTTTCTCCTCTGCTCATAGAGGATGAAAAAGAATACCAATTATTCTTGAAGGAACAATTTTGAAATGGTCCAGTTTCTTTTCAAATTTGTGACCAAGAATGAGTCACATAATTTCTGATTATTTATGTTGATCTTTTTAATTTTGATGTTCTTTTGTGAAGATCCAAAAATACATCCATCTTATTTCCAGGTTTATAACAGGTTACAATTTTATTTGATAAACATTCCCTGTTTTATTGTCATCTCTATTTTGTCTATTATCATTCTTTTGTTTTTTAAGTAATTTATAAGATTAGTATCAAGTGTCATCAAGATTGAATAAGTTCAGCTTATTGATCATTACACCACAATACGATGTCCAGTTTTTGCTATTTTCTAAGCATAGTACAGTTTGGCACAAGGCCAAGAGGATGAAAGAGACTAGTGCATTGACCATTACTACACACCAAGGCATTCAGTTTTGACTCTATAGTAGGAATTTAAGCAATAAATAGACAGTAAATTGAATTTCTGCAATTTCATGGGCTTTTTACTATATTTTGATTCCATTTCATTTAGAACAATTCTAAATGAATGTGTAGGATGAATCTTTATCACTTGGATCTCTGAATTGTTTAGAATGATGACAAAAGTTCACCAAAAGAAATTATGTTTAAAGCATTAGATTTTGAAGAAAGTTCTAAGTTGATGTTAAAAGTCTGACAATATTAGAGAGAGATTCAGAATTAATCTGTTTTATCATCACATTGAGATTTCATCATTGCTAATGATGGTATTCATGTTTTTAATACATTTAACTTTTATTAAATTTAAATGTTAAAAAAATTAATCTAATATATAATAATAATAATAATAATAATGAAAATCTTGTTTTATTTTTATTTTAGAGTGCCTTGATGCCATGTCGTCTCTCATTTCGTACCAGTGAGGAGAGTGAATATGTGACAATCTTTAAACATGGGGATGATCCTAGACAAGATCAGCTCATCCTTCAGATTATATCACTTATGGATAAGGTAAGATTTTCTTTCAATTTTAGATTAGCTGTCTTAAGTTAAACATGTAAATTTAATAATAGATGTATAATTTCTGATACATTATGTAATATTGCATATTTATATGTAAATGTTAGTATTTCATTAAATTAGTCTCCTAAAGATTTAAAGGAATTTCAATAAATGTTCTAAATTTGCAGTGAAAAAATGTTCTCTCCAGTGAATAATGAAATACCAT
Organism: Acanthosepion lycidas; assembly: GCA_963932145.1. Taxonomy (NCBI): domain Eukaryota; kingdom Metazoa; phylum Mollusca; class Cephalopoda; order Sepiida; family Sepiidae; genus Acanthosepion; species Acanthosepion lycidas. The sequence goes on from OZ010608.1 coordinate 62,575,106, forward strand.
ATGAATAAATAAATTTGATGGTATTTTTTTATTTCTTATTTATTTTAAATATTTACATTATTGACAGTTGCATTAACGTCCTCATATTAATAAGTCTAACCCTAAATGTTTTCATTATGATGGGATTAGTCCAACCATAATTAATGTCCTCATTATGGTAGCATTAGTCAGATTGTTAATAATGTAAATATTGATAAATCCATATCCCAGAAATTCAGAAATTATCTTGAATATGTTTGGGTAAATTTGTTTTTAAAGAAGAATCAGCAATATTATCAGTCCTGATCTGGCATCTCTGCTTCAGTCACTTTCCCACTGCTATAAAGTTGCCTTTCTGTGTCTTTCTATAAATACTTTTCATGGTAATTGTTTGGATGAGCTCTTTGCTATGGTACATAGATTTTTTGACTTTAAGCACAGTACTTGACTGGCATGAAGATCTTATCAACATACATTTGAGCTGGCTAAGATGTAGCTGTAAATTCTATGCTAACAGTTTCTTTTCTTGCAATTCTCATTTATGGAACTTCCTTCCTGTTCCATGTTTCCCAGCCAACTTTAATCTAGAAAAAGTTAAATGCAATCTACTGTCCTCCTTATTACTCTTTTCTCTTCCCACTCATTATTAATTCTTCCACACTCAGTAACCCTTAGTGGCTTTATTCACTTGCTTGAGGTGAAATCAATTAAAAAAGAAAAAAGTCTAAACTAAAATTTATATATTAAGTTGGTGCAAAAGTAATGTCGTTTTCTCACATAGTAACATATGTGAGAAAACGACATTATTTTTGCACCAACCTAATACTAAAATCTTAGTCAATAAGAATTTTCCTTGAGTAAGATAAAATAGTAAGGTGAATATCACTGAAAACAGTAACACAAGTTGTACAGTAAAATGTACAGAATGGCCTGATGAAGTAGAACATAGAAAAATAGAAAAACAAAATCTGTGATGTTAATGAAAACTATGAAATGTGATGAATATAATTCTGTTGCAATTTCCCTTTATCAGATATTAATGATACAAGTATCAGATTAAATGTAGTTGTGTGTTCTCTACAAGTGAAATAAGACATTTACTACACGATATCATAAAAATGATTTCTTTCATATTGATCAACAGCAATGAATAGTAAAATCATTGAAGAGAACCAAATCTTTTTTTTATATTTATCAGTTTTAAAATTTAAACAAACTTTATTTCTGACAATTTTATTTGTTCTCTTTTCCAGTTGCTGAAACGAGAAAATTTAGATTTAAAACTGACTCCTTACAAAGTTCTTGCTACCAGTAACAAAAATGGTATACTTTTTCAGACCTTTGCTTATCTTTTATAAATGGATGCTTTTTCCTTTCATTAAAATCAATTTGTAAGATTTATAAATCTTTTCAGCTCTTATGTCAATGATCTCTTTTTCTACAATTTCATTAAAAAATTATTTGTATATTAGCATTTCAAAATTTGAAAATTTCAGATTAAAAAATGAGTATAGTACAATTCTAAAGAGATGTATACTCTTCTGAAATATTTGCATGGTCGTCTATAACGATTTTTACGAGCGCGTCAATAACGGCAAACACGTTCAGGAAACTTTCATTACGGATAGAATTTACTTAAAGGAACGATCAATTAGCTTATCTTCATACCCTGCCTGGTGGCAAACGCTGCTGGTGGCACCAGGGGTGGCGGTCCCGCCATAGCCACCAAAAACCGTGATATCACCCCTGGTCGGCGGCTGATGAAGACAGGCTATCGCACGTGCTAACACACGTTGTATGTTAAAAAAAAATAAATGATGTGGATTTATATTTGACATTCTAAAAATAAAGTTTCATTTTAATATGCAGTTGTGATGACTGAGAAAATGCTACAATCATTGTTACATAAAGTTATATATTGAAAATACTTGGCGCCAATGCAAGATAAGAGAAGAATGTAATAGTAATGACATAAGAATTGCAACTTTTATCCAAAGAATTCAAGGGAATTGTGTAAGGAAATAGGGCTTGATATTTTTATTATCTATTGAAGAATATAAATCAAAGTTATCTACATTAAATTTAATGAGAAAGACAGAAATTAGAAAATGCAGTTACTGTGCTTGAAGAAATATTTTGTAATAACCTAAAATAAATGGCTGAACTTCTTCAGTTGTATCTAACTGTACATAAGGTTGATTATTTTAAACTACAATTAATATACTCAATGACTACACAACAGGAATATTGGTATGACATTTGTTTTGGATTTCTGCACATTAAAAATATTCAAATTCAGATTTTGCTAACCAGACGCTTCTCTGTGACTGAATGGTAACAGCACATCAGGCTTTATGATGGTTCCTATAAGGGTTACAGGTTCAATTTCTGTCAGAGAGTACATATTTTCTACAAAATTTCTTGAACATTCAGGCTGGTAAATGTAATTAATACCAATTAATCATATAAGCAGCCTTTAATTTGAAACTGCATCAAAATTTTTTACGAAACCGAAATTGTTCGGTTTTGTTGAGTGCTATCACTACTGAGTGATCATATCCAAAGAAACACTATTGAAAAAGACTTTCAGATTTTAATTAAATTAAATTTTTATCAACATTTATACCATTCTAAGGGAAAAAGATTGAACAAAAATATGTTAAAAATCGTTAATTGGCTAGTTTTAGGAAAAATTAAATGTTAAATCTATTTGTTTACAAAAGAAATGAAGAAGGAAGAAAAAGAAAGTAAATTTATTTTTTATCTAGGGAATGCACTTAAATTAGATATTAAGAATAATTAAATTAGTTCTTAATTTCACTTTTAAAGTGTGTATATTTCCAGATATGCGAGTCTGTTTCCTACAAATAAAATTATGTTTCTATCTAACAAATACATGTAAAATTAGATACTAAAAAATAAAGTTTTAATCTCAGTTTTAAAATGTGTATATTTTTAAAACTGCAAGTCATTTTTAAACCCAAAGTAAAAATTGTTCTTTTTTAGCCACTAGTGTTCGGTGGGTGTTTATTTAGAAGAATTTTATAGGCAACAAAGAAAATTAATTCATTTTATTTTTGCAAATATTTTTTGTGGTTTTATCTAGTGAATACTCTTAAGATTATATATTAAAATGATTCAAATAGTTTTTAATTTCAGTTTTAAAATGTGTATCTCAAAAAGAACAGGTGATACTCACAGATTTGGAAATTCTAAAAATGAAATTAAAAGCTTTTAATTATTTTTGATATTTAATTTTAGGTATATTAACTAGATAAAAACAAATTTAGGGAAAAAATTCTTTAGAAGAAATTTATTTGCAAAACTTCAATAACAGTTGACTGGCATACCAGAAAAGAATTGCCATATTTTTAATTATTTTAAACATGAGGGGTTTCATTTTTTGGCTTTTTGAAAGCCACAAACTAATTTCTGGAGAGCTATACCATTTTCTCTCTCAAAAATGTGTTGTCCAAAGACACACAGATAGTTTATGCAATGATTTCTTTCGTATTTTATCAATTTATTAATAAATATGGTAGTTATTTATAGTTGACGATTTATTTGAAAGTTTAATAAACTTTAATCTAAGTCATGAATTCTATGACTAAAATACCTTAAGGCCTAAAAACTGACTTTAGGTGAACAATCCCTACTATTACCCACCCCAATTCTCAGTTTTTGGGTTTTCAATTCCAGTGGTCTTTACTTTACACATGTCTATACATTTTTATTATCCCTGCTTAAAAAAAACAAACAAATATTGACTCCTTACGCACATGTTAACAGATTTCCACAATGACAGATGTTCCAAAAAAAACACTTGAAAGTCGAAAAGTATATGGGGCACATATTAAAATATGTGCCCTGTAAACGCGACAAGACAATAGTTGTTCATTGAAAGTTCTTTTACCACTATCAGTTAATTTTTTTTTTTTTACTTTATAATTTTTGGAGGGATTCATTTCCATGGGTCAGAGAATAAATGAACTTCCTGGTTGTAATTTAATGTGATCTTTAGGCTAAACATTGAAGCAGGGAACTGATAGTCAACATGCAGCATTGATTTTCTGTCCACACTATCTCATGTCATATCGATATCTAATTTTATGTGATTGAAAAGCTACCTTTGGCAACATTCATATACAGTGTATTCAGTTTAAGCAAAATATCTTGTAACCATGAATTTTGGACCCTGTAAGCAGTTGTCCCTTTTAAATGGACAAATATGACATGTTTGATTGAATTTTGCACAACTGGTGCTACTAAACAATTATTCTTTATCAACAATGTTTCACTTAAACAGAATTCACTGTATCAGTCATTTGTCAAACTGATGATGTAATGCTAAGTAGTTTTTCTAGCATTTAATTGTGTTTTGTATTATCCAGGTTTTGTCCAGTATATTGATTCCGTACCTGTAGCTGAAGTCCTAGATGCTGAAGGAAGTATTCAGAACTACTTTCGGAAGCATGCCCCAGCTGAGGGAGCTGCTTATGGTATACAACAGGAAGTGATGGACAATTATGTGAAAAGCTGTGGTAAGTAAAACCTAATGGAAGACGGTCATCATTCACAACACAAATTGCTACTCCTTCTGTCCCATAACAGTTGTTACATTTGCATACACATTACATACACTAATGTTACAATTATTGTGGGATGGTAGAACAGAGTACTTTGAGGTAACTAATGTAGTTATTATTAACGACTAGTGAGTTACATCCTCACCAGGTGCTGCATATTTTTGACCTTGTACCAAATTTAAACAAAATAAATAACTATTATGAGACAGATGTAGTACTATTTTGTTTTCTATTTAAAATCATTACTAGTAGGATTAGTGGTTATACTTTATTATATTGCAAAAAGATTGTTTTATTATGTTTTAGTCTTTTTTTTTATTGGTTTTAGCAACATTTTCTCTATTTCTTTATATAAAATTTAAACCTTAAGATCTTTTAAGATTATGAATAAAAATTCATATCACAAATAAGCAGATTTTTGATGTTTTTTAGAAAAATACAAAACAAAACTCAAAAATGACCTCCAATGTGTTGTTAACTAGGGCAAGAAATGGCTTGTTAATGTTAACACCTCTAAAATGAAACTGCTCTCTTTTAATCATCTGAGAGAACCTTTTTTTCCCTCCATTAACATGGCTAATGCTAACCTCCAGGAAAGTGACTTGTTGCAACTTCTTGAGTTAGTTTTCCACTGATGTGGAGTCAAAAGATTATATTGAATCAATTGTTAGGTCTACTGCTAGGAAAATTTGTTCACAGTTGTATAAGACAGCTTTTAATGCAAGAATCTATCTTACACATTTATAAGTCTACCATTCATCCTTGCTTTGAATATTGCTACCACATCTGTTCTGGTGCTTCTGCTATGTATTTAGAGATTCTTGATAAAATTCAAAGAATAATCTGTAATGTTATTGGTCCTGAACTTGCATCTTTGCTCCTGTCATTTTCCCATTGCTGTAACATAGATTCCCTGTACTTTTTCTATAAATATTTTCATGGTAATTGTTCTGGTGAGCTTTCCTCTTTGGTTAAATTCATAGTTTAGACAAGGTTTCATCATTTTACAGTTGAAATGTTTAGATGTAACTTCAAGTTCTATGCTAACAGTTTCTTCTATCGCACTTCTCACTTGTGAAACTCTTTTCTGGCTTCTCGCTTTCCAGTCAACTTCAAAAATTTAAATGAAATGTCAACCATTATCTTCTGTCTTCTTAATTCTTATTCTTTTATTGTTCTCTCTCCTTAATGTTTTCTTTTTCTGATATTCTCTCACTCTTAGTAACCTCTTACACCTTAGTGGCTTTATTGTCTTGCTTGGAGTAAAATGATTAAAAAATACAATAAGTAATATTGGAATTAACAAATAAAGAGTAGAAATGTTTTTACTTCATTTGATAAACACCATCATGGCTACTTAGTTTAAATTGGTAAACATATGATGACATTATTTTCATTTGCTTACCTTTTTATATGGATGCACATTAATAAAAAAATTCTGATTATTAAATAATAATTATGTTTTTAATTAATGTGCATCATATATAAAAATAAATAACTATAAAAATAATAAATTTGTTATTGTTTCATAAAATGAATTTATTTTGAACATTGCTTACATTTCTTTTTTTCTTCTTAAGCTGGTTATTGTGTAGTGACCTACCTGCTGGGTGTTGGAGACAGACATCTAGATAATCTCTTGCTCACAAAAACAGGTTAGTGTTGATGATTTAAAAAAAAAATATATATATATAAATTTTTTAAGAATATATTTGTATCTCTGAACTCAAACATCATTTATTTGCATTTAGGAAAATGGACAAAACTAAAATGAACTTTGTTCATTTCGATAAATATTATTGCTGCAAAGATGGATGTTTTTTAACAGAGAAGAAAATAATATTGGATTTTGTTGTTTTTATTTATGAACTAAATTCTCTATCTGTTTATGTGCTTTTTCAATTTCATTTTAGGTCGCCTTTTTCATATTGATTTTGGTTACATTTTGGGCCGAGATCCTAAACCTCTTCCACCACCAATGAAGTTGAGCAAAGAAATGGTTGAAGCAATGGGTGGAACCAATTCTGATCACTTTAATGACTTCAAGATCCTTTGTTATACTGCATTCTTACATCTTCGTCGGTAGGTATTTCTCTTCTGATTTAAGGTAAACACTTCTAATGCTACTGTTTGTCACAAAATATATAATTAAATCAACCACTCGTGTATATTATATCTTGTTTACTTTTATCTATTGTATCTGATTAGTTTTGCTATTAACATTTTAGAATTCAAAAGACAAACTGATCATGAAATCTGTAGATTCCTTTCCGTTCATATCTTGTTATACAATAAAGCAAATTTGCTGTTGAGACTTTAAAATTCTGTTTGATTTAATTATTTCCTTTTATTCACAATCTTTTTAAATGCCATGTCCTTTTCATCCATAGGAAATCATGGTTCTCCCTCCACAAATTCCTTTCCTTTATTATATGTGAATTTCCATGATGGCTTTGAGAAGATAGTGGAGTGTTTTCCTGCTGCCTTCCCTATGGTTGTGAAATCAGTTTTCTTTCTTCTAGACTGGCTGCCATCCAAGTTTCTCTGCTATTTAACCCATAATTGGTGGGAAGAAGTGATAGATTCCTGCCTTTCCCAAGGGCATTAGTGCAAAAATAAATGCTACAGACTTGTCCAGAATTTCAATTTGACTTTTCGATTCCACTTACACCAACTACACATTCATATTCCCATTACTGCTATCAAATGTCTATTTGGAACAGAATAATCAGAATGTTCATTTATTTATTTTTTTTTTCCTTCAAATCTTTAATGGCCTAAAAGAACAGAAAGTTATTGTATGTTAAAAATAGTGAGAATCAATTAAAAATTACTTATGAACTCTGGGGGAATTTAAATTTTCTGTAATATTCTAATTTCTTTTCAGCTCAGCCAATTTAATACTTAATCTTTTCTCCTTATTGGTGGATGCCAATATACCAGACATTGCTCTTGAACCTGATAAAACAGTAAAAAAGGTATTTATGCTTAATATTCTTTTCATATTTAAAGGCTAACATACAAGATTACTCAGTATGCATAGATTTTACATTTTTTTGTCTTCTACTCAAGTATTGTTTACATCTACTTGAGTATATACAATATCGATATCTCTTTATATATTTATGTCATAAATGATATTCAAACTGGTTCAGTCTGTCAGTGTCATAAAGACACTGCCGTCTGTTGTCACTAGTGAAAGTAAGATAACTCTAGTACAGCAAATACTTACAGATAATACTAACAAAATCACTTGGTATGTTACATAGATTTTCTAAGGTGAGTTTTTCTTGTTTTAGTGTGAGTTTTTTTGTATTACTTTATATTTCTCTAAATTTGATCAAATGGAAATTATTAAAAATATTTTTGCTGTTCTAAACAATACTTTTATTTGCAGAGAATTTAGAATTTTCTGTCATCAACGGCTATCATTAACTTCTTTTTAATATATTAGTTTTTATGAGGTCAGTTGGACAATATGTATATTCAATGTCTTTGACATTGTTTCCTTTTTCTGTTGGTGGCTATTTTTTCTTGCTGATATATGTTCATGTGTAAAAAGGCATAATAAGAGATGAAAAAAAAGAGAAAGGACTATCTTATCATATTTAATCATATTCACTATTTTTATTAAGAACTCAGTCTTGCAACTGTAGAGATGCTACCCAACTCTACCCAAGATGATAACCAACTCCTTCCATCTTTCTCTGTTTCGAGATCCTTTCAAGATATTCTGAGATATTGCTTTACAATCTTCTTTTTTTTTTCTTTTTCTGTTTCCCTTCTCTGTTGTACAAACTGCTTTAGAGGGACTGATTATTGCCAGATGTACCCACACCATTTTAGTTTGTGTATGTTCACTGTGCTTTGGAAATCTTCATACCACTCAATAGTTTACCTGATTTTGTTCTTTACTCCTTTGTTGATGATTTGATCTTTGTACAAGATGCCTCATAAATTTCAAAACCATTTCATCTCTGTGGCCCATATCTTCTTCTTCCCTATATACACTTGATATAGTCCAATCCACAATTCACAGGCATACAAGAATATTGTATGTGTGTGTCTTCATTCTGTAGTCATGTCACTATAAATACATCTAAGCTTCTGCATTACAAGCAATTGATCAACAATGTATATGTAATTGTTTTTACATAAATTTTGTATGAATTGAAAGTATTTCTTTTGTCGTTTTCATCTTGTCATTTTGGAATCATATTTGTGTTTCAGGTTCAAGACAAATTTGTTCTTCATTTGACCGATGAAGAAGCTGTACATTACATGCAAAATTTAATTGAAGTCAGTGTTTCAGCTATGATGGCTGCATTTGTTGAACAATTGCACAAAATGGCTCAGGTAAGAATGAAAACCTTTATTAGATGTAAAAGTATTTGATTATGTCATATTCCAGCTTATTCTTTAAGATATTCTCTAACTTATGAATTTATTTTCAAATTTACAATTCAGATTAGTTTGATTTAGCCATTCAACAACAAATACAAATTACACAGATTATCATTTTTAACTGACAACAAAAGGATAGTCTAATTCACTCTTTATTTGTCAACAGGAATGTGGTTCTTGATTTTATATAATTTGTATTGGTATTTAATAAAAAAATACATTTTGAAAGATGTCATTGTACTAAAAGGCAAAATGAGATTTTTTATTTTTGTAGAAAAATATGAAATCTTTGAAAACTTAATTTAACTTTCATTTTTAAGTTTTTATTTTTAAAATTTATTTTCTAATACAAATATTTTGTCTAATGTTAAAGACTTAATACATAGTATGATAGTACTTTTTAAAAATATGTCTAGAAAAAAAGTTAAATATAATTCTACTGTTGAAACTGATTTTCTATCTATTAAAAAGAAATAAAAAGAAAACCTGATTTTTTTTTTTTTTCTTTCTACAGTATTGGAGGAAGTAACTTTCCGCAGAAGCTTAATGCTTTCACACTGCCACATGAACTTATCTACTGGAAATAAATTGGCTGGAAAACAGAAATTGTAGCTGGAAAGTTTTGTTAATGCTGGCATTTTAAAGTTTTGCTGACAAGACTTCCATGACGTCTATAATAATGAGGAATTACAAATACCATTCTAATGATATAGTCAGTCCTTCAAGAAATGAATTCCTTGTTTCTTTTTAGATGTGCTTAGCAGATAAGCTACATCTTGACTTTTTGATATTCTCCACCAGAGTTGCACACAGTACATACAATTATAGATTTGTACAAACATCTACAATATACCAATGTCAGATACTTCAAAACTACACACACACACACGTATACACTACTTTTTCTAAAGAAGTAATTAATTTTTTAATTTACTAATCAAACATATCTTCATCACTTTAAATGTTATTTTTAGTGGATACTCGTATATGAGTACACTCCATTTATTTTAAACAGTGTATTTTTATTTTTATCAACCAGTCTGAATATTCAAGAAATCTTGTTAAATAAAAATTGTTGCCTGCCATTATTCCTTTAAAAATTGCTTTGTTTACATTTGGATATGAAACTGAGCCAATATGAACTTTTGAGAATCAGGGATTTGCGCTTATGAGGCACTATTCAGCTTTGCTTGATTGATGACACCCTTTGTGGACAAGTTGATCTAAAGCACATTGAATCTAATGAGTTTCTTCTACAAAGTGTGATGCAAGTTCAAATCCTACATATTTTCTTTAATAAGATCTCATGAATATAAAGGCCAGTAGATAAAAATAATAAAAAATACACTGTTTAAAAGATATGGAGCATCAACTAAAATATGAGGATCCTCTAAAAAATAACATTTAAAGTAATAAGAATACACTTCTTTTATAATATATTTTTTTCTCTCACTCACTCACACACTACAAGAATACATTCTTGTGTAAAAAATCATGGCTACTATATGTATTTTATTTACCCAATACACTCCCAGATTCGGCTCGGAAACACTTATTACAATAGGCATACATTTTTAAATGTCTAAATAAAAAGATCAATTTTATGTTAGAGAATGACTGTAAATATATTTCTAAGAATATTTGTGATTTGAAACTGTATAATGAAAAAGTATACTTTTTCATCAGGATCCTCTTTTATGATTAGGAAAAAAGTAAAATTAATTTTTCCATTCTTTCACTCTGTGAATTGTAAATAAATCTTTAGAAATTGATTATTAAATATAAAATGTCTTTATTATATTTTCTTTTAAGGAAATGTTTTTGTCTGTCACTGTAATTGATGAGATTATTTTAAAAATTTTAAGCAATATTCCTTCAGTCGTTCAATGATATAAACTTATAAAGCTTAATAATAATGTCTGGTATATATGAAGTGGGTGCTGAAAAGTTCTTGGATTTAACCCACTTTACACAAAATCTGACCAAATGTCTATCAGAACTTTTTGTATCCCTTCTTGGTTGATCAAAGAATTTTTTAACACCTCCTATAAGGCAAAATAAAATGAACATTATGATAAGTAATTTTCCTTGAAATATTGATCCTATTTTTAATATTTTTTTTTCCTTAACATATTATATTTTTGTTGTTGGTTATTTAAACATTTCTAGCTTTGCCTCAAATGATTTCATGATATAATCCTTTTAATTAGAATCAAACTCATCTTAAAGTTGATTCTGTGATTGGAAGGAAATTTTTAAAAAGTAAATTTATTATAGGTAATGTTTGTTTCTATGATGAGAATTTTATTCTGATCAATGTGTGTAATAATTTTCTGTGGTTTTCAAAGGTAGAATGAGATAAAAAGAAAATACATTGTTTTGGAATATATATTGAGAAAACCTGTCACATTCTGACACTGCATCAAATGTTGCCCTCTTTACTTATAAAGTATAGTTAATCTATACAATGTCTCATTAATGGTGAATCTGACAACATTGCTGACCTTGTTTTGTTTCAAAATAACTTATGAAAATGTTCCTTAGACTAATGACTGAACAAAAAATGGGCAATTTTGATGTATCTTAGTAATTAAGATTAATGACAAAAAATTAGATATTCCTGAATTTAAGTGAAGAAAGTGAAAGAATTGGAAATTATTTTCTTTGATGAAAGATGCTACAGAAAAGTACAGATATTTATATACCAATCAAGTAGCTTCTGTTTTTTTTTACTTGCTATCATGAACAGTGTCAGTGCTGGAAGAAGTTCTCCTTAATTTCACATTTTATTATATTAACATCTATTTTACTTACAAGATATGAAAAACAATTTGTTTGGTCTATCATTTAAATAAATTTTATTATTATAGTAGTAATTAGTACATTTGACAATCATCTGTTTGCTTTGACATCCAGTTAAAAAATATTGCGAGTGTCTGGAAGAGATAGCACCTCTGACAGAGGAACAATCATACTCCTTTGGGAATATTTTGACGTTGGTTTTCACTCCATACCTAACTTTCACCAAATAGATGTTTGCATGCAATGGCAGCTACATTTCAGTAAACCACTTTGACTAGCAGGTAAACCAGGTGAAAATAGTCAACAAGTCCAAATTCTTATTAATTTTAGGTCTATTAGCCTTATTTGCATGTGAAAATTGATTCCCAACAAAGTGAGCAGATGAAATCTCCTATATGTTCACCAGCCATGAAAGTGGTGTCACCAAGTGTCGTGGAATGCATCATATCATGGGGACATGACAGGTGACAGCCCTGGTCATCTACTCCAACATAGAAATCTCCTATTGTAATGATTTCTCATGCTATTGGATAAAGACTTTCCAAGACAAGGAAGTAGGATTACCCCAGTACAATGATTTTTTTTTTTTATTATAAATACTTCCCACACAGGTCTGTTTTGAAAATTCATGTGAATTCACTTGCAAGTCTTTGGACTCAAAGGACAACTGTGAATGAAGTTCTTTAAGAAATATACATTATATATATATATATATATATATATATATATATATACACACACACACACACCTTAGATTATGTACCACTTTTAATTTTTTTCTAAATTTTGTAAAGGTAATTAAGGGGCTCACAGAAATATTCACACCATATTTTGGTATAAATGACATTTACAGAAGATGCACAAAGTTTACGAAGACACATTTTTTAAAAGAAAAATTGAAAGAAAGGTTTCATTGTTATGAGTGTTAATGTGAAATGTATCCTCCAAGACCTAAATGTTGTTTTGTGGGTTGTTGTAATTCTTCATATGAAACAGAATAGCATTCCAAAGTTCATCTTTGCTGTTAAATTGCTGCTCCACCAAAGTAAACCCTTCTCTTCTAAATGCTCTGACTCTAATATTGAAATACAAAAAGCAAAAACGAGTTAAAATGCTCCATAAATTTTCTTTTGCCTTAAGATCAGACAAACCAGTTACTTAATCAGATGATTGTCTTTGAAATCCATTTTTTTTTTTTTTTTTTTTTTTTTTAGATATGTTAGTTTTCTTCCTTGAATATGATGAAACAATGAGATACTTAAAAATAATTTTCTTTTTGCAAGTATTTTGCTTCTTGAAACATGCTTCCATATGTGCCTTCAAAAATCAATGTATGTAATTTGTAATTGTGTTGTAATCTTAATACTATCTAGAACTTGTGATGGTTACCTATACTGTCAGATTTTATTATGGAAGTCATTGTTTACACAATAAAATTATTAACCTACCAGTGTTGGTAAATATTTTCAGGATATATTTATAATAATCTTATGTTAATTATATGTTAACACAAGCTTCTTGACATACTATAATCTTTATAGATTTTTCATCCATTAATCTTTTAGTAATGTTTCTGTTTTTTTTTGTTTTTTTTATTGGTTTATAGAGAGCAGCTTTGCTTGAAATTGTTTCCTATTCTCACATACATCTCTCTTTTAATGTAATTTTTCTATTGGATTAATATTTGGAGAGTATTAATATGGTCTTTTTGAAACCTTTTTTTGCAATGCAGACAATAATTGGCTTTACAGAATTTGAAAGAGCATTGTCTTGAAATGAATATATGTTTAGTTTAAAACTTCTTGTTTCTGATCTGTACCACTGAAAAACAAAGTTCTGTTCAGTAACTCTTTGCATTGATTTTGATATCAACTTTGTACAACCTATAATTTTACCTCACTTCCACTGTTACATTGGTTGACTGTTTCCATGAAGGACATACATTGTAGTTCAACATTCATCACGAAAAATTACCTGAGAAATCAGTTTTCATGTACTTCTTCCTCCAATTTACATGTCTCTCTTGAAGTGAAGTTTTCCTGAATGTGCTGTTTATTCTTAATATTATGAGTTATCTGTTGACATTCATAACACCAAATTTTCTTCAAATGTTTTCTTGCTGGTTAATCCACTGTTCTTGCTTATTACTCTTTTAAATTTTTTCAAATCTCATTTTCTGACTTTCTTAAAACCAGTTTTGTTTGTTTTTTGGGGTTTTTTTTAATCATTTCACACCAAGACAATAATGCCATTAAGAGGCAAAGGGTTTAATGAGAGTAAAAAAGAATGAGAAGACTTCAATGAGGGAGAAAGACAATAAAAGAACAGATTTCAGGAAGACAGATGGCAATTGATATTGCATTTAATTTTTTGAAGATCATAGTTGGCAGGGCAGCAAGAAACTGGAAGAGAATTACACAAACAAGTGTGAGAAAAAGAAACTATTAGAATAGAACTTATGGTTACATCTACTTCAACAGTAAAAAGATGAGACCTAGTTGCCAGTCTAGTAGTACACTTCAACTTATGTGGTTGATGTACCAAGGAGGAGAGCTCATTAGAACAATTGCCATGAAAATATTTATAAAATGACACATCATGGTGGTGGGAAGGTCACTGAAGTTAAGATATCAGGTCAGGACCAATAACATTACAGACCTTTCTTAGGATTTTGCCAAGAATCTCAATATAACAGGAGCACCACACCAGATAAAGAGAAATATTCAATGTATTGACAAATGGTAAATTTATAACTATGCAGGATGAATTCTGATGAGAGATTTTTAATTTTGTTTCATTTTTCTCTGATCAACTTTTTCATAATTTCCAATATTGTCTCTCTCATCCTCCAGTAACTGTGCAATATCTTGATTCTATTTTGAGGTGATATGTTTCTGATGGCTCATAACAATTTATATGTTAATATGAGAGATCTAAAATTAAAAAATAAATACCAATAACTTATATATATATATAATAAACAACACTTATGTTATACCATGAAATGTTGTAAATATTTTTAATAAAAGCAGATAGCCTGAAACTTAGATGATATATTTAACTTATAAATATATCTTGAAAATTATACAAGTCTGATTGCACCCAAAACATTGCATCAACTCAGCGTTGGTGACCCTCTCATCCAATGAAATGGGGGTCCTACCCATTCTTTTCTTTATCCATCTAATCCATTGAGAGTAGCACATTTGATGGTGACAAGAAATGGTTGAAAAATCAGTCTTTATGCATTCTCTTGCTCATTTCATTTGATTTCCTTTTTGATATTTTTTTAAAGGAAGCTTAGTGATCAGTTTTGCATGTTTTGTCAATTGAGTTAGAACAAAAGACGGTAGATTAAAACATTGATTAAATCATTTCTGACTCTGTGGCAGTTGTGAGTTACATTCTTGGGCCTGGTAGTGCTG
Source organism: Acanthosepion lycidas (assembly GCA_963932145.1). Lineage (NCBI taxonomy): Eukaryota > Metazoa > Mollusca > Cephalopoda > Sepiida > Sepiidae > Acanthosepion > Acanthosepion lycidas. Next base: position 62,590,302 of record OZ010608.1, read on the forward strand.
AAAAATCATATACACTGATTCAGTGGCAGAAATGGACAAGCAATATAATGAGGAATAAGACTTTTGAATATTAACTTGTATAAAATATCCTCCAAGTATGGAAAGCAGAATGAGAACCATCCAACATTATGGATTGAATAAAGATTTCAGTTCAGAATTCTGAAGAAGGTCATAAACTAAAATGGCTGAAACATTGTTAGTTTAATAATCACAATGAGCATGTTGCTCTGAATAATAAAGCATACAATAATAATTCTTTATTTCATATAAATAATTGCCAACACCATTTTGCTGGTAATGTTTAATCATCATCCATGCTAAAAAATGGCCTGTCAAAAGGACAGTTATTCCCTTGACACTGCTATTAATGTATACACTTTTGAATCCCCCCCAGCAATGTTTGTTTTAAAAAAGTGATGATTAGAATGTTAATAAAATTGGATTCTGTTACTGAGAATCGGGTCAACATGACAAAAGACCCAGAGTTGGATGCATTTGGTGCAATAAGCACCAAGAGTTATGTCCTCTTCCACAATTGGCTGTTGAGAGAGGACATTCTACGTAGGTGGCACTGACAACATTTTCATACAAATGATACTGGGCAGGTATTAGCCAATAGTCAGCATGGTTATGGTACTGAAAGATATAACACCAATGTTTTTGGGGGGGCTTTTTTCTTCACTTGTGAGGAGCACTCTCAAAGTGCAGAAAACCTGACAAGATGAACACAAGTTAATACATTTTCTTTATTCTTGAGAATTAACAAAAATATTGTTGTATAAGAGTAAGTGTCATTGCTGACACTGTAGTTTGAACCTAGATCACTAGTGAGTAACACAGGTGATTCCATTAAGTAAATCCTGTGATCATAAAGGAAGTGAATAAATAGGAAGTAGCATGATGACTATATGTTCACTGTTCTTGTCTATCTATCATTGCTATACATTCACTCTCTCTACTCTACGGATTATGATTCTCTTTTGATCATTATACTATTTGGTTATTACTACTTGAACAAGTATTACTAGTGTGGATATTATTGGAAGGCATTATTATTACTAGTACTGGCATCTACAAAGTCTCGACTACAACAAACATTTTTTGAAGTGATAATAAGCTTTTGTTTGACATAAAAGTGCCAAGCAAAGTCATCTAACATCACAAAAGTGGCAACGAGGATTTGCAAGAAATCATAAAAGATATTAAACACTATTTATTTATTAGGTTGTATATTTACAAGAATTTTATATTTAAAGGGTTTCTTTCAACTCCACCAAATACGCAGTGTCCTTGGTCTACTTCAACAACCACATTGCTTCCACCAAGTTCAACTGGCTTGTGTGATCGTTATTCTTTTCATTCCATCCGGCAGTTCCTTACCAATACGACATTAATCTTACCTTTATAAATGACTGAAATCAAGTTTTTAAGTGATAAATAATAAATATAACACTGTACTTGGTTCACATATTTTTATAATCTTGTAAATATTCATTGTTGAGGGAGTCAAAAGTGTATACAGTAATAGTCAATGTGAATTTTGTTTTGTGCACAAAAGTGAAAAGACAATGTGCCTGCAAAAAGAAAAAAAATAGGGCATCAAAAGGACATGTCTAAGGGTCTGTAGTTGGCTATCTCAAAAACAAAAAATGATTGCATAATCGAAGATCAAACACTATTTTAAAGCAATGTTATATACATTTCTGCACTTTTATTTGAATACTTGAACCTTATCATCCTACTTAAATACCGAGTGATGAATATATCTTTAAAGAAAATATACATTGTATGCAAAGATGTTTTCAATCCAGAATGAAGCTCTCAAAGTTCCATTTTCTCATTTCAATTTCTTTCAATCAATTGAAATTTTTCATCCACACACATGAGGGTCAGTTAAAAAAATAATGCATTTTATTATGTTGGTGGTATGGTTGTACTGATGTGTGACACTATTTAGCTATGGTAATTAATTAACTAATTAACCATAAAAATTAAACAATACTGAGAACATAAAAAGCAAAAGAAGATACCCTGAGATTTTTATTTTTAAGTTAAAAATAAAATCGAGTTACTTTTCTCAAAACACCGAGAATTGGCGTAAACAGTGGACTCACAAAAAGTCCATATGCTAGCTTTTGACAATTGATTAACGATGTTTGTAAAAGGACTGGCCGAAAAAAACACGAGAATCAGGAAAAGCGTTTATCAGGCGACAGGCCATATGTCGATTATAAAAATTTTGGCATGACAAAATATTCCGAAATTATTTGCCGATACGGGGTAGAGAGAATTACCATTATTTATTAGGTTGGTGCAAAAATAATTTCGTTTTCTCACATAGTAACATATGTTAGAAAACGAAATTATTTTTGCACCAACCTAATATTTTTCCAAGATATTATCTTAAGTACCGGCACTTTTAGTGTCGATTATAGAATTTTGGCATGAAAAAATATCTCGGAAGAATTGCCGATTTGGAGAAAAAGAAATTTATTATCAATTTATTTTTTTCTCAAGAAGCCAAAGATTCCCGTAGACGCTAACTTCAGGAAGGGACCAGATAGCAGACTTTCCCAATTTGCTTGATGATGTTTGTAAAAGTACTGGTTAAGAAGACGCAAAATGACCAAAAGGGTCGAAGATCTGAGATTTTAAGTGGTCATGTGTTATTCGTAAGAATTTTTGCCGATGAGAAAGAGAATTTTGTAAACAAAAAATTCTAGGTTATAATTTTAATGAGGCCAGCTTAGCCACGTCCGCACGGCCTGGTCGCCATTGGTCCAGTGGTAGCAATGTTGATAGTCGGGGGTAATTTGATGAGAAAGACTGAAAGTATTTGGTATGAGTTATCAATGTGGGAAGGGGAAGTTTAGCAGGATAGCTCTCCTCCAACCTCTCCTCGCGGATGAAGGGACCCCCCCCTCCAAAAAAAAAAAAGAGAAAGGGATTAATTTTTCAAAATGGGAAATAATCAATTTTCCTGGCCGGACAACAAAGAGATTTCATGTCAAATCGGGATTTACCGAAAACCACAGGCTGCGTCTAACCGCGCTCCGGTTTTTGGTCGGTGTCCATATAAACGAACGCCCTCGGGCAGTTCGCCAGTAGTTGAGTTGGAGTTGCAGTTCGAGTAGCAGGGAGTGATCTGAAAACGACGGAGCTGATGTCAAACCGGTTGCAGCTGGTGTTAAGCCGTTACCATCGACCGACCATCCCAATTGGTACCCTGACCAAAGGATTCTGCCGGGTAGCGACGTCTATCAATCGACCAGGACACAGGGTGGTGGCAGCAACTAAGAGTCAACCCCAAAACGCTGGTAGGAGAAATATCACTGTTTAGCGCCGCGACTGGGAGTTGACTACGGGCTCGGTGTTACAGATGGAACCCTCCTTGTTTTTGTTCTGATAAAGATAGCAGCTGAGTGGTAGTTTGACAAAAATGTTGTCTGACATGAAAGTGCATACAAAACATAGGTGCCACTGACATTTTCCGTTTTTTTTTTTTAATTTTGTATAGAAAAAAACATTCAATTCTGATTTGACATGTTTATGATATGATTCATCTATTTTGCAATCATAAATTCTCAGGCCTTCTTATTCTGAAAAATAAATTCTGGTTTCCTTTATTTTTTTTTCTGTGGGAAACCTTTTTGTCAAAATTTAGGAAAAAAATGTTTGGTTATGCTAGATGGCTTTAGTAGTATCTAATCATCAAAACACACTTATCCAAACATAAAACAGTTGGTTAGAGAGAAATCAAAAGAATGTAAATCAAGTTTTTATTTTCTAAAAATAGAATGCACTTACAAAGTATAGAAATGTATTACATGACTTCTCTCCGATCCTGAAAGGAAAACTGGTGGATATTACAAAAAGCTGTATTTACTCAAAAGTCAGGTATATTATTTTTCAAAGGACTCTCTCTGGTCAAGTCAGGTGCATATCTCTATATGTCTACGAAAAGTCTGCCAACAATTCTTTTGATTGGTATGTTTGAAATTCTGTTTCTCTTAAAAATAAATGTTACCATTTTATAGCATATTCAAGAGAGAATGTCCTCTGCATATGACGCTTTTGGATGTTGATCATTCAAGTTTAAATAACTCCTTCAGTTTTTCAATAAATCCCCAAACACATACTGTCATACTCTGATGGCATGACAAATATTTATACACAGTGCTAATGAGTGCAAAAGAATGTCGTACAGACATTTTACATTTTGAAGACGTTTTATGAGAACTTTTTAAAAAGTCAAGAGCTGATGTTAGAAACTAGGTTTTAAATTTTTTTCACAATTTCTGAGCATTTGAATAATACATTATATAGTGTCCCATCATGATGGAACATATTTTAAATGCAAGTATCTTGGATTTTAAAAATGACAGTACCAAATATATTTATTACACAACTGATATACAATTCAACATATCTAAGATTTGGATATTACATCCCTGAGATGGTCACCACCACGAGATCGCTCTCTCATTTCAAACACAGTACGCCTTAGCATATCAACTGTAGTGACTGTAATCTCTTGACGGATGCTGCATGGGAAAGCCCCACATAGCTATGGAACTAAAACAAAGCATCCCCAATAATGAGTCAACAAACTATACTAGTAATATAACATGGATGACTAAAAACACGAACATGTATATAGCATTTAAGTGAAAACAATTTATCTACATATTTATGGAACATATAACACGAGTGAGACAGGTACTTGAATACCTCAAAAACAAAACTGTTCTCTTTTACCCGTCACAGAGAACCCTCCTTGGCTCCCATTAGAATGTCTGATGCTCAACTTCGCAAGAGCACCTCTCTGCTACTGCTTGGTCTCACACTGTCCGCTGACCCGAGATGGAACAAATACATTGAATCAATACCTTCATCTACCGCAAGGAAGGTTTTTCTCACCAGAGTCCATCCTTCAAATCTATAAATCAACCACTCAACCTTGTATGGAATACTGCTGCCATATATGGTCAGGAGACCCCTGCTGTTCGTCTCAAGGTCTTCGACAAAATCCACAGACGGATATGCAATGTGATTGGATTGATTAAATGAGGTCATATCTGTCGAAAAGGAAATGAAGGCCTGGAGTGCACATTCTGGTGAATTGGCTCTGACTAGACAACTTACTCTTCGCGCATCTAGCCAAACTATTATGTGACACATTTCTTGCTCTTTGACATGTGCATAAATTATAGCTGAGTCAATGGAAGCAGCCAAATTTTCGAAAATATTGGCTCAAGTTTTTTTTTTCTTGAATAGTTTGATGTTTAATGACACAAGTTTATATGTTGTCTAATTTTTCGTTAACTCTGATTCAAATAACGTTAATTATTTTATAGTGTAGATTTTTTGTTCAATAAAATACTGAAAGTAATTCTGGAGTTTTATTTAAATCAAGAGTAATTAAATTGTAGTAAACCGGAAAATAAAATAATTTCAGCCAATCCAAAAAAATTGGTTTTGGCTCTCTGTGCGTCAATGTTCGCGCCAGAGTCTCTGAACCTGGTCAAAAGGATATAGGCTGACACCTGAGCCAGAAGCTGAAGCAACGGCGATAGTGACGACAAAAGACGTTACCCCTGAGAAACCAGCCATGCGTTAAGTAGTAAAGAGGTCATCTGCTAATGATATTTCTGTTCTGCTTAGGGCCGAGAAAAGCACAGTAGATTGTCACTGACCTATTTCCAATATTACTACTACGCTTCGCATGGTCTGACTTCAAAACTACTATCTCCGGACTTTCTCCAAACTGTTACTTTTAAACGAACATTTTTGTGACACCGAATATCAAAGGACTTACTTATCACTCTAAAACAAATAATATTTTTTTAATTTTATATCCTTGAGTCAGTTTGTTATTTCTGAAATTCTGATCAAAGAATTATTCCCCAGCATGCAACATCCATAAAAAAACAATCATTGTTTTCTAACAAAATTTAATTTTATCAAATTGAATAAAACTTAATGAATGACACCAGTTGACTATCACAAATTAGAAATTAAGTGTTACTGCGTGCGTGTATGGACATTAAAGCGATTTACTAAGCATGGCTTACATGTAACTCAAGGCGTGGATATGGCTCAGTGAGGATCGAACTCACTACTCAGTCGTAATTGATCTAGCGAGAGAGGATAGCTATCATGTAAAATTTTCACATGTACAAATGTCTCTTTTTTTGGCCTTAAAGATAGTTAAAATCTATCATGAATGCGGAGGGAGGGGATGAACCCAAACTCGAAACAAATTAAACTTTGGTTTAATTCAAATAAATTAAAACTGAGTTCGTAAGACCCCACAAAAATAAGAGCAGCTGCTGTATTCTACTGATAAGCAGATTCAAGAAGCTCGCTCACAAGAGGCGAGGAAGGGACAAAATAAATTTTAGAGTGGTGAAAAATCAGTGGCTGATCCAGTCAAGATGAATAGAGGATAAAAACAAACTGGGGAGATTGGGAATATTGACAAGGAGGAGGACCATAAAAGAAACGGCAGACATTAAGTAGGTGAACAAAAGAGTCTGGCTTAACCAGGGATACGGTTTGTTAGGAATCCACCCGTTGTGTATCGAGGGGACTAAAAAAGGAAATCAAGATTGGTCCGATTCACGCTAACCAGGCTCGCAACTCTCACCTACCTTTCACTGAAATGTGTGGAGTGCAGATGCTTTCTTTCAGTTCTGATCTTCGTCCTGAGCTGATGCCAAAAGATTCCAATCAGTCCTGATAAGAATAGTGTTCATCCCGTAAGATTCCCTCCGTCCTCTTCACTCACACTACTATTCTTGCCATGGCTAGCAGTGTCAGAAACACCAACCATTTCACTCCAGACCACTTCCGGACAATGGAAGAAGGCGTACCCAGCCATTTCTTCTAACCATGGACACACCGGTTATTTCTGCCTAAACCAGTTCTGAAAGCCACGTCATTGAGAGACAGCGCGTTCCGAATCAATCTGTGACACTGAGCTGTCGGCACGTGGTCAACTCCCAGTCGTAGCGCAAAACTGTGCTATTTCTCCTACCAGCGTTTGGGGTTGACTCTTAGTCGCCGCCTCCAGCCTGCGTCCCGGTCGATCGGTGGTCGTCGCTACCCGGCAGAATCATTTGGTCAGGATACCAATTGGGATGGTCGGTCGATGGTAACGGCTTAACACCAGCTGCAACCGGTTCGACACCAGCTCCGTCGTTCCCAGCTCAGTTCCAATGTCTGGTTACCGAAGTAACTGCTTCGATCTCAAGTCTAACCTACCCACGTTGTGATTTTGATCTTAGGTAGACGCCGGCGTAGTGTAAGATGAGTCTAAGTGGAGGTAACATCGCACAAGCGTAAAGAAAATATGTAAATGAAAACCCAAGAGGTTCAAGTGTGTTGAAAGTAACAAATTAACTTATATCCGTCCGTTATATACAGGAGTGTGTGTTTTTCTCTCAACCTGTTTTCTACGGAGTGTGACACTTTTACTCTTCTTAGGCAAGTTCTGGTCTTCTAAATCAACTGGTTTAGTGCTGGCTTAGCTTCGTTCGTCAGTATAACTTTATTGGTAGGATAGGCGAAGTTGGATGTCGTGAAATCTCTCGGTCAGCTTCTGCGAGGCAACACTCTGGTTCCTGCAACTCCAAAGGCTCTAACTGGCGAACTACTCTTGAACGACCCAAGGACGTTCGTTTATATGGATACCGACCAAAAACCGGTTCGGAGATAGACGCAGTCTGGGGTTTTCGGTGAATCCCGATTTCTGACAAGAAACCTCTTTGTCAGGCCATGAAAATTGATTACTTCCCATTTTTGGAAAATTAATCACTTTCTATTTTGGGGGATCCCTTTGTCCGCGAGGAGAGCTATTCTCCTAAACTTCCCCCTTCTCACAGTGATCCCTCGTACCAGTCCTTTTAGTGGGCTTTAATAATTTCCCCGTCTTTCTCATCAAATTACCTCCGCCTATCACCATTGCTAACACTCGACCAATGGCGTCCCGGCCGTGCGCACGTGGCTAAGCTGGCCTCATTAAAATTATAACCCAGAATTTTCTTTTTTAAAAATCCTTTTTCCCATCGGCCAAAATTTTTACGAATCTCACATGGCCACTTAAAATCTCTCAGATCTTTTGGTCACTTTGCGTCTTCTTAACCAGCACTTTTTACAAACTACATCAATCAATTGTCAAGGTCTGTCATCTGGTCCCTTCATGAAGTTAGCGTTTACTGGAACTCTTAGCTTATTGAGAGAAAAAATAAATTGATAATATATTTCTTTATCTCCAAATCGGCAATTCTTCCGAGATATTTTTCTCATGCCGAAATTCTATAATCGACACATGGCTACTTAACGTGTCGGTACTTAAGATGACATCTTGGAAAAGTAAACAATATTAATTCTCTCTACCCCGTATCGGCAAATAATTTCGGAAAATTTTCTCAGGCCAAAATTTCCACAATTACCATATGGCCCTGCCTTGCCAGCACTTAAGATGATATCTTGTTCTCGGGTTTTTTTATTAATCATTAATTTTACAAATATCATTAATCAATTGTCAAAAGCTCGAATATGGTCTTTTTGTGAGTCCACTGTTTACGCCAATTCTCGGGTTTTTGAGAAAAGTAACTGTTGTAAGTAATTCCCACAACCTGCTCCCCCTGTTTGGTGTAATGGACAGACTCCAGAAATGCTTATAAATAAGCTAGCTTAATTCTTTTCTTTTTGTAGCTGTATTAAGTTGAATAAAGCTTTCCTAAGTTTATTAGCTTCGGGTTATTCATTACAATTTATTCAACTTAAAATAATGGAACGATACCTCAAGCCTGACCGCCTGGAACTGTATACGTCAGACCCTGACTCTAATGACAAATGGCAACATTGGAGGGATATGTTCGAGGGGATTTCTTTCGGAGCTGCAGTCTTATTCTACGTCGGCATTGACTGGCTCACAGAAATTAACCCTCTTATTACACCATGTTTCCACTCCCATTTATAAGTGTTTGTCCGGGCGTCAAAATTACGATACTGCTATAAGCACTCTGGATGGTATGTTCATTAAGAAGAAAAACTCCATTTTTGCAAGATACTTACTTGCTACTCGTCGTCAAGAGACTGAAGAAAGTCTTGAGCTGTATCTTCAAAACCTGAAAATATTAAGTCGCAACTGTGATTTTACTGCCCTAACAGCCAGCCAAGCCAGTGATATCTCATTAAGAGATGCCTTCATCAGTGGAGTACGGTCTAACCAAATCAGACAAAGGATGCTCGAAAACAAGGACTTAGATCTGGCTACCGCCTACGAACTAGCCCTTACGTTGGACATGGCCCAGAAACAATCAGATCTCTATTCGCGACCTGATTTTTCAGGGGCTACTATTCCTGCCCATTCTCATTCCCAATAAATTCCCATCTCAAATTCACAACATTGTGACCCCCTGGATAAGGATTCTTCAAATACTATTGAACAACCCGTTACTATCGCTTCAGCTGAGATTAAGTGCTACTTCTCCGGCCTTCGTAAACACGCTCGTTCATCTTGCCCGGCTCGAAACAGTAGATGTCATGGATGTGGCAAGCAGGGACATTTTTTAAGGGTTTGTCGGTCGGCCCCTTTACAGAAAACCCGTTTAGCCGCCACCCTATCTCTATCAACCGTATCGACTGTCTCTCCCAAATGCCTCTCTAAAACAATTGTGCCGGCCAGAGTGAACGGACTAAATCTCCACGCTCTTATTGATACGGGGAGTTCTGAAAATTTTATCGATGCACATATCGTGGAAACAAACAAATGGAAAATCTTTTCCTGTTCTAATCAAATATCGATGGCCACTTCGTCCTTATCCTGCCGTGTAATCGGATTCTGCATGGTTAACCTCGAGCTAAAAGAAAATTTCTATTCTAAAATCAAGTTGCTGGTAATGAGGAACCTCTGCTGTGAAGTAGTTCTAGGGCACAATTTCCTTAACCGACATTCTCACCTTACAATTCCGTTCGGTGGTATCAAACCAGCGCTGCAAATATGTGGATTAGCAACTGCAAAAGACCAGTATCTCTCTCTCTTCTCAAATCTAACCTCTGACTGAAAGCCTATAGCCGTAAAATCTAGACGCTATTCGCTCAAAGACAAGGAATTTATTGCAATGGAAGTGAAGAGACTTCTTAAGGTAAATATTATATCGCCATGGAGAGCCCAGGTCCTAATAACGACTAATGAAAACCATAAAAAGAGGATGGTTGTTGATTATTCCCAAACCATCAACAGTTATACACAACTCGATACGTATCCGCTGCCCCGTATTGACGAAATGGTTTCCGATATCACTAAGTATCGTATTTTCAGCACGTTGGACCTTAGGAGTGCCTACCATCAGATACCCATCAAGCCGGAGGAAAAACCTTAAACGGCATTCGAAGCTTGTGGGTGTTTATATCAATTCCGTAGGATCCCTTTTGGGGTTACAAATGGGGTCGCAAGTTTTCAAATGGTAATAGACGAAATCATTTCTAATAAGAAATTGAAGGGTAATGTGGCATACATAGACAATGTCACTATTTGCGGTTATAACGAGGAAGATCATAACCACAACCTCAAACGATTCATGGCCACCGTAAATAAATATGACCTGACCCTTAATGAGGAAAAGTGTTCATATAATTTGAAAAGCATCAAGCTACTAGGGTACATAGTCAGGTATGGTGCCATGAGACCGGACCCTGAGCGACTTAAACCCCTAATGGAATTACAAATTCCTGGAAATATAGCTGCATTATGACGAGCCCTTGGCATGTTTGCCCATTATTCCCAATGGGTTGAGTTCTTTTCTGAAAAAATACATTTACTTACTCAAGTAAGAACTTTTCCATTATCTGATTCAGCCATTAGAGCATTTCAAAATTTAAAAAGGGATATTGCTAATTCTGCCATTGCTGCCATTAATCCTTCAGCTCCACTAGTAGTTGAAACCGATGCATCTGATTCGGCAATAGCTGCCTCCTTAAGACAACATGGTCGGCCTGTAGCTTTTTTCTCTATGACACTCTCGAAGTCTGAACGAAGGCATACTGCCATAGAAAAAGAAGCGTACGCCATAGTTGAAGCTTTACGAAAATGGAGGCATTATCTGATCGGTAGACAATTCCACCTTATCACCGACCAAAAATCGGTATCATTCATGTTTAACCCGAAAACCTCAAGTAAAATAAAAAATGAGAAAATTGCAAGATGGCGGATGGAACTCTCTTGTTTATTCATTCGACGTCTCCTATCGCCCTGGAAAGGAGAATGTGCAGTTGACGCACTCTCAAGGGTGTGTGGTCTAACAACAAGCTCATCTGATCTTCAGAGCATACACCGAGAATTGTGCCACCCGGGCATTACAAGAATGACACATGTAGTCCGGAGCAGGAATTTACCATATTCAGTTGAAGATGTAAAAATAGTTATCAACTCTTGCCAAATATGCGCAGAAAATAAACCAAGATTCTATAAGCCCCCTCAAGCAACACTCGTAAAGGCCACTCAGCCTTTCGAAAGGCTTAATCTGGATTTCAAGGGTCCACTACCTTCTAAAACACAAAATAAATACATGCTTACTGTAATTGACGAGTACTCAAGGTTCCCCTTCGTCTTTCCATGCCCTGATGCCACTACAGTTATTCAAGGCCTCTGCTCCCTTTTCGCGATTTTCGGAGTGCCTGCATACATTCATACAGATCAGGGATCTGCCTTTATGTCGGAAGATCTCAAGAACTTTTTGCATGAACGAAGAGTGGCGGTAAGCCGAACCTCCCCTTACAACCCTCAAGGGAACGGGCTCTGTGAAAGATATAATGGAATAATATGGAAGACTGTACAGTTGGCATTGGCAAACCGGAAAATGCCGATCTCAAAATGGGAAAGTGTCATCCCCGAGGCTCTAAACGCTATCAGGACCCTACTGTGTATATCTACAAACGCCACTCCACATGAGAGGTTTTTTTCGTTCCAACGGCGAATCTCAACAGGCACTTCCCTCCCTTCATGGCTCGCTCAACCTGGAATCGTTTTACTGAAACACCATGTTCGTCGTAGTAAACATGACCCCTTAGTCAGCAAAGTGAAACTAATTGAGGCGAACCCCCAATACGCCCAGATTGAAACTGCGGAAGGAAGACAATCAACAGTCTCCTTAAGAGATCTCGCGCCGGCTGGAAATACATCTGAAGGGGCTACTGCGATGGAGAATCGCGAATATCCAGTTTTCAGAACCAGCCCAGTTAAGCTAAGTGATCAAATCCCGCGTACATCTAGTTCAGATACTCTACCGAATGAATCCGATTATCCTTATGAACCTTCTTCTATATTTGATTCTGAAGAAAGACCGATACCACAAAAACGGACTCACCCTACATCAGAGACTGACACTTATTTTTCAGACACCCAGCAATCGAAAAATAAAAAAAAAACGGTGCCGTTTCAAGGCTAGACCCTCTATGCAGAAATGCGTTAATTCAGGTCGTTGGAAAGACTTTATTCTGTACGAATAACTAGCCGGTGGGGGAGAATGTTGTAAGTAATTCCCACAACCTGCTCTCCCTGTTTGGTGTAATGGACAGACTCCAGAAATGCTTATAAATAAGCTAACTTAATTCTTTACTTTTTGTAGCTGTATTAAGTTACAGTTCTACGGGCTCGGGAAACCCACATTAAACTCGGCCTTGTGCCATATTCAATCCTTGTGGGGGGATCGCTAAATATTGTAGCTGTATTAAGTTACAGTTCTGTCGAATTCTCTGCATTAGCAGAGAGGAACCCGGACGAAGCTTTGCCGAAGGGCAAGGTTTCGTTCGGGGAGGTAGACAGGCCTTGAACCCGCCTAGGCGGGTTCGAAGGCTATATTTTTGGCCGAGCCTACGGGCTCGGGAATCCCCACATTAAACTCGGCCTTGTGCCACATTCAGTCCTCGTGGGGGGATCGATAAATAGCTGTATTAAGTTGAATAAAGCTTTCCTAAGTTTATTCGCTTCGGGTTATTCATTACAGTAACTCGATCTTATTTTTAACGTAAAAAAAATAAAAATCTTGGGATACCTTTTTTCCGTTCTCAGTATTTTCTTGTGTAATTTTTATGGTTAATTAGTTAACTAATTATCATAGCTAAATAGTGTCACAAATCGTTAGGTAAGCGAAAACTCAAACAAAGTAATTTGCTAAGCTTAGCCTACATGTAGCACAAGGCCGAATGTGTCAGATCGAACATTACTCAGTTGTTGATTTAGCGAGACAAGCAAGCTAACCATTACACCAGGTCAAAGTGCCCCAAATAGGGATATTATAATTTAAAACAAAAATCTTAAAATAAATTTTAATATGGACGACTTTTTAAACAAATTTTTAATGCTAAATAAATAGTAATTATACTAATTCTGACCACAATTTCTGTATTAACAGACTTAAACTTTTTTTTTCATCTGATTTCATTCTCTTATTAAAACGCGTTAAAAACAAGTTGACTGATACAATTTAGTATATGTAACAATCGTCCAATGGGAGAAAAGAAAAAGATGTTAATTAGATTCATCCGCTTAATAATTGTCGAGTAGAAAATTTCATAAAAATAATATAATTATTGGATTTACATGACTGCAAACAAAACACCAGCCAATACCAAAGCTCTTGTAGACACTATCAAGAAACCACTGGGATGTTAGGAGAATATAGTCAGTCTCATACTTTCTGGTGAGGCAGTTGCGCTTTACAATATTGTTATTGTTCTCCATTTTGCTTATTTAAAGTGCTTTTTATTTTATTTTGCCTATGAAATTGTAAATCCAAATTCAGTGCCTTCTTACTCCTGTTGGAGGAACCATGTTTGACTGTCTTCAGGGGTGTAGCCGTACTCATCACGCTTGGAAAATTATAGGTTAGGCTATAAAACCTAGTCTGTCCTGCTATTTACCCATAGTTGGAGGAGACGAGATTGGTTCATAACTTTCCCCAAGGTTATTTGCACGCAAGTAGATATAGCGCACTCGATCGGAATTCGAACTCAGCTCTCCAATTCTTCAACCCGAGCCGTAAATGCGTAAACCAAAATAAAAATAACATTAGTAATTAATCATATAATTAGTATTATTTTATACGATTTATCAGGTTCACTTTTTATAGAGACATCTGCGTTCTGGCTCCTGTTTTCATTCTATCAACATCTTCCACTGGTTCTCAAAATATTTTACACACCAGAGCAAAAAGAAAATGGTTTTAGAAGGGAACAAATAAACCAAAAACATGATTTTCAAGAAAACCATTTATTTATTGTTTGTCTTATGAGAATCCTAGCAAAGAAATTATTAGACACTGACCTAAGGTTGTTTATTAGAAAATATTTTAGTTATTTTGATTGGTAATTAAGTTATGGTACGTGAGTTTAAGTTAAAATATTATTATTATTATTATTTTGTCTTCCGTTACGGATTCACCTCTTGATATTGAGATGACCAACTTAAAACATGCTTAGAGTTAAAAAAAAAAAAAAAAAAAAAAAAAAAAAAAAAAAGAAAGAAAGAAAGAATAACAAAGGTAACCGGAAATTTCGCCAAAATTCAACAGAGAAGTCAGTAGCAGCCGAGAATGTAAAGATTATATAAGTGAGAGCGCTTCTGCCTTGATACAATCAATGTCCATACTCAAACCTCTTCAGCAAATACCTAAAGGCAATCACGAATTCAAGTAATTATCAAGATTCAAGTCTTCTATTGAACTATTTAATATTTTCTACTTTTCCATTCAAGTCTACTGGAACTGTACAATTCAAGTAGATTCATAAAAAATAAACCTCCGCCAGATAGATTTACTTTTAAATTGGACCTTGCTACGCCGATGAAGACATCACCATATTGGCAAATGGCGTTTTAACTGTTACAATCATTCATTGGTGATGGAGTGTAACCAACGACTATTTTAATTTCTAGTCTTCAAGTTTTTGTCGCATTAATGAAAATCGGCAAGCAATATGTTGAGCAGATAAACAAAATACGGAAGCAAGGAACTCCTATGACCAAATTGTTTTCACCCGACCGTCTTAGATTAAAGAAGGACAATCGGGAAAAAAAACAAAAAAAACAGTAGAAATTTGAACGCTTCATCCAAGTGCTTTCCGGAAATAAGCTATTAAAAATCGAGTTGGAAATCTCAGAATTAAAAGATATCATCGAATCATTCATAGCTTTATTTAAATGACCATACTGTGGCATTTTTTCTCTTGAAAGTAAATCATATTTTGAAACCAGTAAATGAGGTCATGCCTTAAATGTACATATCAGCAATTTACATTGGCAATAAAATATTTGAAAACCAATTGCATATAAACATTAAAATACAGAACATATTCTGTCATTATAATTTATTTGCAATTACAGACGTATTTTTCTCTTAATATACAGATCAGTTCAGTAACATGAACGCAAAAGAAGTCATTTTTCTTAAAGAAACATCAGTTGTTCTCCACAGAAATCTAACTTTCGTTCACATTGTTTGATTCGAAGTACATATTGCACATTGACATAGCGGCCATACACTTCCGGCCCATGTCTGTATTACTAAGTGCTTCTTGCTCGGCACCTGCCCGTTTACCGAAGAAGAGGCTGTTGACATTAGGGTTCAAACCGCGTCGGCCATAACTGTGTGGGTTCTGTTGACCTCTGGTCGGTGCATATACTGCTTCCACCGCAGAATCCTGGCCAAAAAACAAGGCGAAGCAGAGAAGCAGAACGAGGCTGCTGTGAAATGCCAATCTTCCACTCATGGTGCTGAAAAATAAATGATAATAGCGTGAGAGAAAGAGAACATGGAGACGTTAACATGAATTCTGGTCGAGATTAAAGTGAAAAAAATAAATTAAACAAAATAATTTCAAAGTAGCAAATGTCTTAAATTTGTGGAATTAAATATAGAAATAGTAAATACATTTGTTTCATTGAGCAATTAAGAAAAAAGAAAAGGGTTAAAACTAAAATATAACTGGGCGAAAAGGGTTAAAGAATGGAACAATAGACAGACAAAGAAAGAATCGAGAATTCTTTTTAATTTTATAAGTCTTTTTTTTTTAAAGCAGAGACAGCTTGAAGAAGGTAACTTTGTTGGAAAGATATTATCAGAGAGGTAAAGCTGGACTGACAATTGATTGATGGCGCTGCCTTAAGGTGGCAGTTAAGAAAACAGCTCCTAAGTATCAGCTGGGAAAGGAAAGCCGATTGAAGAGAATAATATTTGGTAATTATTAAAGACAACGTAGAATACGGATTCATTTCATCTGTCAAAAAGTGGAAAGTTTAAACAAGTTGAGAAAATAGAATTTCTTTATGTAAAGACCCAACCCTGGGTTCTTAAAATGCGATGACCCTGACAAGATGGAGAGGTAAGCTGACCGGAGGAAACAGATAGTAAATTTCTGATTGTATAAACAAGACCCTACACGCAAGCTACCAATCTGCCACTGGTGGCATACCACTGTCGGACCGTCAGCGTGTTCGTGTCGGCGATGTTATCACGGGCAGACCGCTGGTTGCCACGAGCGGCTTGCGTGTAGTGGACCAACCTGGGGAAAATTTGCTGACGAGAAATTAAAATGATAATTCTAACTAATGGCCAGATACTAAGCCAGGCCACGGTGTTTGAAAACCAAATTTGTCAAAAGTATAACCGAGGTGACAGGCGTAGTTGAAATACCTAGAAGGACGGAGGAATTGTCTACGCCCATTAGAAGGTGTTGGCAGAAATAAGAGAAGGAAGGAATTATTGGTGCGGATCGTTACCTGTGACCGCTGCCCATAGGAAAAAAGACCTCCCAAAATTTCGAGACATAATTGTCCAAAACCAGAAAGGTTCATGTTGGAAGATAGAGGAAACGCTGGGGTCCCTAACCACGACCCCCCCCCATGCCAGTTTTGGGTGAAAGTCAATATAAGCAGAGCACTGAAACGACCAAGAGAGTTTCAGAGACGCCAATTCCAGAATGCAGACGACGAGAGACGACTACTATGCCGAATCCCACGTGACTTGTTGCCAGAGAGAACCTCCGACTCAAGCCTTGTTCCAGACTTAGCTAAATAGAGCAAAGTGCCACGATAGAATTCAGTGGGAAGGGTTACTATTTCTGTACAAACAACGATATAAACTGCATAGAAATACACTCTGAAAAAATTCCTGTCTTTTCTTCATTTTATCTGCAAGAACATTTTTATTTTTCCTTTGTGACATAGCTTCGCCGGGATCGAACAAGCGCTGCAATTTCTGATGAAAACTCGATCTTTGCCAGCTTTGCCAACACAACGTGGGTCAAAGCGGAATGAAAATCAGAACGACCAACTCCAACGGCCAGCGACAACATTGACTAGGGACCGACCGGCGAGAAATGTTACACTATAATCAATACCGGATTTTAATTTTAATTGTTTAATACCTGATTTACGGTGAATGTATCTTGACGCACAAAAAGATTATGACCAGTGACATGTGGCAAGAATAAAAGCTACTGTGTCGTAACAATTGCGCATTTCCGGGTTAAAAGAATATAAGCAGGTAAGCCAGCGTCGAGTATTCTAATTCGATGTGTTAAAATGTGTTAATTATGAACAAGAAGAAATATTTGAGTTATTTTGATAATGGTTAAATTATGGCCAAAAGCATTATGAAAAAGTCATGACATATGGGGTGCTTACGTTCACCTGTCAGCAGTGATTTGAGGAGGTAAAAAGTCATAACTACCGACAAGTGAAGGGAGGATTTTCCAACTATGTACGACCCCAGCAGAAATTACAGGTAGGAACGAATGCGTCACAACACACAGTACATCGATCGTTGTTACATATAGGGCTGTGTAGCCGCTGTTCAATCGGAGCGCCAAAACTTACGAGAAATCATTCTTCACTGGGTACGTAAGCATCGGAATTCAATCTGTTATTAATGGAAGAAATTTGCCCGATTCGATGAGTCTCGCTTTCTCCTGAATAAGGTGGACGGTGAGTATAAATGTGTCGATATTTTATGAATATTTAGCCAGTTTTACTGGGAAATATTGTCCTATCATTCACGTAGAAGCTACTTTGTCCCGTATTACAAACCTCAACACAAAGGACAAGTACACTGTTAATGACAACAGCTTTCTACAATGGCAAAGTGTCATCATTCAACAGGATAATGCAACCAATAATACTGCACGAATTATAGGAGAATCATTTCAGGAATATGAAGATTTCATTGTACTGTTCTGGCCACAAAACTCAATTCCATTTCACACTTATAAGATGTGTTGAACTCACAAGTTCGTTTTCTTTAACATACACCACATAACTTGCAGGACTTAAAAGATCTGCTGTTTATATAACGGAAACAGTTGCGAGAAGATAACTTTAGATGTCTACACCTGATTGGGTTAAAGGAGCCGTTTTGCCGTCATAAGGAAAAGCAACATGTTATGAGACAGATGATTTTTGACTAATGTTGAAATCGTAGGCATTTAATTCGCACTCTCTCTCACTCTCACATATATCCAATTACGGGACCATCCGGTGTTTTAAAGATTATCATTATCACCGTCTATACAACGCAACGTGAATTATTAGTTCATCAGTTTGGTACTTCAACAACACAGGCAACAAATCATAGACAGTTTAAAGTGATTCATTTCATAAACAAGAATGCTGACTTAAGAGAGTGAATCTGTCTGAACTTCTGAGATGAGGAGTTATCATAATTTACATTATTTAAATGCAGACAATAACCTAGTGGATTAAAATGTTGGTTCTTGAATTTGGTTCTTAGTAATTGTGAGTTCAATCCCTGGGCCGGGTGGTGTGTACCTGGACTCATTGGAAACAGGATGAGCATACTAAAAGTAAGAACTAGACGAGATATCTCTAGACATGGGTAGTGGAACGAAAACAGTTTACTCCCACAGATTAAATAAAAGGTTCAATTCGAAACTTCCTGTAGGTTACACGAATCGACACACTGATGAAGGTCGGAGAGTACAATGGCTAAAACGCTGTAATAAAAACAACAAAGTTGAGGACAATAATATGCATGTAATTAAGAGCAAATCTTTCTCTCTCTCAAATAATGTTAGACAAAATTAATGACAAATCCCCAATCAATGCTATTTCACTTTTAACAAGTTTTTTTTTATAAACAAAAGAGGTTCACGTCTGACTGCAATGCGTTTTTTAACAGAATTTCCTTTGTCAATGCATTAAATTCAGTTATAAATACTAATCAGATTAAATATTAAAAGATTATATGAAATTTTCAGATCAAAATTCACTTATGTTTTGGGCTACGGAATTATTAATACATCCTCGTATGCGTGAACTGTATCCATTAATATATTGAATTATATTTAAGAGGTAAACGATAAAAGCAACTGCAAAATATTTTTGCAGATAATCAATATTTTATTTCGATGTTGATTCACATCATCTTCAGGATACTATGAATGGAAGTGAGCTTGGTTATCTTTTATAGAAATAAAAATAGGCACCATGTTTGCTGTTTTCAAAATAATGTTTGTTGGAATTCTCAAAACCAAATGAAATATGCATCTGAGAAAATTCGAAGAATTTGGGAGGTTGAATGACATCGGTAAGAAATGAGCTAAAATGATCATTATTTTTATGCAATTGGTTAGATCAGCCCAACGGTATTAAGAAGTGTCTGAATACTTGAATAGCGCATGGCGAGTGTCGTGGCCATTCAAGCAAGAAAACGCAACATCAATTCACATAAATGCTGAAAAGAAGACACAGCTTAAAGTGCAATGTGTCACATATTGGAAAGAAAGAGAGGCAATAAACTTTAAAGACTCCTCAGTTGTCCTTTCTTCTTTCCATTTCCTATTGTTGACCATTCTAGGCAACACAGTAAATACCTACACCCTACTAAGTCTGGAATTATTTACTACATCATGTGTACCTTTATCATTTCTTTGAGTCAATTCCAAGTTGCGGTTTCTGTTTGAAAAGTGTTTTCCTAGTTTTGTGCATTTCTTTGAAATGCACTTTCCCTTTCTAGGATTATACTTATTTGTTACTAGTTTTCACGGGGTTAATTCTGTGTTGACTCGACAATAAAGAATAAAAAATCATTATGAAACGTGGACTTTTTTTTACTGAGAGCAATATGTAGTTGCACAATGCTCCAGGTTGACTACTTTCGTATTATCGTGCAAGTATTTTACTCAGTCATGGCATAAAACAACCGTTACCTTGAACACATCAATTAGAAACAAGATAGAGAAAAGAGGATATCTTTTACGGGCTTTATTCTTTTATAGTAGTTTGTAATTAAACTCAATTTTATTTACAATTTATTAAGGTGTAATTTTTTTTTTTTTTTAGCAGGGTGATGGTTATTTGTAATCATTGTAATTCTTATTTAGATAACTTTATTAACTTTATTTTATCCTTTTTGCTCATTTAAAATTTAATTTATATTTTTGTTATCGTTTCTAAAAGCTTCCTTCAAATGAACAAAAAAAAAAACAAAAAAAAACGGAAGTGCTGAGAGAACTGGGTAATTTTTAGAGCTATCTTTACATATGCGTGTGAGGGTCCCATATTAAACACGACATTATTCTACATTCTTTCCTTGTTTATAGCACTTACCTTGTAAGTTGCTAGTATAAGAGTTAACAAGATAATCTTGTAGATCATCATTATTATTTCGTAGCGAGTTCGATCCTTCCTATCTTTCCCGTGCTTATGACTGTGTCCAAACTAAGTTTCGCTTAAGAATTAATTGTAAGATGCCGGTAGAGCATAGGTGAGATTCTTTTTCTCTCTCCATCAATTCATAGTTATCAAGGTTGTGGGCTTTGTTTTGACGGTGAAGGAGTTTTTACCGCTAACCCCCTTTAGAATAAAGGGAAGATTATGTCCAGGCCGAAATCAAACGAGAAAAAGGGCTAACGAAACTTCGCAGCAGTAGCAAAAAGAGGAATAAAACAACATCTAATAATTTGAATACAGTAACAATGATAACAATTGAAGTGAAAGGGAAAAGGTGCTCCGAGAAAAGTTAAAGAAAGCTCATAAAAGGTCCATTACATTAAAGAAAACAAATGTCCACATATGTACGGATGTGAGTGTATGCGTAATATATGAAGGTGTGAAGATATACACATTGTACGTGTGCAAGTGTATGCATATATATATTTATGGAAAGTTGTAACTCATTTAGGAACTTTTTTTTCTGCGGTCAACGTAATTGCTGTTCGTGGCAAATCTTATCTAGTTCGCCTTGGTCTGAATGTGCCCGAGTGTGTGCCATGTCTGTTCGCTGTAAGTCCCCCCGACAAGTGGTTTGGGGTGCATTCCTATGTAGGCCGGAGATTAAAGCCAAAATTTAATATTATTTGTGCTAAGAAGGGTCACGTACTGTGCTTACTGCTACACCCGCATTGGTCGTCACTAAATCTGCTTTTACGTATCTGTTTTTAAACTTGATCAAATTGAAATTTTGAACATGCATTTTTATTCATTTATTATTTATTTACTATGTATTTACTATGTATTTACTTTATGTATCCATGCCGTCAAAATTGATGGCAAGAAGGAATGTACTATAAGTAATATGTATTATATTGTAATTTTCGTTTAATCCCAGTACAATTTTGTAATTTAAAGTTAACTTTAAATTTTCTTTGTTAACGTTAATAATTAAACAGTATACAATTTATAAAACACCGCAGGAAAGATATCTGTATTTTATCCTCATTGGGTATTCTTGAGAGTCAAATTTGCTGAGAAATTAGAACATCATTGCTAGTGATAGTCGATCATATAATCCATGACACCTCGATGAAAAGTAACTTTATATGAAGTTTAATTCAAGCTGAAATAAATATAAAACCTCGGCCAAGTTTTGTCTGACATATTTATGTCCTCTCTCTCCCTTTCTATTTCCTCATCTTTCTTTGCAGTTATGTATCCGTTTCTTTTGGTGGGTATTTTCCAACACTTCTTTCGCTTTAATCATAGTTCGCAGAAAGAGGGAAAGAAGAGGCTTACTTTGTAGTTTGTCATCGCGGTAGCTTTTTGCGTGTGGGCGTCTCATGTCAATTTTGCACACTGCCCCTCAATTGTTACACACACAATATATATATATATATATATATATATATATATATATATGTGTGTGTGTGTGTGTGTCGTATTATATTTAAGGATACTGGGTATTTGAAGCCCCAAATATACATAAAGAGTTACAAGATTTAGCATTCGAAGACCCCATGATGAGTTTCTGGTTGATGATGGATGTTATCAAGTAGCGATTATATCAGTTTATAGCACTTTTCATACCTGCATATCTTCCAACTTTTATTCGATACGGCACAATCCCAGATTGTTCAGTCCTTGTGACATGCATACATCAATAAATATCCCTGATCTTACCATTAAGTCAAATGGGAAGAGATAGTCTGGGAGAACGGATCTCTTGGAATTTATTGATCCCCGGGTACGAATGGCCAGGGATTTTATATAAAAATGCAAAGTACATCGAGTAACATACAGAGAAAAAAAAAAAAAAAAAAACAAATGAAAATCTATACCAGATTACTAAAAGAAGACGCAACAAAGAGAATTCTGGATTCTTTTTAATCAAAGTGTTAGCCAAACTAATCTTGCCAGGATGTCTGAGAGAAACAATGCAACATAACATTAATTCCATTAATGAATAATTATAATTAATTACTGGTTTAATTAGTATAACGTCACATTTAATGAGGCTTTAACAAAAATATTTAAAAAAAAAAATCAAAAGTATTTTTCAATGAACCGAAAAATATTTGAATTTATAATTGCTAGTTTGTTCATACAGTCAAAAAAGACGGAAATATTTTAAGTAATTTTGCAATGGCATTGCACTTGATACCACAAACTTTATGTTGCTCTACATTAAATATGCTGAAGTCAAATACAAACAATACCAATTTTCGTCTTTAATACTAATCACCCAACGTTCAACCAGCATCGCACCCGTCAAGAGATTTTTTATGAATCGGCAGCAAAAAGTCAGATTATGTGCATTTTTTTTATGCAGTTAACTATTGTATGTTGCAATCCAAAAGAATTCATTTATAAGCAAAAAAAACAAAAAAAAAAAAAACAAAATGTACAAAACAAACTTATCGTCAAAACCTTTGTGTTATTTAAAGGTGAAAGATCGCAGGATTTTATTATGTACAAACTTCTTTTTTAAAACCTTGGAAATTTTGGTTCAAAATCTTGTTTTTCTGGCGTCAACGCAGACCATTTGTACAGGAAATTTGCGAGTTTTTGCTATGAAAAAGATATCGATTTGAAAATTCTTGCAAAAATCAGATAATTGTTGAAACTTTCAGAACTTATTCAGAAATAAATACAATTATTTTTTTTAAGGTTTAAATCTTTGTAATTTGTTTTTTTTTTTTTTAAAAAAATCTGTTACGCTCACCCCCATTTAATAATTTCATGAAATTTCGAGAAATTCATTTTTGTATCGCTTAATGTTTATATTAGTTATAAGGAAAAGTCTTTGGAGAATTTTTAAAGCAAGTTATTTTGGTAAAAAAAACAAAAACAAACCTAGTTACAAAATGCAGTAAAACTAAGATATTAATTAGAAAAAACTTAATTGTTTTTATCATGATTAAAATTCATTATGGCCATTGTCTTAAAACTATTAATTATTCTAAAAAAAAAAAAAAAAAAATAAAATAAAATAAAAAGTGTTTGTATTCATGTTATTTTTCTAGTTATTCTTCCTCTTAGATAAAATTTCCCAAACGCACATCGTTTGTTTTGTTTTTTTTATAGGATAACTTTTTTCAAACTAAGCGTTTGGGAAATTTCCAAAACATTTCACAGAAAATTTGGTGGCCATAGTATTAGGGGGTTTTGAGTTATGTGATAACAGACTAAAAAAGGCGACGTTTGGTAAGATTACCATGTGAAATAGAAGTTAATAGAACTAAAGGGAAAAGCAACGATAGCGCTGTTGAACTTGTCAAAAAAAAAAAAAAAAAAAAAAAAAAACAGGATTAAAAAGCACGCAAAAGATTATCAAAAACTAAAAAAAAAGGAAACGAAGAAAAAATGAAAGGTGATATAAAAAGAAAGGGAAAATGGTATAGTGAAAAGAAAACTAAATAAAAAAAATAGAAGAGGATATAAATATAATCCTGTTAACTATATATATTCTTTAATCTTACTAAGAATAATTTACTTAAGCACTTTTACTCCATCTAAATAGCTTCACCGACGAGGAATATTGAATTCAGCCATTGTGGAAGGATCGAGCTCTAATTGAAAAAAATTGAGAATTTATCACATCTTTGCCCAAGGAAAAATATCTATGCATGCATGTTAACAGCACAATAAAAAGTAACTTTTAAAGATGCTTTTATTAGGTTGGTGCAAAAATAATGTCGTTTTCTCACTTAGTAACATATGTGAGAAAACGACATTCTTTTTGCACCAACCTAATACATTCGTATTAATGTCGGTGCAAATAGAATTAGACTCTAATAGCTTGGATTGAGGAGAATAGATTTAAAACTACAATAGAAAAGAAACGAATGAACGAGACGATAGAAAATTTCATGCTAAAAGTAATCTTATTGTACATAAGACAAAGAAACAAAAACGAGAAAAAGACTTAACCGAGTACATCGTAATTATATAAAACTTAAGGAAATTAGACATGAATATATGATTACAATACTAAAAAGGGGATTATCCTTTATATTTAGATCCAAGGTAGAGTTCATGCAGTACATATAAAAAAATATTTTACTACTTTTAAAAATGTTAGTCGTGAATAAGTGTTCAATCGTCTATGTTTTTTTTAGTACACGTTCTTTTGAGAGAAGTGTATTTTTATGAAAGCCAGACGGTTTGGGTCAAAAATTGTTACACTTATATCATTTTTGGTTCAGCGGTTACATCCCGCCAAAATTTGTGAAGGGTCCATTTCTAGTTATGCAAAATTTAAAGAAATTTTCCCAAGCACGAACAGTGTGAATTTAAAAGGGACTTTTGAAAAATAACTATGTCCCATAGACGCTAGTGGGGCAAGTAAAAATAGGTGTTTTCGTTTTTTCTCAAAAGGTGGCTGCCCCCCCTCCATTTGTTTTACTATTGCTTTCTTGAATTGTTTTCTCTTTTCAAAATCCTTGTCTTTTTCCAAACTGTAATTTTTTTTTTCGATGGTAATCTTTTTATCAGAAATTATCTTGCCTTAATAGGCGCACTAAAGGAAATTGTGTAAATTTTGTATTTGTACCTTTTTCGTAATTGTGTAATAAATGTTTTTCCTTTAAAATTTTACGCAGTGGAGTTTTGTGATTTGGGCCTATTATGACTTTGCCGTTCCTAAGTTTTTGTGTTTGACACAAGCACTTAGATTTTTATAATGTCTTTTCTCAAACGGTGTCGCAACTTAGCTGAAAACTGAACGCCGTTTAGTTCGTGTATTGCTAAAATATCAGTGGCTTATAGGATTGTCTTTGAAGAAGGCATTGATTAACTGCATCCAGAAAATGAACAACAATCGACTTCTTTATAAATACTCCTTATGAGTTAAAAACAGAGTTTAAGAAAATGAAAGCAATATTTGAGCCCAAAACCTTAATTCTAGAATTTGTAGTGAAAATAAAAAGAATTAGAACACGTTGGGAAAAAAAGTGAATTCAAGTTAGAGTGTGGGGTGCAATGGAGTTTGATATAATTCGGTTTTCTCTTGTTAAATTTGATGGAAATAAAACATTTTAGTGTTACTGTAAAATTTGTTTAGAGATTTGGATATTGAATTTATGTTGGCTGAAAAGGTTTCACATCGAGCTGATTTTAACGGGAGTAGAATGAAAACCTGCATTTCGTTAGTTCTCCATACACAGGGTTATAGTCTTGGCTTTAAGGTTTTAGTTTTCATGGTGGGGGACTTAATATTTGGTATATTTTCTGAAAGAAAACAAAATGTAACGTAACATGATAATTATAATTAATAATTATATCAGCTGAAAATAAGAACAAAAAATAATCAATCGAATAAATCACATTGATTGTTATGAAAAGGTGGAATAAAAATGGTTTGCAAGAAACTGGAAATCAAGATTTGTAGAAATTTTATTTGTCAATGTAAATCCATAGAATTTAAAATGCGAGGTTTAGGACCAAAAGCTTATTTTCATTTGGTGATTTTTATAAAAATATTAACTAAGTTTTTTCATTTTTAATTTCTGATGTTTCTGCATTGAAGCAGCTAACGAGACTGCACAAAACCTCTGAAGAAGCTAAGCGGAGGCAGATAAAGGGAATAAGTCATAAAAATGTGAAAATATCTACAAAGGAAATATTGGGGTGATCAAAAAGTTCTGTTTAAGTAGAAAATTTACTTAATAAATCGAAATAACATTTTGATGGCCAAAGGAATAGATTTTACGAGTGAAAAAAAAAAAAAAAATAGGTCGTTTTTGCTATCATTTACGGTTTCCTCTCGGAAATTGTAAGAAAATACTTTTAATATATAATTCAGAATTTTCTGCTAAAAATATTTAAAAATAGAACTGCCGGATTTCTGAAAGCAGTCACTTGTCTCCGGGTCCACTTCTTCCCAAATTACTCTTTACTCCGACTTACTAATATAAGAAATATACAAAAGTATTAAACGCAACAACTTCTATTTGATGTGCCTTCAGACATTTTGCTTTTATTTTGATATATTCTCCCTGAACGTATTAAAACTAAACTCTGGTTCTCAAGACACGCCATGATGACGGAACTCTTTTTGCCAGTATCAATTACCAAAAAAAAAAAAAAACAATTGCTTATATTACATTTTAAACCTTGTCTTTATTTCCTCGCTTTGGGCCTATACACGAAACAACAACGCACTTCATATAAAGCCGTGACATCGACACTTTAAGGAATATGTTTTACATTACCAGACACTTTCTGCTCATTCTAATTGAGAAGAATTATATTTTTTCAATATTTGCTCATAAAACTGCTAAATTCTGTTAGAAAAAAAAATTAGTTTTATAGTAAGAACTATTCTTTTAATCAACCAGGCTGACATTGGGACGGCATTAAATTAATAGAGACCCAAGAAGCGGAGATATTAAATTTAAGCTATCTTAAGTCGTCTACTTTTTGGTCAAAGCTTGGCAAAGAGGATCGTTGTAAGAAATATTAAGCACTAAAAACACAATTATAAAAAAAGAAAAAAAAAAGATATTAAATGTTCGCAGAAAGTTTGCCCATTTTGTTTTTCAAGCTAGGTTCAGTGTTTCTGGCATTAATCTTTTGTGCCCCCTTGTTTCTGTTGTTTTCTTTTCTCTTTCTATCTCAGTAATCGTGTGTGTGTGTGTGTGTGTGCGTGAGAGACCACCTTGCAATCAGTCCTTTTTTGTAGCCTTTTGAGATTTTGTTTCGACTGGGAACCCCGAAAAATTCAACCAAAAGTCTAACAAAACGTCGAGCAGAAGGACTATATCAGGTTAGTTTCTGCAAAAAGAGAAGGGCGCAGTTTGCATGTCTGACTCAGATGGAAGATTGCCTGGAGACATGTTCAGTTTTATACTTTCCAATACCATCGCTAAAGTCTTTGGTAAGTACGGATTGACCGAGTACAAATGTGCTGTACAGACTCACGGTAGCGATTAAACTGTTCTTCCATATCAATGTTTCTCCTGAGAGAATGATCTAGATTATATCGGTTGATTGGTATGTGATCGAAAAGTCATAGTCAAAAAGCATTGGTCAGCTGTATAATCTGGAATGCCTTTCTTGGACCCCACAACAAGAGACTTGTGATCAGTAATAATGATGAAATATCGCCCATATAGTATTTTATACAACTTCTTGATGGCGAAAAATAGTGTTCGGGTTTCATTTTCGATCTGTCAGGTGTTAGGGATCTGGATGAATGAGTTTTTGCTTTTTCACTTCCGCCCGGAAGAATGTGAAATAACAGTTCCGATTTCGTAGTTGAAACGAGACCCGAAACAAATGCAATATCCACAAATGCTCCCCCACAGAAGGTAGCGAAGGAAAGTGCAAAGAAATGACTACAAGATGCATGTTTATCAGCAAAAGGATGAGCCCAAAATGCAATTTACAAATCAAGGATACTAAAAAAAAGACAGGTACAAAAATTTAGATGATATCTGGGAAGTGTTCTAACAGACCACGGAAAATGCGACACAGATCCGAAGACATATGTCTCTACTGTGCATTAAATATATGACCAATTCCAGTTGCGTAACTAAAGTCTGTAATATTTGAAGCGATATTTTCAATACTGACTGCTTTCTAGAATTATCGGCTGTTATTTTCAGGTTAAAACATTGAGTGAGAAGATTCAGCTGAACCTATTCAACTTGTTTCTGTTATTGCCTTCAAATTTCTTTTAAAATATTTCTTTTGAAATATTTTTGAAATAGCCATTATGAGTTCATAGTTGAAACTCGTCGCCAAATATGTAGGTTCACAAAAGATTTGACCGATTATATGATAGTAATCGTTAAGAGTTAGTCCTCTTAACAAATGTTCTAAAATTATATTTAGAGAGGAATAAACATCATTTGAAATTTGATATGAATTACAGTATTACGAAATCACGTTTATTTAACTTTCTGGTTCAAGGATATATATGCGTTTCTTTCATTATAAAAATTCCACTTTTGCTAGCAAATTGGAAAGATTTTTATTAACAGTCTCACAATATTTCTTGGTAACTTCAATGAAGATTTTTAGCCCTCATTAAGTAATTTTTCAACTAATTAGTATGTTTTAAATTTCCTCCATTCCTCCATTTACTGAATGGCTCTTTAGATTCCAAAACCTGAAATTCGAAAATGTGGTATCCAGCATCTTTATCAAGAAACTTTTTTTTTTTTTTTTCAACTGCATGGGATCATTCTAAAGATTTTAAACATTTAATCGAAACCCGTTGTTTCACTTGTTCAAAAGTTGCAGCAACACACCTACCGGCTTCAAAATGGTGGTTCTCCTCTACTACCTTTATCTTTTTGAATACAAAAAAATTGCAAATTAAAAAAACAAAAAAACAAAAAAAAAAAAAAAACTAAGCCTTAGGATCCCGTTAATAACCACGGAAATTTTCATGTCCCCTAGGTCTAGATATCTGATGACAAACAAAAATAAAAAATAAAAAAAATGAAAAAGTGGTAGCGACGTTTGGTGTATTCTAGTGTTTCGGCGCAGATTCCATTCCTTTTTTATTTCTACTAGCGATCATGTCTTTGTGAACTATAATTCCATAGATTCTACGGGTTTTTATTTTGTTCATCTGATGGAAACATTTACAATGGATTTAATTTTGATTTCTTTAGTATCACATTATTGACAGGAAAATGTAAAATCGACTTTAATCAGATGCGGATGCATTCAGATGACGTTGATTCGTTTCATGTTTAAGTTTGTGCAAATAGATTAATTGTGCAAAATGATTAATTTAAAAAGTAACCTAAAAAGTTACAAGTTGCGTTGGGCTTTTAAAAGCATCTCAATATGGTAATTCTAGATAACACAATGGCGTCTTCATTTTCATGGAGTCATCATCCTGCCGAAAGAAACCACCATCATAAAAAGCTATACCTGTTCTTCAACGTCTTCACAGCAGTACATTGCCAAAAAGCCCCACAGGCCAATTTGAATCATTTTCATGAAATTAAGCGTTTTCAATTACCACCCAGAAAATATTTTCATAAAAATGACATTTCACAAATGAATGACATTTACGAGTATAAACCATGATTAGCAAACTTCAAAACGACTTAATTTCTGATTTCCTTTCAAGTCATTTGAAATCTAGTTATCCAATTTTTTCATCTTTCTCATCAAAACGAAATATTGCAAAAATTCTTTTGATAATCTAGGTAATTGTCGAATGAAATTCGATTTCATTTATAGCTGGTTTCTTTGGAAGCGCTATGAAAATTAAACAAGTACTGTCTTCCAATATTTCGCCGCTGTTATATATTTTGTT
Source organism: Acanthosepion lycidas (assembly GCA_963932145.1). Taxonomy (NCBI): domain Eukaryota; kingdom Metazoa; phylum Mollusca; class Cephalopoda; order Sepiida; family Sepiidae; genus Acanthosepion; species Acanthosepion lycidas. Next base: position 62,620,322 of record OZ010608.1, read on the forward strand.
TTTTAATCACTCTTGCAATCATCTGCTATTTTTTCTTTACGTCTTTTGTGGTAAGATTATTACTTGTGTTGACCTAACCTCAGATTTCATTATTGAGAGTCCTTCATGGTTTTTTGTATTATAGGTTTTTTTTCCTCTGTTGTCATAGAACAATAGACAACCTTCTATGTATTATCTGTAGTATATTTGTTTCCATTATGATAGCTCTCTTTGGTTTTTACACGTCCTACTGAAGATCACGTTTTCCTTTCTACTATTTTCTTTTCTTTTTTTTAGTAACCCTTTGTAACAGAGATTGACGTATGCTTGGCCCCATTGAGGCTGGATATTAGTAACAAGTTCTCAATGTCATACATTTTCTGTTGAAGATTTTCCATCCCATTGGTTGATTTGACTGTAGAGGTTTGCCTCTCATTGAAAGAAGTGTTTTTACAGCATAGCTGACGTCAGCAAATTGAGGCTCCGGGTTTTGGTTTACTAGCAAGAATTTGGAATACATTTTCTTCTCACTGTCCAAGATATTTCACGTCAGTTTATTGGAAGTATTATTAGATTATGTGAAGTAAGTGTTATTTTTGTTTGCTATAGTCTCTTGTTCGTCTAAATTCCGTATATTGTTGACTTTGTTTTGAATTGTATACGGTGGTGAGGGTGAGGGTACGCCAACCAACATCATGGCGGAGCCCGAATCTCCTAATGCTTCCCTTACTGAGGTGTCTCCTTCGGCATGAAACAAAAGATAGGTCCCCCCACCCCACAAAAGGGCCAGAGTATTTTTAAAAAGCTGAAAGACAAGTTTGAACCATTTGTTAATGGAAAGGAGTTGACACCAGTGCCGTCTCTGTTACATACGGTCAACACTCGTACAATCTCCTTATTAACTACGGACCCCATGACTCGGAAGCTAACTATTGTGAATAGAGACGTGATGGAGGAGGCCCCGAAAAGGCTTCAAATAGCAGCAAAAATTTTGGCAAGGAGAAGTAGGTCAATGTGAGACATATTGCTATCTACAGAAGATTCAGCTAAGTCGCTGGCAAGTTGTATTCTGACTAATACTACACAGTCAGGCTACAGACTGAATACATGGGAACTAGAAAAACGAAGGTTACTCTACATAGAGTCCCCCTATTCATATCATCTCAGATTTTTCTTTTCTAAGTATGGGGATGTCTCCGACGTCTACCCTATTAAGAGTAAGGCTGGGATAACCACAGAAGATTTTGAAATATCCATTACGTTGAGTAGAAAGAATTTCATGGAAATACCTAACACTTTCATGTGTGAAGGACGTTTCATCTATGTCGTCGTGGAGGGCCGTCGACCACTTTGTTGGGCTTTCCCGGGACAAAATCCTGAACCACGACCCAAAAAGAAAAGTGAGGAAAAACCAGCAACAGCACAGACAACAAAATCTGCAAAGAAAATTGGAGGGTGGACGGAAGTCGTTAAGGGATCCAAAGGTACCATCACCTCCCCTTCAGCAGCAGCAGAATGAGAAGCATGAACAGGAGGACCAGCAAGCGGAACAAAATACAGTAGAAGTAGTAATGGAGGAGATGCCCCCTCACCCCCACCCCGGTTGTCTTCAATGAAAAATGAGGGAGAGAGTAAGTAGAAGATAAAGGGGGAAAATAAATAAAAAAAAAAGATAAGCAAGCAGAAACCAAAAAAGGAATCGACCCAAACCAAACCTCAATCTATCCCGGCTTCGCCAGTAAAGAAGCAGGAAGAAATTACAAGGAGCTCCCCTTCTCCCAACTCTGAAAGCATCACTGTCCCCCATTCCTAATACACCTTCTCACCAAACACCCCCTCCCAATACTACTGCATCCGTCGACATGTCCACTCATCTCAACACATCACTTTTCACCAGCACAACGTCCAATGACTCCCCAACGCCCAGCACCTCCCAGCACAGTTCTTCTCAAAAACGAAATTCCCGTGTTATATAGACATAGACAAGCGAGCAATGGAAAAGGACATCTCAACGCAAAAGAGAGCGTTGCTGAAACCTTTATTGAAAATGGCATCAGTAGATGGGCGCGCTATAGAAGACACCCCTGCTGGGGTAATAACTTGGATAAGAAATACAGGACGAAACCTTATATTGTGAGATCACCTACACGAAGCCAAAGATGCCTTTCCGGATGGTTGAAATGGGAACCTAAGAAAACTGTAAAAATATTGTACGAGGAGGGTCCCAATAATCCTCCATTCTTCATTATATAGGGCCTTAAAACTGACCTATCCCTCGGACGTGGGCAGCATTGTCCTGGATGGTCGTATGACGACAGAGATGGGGACAGGAAGCCTGGGAGAATTTTAATTTCCTGGGACTTTCATCCGCAGATTTCCGTCCAGTTTGTGAGTATGGGAATCAACTTGAAAAATGCCTTCAAAGATAGCTAGTTTGAATGTGAGGGGCTTGAGAGATCGTAGTAAGGCTGCCTGCCTGCTTTGGGATCTCTTGTCCTTCAGCGTAGATGTAGCTGCGATCCAGAAAACCCACTTTGCTTGCGAGGTTGATTGATCGTGTGCTCTCTATCGACTATGTTGTCTATTCAGCATACGTGGACCAGCCGGCAAGAGGTGGTTGCTTGCTGGTTAAACATACCCAGGATGCGAAGGCGGACCATATCCACGTCGATGCGGGGAGGGCGGTTGATCGTGGGTGATATTGCCATGAACAGTAGTTCGTTTAGTGTCGTTGCGGTTTATGCGCCGAACGATCGGTGGGAGCGTGTTTCGTTTTTTCGGCCGTTGATTCTTCGCGCTTAGTCTTAGTGGGGGACTGGCATGCCATCCTGGACCCCAAGACAGACAGGGGGCGGGAAGCTAGCAGGAGGTCATTGGAGGATCGTAGTCTTTGGTGGGACGGACGGTCCTGTCCGCATTCTTGGAGTGTGATTTAGACTCGACCTCCAGCTGGAGAAAAATTGGTCAGAAGTACAGGCAAAGGTCGGAGCGTCGGTCCGGACTTGGCTCCAAAAGAGGTTGTCCTTGAAGAGAAGAGCTGACGCGTGTGCTATTTACGTATTTCCTCTCATCCTTTATCGCTTGGCTGTACTTCCTCTTTTCAAGGACAATAGGAAGGCGCAGAAGTTTCGTAAAGCAGCTTGTGTCCAACGTCTGTGTCATGGAAGGGGTGGCTGGAATTGTCACACTTGGTGAGTCATCGACACACCTCAAGGTTGGCTTTCCTACGTCGTGTTTTGACAGCGGCCTTGAGGGCTTTTCCTCGGTCCAGTGACCTTTCACGGCCTCGAAAGGTCTTGTATCGTGAATTAGTGGAGGGGATCGCGAAGGACCATCGTCTGTGAGCTGCTCGAGTTGTTGGCCGAGTTGCGCTCTTTCTGGTCTTGGGCGCCAGCGGCGAATTATCTCAGTAACATTGAGTTTTCGCTTACCTGGCGATTGATTCGAAACGTGCTCTCTCAATGACATGGCCTTCAGACGGGGTGGGGTGGATTTGTCCGGCTCCTACTAACATCTTTTATTTTCTGTTTTACATTTGTTATATTTTGTTTGTAATTGGTATTCAGTATTGTATTGGTATTTCATTTTATATATATATATATATATATATATATATATATATATATATAACGAACATTTGTACATAAGAAATTTTTAAATCATTGGGTTTATTTTGTAGGTTCCCTTTATGTATGGTGTATTGTGGTATATGTAGAAGTAAAAGGTGAAGGATTTGGTATATGTTTTATTCGTATTGAATGAATAGGTCGTGAATCGGATTAGCTAGGTATAGGACAGGTAATGATGACCAACCTCAACCCCACTTTCTTGGCCATCTGCCGCAATTATTTTATTAACACGTTTCTCTAAAAAAATTTTTTATTTATTTTCAACTCCTTGAATGTTTTGTGGTGTCCAGAAGATAAATAGACAAGAAAATGAGAGACACATGGTCTATTGGTTGGTGGGGGAAATAAAACATCTCCGTATAAAAACTTTTAGCACTGATTTCACTTAACTGACATTTTTTAAATGAATGAATAAAATAAAACCTTTCAATATTTTAAGATGCAATTCTTCTTTTGATTCGAACGCTTTTATTTTATATCGATTAATCCACTTCTCTTTAATGGGACATGATAGCTTTCGGCTCTAATCATTCACTAACAAAATTATCAATTCTTACAGATCATTAAATTTCACTGAACTGTGTCGAGTATTAAAAGTTCAGTGATGTCAAACAGACATGTACCCCGGGTGTTCGTTTTGAGCCCTTTCTCTCTTTCCCCGCTCTCTTTCCTTCTCTTTATATCTCTCTCTCGCTCACCACTTTACGCAAAAAAATTAGCATGATTAAGTTAACAAACACTAACACATCAAACCTTTCTGAAAAAAAATCTAAAAAAAAGTATAGCAACAAACGGCAGAAAGCCATAATCGCCCTCGTCCCGAGGGAAGATGGCACAGGGAGAGAGAGGATGGAGACAAAATAGCATATTAAAGTGAACTTCAGGGTTTATATAAAAGCTACATATTTTCAACAAGAAAACGATAATGAGAATAACTTAACCATGTCAATACCGATTCTTTCAGGTGCGCACATGAGAGAGAGAGATAGAGAGAGAGATAGAGAGAGAGATAGAGAGAGAGATAGAGAGAGAGATAGAGAGAGAGATAGAGAGAGAGATAGAGAGAGAGATAGAGAGAGAGATAGAGAGAGAGATAGAGAGAGAGATAGAGAGAGAGATAGAGAGAGAGATAGAGAGAGAGATAGAGAGAATCCACGAGCGCTAATATGTGAAAATAGACCCCTGCTAAGAAGCAACGACGATATTCATGAGCACACTACATTCAACTCGATAGCAATTTACGTGAATCAATATGGACGCATATGTGATCCTTTAATTTGATTGGTTTGGATGAGTTTCTCTTGGGACAAACTGTGATACGAACCTGATTAAAATCATGTGATCAGAAGAAAAGGCAAACAAAAACCGAGAAAAAGTTACAGTTTTATTAACTCTTTCTCAAATTTCCAGTGGAGATGTATTACAAAATTTTCCAGTTTGTCCAATCGAATTTCAGCGATACATCACTTTTTATACGGAGGTGAACCAGTGCAATTGCTCACCATTTGAAAATCCGAGTATGATGTCTATATATGTAAGGGATTGTTCATGTGCATCTTTCTCCTTTTCGACATAGTGTGAGTGAATATGTCTATATTGGCACGATTGTCTGGTTCATGTCAGGAAAAAAATCTATAGCATTTTCATCTTACACAACTTGATTTGAAGTTGACTGAAACTTTGTTTTACTTATTCACTCATTAATAAAAGGCTGAATGTTAATGAAAACAGACGTGTTGAACGGAAATTCATATTTGTTAATAATTGATAAAGTTAAAAAAACATGAAGCAAAAATCAATGTAGCTTTTAGGTTATTTGCAAAGGTACAAGGGCGTATCTACGGAAAATACTGTTTATTATAAGCATCGAAAAGTCTAAATATTTGCCTTGATCGTATTCATCTTTTACAACAATATCAGCTCAAAAATACAAGTCACGCTCATTAATCTTTTCAAACTATACAGAACTTTTATTTATTGACCAAGACAATTTACACCCACGTATATTAACGAAGGAGATGCATTTGTACAAAATGCAAATGGCGCTCACACGTTAAAAACAAACAAACGCTCTTAAATTTGAATTAATTCGCATGTCCCGCGATTCTCTTTGCGAATCTAGTGACTGTCAAAGGAGCTTTTCAGTCACTACGAAACAATAGATCAGAAATTAAAGGTCAGTTTGTAATATAGCGGCCTAGCCGGGGCATAGCCTGCTGTCTGATCAGGATCGATCCTGGTATCGGAGAACAAGCCGTCAGCCCACATTCGTCGGTCGTTGATGGCGTTTGACACAGCAGCTGGTCTTTAAGTTGACCTCTTCAACTAAGACCTCTCTTACCGACGTTGTGATTTTTGATCTTAAGAGGGTCAAGCTGAATTATCATTGGGGTATCTCAACCAAGCTAAACCAAGGAGTTGAATACGCGCACACAAAATTGAAAAATAAAATGGACGACGCCTGAATAAGTCACTATATGATGTTTATATCAGAATATCAGAATTAGTTTTTTTCTTTTTCTTTTTTTCCCAACCCGTTCTAATATTTGGCGACGGAACGAAAATTTCGGGTGGCCAGACTTGACAACTGGATTTATCTTCAAGTACTGTTATTTGTACTTTCCAGAACGGCACAAGGTTATCGTCGGAGATTTTCTTCGGCAGATTATTATTAGGTTGGCAAAACAGCGTTATGGCAGAAATCTCTTAACTCACCGTTGCAACTTCAACTAACTCCAACCAATTTTAGCTCCAGTGAGCACTTGTATTTATAGGTGTCCCATCCAACTGGTGTGGTGCTGGCGAATAGGTGGGTTTTATGCAAATCTCCTAAAATTCAACCAGTCTCCTCCTTTTTCTGTTTCACACTTCCAATTTTGGAGGATCCCCTCCTCTTTCAGGAGGAGCCATTATATGATGTCAGCCTTCCTGACGTCATCTTCTGCCTTTGCAATTGCTCATTCTGTTTTCACAATTATAATTTTTTCTCAGGGAAATTTTGGCTGAAATTTTCTCAGCACGTAAACATCGGTCACGTTTCAACCCTCTTTTAACCCTTTTCCTCCGTATGCCATGTTAAATATTGTTACAGTAAGTTAACCGGGTGCCTATCCAAATTCTGCCTATTAATATTTTCTGTAACAAACCGCCAAAATATTTAACAAACAGTTTATCAACCCATTCCTTCCCATATAAAACAGGAATAGGAATCACAAACTGACTTTCCTCATCTTTGACAATGAGCAGTTTTTCACATTCTAAATATTTACATACATGTCACAATAAGGAATACAATATATACTAAATATCAGTTTGAACATTATATATAAACAAGCAACTTTTGTAAATATATATATATTAATGATTTTGTACGGAAGAGCATATGCTCTAATATTTATTCGGTTCTTTTAGATAGTTCGTTTGTCATTTGATTTTCTGAATGAAACTAAATATAATATATTGTATTTTGTTATGAGGGATAATGATTTTAAACCGATGAAGACCTTGTCAACGGCAACACAGTGCGTGCCTACTCTCAACAACTACACCTTCCTTGTTTTCAGTTATACAAATTAAGTTATGAAGCAAATTGGTTTAGGATCTACTCAGACTTTTTTTTTTTTTTTTTTTTTAATCTCTTTTTACAGAGAGGAATAAAAATCATACTTAACTCACGTATTTTTAATTATTAATCTGGCCATTCTAGCGCTTCTCACCAATAATAATCCAAGACATGTGAAGAAATGTATTTTTATTTTTTCACTATCTGAGGCTGGCTTGCATGATTGATAGAAACTTCAGTTACTGGAAACATGCCAACCAAAGTTGACTTAATTCTTCATAATAAAAGGATTAAAGAAAAGTGAATAATATATCGTTTGTTTAATGCTGATTTTGGAAAAAGGTATTTATCTTATAAACTGCTGCAGTCCAACCTATTTAATCCGGCACACCGCTGTCCGATAACTAATAATTCGGTATTTTTATTTATTTATTTTTTTTTTTTTTAAATCAACTATAATTAGTTCAGTGAGTGGTTACGACGGCAGCGCCACATGTGTGTTTTGGTGATACGGTTTTGCTCATTTCTTATATATAGCTGAAATATATTTACCCATTCATGTATATATTTTTTGATTTTAGGCTTTATTTTTTCCTTGTATTGCATAAAACAATAAAAAAAAATCTTGTTTGGAAGCGTTAATGATTGTTTTATTTCCGGCTTTAAGCTTTGTTTGACCTTTGATAACACAGCAATATACATATGGAGTGAGGTGTTTGCGCAGGGTTTTTGGGAGGGGGGGTGATTTTTTGTCATCCATCATTTTCTGCGATCGGGCAGAATCCTGTCCGAAGAGTGTTGGGTGAAAGAGGTAGGACAGTATATTTATAAAGTTCTGGTTCTTCATCAGATATGACAGACATTTTACTGTCAGAATAGACAGGAAATATAATTAATATACATTTTGACATGTCCAGATTTATGATGAAAGAAGTCACTACATTGGTTGGCAAGCCGATGGCGAGAACTTACATGACAAGTACTCCTGAAGCACTATTTTAATTACGATCTTTTGTGTCTTCTGTGAAACTAAAAATTGACCTTGTTGTTAACTATTTTTGACAATACTTTTACTATCGTACAACAGTTCAATATTTTAAGAGTGAACAAAAATAGTTTGAAATTTAAAAAAAAAATAATAATTTCACCCAAACAAGGCAATAAAGCGACAAGAATGAGAAATGAGAAAAAAAGATAACATTATTAAGGAGAAAGAACAGGAATTAAGAAGATAGAAGATAACGATTGACATTGCATTTACAATTTGTAATTGTTCAGATGAGCTTTCTGTTATGGTACCTAGACTTGATGAATGTCAATAAGGTTGATGGCAAGGTCTCATCATTCTACAAGACTAGATGTATACGTAACTGCTAACAGTTTCTTTTCTCGCACTTCTCACTTGTTTCTCTTCCGATTTCTTGCTTCGGAATCAACTTTGATCTTCAAAAATGTAAATGCAATGTCAATCGTTATCTTCTGTTTTCTTAATCTCTGTTCTTTTATTGTTATCTCTCCTTGATAGTGTTTTTAATCACACATTGCGTCTTAGTGGCTTTATTGTCTCGCTTGTGGGGTGAAATGATAAAATGTATTCTAGCGGGATTCTGGTAAATAGATGATCATACACACAAAACGGTCTTAGCATTAATGTCAAAATTGATTTTGTACATTAAATCTCCATCAACAGCTTTATTTTTTTATCTACTTATGGGGGTTGTAAGCTGACTGAAAAAGGGAGTATCACAGAATTTTGATGCAACCAATATTGTAATAGTTCTACGGGTTATGCTTCTTCCTCGAATAGAAATAGTCAGTTGGGAAATGTGTCCCGCTTAAATTTTTTTAATATTTTTTTCTGGGTTGTGGAAGTGTGTCTGTTACAAACATTCTTGGGATCCACAGCATCATTATTCATTCTAAAATTGATTATGTAACTACGGGCAGCAGGATTGCAATTCGACACGGCTTCTTTCCTGTGCCCACGCATGCTTTTTTACTATAGATATTGCATGAATGTCAATAGAATGATGTATTTTTAAGTAAGGAATTTTGAATTAACACGGTTTAAATAAACAACTTTGATAAGATCATTTCTATTGACAAGACCGAAATTATCCAGCTACTCAATGAATAACATGTTAGATCCTAATTAATAAAAACAAAAAAAAAGATAAAAGTGTATATAACACCATAATAATGCTGATCACACTTTATAAGACAAAATATAAATTTGCAGTGTTCATTTAAAAATGTTAAAAAACAACTGCACTGTATAACACATTACATCATAATATAGCTAATTTCTCAGTATAATTTCCCTTTGAAGTAAATGATGGTCTAATTTGATGGCACAATGATTTAGTAACAATGTGCTTGTGCATATTGTCCATATAAATTTTTTAAAGCTTCAGAAAACTATAAATTTTATAAGGTTGTGTTATAAGGCTTTCACTGATCACCGGAATAAAATACCAACGCTACGATTTTGAACTTAAATTTAATCATTAAACTAGTTCCCTCAAAAAAACGGTAATGATTTTAAAAAATATTTAGGAGGATTACTTATATCAAACCCTGACTTTCAAATTGAGTACAATAGCAGGATTCCAAAATCGACCTGCCCTAGTGATCAATACGTTTTATTAAACAATCTATTGGTTCAAGCCTGCCGTTGCATTCAAACTCTTTTCATGCGATTTCATGTATTGTTAAGTTTTAATCATTTTTTTTTTTGACAATTTATACTCTATTCATATTTAGTAAACAAGTTTAGATTTCTATAAGCTTCACATCCAAAAATAAGACCTTTCACTTATCACATCTCTCAACAGGTGCAGGGTTACTCTAATTCGGCTATATTTATATCAAAGTGTATGTATATGTATGTACAGGTATACATATAAAAAGTCTCTATAACATGTATGAGCAAGTGTAGATGTGTGTAGGTTTGTGTGCACATGCATGTACAAGTATGACAAAAAGGCTCTAATACACGTATACGCGTGGGTGGATATATACATATAAAATAAAATAAATAATAAAAAGTCCCAGATTCATTCAACAAGCCTAAATCGTGAGGTAATAATCATGGGCAAAAAATTTAATCTACGACGACCACTTGCCCTAAGAGGGCTGAAGACATTTGTTCGTCACAATGGTTGTCTTTCTTTCATTATCAAACTGAAGAAGCCAAATAATACAATTCTCCAGTGACGAATGCATCTTTGATAAATATTTTCCACTTTGTCTCATCTTCACTTTTTGTTCGGTTGCTATTATGCACCCCCCTACAAACACACATTAAAATGATATAGATGCGAACTTTACGTGCCGGGTTCAATTAGAAATAAAGGATTTTATTTTCAAGAAATCATGAGAGAGTAAAATATTTCGAAATCCGTATCTTTGCAAGAAAATTTAACCGCAATGATTAAATCCTATATCAGCGATTTTAGCGCCGGATTACAAATTGTTGCGTTGGTATTTGGAGGGGGGGGATATAAATAAAAGTAATAGTCTCGGGGAGGAATCAAAGTTTCAGGTATCAATTTTCGTATGCGCGGAAACTAGTACGATGCATTCTTCAAGAAATAAATGGCATTTTTACATGTCATTCCTTAAGAAAAGTAGCTAAACTTGATAGAAGTAGTGATCTAAGATGTAAAGCTCTATACAAGGACGGATTTTATTATGCAAGTTAATGTTTTAACAAAATTCGTAAATTCCTATTAACTAACGGATATTTTTTTTTTTGTGAGAGTCAAAAGCGCATGATAATAAAAAAATATATAAATTCTGGATTATTCTAATTTCTTTCCCAGATAAACCAAGGTTACCTAGGTAATTTTGACTTATTTGAGAAGGATTAGAATAATCCAGAACTTCTATTTGGCGCAAACAGCCTGCATACAGGTAGAAAATGAGTTCAGTACTATAGAAAAATAGAAAAAGTCTGTAAGACAAAGATTTGTCGTCTGACCGGACTTATTCAATTTCTATATTAAGACGATTCTAAGAGAATTAGAATTCATTATTGGCGGCCACAATCTTAACACAAGATATGCAGATGTCCCAGGATTGATAGGAGAAACAGAAAGGAATCTACAATAATTCCTACAGAAGGTAGTGAAGGAAATCGAGAAGAAAGGATTAAATATCAATTGCAAGTAAAACAATTTAATATCTGGGAAATGTTTCAATAGAAAACGGAAAGTGCAACACTGAATATATGCAGATGACCCAGTTTCATAAATATGTTGTAATGCCAAGCGAATTCGTACAAACGATTTTTCTTCGTTATCTTCTAATAGATAATTTAAAGTTTTGTTATGAAAATCGAATACTAGAGAATTTTTCCTTTCATTGGATAACGGGATTCAAAATTATTTGCTAAATATATCTTATAACACATTACGTCTTTCTGTTGTTAGCACTACGATCAATAAGCCAAATCGGTTTCCCAATTAGGGACAAAGGTTTTCATACCTACAAATATACAGAATTGAAAAATGAGCACTTGTAAATTTCCGAGGCCCCGTTTTACTATGCGAGGAATTAAAAAAGAAATATCGATTTATTTTGCGTTGTTCAATAACAGTAACATCAGCAAATTTAACACCGGCACTCCTCGTAACGCCCCTTAACGGTTATTAGGTAGACACCCTTTACAAACTAATCACCCTCGAACTATAAGTTTTATGGGTTCAGACGTTTTGCGCATCCTCAAACCCAGCTTTGTAAAGTCAAAATGCAATAAACAAACGTTCGTTATAGTCTGCCAAGATAGACGTGACAGAATATTTACTTAATGTGTTAATCAAAATCGCTACACATTCTTTCATAAGAATTCTTTTCGTAAGAATCACCAGACTCAGTTTTAAGATAAAATAGAATTTTAAGGATCAAAATCGAATTTTCTGAGCTACAAAAGTCTTAACGATGTACATTAAAAATTGTCAAACAATTTTGAAATAATATTTTTGGATTGTGTATTGCATAGATGTTCGGAATTAAAGTCCGCAAAGTTTTTTTTTTTTTTTTTTTTATATATACAAACTTTTGAGTTATTCAAAATTTGACATAAAAACAACGTTCGATAATCGAAATTCCTGTTACGTGCCGCATCTTGGTCTTTGACATTTATATAACATTTTAATTTAAAAAAAAAAAAAAAAAAAAATTGATGCTATAACCTCTAATTTTAAGAAAAGCGTTACATAATGTTGTTCAGTATACCTCTCGTTGCTAACGCCCTGTCACTGAAATGATGACGCCTTAAAGTTCGCTCTCTCGCTATTATATATATATATATATATATATATATATATATATATATATATATATATATAGATGACTTCATGTAAAAACTTCATTTAATAATTTGCAACAATTTTAAAAAATTAGAACTTTTTCAGAACGTTCAAAAATATTGTTTGACAAGAAACTTGAGGTCAGTTTACATGTCATTGCCTGGAATTTGATAAAACATCAAGAGGTTTTAAAACGTGTACTTTGAAAACCGCAAGAAATTTCATTGAAGCAATGAAATGATTAGAAGGAATTGATTTCACAATAGAATTTAGGATGAGATCTCAAAAGACGAATACTTGCTGAACTCCAGAGAGATTTAAAAAAAAAAAAAAAAAAAAAAAAAAAAATTTTTGGACAAGTGTGTGTGAATAAATTTACTTGTAACAGACACAGCATATTTTGATCCACGTCATTTCCAAGAACTCCAGAAGGTGGATTGCCACTAGAAGCGCTGAAAAAACCCATTCACGTATCTTCATTTGGAAGAGCATGGACCGAACACTGGAATACAATCTTTCATGCAAAACTTTGAAACCTTTTCAAAAATTCTTCAATTGGCAACGATCAAACTCCTAGAATCAGAAAAATATACGCCAAACTCACTTTCATGTAATTACGTTTCATTTCTTGAAAGTCATGTAAGAATTTTTTTTTTTTTTTTTTCCGTATCTCATTTAAGAATTCTTTGCACGCATTTGCAGACTCAAAAATGTTCTTAGATATATTTTGACGGTTCTTATATATATATATATATATATATATATATATATATATCCATTGATTTATCAATGAATAAAGAAAAAAGTCGAACGCGTGTAGCAAATTGTTAAAAATCGACTACACTCCACGCCATGATGTACTTAATCTTTATACTGAAGAAGCATCGAAAAAGATTTGCTTCCTGAAATTTCTGCTGTGAACGATATTATTCCTGCTTTTTTTGTTTTGTTTTTTTTTTCTGCGAAAAGCTCGACACAGTTTTTAGGTTTCTTGTACTTTATAAATAATTGAATTTCCGACAGAAGCACAAATCAGTTTCTCGATTAAGCAGATGAATCGACAAGAAAATATCTTGCTAATAATTTAAAAATAGTGAGTTGGTTTATTGAAAAATCCAGTTTTTCTTTTTGCCAAAAGATCCAAGAGTAGATTCAAATCCGTTTCCTTAGGACGGGATAGGTTGGGTACATGCAGGGAATTTAATTTGCGTTGCCTGACATTATCAAATTCATGTTTGGATTTAGATTTTATTGGAATGTTGTAAGAATTCCAACAAATACAAAATTCTTATAATACAAATATATTTGCAGAGATCATCTGTTGTATGGCGATGATCAGTAAACAAATCTGGTTCTTCTTGATTCTAATGAAGTTAGATTAGCAGGCAAACTACTGTAGCATAGCGTTCAATTTAGCACCGCCCCACCTTCAACTCTGATAAGTGCAATCTAATCATATATAAAATTTTGTGACTTCCGTTAGTCCGTCACACCCTCTAAAATAATCATACATTGACCAATCGAAATCAAATTTTGGAAGTTCAAGCAGGTAAGGGTGTACAAAGTAGTTGGTTTTATTTGGATGAGTACTATAAATTTTCACGAATTTTTTTGGGAAAAAAAATTAAGTTTTATTATTTAATCATATAAAATAAGTTCACTGCTTCATCATTATCCTTTCTCCCAATGCTGCACGTGGTGGGAAGGATAGCCATCAGATAACTTAACCGCAGCTGCAAACGTCAGTCACCCCCTCACGCACATACACTCTTTCAACAAAGAGCTTGGAATATTCATTACTTAACTGGTTGCAGTTTTAGCAATATAATTAAGGCCAAACGCTTCAAAAAATTGGAAATTGTCCCCAGAAAGAAATGTTTACGCATGGCCAGTTGCATGTTCAAGAGTAAGAAATCATAAGAATTTTTTCTTCGCTGTTAAAAAGCAAAAGTAAGGTTTTTGTCAAAGTATTTTTCCAAACAAATCAGCTTATTCGAATTTCATCGATTGGTTTACTAGATTAAATGAAACTACAAAAAAATGTTAGTGAAAACTTCGACAATACTGTAAAGATTTCAGCATTTGGTTTGCAAAAAAAAAAAAAAAAAAATGTATAAAAATGTTAAAACCCTTACCAAGGATACATTTTTCAAGGTTATGTCGCGTGTTAGGTGTTTGGAAAATAACTAAGTACGAGGAATCCTGAAAAAATCTCCTTCCCAAAATCTGTCCTAATGACCAAACATTAGATTTTGATTTTTGCGGGTTAGGGCTTCTTGGTCAAGCCAAGAACCTTCCCGCAACACACCTTCTATAAAAATGGCAAAAATCCCACTTCAGTGCAGAAATAAGGGAATAACCACCGAAGGCATTGACAGATTTGTTTTCCAAACAGATGCCACTCAATCAGATTTTTGCCAGTTTGTCTCATATGATAAAATATCTATTTGGATAGATTTCAATTTATAGAAAAGTTGAAAGAGAAAAGGCAGCATACTGTCGCGATTTTAATGCCGTATTCTTATAGAAGTAATGAATATTCCAGTTTGTGACATGTGTACATATATGATCTGAAACAGCTCACTTATACATTTATAGCTCCGCATTGTTGCGAAAAGGAAAAAAATGAAATGCCTTCCGGAAATATTTTGCTCTGAGTGTGTCAAACTGCTTGATAGGTACTTATGACATCTGTTATTAGCGAAAAACTATATGAAAGAAAGCCATAGGCGTCATATCTACACTGAAAAAGGAGAAAGACGTCGTTATTTACAGGTGACAAAAAGCAAAATTATCCTTGAGAAAAATAACTGCGTAAATAAAACTTTTGAAATTAAGAAAAAGACAATCGGAAAGACAAACAGAAAAGAAAGAATGAGGAAAATAGAAAATGAGAAAAAAAAAAAACCCTTAATATCAAACGTAGGCTGTATATCATGCAATCTTTTTCATTCTTTATATGTTTATAAATATCTATCAATACTGCGATGGATCCCCAACGAATGAAATTCAAAGTAAATTATTAAAAGCACATAAAAAATAAATTCAGAAAGAAAGAATGGAAGCGAAAAACAAAACCTTATTCAATCACAATTGCTCAAAGTTGAAAGCTATTCTTTTATACTGGTGCTTATTGTGATTCACAGATTATTTTTCTATTTCCTTTTCATGACAGGACTTTAAACGTATGATGACGGGATTATCTATTTATGCACGCACATATGAAAAGAATAGGGTAATCGTATATTCTTACATTTAAATTATAGGTACATCTAAAGAAAAGCGATACCAAAGGTTTAAAATTAATTTTTAAACTTTGAAATTATTTCTTTAAGCTTTTATTTGTTTTTTAAGCTAATAGATTAAATATAACATTTCCAATAAGCAAGATACTTTGCTGCATTTCAGAAAATATTTTATTTTTTAAAAAAATAAAATATATTTGCTTAAATTTTTAATGTTTAATTAATTTGCTTTGAAACGCGTTTACGTTTACCTTAAAATATCGCAGAAATGCATTTTTAACACGGAGGAAGCTCTTTATTTAAGGTATTGACATGCTAACAGTCGGAAGTTTATCTAATTTTTTCTACGGGGGATGAATCTGTAAAAATTTATAATTTTTTTTTAAATATTGCGAGTCACTGAATTGTAAGCTTTTCCGTTTATTATTAATAAATATAGTTTTTACTTAAGAATAATCACCTAACTGGTACAAATTAATACAGAAGTGAAAAGACTTAAAACTTTATATATTCTAATCAAAATTAAAAAGAAAATGAAAGCAATTCGTGTTAAAATTTTATTATTCATCGGAAAAAATATGGTTCTTAATACAATAGTACCCATAATCTATTTTTTTTCATAAAAGCAATTAAAAGCTTTTCTAATTAAACAATGTCTTAGTTTTATTGCATTTCTTTTATTTTACGATTCAGGTGCAGTTTTTCGGTAACTGGGGGTCATGTTTTACATAATAAAAAATTTAAGTTCTCCAAGGTGTTCTGCGTATAACTAATATAAACATTCAGCAGTACAAAAATGAATTTCTCCCGAAATTTCATAAAATTAAATAAGTATGTGTTTGGGATGACAGGTGTAAAAATGTTTTTATTAATATTTTCTAAGGAAATATTTCTAAGATAATTTTATTCATTTGTGAATATGTCCTGAAAGTTTCATTAAAATCAGACAGTTATTTGTTTTTTTGCAAGAATTTCATAATCAATCTGTTTTTCATTGCAAAAAGAGTAAAAAACGCTTACGTTTCTTATATTAATCTTAAATACCCCTTGCTACTGACACAAAAAAAAAAAAAAAAAATTTTAACCAAAATTTTGAACGTTCTAAAAAGGATAAAAAAATGCTTCGGTCTTTGCTCTTAATAATAGCAAAGATTTTGACGATAAAACTTTCTTTTTTTTTTTTTTTAATTTGGAACATTTTTTTCATCATATATGTTAATTTTTTTTAGCGAACCAGTGAATGTAAATATTTTTCATTCGTAATTAAGTTTAACAGGCAGTACGCAGACAAACAATAAATTTGATTTGAAGTTTACAGTGATTCTCTGGCGCCGACGAGCAGATTCCGGCTTTCACTGGAATTTTGTTTTGTCGAGATTTAATTTATAAAAATTAAATCTCGACAAAACAAAAGCGCGTTTTATTTCGAATGTTTGCCTTTCAAGATGAAAAGCAAATTTCAAGAAATATATTTCAACATTTAACCCAATATATTATTCAGAACATAAATCGAGTAATATTGATGGGGAAAGATTATTTTTGTTCGATTGTTCTTGGATAAGTTATAAAGTTTAGCCTGGAAAATATTCCATTTGAAAGGGAACTTAAGCTGTTTGTACAATGTTAAATTATTCGTGTTAATATTTTTTGATATTAACAAACTGACGTCCGCTGAATAAGGAACATCAACAATTCATCGCTCGTTCTCGGTTATTAAAAAAATTCATTGCGATAACTCAGAAATCATAGCGATAATGAAGTCCTCGATGCGAATAAAGTTTATTTTAAACTAAGAGACGGTTCACTGTAGAACCTTACTGTGTTTTTAATGGTAAATATACAAGATAATTTGAAAAATCTGTTTTGACATGTTTCACTGATCAATCGGCGTCATCAGAATAAAAGGATCTTATTTCAAACAAAATCTACATTATGTTAATCATATGAACGTTTGACTTTTACTTCAAGTGTCTCGTTTTTTAAATTAGATTTTACTAATTTCAATTCATTTTTTTTTATTATTTATATATAATCATTTGTAATCCACACCGTTTTAGCACGAATAAGAGCAAGTGATAGGTTACTATATTTAGTGGGTACACGTATTCCCCTTTTTTTTTTTTTTTTTTTTTTTTAAACAGTAAAATTAATATCTACAGGCTTAGAGGTTGAAAGTCTTATTAAAGATAATGTCTCTCCAGACAAAAATGTAATTTGTATTCCATTTTTTATCTTGGAGACTACTTTCAAGTGATATATAAATGAACTTTACTTTGCTGTAGTGGCTTCCCGTGGCTCATTGATTTCATTTAATTTTATGGCTTATCAACTTTGTGAAGGTTATTTAGAGAAAATATTTTTAGAATTTAAGAATTTTTTTCGAGGTAAGGATTTACTGATAAAAGCTTTTGCTAATTAACTGATAGCTGGGGGAGAAGAAGAGGTGGGTTCATGCCTTTCCAAAGGCTATTTGCGCGTATAACAAAGCCGACTGAAATCGGAACAGTTTTTCGATTTCCAATTCCGAGTAGTTATCCATCACACCACCTGCACATCCAAGCTTATAGCACCTGGTATTCCCAAGCTGTTACCCATCTCGGTACTGACCAAACTCAACGTTGCTTAACTTCGGTGTTTCACCGTGATATGGCCGTAAGCTCATTGGTAAAGCACATTATCCTTTAGTCGTTTACAGATAAAAATGGAAATACAGGTTTGGTTCAGTCGGGAAGTAGTTTCTTTAATAAGACTTTCGATCTCTGGGCCGGTAGACATTAATTTCACTGTTAAAATAAAACAGTGAAGCCTACTATAACATGTCGACAGAAAGAAGGAAAAGAAAACTCATTTTTAAAAGAATTTTAATTCAGCTTTTTTAAATTACTCGTTACCTTGAAGCGTCGGGTTTGACGGATGTATTCAAAATGAGAAGTAAAGTAAACATGTAATTTTGAAAGTATTAAAAGAATAACCATTTACTTTTTGGAGAAATGCTTGAATCTGTTTTTGATTCGTCTAGCTATGGGCCAAATAGCAGGTGCTTGTAGGCTCTCTAAGCTGTGGTGGTACAGTGTAACCCGGATATAAGAGATTTTCTCTGGTCCCAAATTAGAGCCTGTGTTAATGTATATACATTAGACCAAACCCGGATATAAGAGAAACCCAGATATAAGAGACTTCGCCGGTCCCGATAACTCTCTTATATCCGGGTTACACTGTAATTAATCGAGGAGAAGAACACAGCTGAATTCAAACCAGCCAGAGTAAAGAAGGAAAGTTCGACATGGAGCTAAGTAACTCCACCTCCGTAAAGACCCGTTTGTTGTTCAAACCACAAAGCATTATCTATGGCGGGATGTGCTTCCGACCTTACGCCCAAAAGATAGTTTATAAGAAACAAATAATAATAATGAATATCTAATAAGTTTTACTGACAATATTTTTAATTCGCTATTTTTAGCAATTTTGGTTTCATTCGTGTAATCAATCAGTAATTTAATCACAGAATGATTAATTCAAAACATTTGCATGAATTAGAAAAAGAAATGTTGGATTTTGATGAAAAAAAAAAATAAAATAAACGAATGTCTTGAACGAGTTTCAGCACTATGTGGTGCATTATCAATTGTGAGGAATTCAGGCAAGAATAAGGATACGTATAAAATTGTTTTAAGGGGATGCTGAAAAGTTCATGACCCGATCCACTTCCTGACCGTGTATCAGATTTATTTTAGAAGCGCTGTGTGTACGCGCGTGTGAGGGGTAATTTTGAAAACTTCTCAGCACCCTCCGTAGAAAGGGAAAGTATTTGGCCCCGTTTTGTAAATGATTAAGCAAAGTTTTAGAAAGTTCCATTTGGAAAAATGTATTATATTTCTCTTTTCACTCTTTCCAGCAAAATCTTACTTCTTCACTTTATGTTCTCCCACATCTTCCGACTTAACTCTATTGTTTATTATTCGAACTAGTGAGAAAATATTTGAAATGTTCAAATAAAAATTTAAATCTCCGTCTGCGTTATAAAACTATTTATATAACTACGAGTCAAAAGGATGCACTTGATCATGGCGCGAAAACTGTTAAAATACAACATTTGACAGATTTTTTTAAAGAAAATTATCTTTGTTCTTGAAAAAAGAATTCAAAGAAAAATAACTAAAAATTGATCAACATCATCATTGCTAGATTTTATAAATCTTTTGTTGCCTATTTAAAATATAAATGTTAATTTTAAAGATTTTTCGCGTGTGATGACTCCAGTGCCGAGAGAAATTTGTATAAACTACCCCCAGTGGCGTAAGGTGGGTTATGAAGCGTTCGAGACAATTTAAATTATTGCACCTCCTCTTTAGCAATGAGCTGTTATAAATTCTAGTAATTTTATCCAACAAATCTTTGCGCCCCTAAAAATTTAGCGCCAGAGACAGTCACCCTTCTGACTCCGCCCACACTACGCCACTAACTACCCCCAGAGACTAGAATTGCGATATTTCAGTTAATGATCGTCTGAAATAGTTAAGTAATCAATGTACTCGAGATTGCTGACTAAAAACAAAGAATTTCAGTAATTATAAATTTGATTTGTTTGATATTGTTCTGTCCCCATCCACTTTTAACATTGCAGCTGAGACGAAATGGAAGGAAACTTGCCAAAATAAAGAGATAAATACTAATTTGATATGAAAAATTCTCTTTTGGAATGAAACCAAGACCCATTATTTATGGCCTCATGATATGAGAAAAAGAAAAAAAGTTACATTGCAGTGTCGTTTTTGACATTTATGTGGCAATCTGGGTTGAAAGTGTAGAAATCTTTAGTGCAAATTACAATTGAAATTCCGAAAATACAAAATGAAGATTTAAGAAATCTCTTCCGAATTCTACTACAAATGTAAAATTAAATCTATACCTGAATTTTGCTAAAATGTTTAATTTATGAATATGGTCTACAGATACTAACATCTCTTGATAAAAACGTTTTGAGTAGTAGGAAATATAGTGTGTGTGTGTGTGTGTGTGTGTATATTTCTTATTACTTTAAACGTTATATTATGTGGATAAACATGTTTAATTAGACATCCCCCTTTTTAAACAGTGTAAAACTATGTCTACCGACCTGTGCATTCGAGAGACTTCATAAATAAAACGCGCCTTCCGGCAGGATTCGTAAGCTGTCTCTCCCTTGCAGGGGAAACCACCGTAGCCCAGAAGACTTTACAGTCAAGCAAAGATCAGTTATCCTATTTAAGAAATGCATAAGTCTTGTTCAGATATCTAGTAGCCCATTACTGACTGTTCAGGTAATGTAATTAAGAGAGTAATTTACCCAAGTACTGATACACCTATTCTCTTCTCGGTAACTATTGTGGCATGTCAGTGACGAGACTGATTTCTGACAAAGTGGTAGGAAAAGTGTATTCATTCTTTTCCAAAGTTATAAGTGCAAAGGCTCTCTCTCTCTCTCTCTCTCTCTCTCTGAACACATAAGCAAGAGGTGGAATGAGAGAAAGAAAGAGATTAATTCATTAAAACTCTCATGGGCGTAGAAATTCATTTTTGACGACAGTGTAACAAATGACTTTAAATGGGATATTAATTTTTTTAAAAAGTACCCGAATAAAGATAAATAAAGAATTCAAATTTTATTTAACTCAAACTTTTTCGTTTCTAACTGGTTAGCTTTTCTTTAAACTTAAGTTAGAATTGATAATTAAAAAAAATGCAACTTACTTGTGAATACTGTTAAATTGGGAAGTTTGGAAGTTGCAGACAATGGCTGTAGCGGCAAGGGACGCCGGCGTTGATAGTTCGCTTGCACAGTGGGAGACGGAGAAATGAAAAGTAGTCACTGAGACAAAGGAAGAGTGCAACTTACACCTGGGAGAACAACGTGTCTGAACGAAGGTACGCGTTGCTCATCGAATGATCACTGATGAGAGACTGATTGAAAATATGGTGTGTTTGTGCCATTTATGTACACACACACTGTCGCCTGTTGCATATTCTAGCAACAACAAGGTGGGATATTCTGCTAATATGACGCAAAAAGAAGCCAAAAAATGAAGGTGGAGCATTAGCAACTCAAACGACCACATGACAACATATTTCCGAATATTTTTGAGACTGTTGCGGTGGGAGTTGTTCAAATAGTCATGGTAGTAGTAGTAGTGTGTAAATAGGGCGGCGTTTTCTTTCTGTAATCAATAAAAGCAGAAATGCTAGTTACTATTTTCTTACCGCCCATTTCAGACCGCCTACTTCATTGAGTCCATTTCGATTTTTTTTTTATTTCCTGTTCACTCGTTTCCTTCTGCCTTTCTTGGTTTATTCTTCATAATTTTTTTCTATAAATTGCTTTTTTATCTCGATTTTTTTCTACATATTTCTGAATTTTATTTTTATTTATTTTTTTTTCGTTCTCCTAACTTTTCATCATATTGTAAAAACTTTGTTTCTCCTGTAATATCTCCCTCTGTTAATAACTGGTACCATTTCCGGTGAACTTCCCTGTGGGCAGAAAAATGATTAGAAAAAGAAGGGAAAAATAAGGAGAGGGACAGGAGAGGAAAAGACGAGCAACAGGAAAAGGATAGAGAAAAGGATAAATGAAAGAGACGAAACCGAATTCCTTTTTTGTAACTTACCTTTCCTTATAAGGAATTAAGGTCGACACCTTTCTGTCCAAGACAAAGAAAGATGCATATACGCCAACACAAACCCAGAGCCAACAACGATTCACCAATTTTGAAAACCAGAAATGAATAAACATATTCGAGCACTTTATGCATATCAAATTTTTCGCAATAAAATAATTATTAACCAAATTTTATATATACTTATGTTATATATGCTGAATGAATTTCAAGTTATAAAAAAATATTTACAAAAACTATATTTTATTATGTTACGAGAGTTGTTCATTATAGTGAAAATGAATAAATATGAACAATTTTTAATATTTACTTTTTAATTTTAGATCCATAAAGATTGCCATGGGTCGTAAGATATAAACTCAAGAGAAACAGGATATAGCAAACTAATTGAACGATTGGAATATAACATTCGAAATGTTATATTAAAGAATAAAAAAAGAAACTTTTGTTCTTATCTTGCCAAAATTAAAAACTGACTTTAAGATTTGAAAATATGAAAAGGATGATAAACAAGTGGATTAAGCAGCAATAATGAAAGAAGCTGGTGTTAAAAATATAAAAATGTAGAATATTGGATAAAGTCATGAGAGAAATGAAATGGTACCACCTTAAGCAAACATTTACAAAGACAAACATGTTAATTGGCTGAAGTATTACATGAAATCTAATTTCTCAACAGTAATTTTCAGTGATGAATGTAGAGCTACATTGGAAAGACTTGATGGAAATAGTCAACCAATACAACTTAGAAGATAACAGTGTGATGATGGAGTAGTGTTCTGGGAAATTATTGTAGACAATACAGTGTCAAGAAAAATGTAGAGAATTATTGTGAATTCTTGGAATATATATATAATTTGAGTCATATATGTATAGAAGAACGAAAAACAAAAGTTCGAACAATAAAAACTGGTAGAAATAAATGGAAATAATTTAAAAGTTAACAAACCAAAATGAATTCCCGAAAGACTGACAAAAATTAGAGTATGTAAAAAAGTTCATATTAACATGTGAAATAAAATAATTTATTCAGGTATATACGATATCGTGTTAATCAAATCTATATATCTTGAGCCGATATCATTTGGATTTATCTATATATAAAAAGAAAATGTTAGTTTGGTTGTCAAATAAAATCTGGCATCCTCCAAGAACAAGTTAGTATTAATATTTTTTATTCAATTAGATATCAGCTGGAACATACATGGAATATTGCTCGTACAAATGCTCACATAAATATAATATATAAATAACATTGGTTGATTAATATCAATTTCATTGGGAAAACATTGACTTGCATAATGAAATCTGTCATTGTTTAAAAACGCTACACGGTTTATAATTAAGAGGTTCGTTTAATAGGGACGATCAGTTACTTTCAACGAAAAACTTTGATACACACAAGTACGTAAACAGATATTTGCATATAAACTTTTCCAAAAGAGGTTGATTGGCTGGTTGTTTTGTTTTACGGCTCAACCAACCAACCAACCAAAGATAGGCGCATACGGTCGTGTACGTGAACAAATTCGTACACTCACAAACATACAATGGCATCACACACGTATTCATATAAACTTTGCCATATATAATACATTAGAGAGAAAGAAAAACAGAGAGAGAGAGGAGAGAGAGAGGGGAGAGAGAGAAAGATCAAGAAATAGGTGAGAGGAAGAGAAAGGTGAGAGAAAGAAAAAGAGAGATAGACAGAAGACAAAAGGAAAACTTATCTTAGCCAACGCGTTTCGTCCTATAATGAATTTTAAATGTAAGGATTTTATTTTACAAGTATTTATAAACAAAAGCAAAAAATGACGTTAGTTTTTCAAAATTTTTAAATGTATATCAGGCTAATTGAAAATTTTAAATAAATGATGAAGAATGCTAAGTGATGTAGTTTAATTTCACTTTTGTTTATTAGACATTAAATTACATCACTTATCATCCTAGCAGACTAAGCTCTCTAGCCTTAGATGGCAACCAATCTAAGAGAAGAAAAACTATGAATTGCAAACCATAAACAAGGCAACGTTAATTTACTCTCTACATTTGCCAAAAATACATCACAATTTACAGATAATAAAAGGAATCTGTGGCGATTGATAATCGCCTAGCGCTTGAAGAGATATGCCACTAAAAGAAAACAAATTCGAAGTTTTAAATCTGGGAAACCAGGGGAAATGGAAAAAAAGTTTTCAATGAGAAATTGGAACCCATAGAAAGACAGATTCAAACTGTAGGAAAACTGATCTTCCCACAAATAAAAATTTTATCAATGCACCTTTTGAATCGAACAAACTCCGGAGAATATGGATAAAAATTTACATGGGAAAAATTGTTGAGAATTATTGCACTAATCTATTCACAGATTAAAGCAGATTTTGTATTTTAACATGAATGTTCAATAAATATTACTTTGTCAACGATGAACAGATTTAGAAACATTTCAGTTTTCTGATAGTTTGATTACATAACAACTAAGAACAAAAAGAAAGAGTGAATGGAGGAAAAACTCTAACGGCAAGAAAATAACTGAAACTTTTAATACAACAATTCATTTAGGAAACATTGTTGTGATTAGATTTTTTGCTTGCATTCTATTGGGTTGGCAAAAAATGTTCATTCGGTTATTAATTAGAAAATTTACTTAAATCGAACGAACCTTTTCGCCAGTCTAATACTATATTATTGTAAAAACCATTTGTATTTGTGGGCTTATTGTATTGTCAGATATTATTTTCAACCCTTAACTAAAAATTGCTGATGCGGTTGTTATCCGGCATATCAATGTTCTCAGTGTAGGCTCTGAATAGTCTAGTGGAGTATTATGGCCGAAAGCTACATGTCTTGGGGTATGTGGTAGCATTAATTTACCCAATCTTTCTACCATCCATAATTTATTTAATTGGATAGAACGCTGCCACCCTTTACAACCCCCACGCATACTATGACGCCCAATGGTTATCAATTGTTTTAATGTTTCCTTGTGTTCTTCGTCTAAGCTTCATCTTACCTACATCAGACTATCAGACCCTAAAAACCCACCCTCACCCAATTCCAGGTGGGTCTTGCGACCTGTTGGTTAAGAAGTAGCTCCATATATAGAGGTCTTCTGTTAGTATAAGTAACAAGATTGTATCCATTGCTGGCTTGCTAGCTTACAGTATCCCTGGTATTTCTCAGCGGCCACCCACCTGAGTATTGACCCAGCTTATAGGTGTAGACGTACGTACACCTTTATATAAAGGTATACGTACGTATACACATAGAAATATACACACGCGCATTTTTATAAAATATTAATATTTTATCATTACCAAAATTCGATCTTAATGATAAAGTCTTTTTAAAATACAATTAATTTGAACAATTCATACTGGGGACATTTTTTCATTGTCTCAAATATGGCATACATCATCTTTGTAAGTAATTAAAACAAATCTCATAAAATATACTTGAATTTCTATGTGAATTAGTTTTCTATATTAATGTTTGCTGTAAATACAAAGTAACCTAATTTATTTTTAAGAAATGTTCTAAAAAAACGACCCCCTCACCATCTACCTAAGCATATTGCTTTAAATCCATAATACTGACCTCATGGTTCTACCAAAATATACTGAGAATAACATGGACGGAACATGTAAGAAAGAAAGAAGTTTTAAGGGAAATGGAAACAAAAACGACACTTATACTTAGAATCAAAAAGGGACAGCAAAAATTTATGGGACACATAACGAGGAATGAGGGCTTACAAAATTTGATACTCTCAGGACATATCGAATGCAAAAGGGACAGGTGGAGGCAAAGGGCCAACTACCTAACAAATATATGTGAATAGATAGCAGAACGGAGAGTGATAAAATGACAGAGCTAGAAAAGGATAGAAAGTTGTGGAGAGCCATGATCCTTCACGCCCACAAGAGATACGGCATATTGAAGAAGAAAAATTGTTGAAATGTAACTGGAATTTAGATAAGGGAACGCTAAAGGGAAAATCTCTTCTAACAGCTACGAAATCCTTAATACGCAGAGCAGACAATATCAATACTTGATTGGTGGACGCAGGTGCCGAGAAAATTTTTTTCTGTAGATTACATTCATGCAGCTAATAGATATAAATATCATTCACAAGGCATTTTTTTTATTGTCGTCTTTGATACTTATAACCTACCTTACAAGAAAAAGGGAGATTTTCTGTCGGGTCATAGAATATGTGTTAGAAAATATTTGCGTTCGTGTTGAGTCTTTTATTCTGATTAACAATTCATTTCAGTCGTTTATTTTCGTTTTTAAAGCTTTCAACTTTCCGCAAAAAATAAAGTTATTTCCTTTGAAAACAATCCTCCGACTTGAGATCAACATCCCTTCAGAAAATAGTCGATAATTTTTCTCTAGAACATTGTTTCCTTTCTCTACTATTGGTAGAGTAGCCATTAACAGAATTGCTCTTGAAAAAAAAATAGTGACGTAGTTTCTCGTTGCCGTAAAAATGTTCGATGTTTTGCATGGATAGTAAAATATTGAGTAAATGGTGCCAATCTTTGCAACAAGCTCAGTTGAATATTTTCATGTTTCGATCTCCAAAACAATGAAAAAAATCGAGTAAATAATTCCTTACATGAAGAAAATAATGAACATTAGCTTCTATTGCGATGAATGTGAGAAAATCGTTCCTAATTTCACATTAAAACAAAATAATAATTCAAATGGTGACGGCTAAAAATATTTACACGTATATTGCACTTCGTTTATTTCATGGAAGTGACAAGAAATACAAAACTAAAAAAATTGGCGCCAAATATACAAAGGTCATATGATGTGCCGTAAAGTGGGACAGATTTGCAGTCGTAATACATCTTGAAATATCAGAGACATCAACACAATTCAATTGAGTTTATTTTAACACTTTTCCTTTTGCAACAAAGCATTGAAATGGACCAAATATCAAATCTTTAAAATACTGTTAAATTCAACCCAAAATATCTTTTTACCAAAAATATTTTCTTCGTTTTCTAATTTATAAACTTTCTGATTCAAAATGAGATTGGAAAATATTAAAAGTTGTCAGATTATTTTAATAATTTTAATCATTAGGGTACCTTAGAAATCTGAAAAAAAATCAAATAGAAACTCTATATCCAAATGAATGAGAGGTTTTACTAAAAGGATACATTCAGTCATCATCTTCATTCATTTGGAGCCCTAATTTAAATATTTTGGTAAAACAAATAAGAATATTAAATAATATGTTATTGGAGGATTGAAACAATAGAAAGTAAAAAGCTTTTGTTACATACAACCATGACTTAATTGAAATAGGCTGGGTGTAATTTATATGAAACATCTTAGATTTAATTTCAACCTTTAAAAATAAAAGCTGGAAGTTAGTTCCGTGGCACAAGAAAAGTCAGGATGAACTTGCAAATTTTATTTTTTTACCAGGCCAGCTTTTATTTTATTTCCTGTGTGAAGATTATTAAAAATGGTTGAGAAACTTATAAAGTAACTACCATAAGGAAAGTAATAATGGTCGTCTGTTAATAATACTTGTCAGAACATGAGAAATATTTACTGAACAAAAGAAATTCGCAAACCAACCCATTTTTGTTTGTTTGTTTGGTTATTTACAAAGTATAACTTAGTTTGGGCACAGAGTCGAGATTGGGGCATTCAGCGATGATCGAACTTATTAGTAAAGGCCAACTTGACTAAACCCCTAATCATTACTCCTAGCCCTACTTATTTTGAACGTTTGAAAATACTCTTCTCTTTCATAAATATGTTCCCAATATTTTAAAGAGTGCATTTTCCCATTTTAGCAAATACCAATATTTGCATTATTTTACTATAGCTTTTCTTTTGTATGCAATTTCTTCTGGTTATTCTAAAAAGAATATCATTACGTCTTTAAAATTAGTCGTCTTCTGACACTGTTTTCTTTTTCTTTATTTATTTTTGCGATAATGAATAGAAAATCATAATTACGGTTAAAATCCTAATTTTTTGTAACCTTTCTGGAGTGTATAAACGTTCCTTCTCACAGTGGAAAAATGAATACAAACTATTTAAAAGTATTTGAATCATACGCAATATCTTTTGGTAAATGGAAGAGTAACATTTATTCGAAGAGCAACAATTATCACGTCTTTTAAGCACGAAGACTGAACATATTGCAAGTCAATGTATTCATCAATAACAATAAAAAAAGAATAAATAGCAGCTGGAGCAACAATACTAACGTAGAAGATGAGAATGATAGTGATCGTTTTATGTCGTTTATAAGGATGACAACGTAATCCTGATTTTATGATTGTGAAGTTACTTATGATGATGCTATTTTCATTATTTTAATAATGTTCATCATCAGCATCTTCATCATTGCAAATATTATAATATTGATAACCCCAATATTAATAGCTTACCAAAAATGGTCTCAGCACAATAGAGATGAGATCCCCCTCCTACCTCATTCCGTGCGTTCCAAGAAAATGGGCAAAATATTGAAAGATGTCCGGTATAATTGGGGCCACAGGTGTATTTAAGCCAGGCATTCCAAGTTGGTTCTGAAAGTCGGAAAATCCTTGCAAGCTTCAAGTTTGGAAATGCTAACATGAAGAGAGTTTACTTATTAATAAAAAAAATATCCCAAAATGTGATAAAAAGATGTGTTTAAAAGAACGGCTTACATCAACAATACCAACGGAAGTGTGTCATAGAAATATCAAAACTCAGACGTAATAAGCAATAGAAATATGATTTAAAAACATTTAAGCAAGTATAAATATGTGCTGGAAAGTTCTCGACCTGACCCTATTCCCAAAATCTGACCAAATGACCAAACATCTGAATTTTTTGGCACTCCCTTTTTGGTCAAACCGAGATATTTTCAGCAACCCTCCATAAATATAGATTATCATCCACATCAAGACATTGTAGCAAATTCAAATAGGGCAAAATAGACCAGGACGACAGCTTCTGAGAAATCAGGTAGAAAGCCGAATATTTTCATCTCATTAGATAAAATTTATAGACATGAAATGTGTTATTTTGTCTAATTATTTTGTTTACAATATTTTGCTTTTACTGTAAGAATTTTGGCACTTTTAGAATATTACTGTTAGCTTTCTTGTCACTTTACTGCATAGAAGATTATACTTGGAGAATTTAATCTTGTCTCCCAATGTATAAGAACGAATAATCACTCTTCAACTTGAACAACGAATTTATCAGAAGAGAGGGCTAGACTTTTATCCAAGTTAAAACTTATAATTATCAAATAAGCTTTCAGATCAACTCACTAGAAAGAATGATGCTCAGAGCGAACTGATGCATACATTGGAAACATAAAACAGAACACGTGTAGTCAATTCGCTCACCATTTTTATGCGTCTTAAATTTTAAAATTTCTTAATTTTTAATGGATCTTTCACAGGAGATGAACGTAAAACTGATTTTTTTTTCTCCTAAAATGTTGCTTTTTCCCTCTCTCTGCCGAATTAACTCGAAAATATCAAAAGGTAGGAGAAAGTGACCAGAAAAAAAAGTGAATCGGAAAGACAACATTTGATACAGAACTGGGAAGTTTCCTGTGACGACGCATCAAGCGAAACAGATACTGGAGTGATGATAATTTTGTGACTTTAAAATTATGAAAATATGGAAAAAGTTGGAAACTAATAAAGACGGTCACATTCTTCCGACAGGATATCGAAATGGAAATTTGGCATTGAACATGTTTAATATTGGTAATGAAGAATGACAAGAACAAATAATGGCAAGAACTGAACTACACCATATTGAAATCATCAGGCAATCAATGAAAAGAATAGCTAGAAATACCAAGGGTATCTAGGAGATACCTTCAAGTAGATGGAGATGAAGGCAAAACTTAACATTGAACAGAACAAGAGAAATACTAAGGGTTAAACTCTGTTTCATAAATTTAAAGAAATAAATACTTAGTTTCTAATGAGATATACCCTGGGAAATTCTTGAAGTGGACAAAACGAAACTAAAAAACCTGGACCACAAGCGTGAGATCGTACATACAGAAACCAAAGAAATAACGTTGCGTAAGGTGCAACACTTGAAAGACTTGAATAGGCTGTGTACATATACACAGCCTATTGAAAATGCAGTTTTGCAGATGCAAAAGAAAGCATTGGCCAGAATCAAGGTTTGCGTCGATTCTGCAATGAAGTGACTTGAAAAATAAGCAAGAAAAAGCTAAAAACACCAACCAGAAGCTGCACTACTAGGAACGGGCAAATGAGGAGAACCCCAGAAAATGCAAAGATAAGAAGTAAAAAAAAAGAGGAGACCAATTATATAGATACTTTAGATGACAAATCGAAAGAAGGTGGTTAAAGAAAACCTCAATTGAAAGCTGAGTCCCAAATCAACAGCATCAGAAACAACTATATAGAAGCTAAGGTAGATAAATCACAGGAAATCAGCAAATGTAGCCCGTGTGAAAATAAAGATATGACGATGAAGCATACAATCATGTATTATCTGATCTGAACATACGGAAAATATCTAAATTCCTAATTCAGATAAAAATATATTCAACAGTACACCAGATATGAAAATTTTGAGGAGTCAAACTTGTAGTGGACTCCCATGTATGAGCTTGTAAGAGGCCCATTAACATTTTTAAATTAGAGACGTGAAATCTGACAGAGGAAACAAAATGGACAACAGAACAAGGATATTTAAGATTAATGCAGAATTTATTAACGATGCAGACCTGTGTGGCTGTGATTTAGATCGTCTGGTAATTGAAGGGTGGGTGGATTGGACATGTCGATGACAGGAAGTTGAGGTGTGGTTGTCCCGGTCGTGTCGACGGTCGGACTGGTGGTGTTGACGACGGGAAGATGAAGTGCGGTCGTATCGACGGGAAGTGGAGTTGTGGTCTGCCTGATTTGTACCGGACAGGGACATATCGGTGATGGAAAGCTGGTCAATGGCGAGCAGGAACGTTATCGGCAACGGTAGCTGGTCAATGTCGGACTGTGTGACGTTGTTGGTCAGATCCAGAGTCCGGTGCTGGCGTTGCGTATCTGCTGGCCGAGTCCGATGTCAAAACCTATCGTAGCATATAACGGGATAGATTATTTAAGTTTGGTCGATATGCAGGCACCAAGTAGGGACATAATGCCGGGAGTAGAAATTCGCAAAAAGTAAGAATAGAAGTAAAAAGCCCAACTAGCATCCAATTGGCAGACAAAAAAACGTGTCCAAGCGCCCTGGCCACAATGGCGAGGGATCTGTTCCTCCTCTCTCCGACCACGAATTCGGAAAGAAGTCGTCTGGTTATATTAAGGGAGTTCAACAACAATCACAGGTCTCGCAAAATACTAAAAATCTCAAAGAAACCGAGATTTGCTACGAACAATGAAGGTGTAAAAATGGTCAGGAAATCTATAACGACTAGGTTCATATCACAAAAGAAACTAAAATGTCATTATTAGATTAATTCTAAAACTAAATGAATTTAAATTACATGGTGTGTAGGGAATACGATGAAAAGGTCATGGTCGAAGCGTCCTATTCATTCCTGTTTGGAAGCGGCCAACGGCGGCTGCGACAAACCTATTCACCAAATTCCGCATTTATTTTAAGGATTATAAAAAAGTGAGGATAATACCAGCCTTTCTTGACTAGCACAAAACTGCATTTATTTTGCTCTTGATTGTAAAGCACTTTAGTTCTTGAGACAATAATTATGACTTAATCTATTTAACGTAATGCCATCAAAATGTCCCAACCTGAGTGCATAATTCTGTTACTAAATCATACTAATAGGCTACTCCACAAGAGAATCTAATTATTGACGCTTGTCTATCAGTGAATGGCTTAAAGAGAGAGACTGGGAAAGAGCGGTAAACAAAAAGATGAGTTGATAGTGAGAGAGACAGAAACAGTGACATAGACACTATGTCTAAGTCTATATGTATTACAAAATCCAGCCGATTACGCACCAAAACAACTGTCTCTATCGTAAAATTGTTCTAGTCGCCCACCATAGTAGATGTAACGACCGGCATTTTAGATCACAAAGACAAAGACGAAATTAATCTTTTTTTTACTCACCTTTACAGTTACGTTGAAACTATTTTACAACTACGATCAAAGACAGAGAGGCGTCTGTTGCAGACATGTCGCTCCGGTACAAACGGAAAAAAGTGATTCCTATGGGCTATAGCAGCTGTATATATATAAATGGCCTGACGATTGCGTTTGGCATGAAACAAACTATTGCCTCTAGGTGCTGACTTCAGTGTCCACTTTTATATTTACATACGCTCTATCCCTGATAATGAGCACTTTAACACATCAATATAGCATAGTTTAAAATTAGGCGAGAAGAGAAGGATTTATACCTACTCCGAGGCCATAAGTAATGTAGATTCCAAAATGCTAACCAGAAACAATATCAAGTGGATATATCCAAGTTGATTTTGCAGCATATTTTGTAATCTCGTAATAATTATTTGAAATGACTTGTCACGGTTGATGAAACAGGGTTACACCATCATGATTTGGAAAGAAAACAGTTCATGCAATAGCAGCACTCATGTTTTAATGATAAATTCAAGATCCATGATTCAAAAGATCGATGATTAAAAAAGCAATGCTTTCGCAACGTCTTTTTCTTTTGGTGGGGTGAAGGGTATAAGGAAGGTATTTTGATGGATATTTTTGAAAGGGTCAAATAAGCTAATACCGAATACTACGCTAAATTGCTGGTCCAATTAAAGGAACCATTGAAAGATAAACGGTGAGGGAAGTTGCTGAAAGGTGATCAGGGTAATGTGCTTGTATACACGGCTAGCAAGATGATTCATGTTTTGAAGAATTTCAGGTTTGCGTACTTAGACCACGCACACTCGAAATCTTGATTAATCTGAATATGTCATATTTTTTAATGCTATGTCTCTTAAAGACGGAGTTGATCATGGATCGCCATAGATTACATTTGTTTATCATCTGAAAATTATCATGACCTTTTGGGATATATAGTGGAGTGGTTTTCTGTCACTTTCTTCATGGTTTTGTATAAAGAGTAGTCATTCTCTTAGACTGTCTGCAACAGCATAATTCTATACAGTCATTATTTATATTACATTTTAAACATTTTGGTAACGTACTTTTCATTATCCTTTTATTTTTATTAAACCCTTTCCATTCATTTCATAATTCCTATACGTTCTTTTATTTCATTTTTGTAGTCTTTGTTTAATTTTATCAACTGATGTATTGCTAAACTTATTTTTCCATTCACTATCCTTTATTTTTATGATCTTTTTCAAGACATTACAATTTAACTTTTTGTCTGTTCATTCTAAATCTACTTTTGGCCTTAGTCATAGGTTGTTTCGCATTCATAGCAATTCGTTGGATGAATTTGATATAAACAAAATGGCCTTAGTCATAGGTTGTTTCGCATTTATAGCAATTCGTTGGTTGGTTTTGATATAAACAACGGCCTTATAAACAAAATGGTTGTTTAAAGATTCTCCATTTATGTTTACTCCTATTCTTTCCTACTTCGTTTTCCGGATGATATCTTGAAAATTTGCTGCAAATAATTTGGGCGAAAATCGTATTCCCTTGTCTCACTCCTTTTCCAATCTTTATTTTATCTCTGTCTCTGTATAGTTGAATTATCGTCGTACTATTATCACATACATTGTTAATAACTTTTACATCATTTCCGTTAATGCACCGCTCCATAGAGAGTTAAAAAAACCACCGAATGTTTGACTGAGTCGAATGCTTTATCAGAGATAACAAAATCCTAAACAAAGTGGTTTGACATATTATGTTTTTAGTGAATATACAAAATTAGAAAGGGATGTAAGACAATGATGTGTCTTCCCCTCCGGACATTCAACCTATACAAGGAGGCAATTAAGAGAGAATTATATGTCCTACCAGGATTCATTATTGGCGACCTTAATGATAACAACATAAGATATGTAGATGACACATTGTTGCTAACAGACACAGAAAGGAAACTATGAGAACACCTACCGAAGATAGTGAAGGAAAGGGAGAAGAAAGGACTAACCACCAGAAGATAGAATGCATGAATGTTAGCAAAACGAACAGCCCAACATGGAAATTTCAAATTGGAGATACCAAAAAATCAAGCAAGTAAAACAATTTAAATATCTTAGAAGTGTTTTAACAGAGGACAGAAAGTGCGACACCGAAATCTGAAGGTGTATTGGGATAGTGAAAAATGTCTTCCAAAATCTAAACAAAGTATTAAAAAATAGGAAAATATCATTAGAAACAAAGAAAAAGTGTAATGAACTGTCATGTATCAGTGAATGTTGGACAATCTCCGTACATATGAAGAAGAAACTTGAGGCGACAGAAATGTGGTTCTACAGAAGGATACTGAGAATACCATGGACCGAACATGTGAGCAACGACGAAGTTTTAGAGAAAATGGAAACAAAACGGACACTTATAATTAACACCAGGAAAAGACAGTTGAAATTTCTAGGGTACATTAATGAAGACAGAAGGTTTAGAAAATTTGACACTCAAAGGGCATAATAAAGGTAAAAGTGACAGAGGAAAACAGCATATATGTTGCGTAACAAACTTGTGTAAATGGATGGCGGGACAAGGTTTAGAGGAGGTAACAAAAAGACAATGTTTATTAAGAGCTACAAAAGACAGGAAATTGTGAAGAAACACGATAGCCAACGCCCTGAAGGGACACATAGAAAAAGAAGACCTATTGTTTGTAGATAATTTGTTGTTGAGTAGCTACTCTTAAACATTGTCTGCTGGCATGTTTGATTTTCATCTAGAATATCTAGAATCGGTTTATACGTACTTTTGAGAATATTTTAGATATGCTCGATAGTAATGCGATAAGGAGATAGTTTCTAAGGTCTTTATTTTTGTAAAGTAGAATTACTATTACTGGACGGAAATTCTGAGGTATCTGTCTTTTCAGTCGACACTGATATGTAGCTGTGTAAATCTTTTTCCTTTGTGAAATAAAATAAATTTATTAAAACAAAGAAAAAAAGTTTGAACAAAGTAACTATAAACAATTTTTTTTTTTTGCTATCCTCTGCCAGCCGCAATGATGGAGAAAGCATTACCTCGAACCATCGCCAGTGAGACACGCTGCAAGAGCCACTCCGTTTCGCGAGGCTCGTCCCTTAATCGAGACGCAATCGCGCCAATCCTCCGAAGGAACGCCATCGAATGAGGGCCAATATTCATCTTAATTTTAATTTCACCACAGACTGTTCAGATTGTTTCTTTAGTTCACTCATAAATTGAACACGGCTCTCCGATTCATCTAACTACAATATCCGGATACTAGTTTTGTAGACTTTTTATGGCCCAATTTGGCTTCTCGGTTCTTTTTAAATTAACTTAAAAAAATAAACAGGAAGAATTTAGAGGGGGTATCATTTTTGTAGATTCTTTATACCTTTCTCTACTCACAGCATTTGTCATAATCGAAAAATATTGATTTTATTTTTATAATTTTAGAAATAAGTGTCCGGCTTATAAAATAAATACAATGTCAAATCGATCCCTGACTTCTTAAAAGAGTTATCTGTATTTTGTTTTTATTTACAAATATCAAGTTTGAAATTGCGCTTACGGCATTAACAACCATTTATGTTGTCCTTTTATCCAATTTGTATCAGTACGCAGTTATTAATGTTTCAACATTTATTAACAGTTTCAAACATGTTATTTATAAATAAAAACAAAGTACATATGACTCTTTGTGAAGTCAGAAATCAATTAAATACTGTATTTATATTATGAAGACGCTCCCATTTCTAAAATGATAAGATATCAATATTTTTTATTCGTATCAATTTTATGGATAGATTAAGGTCTAATGGTGATTTTCTAAGCATAGCTTAGACGTGAAACAAGGCCGAAAGTATGGAACACCCAGTGAGGATCTACCTCACTATTCAGTCGTAATTGTTTTAGCGAGAAGAGCTTGTTAACCATTACACCTCGTCGAGGTCTCCAAGTTTAATGAATGCTAATCTATAAATATTGTTTTAAAAAAGCACTCACTTTTCCTTTTTTTAACCAGCGAACCAGTTAATTTAAGTGTAGTTCCGTCTTTCCTTTTCCTTCATTCAAAAATCTAGACAATCGAGAATTCTGACAAAATTGTAATATCAGCAAATTTATTTCCTGGAAAAGAAATAGACAATGACATTCCTCTTTTGTTTTGTCATACGGGAATGAAAGTTTTAATGGAAGTATTGTGATCTGAAATCTAATAAAAACCCATAGAATAAATTGCATAACTCTTGCTCATCTCACATAAAAAAATGACGAACAGAACCGACCTCCAAGGAAATTTGTTATTGAATGTTAACAAATCAACTCTGAAATAAACACATGAACATTCATTATTGTAATTATTATTATTATCGTTATCATCATTCTCATATTCTCGCGTCCCTGCCGAGACTTTGGTCGTTCGTAGCCGGTAGTTTCTCCAGTGGATAGCTGCATCCCTGAGGCAGAAGTAGCTCCTCATTGTACTTTAAGGGGTAAAGTTATGCTTAATTCTTTATGACTGAGGTTATGCAATTTCTGACCTAACTATCCTGTGGGTGTCAGGAGTGACCGTATGTTGATTTTACCCTCGTGGAGAGGTGGAAGAAATATTGCGATACCATCATCCGTTTATTAATTTAAGGGTTGAGTTTAAGGAGGAATTTATCAATCATCATTTTCTTCGACGAATCAAAATAAGTATAGTCATATTGATCCGAGGAAGAAATTTACTTGACAAGAGATTCATTCTTGTTTTTTTCTGTTTTAATGTTTACTTCGTTTTATATTTTGTTATATGCGAATAATCTAAATCTAATGTAACTGCAATTTGGGTTAATATGCTCCTCACTTTGGAATACGAAATTATCATCAAATCATTATCAATATTACTATTATCACCATCATTATCACCATCATTATCATCATCCATTTCTCTTCGACGAATTTCTCTGCTATTATAAACTTCTTGGGAGTTAAGAGCAATTTTTTCTTATTTTTCTTTTGCATTATTTACTTATTATTTAGGTTTTTGGATTTCGTGAAGAGTCAATTATATTCCAATAACTCCTTGAATTACTCAACATATTTGTAATTTTTATTAGTTATTTAATTTTGAAGAAGGCTGTAGAAACACAGCGGTAACATGAAAAGCAAAAATAAATGACAAATGGGAGTAAATAAAACGAACGATCGTCCGAACATTTTTATTTGTTTTGTTATTTGTTTAATTTTTGGTAAATTATGGAAATTACAACGGAAAGCATATTACAGATATATTACAATTTCTTTTATCTATTCATTGAATGTTGTCACTTGATTTGTATGGATGGCTACACCTTAATATTTGGTAGTTATTCTTTTTTACGTGAGTATTTTTCTGGTTTCACCTGAGTAATCTGTTTGCAACTAAAAACAGAAAGAGTAGCAAACATTTTCGGATCCCTACTCCTGTAATTTTATATATATTTATAACTTAATTGTTTAGTTTTCAGGTTGAATCTCTTCTTAAAAGGTTTGATCGAAAAGTGGCCTGTGATCATCAATAGGAAAAATGTTGTCTTCCATGACAACGCTAGGCCGCATACAGCAAGGGTAAGACAGGAAAAGCAATATGGAATTTGGTTGGTCTGTTCTGTATCTGCGCTATATTTAACTGATTTTGCACCGGCCGACTGTTATGGAAAAACTTTTTCTGATGAAAACTAGAACCAAGAGATCGTTGAAAATTTTCACTTCAAAACATAGAATTTAGATCAAAAGGTAGTGAAGAGTTGTCTGATAAGCAGGAACAAGTCATTGGAAATAATGGTGAATACAGAATTAAGTGAAATTGAATTAAATAAAAAATATGGTTGAGAAATAAAAACGGAAATTATTTATGATTCAACCTAGTAGTAATTAACTCCATATTCCTTCAAACATAAAAACTTTTTGAAAAATAAATTAGCTTTTTTTTTTATTATTAAAATATCAAATGGGAAACAATTATTTAAATACATTTTACAGGATTTCAGTTCAAAGCAACACAAAGACCGATGGAAGAGAGAACGAGATAACTGGGTGCGAAGCTGTGAAGAAAATTTCGACAATGTGTTACTCGAGAGAATTAGAAGAAATGACATTTGAAGAAATTATTAAAATTATTTTAAAAAAAGAACATAAAACCAAAGAAAAGATTTTAGAGACAAGACAAGCACCCAATGAGTCAATATACAATACTAATATAGATTGAAAGGACGAGCCAAGTATTATGAATTTGAAAAATTGGGAGATCGGGAAATGACTATCGAAAATGAATTAATCCTTCTCAGAATAATTGAAGGTTTGCTAGACCAAAACCACAAACGAAAAGTACTAGAATTTCTACAGAGTAGTAGCATGAGTTTGGAAGCTAGCATCATGTTTTTACAACAATTAAAACTCAAACTGAAAAAAAAGAGATCATCTCCAGAACGCTTGCAAATAGGAAAAAAAATAGAAAGAGTACAAACGGTACAAACCCCCGAAGAAGAAGAAGAAGCTGAAATATTTACAATGAATACACAAAAAAAAAGAAGTAGAGAAAAAATAAGGATAAATGGCCAAATATTTAACATGCAAATTCTTACAGGCAGTGAAGTCACGTTGATACCAAAAAATTCTGGATAAAATTAGGACGACCTAAATTTTAAAAAGCAGCATCCAATTAAAGCAATTTGATGGAATGACTATAAAATAATGGGCACGTTTCAAGTCAATTTTGAAACCGACAAGCGTTTTGAAATAATTCCCATTACAGTTGTAGAATGCGAAAAAGATGATGGATTAATAGGAATTGATGTATTAAAGGTAGATGCAGCGAGACGAATCAATTGCATGGAAGCAGAAGAAAATGAGATAGAATTATTGAAAGGCATTTGACTAAAAGAAAACTATTATCCAAAATATATAGAGTCAAGACAAGTTTCAATTCATATCCTACCTTTGGTAGTTGCCAAATTAAATAAAATGATACAACAAGGCATACTAGAAAGAGTAACTCAAGGTGGTAGCAATTGGGCGTCAACGATAGTAGCGATAAAGAAACCTGACGGAGATTTAAGAATATGTGGTGATTACAAGGTAGGGGTAAATCCCCTATATTGTTCAGACTCTTTTCCCTTGCCAAATATCGAATATTTGCCACGAGTTAGCAAAAATGGAACATTTTGCAAAAAATTGATCTCAAGACAGCAAATAGAAATTGATGAGAAATTCAAGGAAATCACCACGATAAATACCCCTATAGGCTTACTAAGATGGACTCGACTACCGTTTGAGGTAAAGACTTCGAGCCATATTTTTCAAAAAGCAATTGAAAGAGTCTTATTACGAAAAATAAAAAAAATATAATAATATACCAGGACGATAGATGTGTAGGGGCAAGGACTAAAGAAGAAGTAAGATTTAAAAAACTCTCGCTTTTGAAACACTAAAGAAAATACTGAGGGACAAAGAAAATAATAAAAAAATTTGATCCACAAAAAGTATCGTTAACCACAGGCACAAGTGAAAAGGCGATTGCTGCTATTCTATCACAAGAAGAAACACCCAATCATGTACATGTCAAGAAGGGTGACGTCAGCAGAAACTAACTACTCGAATATTGAAAAAGAAGCACTAACGATTGTATGGAGCATGGAAAGGGCACAAAACTTTTGATAGGAAAACATTCTTATTAAAATCGGACCACAAACCATTGGAATTCATATTTCACCTGAGAAAAGAACTGCCAAAAGTCACATTATCAAGGATTTTAAGATGGGCAATAAAAATCATGGCATTCGATTTTGACATAGTATACGTAAAAGGGAACAATATCCCTCACGAAGATGCTTTATCAATATTACCTTTCAAGAATGAAACAGAAGAAAAACAGGAAAATGCTGAAGATAAAATAATACACTGGGTAGAAACGGACGTTCTTCCTCTAAATTGACTCAAAATAGAAACAAAGCAAGACCCAATATTAAGCAGAATAGTAGAGAGAATAAAAAATAATATATGGAGCAATTGGTCGATGGCAGAGTGACCCTTTAAAGAAACGAAGCACAAACCATAGAAAATAGCATAATATGCAATGGGGATTTGATAGTAGCTCTACTAATACTGAGAAGGGACATATTAAAAGGAGTACATGATGACGTGCATTGTGACATAACAGCAACACAAAAAAGAATAATGCTACATGACTGGTGGCCTGGATATTCAAAAAAAGTACGAGGAATACATTGAGAGGTGTCGAAAATGTGTGGAAATAAAAAAAACTCCAAGAAAGTAAAAATTCACTCATGGCCCAAGGAAGCAGAGGCATGGGTTAGGATCCATATGGATCACGTACATATCAAAGATAGGGGATTGTTCTTAGTATTAGTGGACTCAGATTCAAGATGGCCAGAGGTTGTCAGAGTAAAAGACAAAAAAGCCACCACAATAAAGCAAGTACTAAGAAGTATATTCTCAAGGAATGGAGTACCCCAGACAATAGGCACCGACAATGAACCCGAATTTTGCGATTAGATGTGCGTGGTTAAAGCAGATTGGATGCATCGTATCATCCACAATCTAATGGCATTGCGAAAAGAATGGTACAAACGGTAAAAATGGGATTAAAATCATTCTCACCACTTAATGAAAGCATAGTTACACAGTTACAGATCTATTCCACAGATCCACTACAGGAAGAAAACTGAGCTCTTTGGCATTAATGGGAAGACAAATCAGAGCCTCCATAACTACGTCCTTTGCAACGAAAGAAAAGGTATGGCATAGAAAGAATACAGAGGCTGATCCAGAAGAAGCAAATTTTCTGATACAAGAAGGACTCAATACTTGAGAAAAAGAGACAACATATTCTGGTACATGCAGATCAGTTCAGAAACAGAAACGAACTGGATGACATAGAAATGGAAGATCAAGAACAAGAAGAGATAGAAAGTTACAAAAGTGGAACAGCGCAGGAACTGGAAAAAAGTGACAACGAAAGAGTATGAAGAAGAAAATGAAGAGAGACTGAGATCATTATTTAGGAGAAAACAAGAAAGACAAGAGGAAGGACAACACAATACGAAAATAATCGGGGATAGTAAAAAAAAAACAAATGTATACGACCTCTTCGATTCAGGGAAGTGTAGTATTGTATTAGATGGACAAGTATAAGTAGAGAACAACTGGCGCACACAGGGAATGCCTAGCAAAGCCGTTTGCTATTCAGGACACAGAGAACTGCACCATGACTGCTACTACACAGAGAGAATGCAAAACATAACAATGGGCATAGCCAAAAATTTGGCGCGAAACAGGATTTCGAGCGCCAACTCTAGACGCCGAATAGAACAGGGAGCGAATGAACGTGTATCTTTTATTTCAAACAGATATGTATTTGGATTTCGTTCCAGATGCTTTGTCTTTTAACCGCTAAAAGAATACGTTTTTAGCAATCTTTTATTATTTTTTTCTCGTTATGTATTATTATTTTTTTTTTTTTTTTTTTTTTTTTTTGTATAAGGTATGTTTTACAATGTTCAATTGTCTCTGTTTGGGGGAGGGTCATTAAATTTCTCACATTCTGCTAAAAACGTATTTACAGACAAGTAATTTTGCCCAACATAAACGCAATATCGATAAACTAAAAATCATTTGATATATATATATATATATATATATATATATATATATATATATATATATGAGCAATTTGCCGAACGCATAAAGCAATTTTGTTGGCATGATGACAGAAGTTTTCAAAAAAATCGAGTCAGATAGATTGATTGACCATAGAAACGTTGAGAGAAAAATATTTACTAGACTGCTGTCTCCAAAATAATCTACTGTTTTTAGATATGAAAAAATATATAAAGATAATTTTTTGCCTTCACAATTCCGTGAGGTTATTATAGGCACGTGTGCCCCCAAATATATAAAAGTAATTTTTTGCATTTCCAGTTAACTGTCTCCAAAAATATAATTAAAATAATATTTTGCCTTCACCATTCAGTGTTGTTATTATTGATCTAAAGTGGCGTCCAGAAATATATATAATTAAAATAATTTTGCCTTCACCATTCTGTGAAGTTATTATGGACAAGTACGTCCAATAATATAATTAAAGTAAATTTTTACTTTCACCGTTCAGTGAAATAATTCCGGACAAGTGGAGTCCAAAAATAATTCCGGACAAGTGGAGTCCAAAAAATAATTTTTAAAAATATAATTTTAATTCATTGTCTATTTCAAGATGAATAACTTCAAAGATTTGAAAGGCGTTAAGGCCTTTATTGACTTTAAGAATAATTTAAAAAATGATTTTAATTTAAGTTTGGAATAACGAAAATTTTTTAAAGAATCAAAAATCTAAAAATGGTAAAATTAAGGAGATTTGTACGAAAGCCAACCTGGATTTGAATGACAGTGGTTTTATAACTAAACAAGGGAATGGATTTGGTTATCGAGGCAGTGTCAGTAAACAGCTTGCTGATAATGAGGAATCTGTTCGAGAAACGTATATTTTCCAAAACATCGAAGCCGGTTCCATTTCGAACAGTCATCCAATGATCGCAACTCCCAAATTACAGTGTGCTACTTTTAGCCGCATCAATTCGTCTAAATTTGAATTAAAACAATTTAACACAGTTTAACAATTGCACTAATTCCATCAACAAAGCAAAGCTGGCCCTTTTAAAGAATTATTTGGCTGGTTACGCCTTACAACTAATATCACATCTTACCTTAGAAGAAGGCAATTATGAGTTTGTTAACGAAATAAATTTTGGATGTGCCTTTTATAATTCATGAGATCTTCAAACAAATAATAACCAATTCTTCTAAATACGACCTTGATTTTGTGACTGTTAAACATTATCTTATCGAAGTGAGGGCTGATTTATCCGTGTTGGAAACGTTGTATGATATGGATTTTTTTTTTTTTTTTTTTTTTTTTTGAGGAAGACTCCCCTGGATTCAAACTTATAATCTACATAATATTTGCTAAGCTACCCCAAAATTTAAGGCGGGGAATCATTCATAGGTTAGGTATAAGTTGTATAGCCTCTTCGCGCAGGGGCTAGTCTTGGGACGACGGTCTTGATTCACACATATGTAGTATTCTTCTCTCTATCATCTTCCAGCTGGATGTCGAAATGTTTTGCGGTTCGGAGATAAATGACATCAGCAAAAGGGAATTTGAAAACTTATCTATTTACACGTCGATGTGTACATTTTTAACTAACCAGTTGAGTCGCTCTATCACTCCCAGTGGGGAGCAAGTTCCCGAGACACGAAATAACCACGTCTAATGTGTATGATATGTAAAAACTTATTGAAATCCTTTCTATCTCTCTAACGTTCGGTTCAGCCAATCAAAATCGACATCCCTATTTTGTGTACTATCTGACCTGTATATTTGGTCTGAGCCAAATACACTGCCACTAAAAATAATAGTATAAAACTATATATTTAACATTAATAAAGTAAAAGTTTATTGAAATGAATATTGTATAATGTAGAACTCAGAATGTTTTCCCATGTGTGGGGAGAGTATAAATATAGGGTCCATCTCCCTTTGGTAGATGGCTCCTGCTGATAATGAGAATATATTAAACTGATGATAATGGGCATAGCCCAGAATTAGGCTTGAAATAGGGTTTCGAGCGCCAAGAAGAATATGGAGTGATGAGACGTGTCTCCAGCCCATTCAGAACAGGCATGCTGGCCACCTGAATAATGCGAACACAATGCAGCTAATACAAGCAGAATATGAACTCCATTCAGATAAGTGTATCTTCTATTTCAAACAGATATGTATTTGAATTTGGTTCCGTATGCTTTGACTTTTAACCGCTAAAAGAATACGATTTTAGCAATGTTCTATTCTTTTCCTCGTTATGCATTGTGTTATTTTTGTATAAGGTATGTTTTGCAATTCAATTGTCTCACTTTGTTCATCAAGCCACGACTCTGTTTAAAAATCCGTGTGAGTATTAAATGACTAGCGTCATTACCGGTATCTGTATGTACATAAAATGTATTAAATTTTATATAAAGCTATTT
Organism: Acanthosepion lycidas; assembly: GCA_963932145.1. NCBI lineage: Eukaryota > Metazoa > Mollusca > Cephalopoda > Sepiida > Sepiidae > Acanthosepion > Acanthosepion lycidas. The sequence continues at coordinate 62,664,851 of OZ010608.1, forward strand.
CCAGGGTATATGTTATATAAAACTACCTTCAGGGTATATGTATAAGCTGTGTTATGAAATCTAAAGGGATGTGATGTTTATGTTTGGGTTCCATTCCCAAGCTGCCCTAATTTTATAGATGCTATATACAAATACAATAGGCTGTATTAAAAATCCGAAAAAATCTGAAAACTGAAACACTTTCGGTCCCAACAATTTCTGATAAAGGATTCTCAGCTTGTATATCAATTCAACGAATGTTTTCGATTTTAAATAAGGTGAAAATTAAAGTTCTCAGCCTGACCCACTTTCTAAAAATGGCAAAAACACGATATATTTTAGAACTTTTCAGCACCCCTCGAATACTGAAAATATGCCGGATGTACAAGACGAATTTATTGTGCTTAGAGAGATATGAGATTAAGTGAATGTAGCTTGAGCGCAAGACGACGCCCTTAGTTAAAAAATGAGGTGTAACTTATGAAAATAAGCGTGGAAGCATAAAAACATATGGCTTTTTAATAAATAAACAAGTATGTACATATGTAGTTGTGTAGATATGCACACTAATTGAGACGCTGTTGAATAGTGTGTGCGCACAATTGGAACATTAGCCATTTTTGTTATGAAATATTTTGCTGTGCATTTGATCGAACAAGACAAACAAGATGCCATATTAGTCCATAACCCCGTGAACTGTAAACAAGTTATAGGAAAATTAGAACTTGAAAAAAGTTCACGTCCAATGGCTTATATTTTTGCAACATCAAATGTTTGAGATAAATTGAAAAATCATTATAATAAAAGATGAACAAATAAATTAAATGGCGGACAGTTAATGAAAATTAAACAAAAGAAAACTCATGCGTGAACGTATATAGACGCAATTTCACATTTGGACTATCGTAACATTGAATAATTTTGTCAACAAGAACATCGAAGATCTTACGTTCAACATGTTGCAATGAAATCGATAGAAATTAGTCCAAGGCTTCGGAGCTTTTCTTTAGAAATTGGGTGCCATCTTAATCCCTAATCCTCTGTAATGAATTTCAATCTATGCGCTTTTCGAAAAATTTTGTAGAAGAGTCGTAGAACTTCAAAGGATCTTTAATAGGTTTTCATACATAGTTTCTTTATGTTAGCGTTTTTCAGACAAAAACTGCCAGCTTCACGTAATTTCATAGATAAAGTGTTGAATTCCTCTTGCAGTGGGTATGGTCTGTTGAGTTTACAAAAATGAACTAGAGAAACATCAGATGTGTGTCAGTAAAAAATTTGCGGAGGTGCGCTTCCAAAAGTCTTAGCAACACCATTTCGTTTTCCTCCAGATTGTGTGGGTCATTATCAAAAGCGTGTTTAGCTTTTCTTTATTTTGACAACATTTTCTTACGATCCTCGTCCGTGAAATTAATTTCTTTTTTATGTTCTTATTGTTTTCGAATATTTCTATAATGCCTTTTTTAAGAAAAAATTATTCGACTTGTACTTTCTTTTTATCTTCCTTCTATCAACTGTTCTACTGGCATATTCCATTCTTTTTTTTTAAATATTAGAATGATGAATGCAAGCAGAATACATAATAAGTTCCCTCTCGATACATACCTTCAAACTATTTAATAAAATACAATTAAAAAGACAGTTTCACATCGACAGCCTTCCATCTGCTGTCCTTTGCAATTGGCCACTTGATACAGACTGTGTTCTCTTTTAAACCCTGTAAGTTTACGTCAACAAACAAAAATAAACCCCCACGCGCGCGCGCGCGCGCGCGCGCGCGCGCGCGCGCGTGTGTGCTTCCGAAGTATTTATCCTTATGCTTCAATCTATTTATTTATGTTAGTTTCAGATTTGCACTTTTGTCGACTCACGCATCCAAGGGTGATAGATTTACATTTCGGTAACATTAGCAAAACTGTGATCGCAGCAGCAGTGTATGTCCGTGGATAGTTCAAGGGAGTTACTGGATTCTGGGATCGTCATGCCTTCTTTACGATATCGTGCGGTATCTCCTCAAGTTTTCTGACTTGTTAATACTTGTGCAAGCTTACAGTTCTTTTCTATTCTCTCTCTCTCTCGCTTCTCTCTCTCTCTCTCTATCACTCTCTCTCTCTCTCTCATATATATATATATATATATATATATATATATATATATATATTTTGAACAATAAAGAAATATTAAAAAATTAAAATCTTCAGACACACTGGGTTGTAGATTAATATTCTTTCGTTTCTTTTTTATTATTATTTCATTTCGATTCCTCGACTAGTTTCGGCCAAAATGGCCATCATCGGGAGAAGAAATATTTCTGCTTGCTGGTAGCAGTAAACTACAGAAATGAATGTCTTGATTGAGAAAATGAACTTTTGTCTGTAGTTTTCATTTGTTTTTATTTTTTTATCTTTTTAACATGAATCTTTTAACATTCCTTGTGTTGGTCAAACAGTTTCTTTTAAGTTGTTATTTGAGATAAGAGCTGGATGGAGCTATTTAGAACAAGGTATAATTTCGCAAAAATCCCTTTACAGGTTTCCACCTGACGTGAAACAACTTATTTGACGCGATGAGAAACTCAACCAAAGGCTTAAAAACACTCCCTGTCTGTTCTATTTCATAGAAAATGTATAAACGAATGATTACTGCTTGTTATATATATATATATATATATATATATATATATATATATATATATATATATATATATATATATATATATATTTCGTGGAGCTCTGTATAAACGTTACTATCATACAATATGCATAATTACATCTTAAAAGACAACCATGAAAAGAAATTAATAACAATTGACAAAAAAGTCCTTGAAAATGGTTAAAGTAGTTGTCGAAAGCGCTTAGGACAACAGACACTAAGGAATATTTTTATACTCACTTAACCCCACCAAATTGAAACATTTAAGAAGACTAGAAAAACTCAATAAAAATTTAATCGAATTTTCCTTGTCTATCATATTCAACGAAATATGTTTCAAAGAAAGGTAGCTGCCCAAGTACACACACGCATATATACATACACACACATATATATACTGACTGATTGATTAATGCTTGTTTCATATATATATATATATATATATATATATATATATATATATATATATATATATATATATAATACAATAGTAAAAACAAATATAAAATCATACTTGCCGACTCCCCACAAATGTTTGTACAAGTACGTTTGTGACACGTGTGCAACTATTACTGTTTGTGTGTGTGTGGATGCGTTGATAAGAACCGGCGAGCCCAGAAGCGATATATATATATATATATATATATATATATATATATATATATATATATATATATATATATATATATATATCAAAGGTTTGATGCTGAAGACGCAGTATATCTTGAGGACAACATTAATTCTTTTACTCTTCGATAAAAGTGTCAGAAAACCTTTGTTTTGCAGCACAAGATTCCGAGGAGAATAGACTCTTTATATTAGAATGAAAATGAAATGTCTTTTCTCGGCAAACAATACATTATCAATGTTAACACTTTTCCACTCAGAAATCTTTATTCATTTTTGTGTTGTAAACAAAACAGAATGAAAAATATCGTTACATTCGTTTTTGCACTAATGCCCTTGAGAAATCCATCTTCTCTCCATCCAGCTATAGTCGGGTAGACTGAGCTCTCTAGCTATGATTGGCAATCAATCAAAGACAAGGAAAAATCTGAATTCAAAACCTGTGTCTCTATGCAGCTAACGAAATGATTATGGGGCTTACACAATGATTCCAACTGCGGTCGATGTGATAGATGGACCAAGATATGGAAAATCTCTCTTTTACGTATCAAGCAATCATTGGGCATATAGAAACACACACGATTTTATATAGAAGAGATTTTGTTTAAAAAAAGTATAATACAATAGAAACAAGGATATTCAATGGAAAAAATCAGTTTATTTTCAAAAAGTTTTGTTCAGCTTAGTTTATTCAATATAAAAAAAAAACGGTTTCAGCTTCGATGACGGTTTAGATACGCGACCTCGAAAGTGACTTCATGCACGGATCAAGTGGTTCTCCTTCATGACGGCCATCACGTGCAAAATGGCGGCCTTAAAAATTCCTTGGCATTGTGTGTTCAATATAACTCTCTTTCTCTCTCTCTCTCTCTCTCTCTCTCTCTCTTTCTCTCTCTTTCACTCTTAGTTATGACTCAAACTTAATAATCCAGTAAATTCAGGTTAGGAGATCTAAGAGGCCACAGGTTGGACAGGGGTTACGTGAGAGTGAACATTCTCGACCAGCTACTACGTGTGTCATATAAGAGCGAGAGGAATCCCGCTGAAATATATTTGGTTTTTCTATCGATTCAGGATTGAACCACTGTATCAGGCATTGACTCTCAGGTTCTTCAGGAAAAAGAAGGGTGGCATGATTTTTTCACAACCCTAAGCACCATGAATGAAAGCTGAGCTTGTTATACATCACTATGGTCAGCTTCTTCATTTAACCATTTTTAAGAGGCTTGCTATCCCCTTGCCGCCGTGTTTGGCAGTCAGTACCACGAGCACTGTGAGACTTTTCACTTATTAGATTGGAAGATGTCATGTTATGTGGATAAAATATTACGTGTTATCATTTTAATATATGGCTCGTTAAAGATATGTTCTCGAATATCTAGCTTACTTTATATATGTCCATATAGGTACGTATGTGTATAGGGTTTTCTTACACAACTAAAATGACTTAAATATGTTTATCTAAAGTCTTTGTATTTCTGAAGCGCGTGTTTTTAAGCTGTGTTAATATTTGTCATATGATTTCTGTCTGAATTTCCAGGAGTAGGAGTTATTATTTGCATATTTAAACGCGGACTATTTAAGCGAGAAAAATATGACAGAAAAGCTTCAATAGCAGCGGCAGCTACAGTAAAAAGTCTCGTTGACTACAGGCAAGCGTGACGAATAGCAGCAGCAGGCAGGTTTGGTTTAAGTTTCCAAGTTGTTCACTCAAAATTGTCCACCCGTTAATCTCGTCGATTGGTTCGTGAACTTGGTAACGTAGTAATTGCGGATTTAATCCCTGGGCCAAAGTATCAGTGGAAATGGGGAGAGCAGTAACTAAGCAAATACTAAATAAGAACTATATATTAAATCCCTGGATGTGGATAGTGGAACGAGAACTATCTAGTCCGTAGATTAAATAAAGTGTACAGTTTTGAAGGTTACCCGGATTGACAGCCATGAATGATGGGGTACACAAAGACCGAAACGACGACGATTGTCAGCATGTAAATATTGCCATACTGAAAATATGTTTGTACTTCCTCGATTTTCATCCCTTTTTTCATTTCATTATAGGATTTAACTCAATTTTTTCTCTTTCGAAAGTTACGCTACAGATTAATGGTCAACAAGATAGTCGTACAGATAATTATTTCCAAGTAGTTCCGAGTCGATCTTTACTTGGTGTTCTATTCTTATGACCACGTGTCGTACTAAACTAAATTAGCAAACTCGTCCCGTGAACTAATTCGCTAGTGTAATGAGTTCGATTTTCATGAATGTCTCAGTAATATAAATTTGTGTCAAACTTTCAGAAAACTTTTAAAAACTGCTTTCTTTAAAGAAAAAGGGTTTGAGAATTGGGATTTGAATGAAGTAATTGTCTTAAATTTATCCTATTTTTTAAATTTTGTCGATACCAGCTTTAAAAAAATGCTTCAGTTTTAAATAAGCGACCTAAACATTCTACTTATACATATAAACGCTTGTGCCGAATTTCACGAAAGTGGCAATAAATTTAGGGAATAAATCCTTTTAGTTCCAAAATAATTATTTCATAAAACGGATCGACGTGAGGTTCTTCCTTTTCGGAATAAATGCCACAATGTTTAAACTCACAAGAAATCAAAGGTTTTCAGATTTGATGATTACTTTAGAATCCCCTTTCTACGATGCTTGCAAATTACTCAATTCCTTCATCCGGTATACATTGATTTATCAAGATGTTCATGTTGATAGAAAATCACAAATTCTTCGAAGGTCAGGTAAAAAAAAACAATCAAAGTAACAACTGGACTTCATAACGAATGTCCTTAATCCTGATTGTTACAAATTATCTTTTTTACGAAAACTGTGTTCGGAGAAAAGATGGAGTCTTGTGTACATGAAAATATACTTATTTATAATACTTACCGTTTCTTTGCAAAAGATATTTTGTTTGATCTATGATGAATCTCTCCACAAAAGGAAACATAAAACCCTGGTTTTAATATTTTTAATGAAGCGTTTTAAAGAGAAAGAATTCATCTCTTATAGCAACTTTCGTTTCGGATAATCGATTTTGAAATGAAATAAATAAGTAATCGATATTGTTAAATAATACTAAAAAGCAAGTAAATGGTTAATGTAAATTAATAAGATTTAAATTAGTCTCTCCGTTCTGGTATGTAGGGATTTATTGCAGTTGCATTATAAGCACACGAAGAAGATAAAAGAAAATGACAACGGAAAATGAAGGCAGTGTCCAAAACAAGAGAGATCATAAAGTACGACGGATATAGAAGCGACACTTAAGATGTAGACAGTTTTCAAAACGAGGGACATCATAAATTACTAGAGACAAAGGAATTATAGAAGCCACGAGAGATCATAAATCACTGCAAATAGAAGCAGTGCACAAAATTAGAGAGATCATAAATTACTAGAGACAAAGGTAAAAGGTAGAGGGGTCGAGAGATCATAATCGCCAAAAATAAAGGCAGTTAAGAAATCAGGAGAAATTATAACGTAGAAAGATAATATAGAAGCTAAGTTAGTAAATAGAAAATGTTGTAAAAAAAAAAAAAGAGAGAGAGATCATAATATACAACAAAAGAGAGAGAGATCATAATATACAACAAAAGAGAGAGAGAGATCATAATATACAACAAAGTAGAAGCCTCTTGAAAATCGCAAATCACTGAAAATTATGGTATTGAAGTATTAGGTTGATGCAAAAATAATATCGTTTTTTGACGTATTTTTTAACGTCAAAAAACGATATTATTTTTGCATCAACCTAATAGAAGAGAAATCATATAGTATCAGAGACGTAAACCAGAAAGATCAGGACGGAAATCCCGACAAAGGCAATGAAACATACGAGAGATCATAATTCCTTTTATACGAATAGAGATTAGGGAGATTTTCAGTAGACGTAGAAGAAATCAAACTTTTTCTGTACAATTTTATTCGGTTTCTCTTATTTTCTAACTTGCTATTAACTGATTTATGTTATTTGTAATTGATTAAATTTGTCCATTTTTTCAAAGGCAAGGCCTTTGCATTCATTCTCGCTATATTATGTCGAAGCAAATGGGCGTTAATCGCAGATGTTCAGAAAGAAATTCCGTTTTATTTATGATGAAAATTTATTGATAATATAAAGTGTTTTAACCCTCGGCTCATTAAATCCAATCTATTATATTTATGAGAATGTAGATTCAACTTAAAAAGTTTAATCCAGGCCTATTGTATCCAACTCTAAATCTTGATTTTCGACGATATAAATTAATATGAAGTGTACGGAACCACCTATACCATTAATGTATTAAGTGAGTTAGGAAAATGATAATGGCAGATAATCCTACTTGGAAATTTACCTTAATAAATTAAAAAAAAATAATGTTCTTTTAAGAAATAGTATTCAAAAGAAGAAATAATTAGAAATCATTGAAAACGAAGCCGTCAAAGCAAACTATTGCTTTCTTTCTTAAATGTCTCTCTCTTGATATATATATATATATATATACATATATATATATATATATATATATATATATATATATATATATATATATATATATATATATGTGTGTGTGTGTGTGTGTGTGTGTGTGTGTGTGTGTGTGTGTTTTGAACAATAACAAATATTAAAAAATTAAAATCTTCAGACACACTGGGTTGTATATTAATATTCCTTCATTTTTATTATTATTTCATTTAGATTCCTCGACTAGTTTCAGCCAACATGGCCATCATCAGGAGAAAATAATTTTCTCCTTGCTGGTAACAGTGAACTACAGAAATGATTGTCTTGATGGAGAAAATGAACTTTTGTCTGTAGTTTTCATTTGTTTTACATTTTTTTTAACATGAATTTTAGTCAGTCTTTGTGTTGGTCAAACAGTCTCTTTTAAGTTGTTATTTAAGATAAGAGCTGGATGGATTCATGCTGCTCTGAATTCCCTTGGTCATTTTGACAGTTTTATTGGCTCCTGGAAAGGGGATGTGTCTCTGTTAAGTGTGAGTGTGTTATTTGGTTCTTAGGGAGTGAGTGAGTATGATGTGTGTAAGCGTGTATATTATTATGGGTGTGTGTTAGCGAGTTATATATATATATATATATATACGCTGAAAAAGAAAATGGCAGCTCTTGAATACGTTTCAATTTATTCAAGATTAAACATAAATGATCACTGATCACTATATATCGGACGTATAAACATTATTTTGATCTTATCACCGACAAAACTTTTTCAACAGTAATATCTTGTAAAATTCTTCACGTCAATATTTTAGGGAGTCATAGCACAAAATGATTAGACATATTTGTGTGGAAATAAAAAAGTAAATAATATTACACTTTGTCTAACATTAAATCTACGTTCAAAAATTTCTTATGTACGACAGCTCTTTCCAAAATTGGTGTGAAATAGATCTGAATTTAGCTTTGGTTTGAAAAACAATTTTCAAAAATCTTAATTGATAATTAAATCACAACTCGCTATGTGAACGCCTAAAATTCAACTTCCGCACCATTGAGCTATATTTACAAATATAGTCATATGTATATTAAGTTACTTTGTCTTTCAATTATATTTTCTTCTTTTAGGTAAGTATATCATCAAATATCGCCAAACAGTTTTTGATGAGGAATAATTTCTAATTCTCATCTCCCAACTAGTCCTGAACGAGGGTTTGCGAATGTACTCCGAAATAGAGTGTGCATTGGGATCAACATGCAGTTCAAACAGTTATATTAATAACGACAGAAGCGAATATTTTGATTACAATGTTCGATTCATTTTCTTTAAATGTTTGTACAATAGAATTAATTACAAACGTTTTTTTTTTTTTATTTGACTATAAGTGGGAACTAAAGAATAAGCCTGACATTATTAGCACGTACGTATAGCGAACTTGTAATTGCATGAGTTGTGCAATATCAGTATGCTAGATGACCAAAATCTGTGTCTTTAAAAATAAAAACATTTTTAAAATCATTTCATCCCCAACAAGGCGATAATGCCACTAAAACGCAAGGGGTCTATTGGGGATGGAAATGTATTTACAAAATTTTAGAAGAGGAATTGTGAATCCAACCGTAAAAGCAAATAACAAGGGAAAAAACTCCTAAAGACGAGGAAGGTATATGAGCCTATTTGCCTTCTTAAATATGAATATACACGAACTCAAGAACTCCGATATAAAAACACACCTTTTTTGATAACATTAAATACTTTGTTCCAATTTGGATTTTACTCAACATTCAATTTTGCTTACGTCAGTGTCGCAAAATCTCGACTTGTACCAATTAATAAATCACTCAATAGACATTGGCTACCACAATTTAAAAATAAAATATAAAAAATTGCCATTCAAAGTATAATAAATATCTTTCATTTAGAAAATAATAATAATAAAGTTTTACAGCAGCCAAAACTAATTTTAATTTGTAAATAACCTGAGTATTATATAGAATGAAAACTAAAATGAAAAAACAAAATTTCAATAAAGCTGAACAAATGTAAAAAAAGAAGTATTGTCTGCGCAATAATCATAAAAATACTTCTGAATTGATTTTCTTGTTGGTATTGAATAAGCTTCAAACTGTATTTTGAAGTTATCGGGAACAGAACTTTTATCATTTGAGACGGCTACAAACGCAATTGAAAAAAAGAAAAGAAAAACATGTTAGCCTCAGCCAGTTGAAAAGAGACCAGACTCAGTGCTAGCAGCAAGGGAAACTTGGTGGTCTGCCTTTAAATCAGCTATAATTTGTGCGCATTGTTAAAAAACAAAATGTCATGTAACAGATAAACGCAAAGATTATGTCGCCTGTCCAGTCGGAGCCCAATTCAGGACTGCATGTGTGCTCCAGCCTTCCATTTTTTCGCTTTTTATGACCGAAGCTAATTCCTCGACGCAATGAAGACTACGCCAGTTTATCAAGATTTATTCACTACTATGTCGCATATCTACCTATGTGTATCTATTTCAATGCCGTTCAGACCACATGATAGTTCTATAAATAAAATGTTATCATACCGTTGATATGGTAATGGTAATGTCAGCCATTTCTTTATAAGGAAACATTCGACATTCAGTAACCAAGCAGACGATGGCACTGTCGGTTGAAATTTATTAAAACTTACTTTTAAAATGTTTTTCAAGAAAATAGGTTTCTTAAGTGCAGTTATCGCCTTTTCCGGTATTTATGGGTGTTTCCTTCCCAAACTTTTCTTTGAAGTCCTGTGAAATATCAATGTCTTAATTAGAGCATTAACGCTATATTAGGATGTTAAGGTAGAATTTTGTTTCATACCATTAAAAAACAGTCATGTATTATTAGCGTACATTAAAACCAATCATGTGATGCATCTTGATAGAAACACCATTTTTAACAGGGCTTTTTTTGTGGCACGCAAATATACAAATATACAAAATGATGAAATGACGAAATGTTTTGTTATAAAACAGATTTGAAAAAAAAAAAATGTAAAATTTTAATGAGGAAAAACACGCAAAAAATGTGTAAAAATTGTAATTTCCAGAATTATTACTTTATTTTTATAATATTATTATAATATTTCTGTATTTCTTTCGAGGTTGGGAATTTTATAAGTACGTTTCTATATCATGAATTTTATAAGTATTTGATTGACTACTCTCTCTAGTGAAAGTATTTTATCATTTCTCACATCGGAATTTTTATTTATTTAATCCTGCCGATGTGAACACCATTTCATTTGATGGGAAATCTAAAGGCTTAGTGGTGATCAGTCTTTGGTTAACCAACGCCATATTTCCTAAATGGATTTAAAATCTGTTTCATTAAGTTCACTTGTGAAAGACAAATTTTACTTAGCCGTTACTATTGAAATTCCTTTTACTTTGTTGAATCACTCAATGAAGTAAAAGGGATTTCAAAAGTAATTATATTTTCACTATGCAAGCTTCGATGTACGAGTAATATAACAGATAATGGCTCGGAATTGTTAATCGGATTGCCGAGTTCCAATTCCAGTTGGGTTCGTTATATTCGCTTATACGTAAATACCCTTGGGAAAGGTATGAATTCACTTCTTCTCCCCCCAGCTATCAGTTAATTATTATTAGGTTGGTGCAAAAATAATATCGTTTTTGACGTCAAAAACGATATTATTTTTGCACCAACCTTTAAAAAACGATATTATTTTTGCACCAACCTAATAAAACGTTATCACTAAATCATTATTATCCCCCCCCCCCGACTAAATTTTTACAATCTAAAACTATTTCCTGGTTTTAAATAACCTGGTTGATAAATCGAAGAAAATGGATCAATGAATCAAACCTTTTTCTATATTGTACTGAATAGAAATCGTATCTTTATTGTTCTTAACTGATGTAATAAATGCTATCGTATCACTGAGCCTTTCTCGAGTATGCTGACTATCGTACTCACTTCCAGCGCGCGTGATAAAATTTCTTAACATGAGGTTAGCCACAACGGGTTCAGCTGTAGGATTTACGTGTAGGACTGAGATTAGCAGCAGAGGATGTCGTAGTAGAGGTAATGGTTTTATGATTACTTCTGGTGGCTCTGGTTATCTTTGCAAGTGACCGACTGTCGCATCAATAGAGATTCTACTTGCAGTTTTGACATCGGATGAACGCTCATCTAGACGATCATTTATAACCGACTTTTCTTGGCCTAAAGATTGCATTCAATTTTATATTTACATGCACTCGATCTTTGATATTGAGCAATTTTGCCGATAAATACAGCATACCTTTAAACTATATTTTTATCTTAAATAGTCATCCACATACTGTTTCCCTGTATCACAGTTCATCAGTATGTCTAGACATGAGATTGCTTCAAGTCGGCATCGAAACCCGACCGATTTCACATGTCGGAGTCTATCACCTTTATTGTGATTGTGGGGGGGGTCCAGTTTATTTTTTGATTTATCCTCGATCTCACTGAGTTCTTTGTAAATTTTGTTTAGTTCGTTTTTTGCTATTTGTAATTTGCCTTTCAGTTTCTCACAACTCCACAAGTTTATATGATACGAGTTTCTTTCGCAACTACAAGCTAGTTTGAATTGGGTGTATTTGAATTGAGCGTATTTGAGCAGCAGCTTTTCATTTATACATATTTGGCTAAATACCAACGAAAGTTCCTTTATATATATATATATATATATATATATATATATATATGTGTGTGTGTGTGTGTGTGTGCGTGCGCGCGTGTTTGTGTGTGTGTGTATATATATATATATATATATATATATATATATATGTATATATATATATATATATATATGTATATATATATATATATATATATATATATATATGTATTGAAACATGTTTCGTCGAATAATTTAGACATTTTCTGTCTACTTATTCTCGATAGGATCCTTTTATATTCACGGATAAGCTTTTTTGTGTGATTATTGAAAGACGAGAGGAAAACGCGGTGTTGATACATATTGTATTTATTTACCGAGTACTTTTGACATAGCATAATGTAATGTGATCACCAGGATATCGTTAATTACAAGATAAGTGTTGTAGTGTTCATTGTTATGAAAGACAAAGATTGTTGTGATCATTTGAAAATTGAAAATTAAATCTCTATATGTGGAGTAAGACGTGCTGCGTCATGGCTGTGTACGAAACGCCGTTTATGGGTAGGTAACTAGGAATGTTGTGGAAAGATTTTGCGAAGTGAGTAATAGAAAAGTAAAAGAAAAAAACTATTAGTAACAAACCTTGGCATTTCAAACTATCTATTGTACACATTTTAAAACGTTTGTGGAGTATTTGTAGTTAATTTTATTAAGGTTTGGTTTCAATTTTTTAATATAAATAGCTTCAAGAATTTTTAGTTTGTGTTTATTCTTTTCGTGAAAGAGTATGGAGGTATATTCGACAAGGATTTTTCTGAATTGCGTATGTATTTTGTAAATGTTTAGAAATGCTGAACGTGTTATTTAAATTAAAACGTAGCTGCCGTGAGAGCGTTGTTGTGTGTCCAACATAAAATATTATTTTTACTGTTGGAGATACAATCTCCCAGAGGACATTTAAATTTATAAATAATGTTGTTTTTTGCAGCATGCTAGTGGACGGGGAAGAGTCATTACGAATGATTTTAATAGATATAATGGATTTAGTGTATTTTAGTTAATTTTATCTTTTTACTAGGATCTGTGGTGAATTAGTTTTTATTAATTTTTTAGGATATTTTCGTTTTGCTTATAGTTAGCATGTATTTGATTGCGATATATGTTTGGGGGTTAGTTGGACAAGTATTATGTTCTATTTGTTTAATATAAAGATCTCTGATGGAACATCTTATTTGTTCAACAATATAGTTAGGGAAGTTATTATTGCTGAGTGTTTGTTTCATATTTTTTAGTTCGTTGTAGAATGTCTGTTTTGTGGGTGAATTAATTTTTACGCGGTTTATTAGTTCTTTTTTTAATATAATTGCTATTTTATAGTAATTTAGACATTCGCTCTTATAGTTAAGTGTGCAGGAATTTTTGCTGGTACTTTATTTTATATGGGGAGATAGTGAACTTATTGTTATTGGTGTTTATTAGTATATCAAGCAAGGAAACTTTGTTGCTATTATTATGTTCGTATGTAAAGTCAAGGACGGAGTTGTCCTGGAATTGTTTTTGGAGTTTATGTATTTCTTCTGTATTCTTGACTAATAAAAGGATATCATCAACGTATATGAAGGGTTTTTGACAATTTTAATGATGTTATTTAAAGATATATATATATATATATATATATATATATATATATATATATATATATATATATAAATTGCTAAAAGTCGGACCGAGAACTGAACCCATGGAGACACCATATATGTTATTTTTGTGATCATAGAATGGGGCTTCGGTAGTGCAAGTTAACAGCAGTTTTCGTAATATACAGGCCTAATTTTAAGTGGAGGTAGAGATGGATTATTGTACATGTTTCTTATAATAATCTTGATAGTTTAACAAACGGGGACATTAGTGATAAGCTTTCGACATCAAGTGAGGCTATACCTTCATTGTTAGGTTTTTCATTTTTTAGAATTCGGATTGCCTCGAGAGTTGATTTTATACTGTATTTGCTAGGGAGATATTGTGTGATGAGTTGGTTGATGGTTTTTGTTAGTTGATAAACAATCTTTGTCTTTAACAACAATGAACACTACAACATTTATCCTGTAATTAACAATGAAAAAAGAATATTGTGATGACATTGTGATGTCGAAAGTACTCGGTAAATAAATACACTATATATCAACACAGCGTTTTCCACCCATCTTTCAATAATCACACAAAAAAGCTTATCCGTGAATATGAAAGGATCCTATCGGGAATAAGTAGACAGAACATGTCTAAATTACTCAACGAAACATATCTCAATGAAAACATGCTGCCGAAATATACGCATTTTAAATATATATATATATATATATATATATATATATATATATATATATATATATATATATGTGTGTGTGTGTGTGTGTGTGTGTGTGTGTGTGTGTGTGTGTGTACGTACGTATAACGACAAAACTCTTTTTAACAGTATGCAAATAGGTAATTCTGCATGGGAAATGTATCCAAGATTTATCTTGTTGAATTGCAATCCTGTCAAGTATCTTGATCATCTTGATATTAATGTAAATTCTTGCCGATGAGGAGTTGGTAATGTGGCCTTAAAATCTTTGACACTGCAATATGGCTTCTGTAAATGCAACATCCACTGAAGATTCCATTTCTGATGACAATTCAGAAAGTTAATCTTCTTAACATTAATCACGTGTGAAAGAATCTCTGCAAAGAAACTAAAAGTAATGCATTCGCAACCAGCACTGGAGCATATTTCATGGTCTCTCTCTTTATATATATATATATATATATATATATATATTATATATATATATATATATATATATATATATATATATATATATATATATATATATATATATGTGTGTGTGTGTGTGTGTGTGTGTGTGTGTGTGTGTGTGTGTGTGTGTGTGTGTGTAATCAGTAGGCCTGCATCGATTATATATGTATTTGTATGTGCAAGCTACGTCTTCACTATATATCCATATATGCGTCTCCACGTGTCTGAATGATATGTGTGTGTCTGCTATGTATGTGTGTGCATCTATATACCTGTATGGATGTGCGTGTTTCTTTGTCAAATGCATATACTTGTGTGTGTTTGTGTGGCTGTGTGTGCATGCGTGCAAACTATCTGCTTGTATTTGTTATATAAGTATTTGTGTGTGTAATGTATAACTTCACTTTCTATGAGTGTCCGCGTGTAAACTGTAACTGTGTATGCAATATATGCGAGTCTCTTCTATGTATCTATGTGCATGTCTTTGATGAAAAGTGATCGAAAGTAGTCATTGGTGTATATATTTGTGTGGGGGTAGTGAGGTGGATAGGAAGTATACGCTGGTGCGCGTGCGTGTGTCTCTGTGTGTGTGTGTGTGTGTGTGTATACGCATGTGCGTGTACATTTGTGGTCTATAGCTTTAGGTCTGAGAATATACTCTTTTATACATATCTATCGCTCTCTCCACATTATGAATACATAAAGCACACACACACGCAAGCACACACACGTACATATGTTTATGTGAAACCTTTTCAAGCGTGTATGCATGTATATTTACATGCATATAATGTTTATAGCTGTATACATAAATGCATGTGACTAAGTTCATATAAATGTAGATATTATTGTTGATTGCTTTGAAGTAATTTTCTGTGAGTTTATAGATGTGTACTCTTATTTCTTGAGCAATTCTGTCGAGTGGCTTTCGGATTCAAAGAAATTCTATATTGCCTCTTTACAAGTTCGTCTGTTAAATCGCCCTCATATTTCTACAATCTTATCTTCACTTTCCTTAATCATCTGCTTTTCAGTCCGAACAATTCATTGCATATATTTGTTGATGACTCCTATATGCACTTGATCGCAACTGATCGTCTCTATTCTAAAAGTTCTTTTCATATAGAGACTAACGAATATTCTTTAATCGTCGATTAGACGGAGACGATAAACGACTGCAAACATCAAATATAGAAATACATTGGCTTCCATTCACACACAGTATACTGTTAAAACCTTTAGGTTAACTAATGTTGAGTTTGCTTAAAATTTCATACCGCGAAAATAAAGAAGAGACAATTTTATGGACAATTTAACTACGGATTGCTTTTTTTTTCTTTTTCTTTTTTTAACGCAAAATCAATGCATTTTTGTGCCTTGTAGTATAAAAGATTCAAAAGTCATTTGCTAACAAAATCAGAAAATTTGAGTAGGTAAATCCTCACATCCACCATCGTTCACACGCCTTTCTCTTTTTATTTTACCATTATTAGCACCAAGGAATTATCATAGGAAATAAATTTAGGAAGAATTTGTATCTGTCCTTACAGTTCTCTGATTTCTTTTTCATTTCGTTATTTTGCAATACTCGATATCTTCTTGTCAAGTGCATACCCCGCACGCACCATTACACGCACGCACTCATACACATATATATTCTATATAAGATTTTATTGTGCAATTCAATGTTTTTGCAATAAAATTAATATTAACCTACTGATGCTGCTAAGATTTTCCGGGTGTATCAGGTTAGAACGAAAGTTCTGTTTGATTTTTTAGGTGAAAACGTTGAACCAAACTTATTAAAGTATTGCGTCTTTATTTTGTCTAGTAATGTTACGATGAATAATTCATACATTATCTTTCGGATTATAACAAGATTATTTATAATATAATTCGTAACTTGCCACTATGTTCGTCGCAACCAAAGAACACATTAGAAATGCTTTCTTTTTTTTTCTTAAAGGTGTAAGTACACGTATATCAGCAACATCCATTCAGCGCACTTGAATGAAAGAAGTTGCAGAATCGTGGTTTTCCTGATTCAAAACAGGGAATTTAGAAGATGGAGCCAAAGCACGGTCGTCCGAAACGACTAGATTCGGTTGATTTGTAAGCAAATTCTGCCCGCTGTGGTTATGGAAATTTAATGCGAACTGAAGGTGATTGAAAAATGGGTTCCGCACGACCTGTCTCCAGAGAATCGCCGACAACGTGTCGATTGTTGCGAGTCATGTCTTACACGACAACTTCAAGGGCCATTTTGGGAACAGGAGGCTTGTTACTAGTGATGAGAAATGAATCCTTTACCATAATTTTAAGCGCCGTCTTAGGAAACAGATCTGCTCAGCAACCGAGTGAACTTAATCTAAAGTAGATCATGTTGAATGTATGGTGGGATATTCAAGAAATTCTATCATCAAGCATTTTTATATTAAAAATTCGAACGTTCGAATTCCTGACAATAATAAAATAAAAATAAAAATAAAAACATGCGTACGTCTGTAAATAAATCATTTGTATTTACAAACATATGTATATGATTTCAAAAGAGTCAAAAAGGAGTAAAAATAGTCTTTGGTGCATAGAAAAATCTGGTGTTTAGATAAGACTTTGATCATCAGCGAAGAGTCACTGACCATTTTGTTGTTGGAGATGATTCGTTTGAAGTCGCTGACACATGTTTCTTTCAACACGAACTGTGAGGGAAAGGAGGAAAAAGTTATGTAACCACATTTTCTCTTGTATTTGAACGGCTTGGTCGCTCTTGAAAGTTGAAATAAGTTTTTATGAGAAAATTTTCCCGAAAGTTCGCTCGAGAAAAATAGGGCTTTATTTATCTCTGATTGGTCAAATATTTCACATAGTAATGTAACCAATTTGATTTAAACAAATTTATAACTAATTTGATTTAAACGGCGTGTGTTGTATTGTGGAATCTTTTTAGCATGTTTGTAAATATTGTCTGTTATTGGGTAGAAAATAAAGTTTGTGCGCGTGATATGTATGTGGATATGTAATTGTGCTGGGAATAAGGTTTATTTCCTATACATCAATTATGAACTGTTTGACAACGCTGTTCTCTACACTAATGATTAAAATTTCTTAGAGGAGCTCGGTTGGCAAAAATTGCTATATTCTCTATATTCTTCCAACTTTGCTCCTAATTATCACGAATTATGGGGTTTTCCAAAACAATTTGAATGGGTCCCCAATGTTGACATAAAAAAGAGATTGAACATCAATCGATCTCGTATTTTACATCAAAACTTAAAGAATTTTACAAATGTGGCATCTATAAATTTATTGACAGATAAAATGAAGTTGGCGGTTATATTGATGATTAAATATTATACACACGATAAAAATGGACAACTTTCGATTCAACATGATATTTATATAAGCATTTATTATATGAATTTCATCTTATAGTTACTAATTTTCATTAAAAATTTCGATAATAACTTGATTTTTATGTCAGGTTTGCAAAATGAATGTTTACATATGAATAAATACAAAAACTATGGGCCCTAGAAATATATTAGGTTGGTGCAAAAATAATGTCGTTTTTTTTACGCTAAAAAATACTTCAAAAACGACATTATTTTTGCACCAACCTAATGTATATATATATATATATATATATGTATATATATATATATAAAGAAATATACTCTTAAAGTATGCTATATTTATAGAGAATGTGTAAATATAAAAGTGAACATTGAAGTCAACACTTAGAGACGACAGTCTGTTTCATGCTAGACACAATCGTCAGACCTGACGAATGCGTCTAGCATGAAACAGACTGTTGCCTGCAAGTGTTGACTTCAATGTTCACTTATATATATATATATATATATATATATATATATATATATATATATATATTTGGCTTTCACAATATTCCATATGTTGAATGTCATTATTTTATTCATTTTTCATGTTAATCTGGGCTTCTTGACATTCTATAACATTTGTTAGTCTTTCACTATTAATTTTGATAACTTTTTCTATAGTTTTACCTTTAACATTACTTTCAGTAGATTCGATTGCTTCCCATAGATCTTCATTGCTTTAACGTTGTTTTACATTTTTTTTTTAATGATGGAATTTTTTTGAATTAATATATGGAGAGGCTGGGGCAATCCATTGATTAAAACGTTTTGGTAAGGTGGGCAATAGTTAGCTTTACAGAATATGAAGGGACATTGTCCTACCTGAATATCATATTCAGCATAAAACCTGTACAACATGAATAATGCCTTGACTAAAACTTTCAATCATTCACTCCATTTGTCTTGCCACAATCACAAACTTTCAAGGGAAATATATTTTAACTGCCTATAATACTAACCCAAAACATTGCTGTATTCGAAGTCGTGTCGGTTTGCCATTTCCTCGACGGGACCTTAATCTGAGCTAGCCATCAAGTCTACCTAATGTAACTGTATATTCACCACTAAAAATGACTGTGAAAAAAAAAATTTTTCATTTACTTCTTCGCCTAAATTGCTTAAAGATAGTATAGTTTGCTTACTTTCATGTCATTAGCCAATGTTCTTAATATTCGCCATCTTTTCTTACATTCACAACACTATTTTCTTGAAGTATTTTCTTGCTGCCCAGTCCACTTTCTTGCTTGTTACAATTTATTTTTTCGTAACTCTCTTTTTGTGACAATTTTCAAGCCGTTTTATAATTGTTCTTATCTTCCCAAAGTTTTCTTTGTTTTAGTGTTAACCTTTTTCTCAATTTCCAACGTTGTCTTCTCATCACTTTACAATATTGGGTTTCTCTTTTGAGGTTATATCTTTATGGCCATCTTTATATATCGGAAATAAAAAAAAATTAAAAATCAGTAACTATATTTATTTGCAAAAAAATTCCTCGTGCAAAAAAAAATCTCACATAAAGAATAAGTTATTTTAAATATTTTTAATAACAACTGACATTATAAGCTGAAATTGACATACTATATTTATCATATAAACTAAAAAATAGCAACATCAATTAGTGAGCAATGTCAAATACAAAAAATGCACAACGCTTTCAAAGTATGTTTGGCGATTAAAAAACAACCATAAGATCTTAGTTGGGAGATAATCGCAAAAGGCAAACCATACAATGTAAAGGGATGAACTTGTGTTTGTTGGAGAAGCTTATTATATTAAAACACTTAAATAAACCTAACTTGCTGAACACGAGAACAGAATTGATGTCTGCATGTATCCATAAAACCAAGCACCTCTACTGAAACACATTGATACTGTTTAAAAGAGATTCCAAAATAGATTTTACGAATATTAATATAATATAATAATAATAATAATACTAGTAATATTATTAAAACCTATTCATTAATAAAATTTCTTATATATCTATACACACGTATAAACCCATATTACTGTATTCGATTAATTTATAACGTGTGTATATATAATTCACCTTTGTAAGAGGTGTTGGTTCCAAATACATTAGATATATAGTTTTATGAGTACTAGTTTACTTTAATTGTTATAACTATGGTACTTTATGCAAAAAATCCCCCTTGATACCAAACTTGTTTAATGAATTTCAAATTTAAATATTTTTTTAATTTTTTTTTAATTCTCCGTCTTTCGAACTGAAGAAGTTAAATGATATAAATAAGAAATAATTAATTATAATATTTTAGGCAACAAAATAAACAAGTCTTAGCATACAATTTTAAATCATCTCCACTATAACGGTCAGAATATACTCAACACCTGAAGATTGCAAGACCGCATGAAACTCTCCGAGTCGTGCTATCGACGTTGGATATTATGTATATTCACTAATATATATATATATATATATATATATATATATGGGGAGGTAACAAGGAAGAAGACAGAGATAGAGTACAAAGTAGTAATTGCGATGTAGATGAAAAATAATATTTCGGCTCCATTAGAGAATATTTCAGTTCTTTTTCTCGATGTTCACCTTTTATGTTTCTGCCGAATTTTCTTAATGGCCCAATCACCAAACCAGAGTAAAAATAAACACGAGATGAATTTTCAATAATTTTCTTTCGATTCGTTTATATACTGTGATCGCTCGGGCGGCCATCTTCTACTAAAAACTTATAATTGTCAGAAACCATAATGTTACCATTGTCGTAAATAATATTTAAAGCATCTATAAAACAACAACAAGAATTATAAAGCAACAGCTAAAAATATTCTTAACTGTATCTTTGCTTTCAAAGTAAATTTTTTGAGAAAACGTATAAAATTAGTGTTATTTTAGTGAATGTGAAAAACTTGAATGGACTTCCGGTCAGTACCTTAAGAATCAGTTTGGTGCATATTATTTCCATTTTATTGCAATTCTAAATAAAAACAATGATCAAAATATCAATTAGACTTCTATGTAATTTCTCTTTACCAAAAAAGAAAAAAAAGAATTAATGGATTTTGCGTCGTTAAAATGGCAAAGTTAAAATTAACGCCTACAAAGAAGGACCAAGATGTAAGTGCGAATGTGTCAAACTCAATTAGGTACAGAAATGTAACTGAGTATTGGAATAACAGACAATAGAAAATGGGACATAGAAATCCAAAGGTACATAGAAATGATTAAAGTTGATTTTCAGAAATTAAACAAGAAAACAAAAAATAATATTAGAAAAGAAGAAAAAAAATTTGGACTGCTATATAATATCTGACAAACAGAGAGAGAAAGCGAAAGAAAGTCTGTTGAAGTGTTTTACAACAAAAACAAACAACGAAGAGAGTTCTTTGGGACGTAATAGAAATATCTTGTCCCCCTTAAGGATCAACGCACATCAATGTACCAAACTCATGTTACTCGTGTATGAATTATTATTGTATTTTGCATAGCTCGATATTAATGTTATGGTATATTTAATATTTTATGGTTTGAGCCAAACTAAACGGAAATACAAGAAAGGGTGAATAAAGGTGCGTATTTCTAGATATGTCCTTATTAAAGTACCGTACATGTGAGGTTCCTATGAAAGATTGTGAGAGACTTACATTTTAAGGAGAGCTCTTTGTTGGTTTCTTAGAATGATTAAAATATGTTTGTGTTTAACTAATAAGCTTAAGGTATTTCATACTATGTACAAATCAGTCCCAGGTGGGAAAAAGACACGTGTTATCTCTAAGGCATCATATAGAACATCGAGCCAACGCTAATAAGGATTAAAGACTCCGTTCCAACTAGAAGGGTTGGTAGGGACTTATTTTCTTGTCCAAATGATAGAACCGTTATAAAATTAGCAACAAACAGAATTACCTTTGCTCCTTCTCTTTTAATTTAGGCATATTTCAATGGGAACAAAGTAATTCACTTATTTTGGAAAACTTTGTTACAATCATTTCAACTAAAATTGATTATATTTTTGTTGAGAAAAAGTCAATAAATCCTATGATTCATGTAATTAAATCCGTAACGTAATGAGGAAAAATAATTTATTTTACATAACAAATGCTTATGAAATCTCATTTCTTGTTAATGACATTTACACAATGCTTCTCCGTTAATCCCACAAATTAATTATTATAAAGTGAAATTTTCAAATCAAAACTATCATTGCTGTATCATGCTACAAACTTATTAATCCACCCCTTGTGTAACACTGGAATTTTGATTAAACTAAAAGGGAAAGAAGGAAGGGGAAGGAAAAAGTCTACAAACTGAATGATAATTGTAAAAATTCGTAGGAAGATGGATTGAAAAGTTGGGAAGAAGATTAAAAACGGAATGCGTTGAAAAATCATGTTTCAAAGTAGTAAGTGAATTGCCGAGCGGTTTCAAGGAGAATCGAACCCTAATTTAACGAGGCGTAATTCAGTAAACTAAGACTACTCGTCGTTCCTCACTTCTCGCCGATGAGAAAAATGATCATTAATGTATCTTTGATGTCAAATAGAAAAACATATATTGTCGATATCGGGTGGTCACCGAAATAACATTTACAGATTGGTCTGAAAAAAAAAAAGCCAATAAAAACCTGGTTTGAATCGACCACCTAGAAAAAAAAGTGTCCCTACAAAGATAGAGATTAGCCTGACAGGTTTGTTCATTTCAATTTGTGTGATATTCGTAAAGAAAAAATTATATCCGACATTAATTCAGATTCTTTTGGATACAAGTGATTAAGAAAAATTAATTACTATTTTGGAGTGACCATAGGCAAAAATGCTGTGTGCTCTTGCTGACCGAGAAAACGTATAAACAGAGGAAAGATAACTTTTTTTTATCAATAAAGAGATTGAGAATTTTTTTCTTTCCTATTCTTTCCCATCCATGACAATTCTTGAGATTGGCTGGCATCAGCGGTGGGGACGTCTCGACAAGATCCGAACAAGTTCCTGGCTTTGGGAAATCACAGTGAAGAAAGATTAATTGTTGGAAGATCTCATTCTGAAGGTTTTGATTCGTCACAGGAACGGTGTACCGGCCCTAGGAGCGGGCTGAGGTTAAATGATGAGGAGGTGGGAGAAGGGAGAGAGAGAAAGAGAGATTAGCATCGCCTGTATAGAAGGATAGTGAGAGATGAGGTGCGTGAAGGAAGTTTAAGGGACGGCTTAATTTCTCTGATCACTCTCAAAATGGAGCTGGACAACTCCAAATTTGGAAAATCACTCGAGTAAACATATTTTGAGAATATGGAATTTTAGAAAAAGGTTGATCCTAATGGTGGAAGATAACCGAACTCAGACCCTGGTCAATCCCACACCTTCCTGGTACAGGACTCCATATAAGCTGGAGAGTGTTGCTACTGCTATTGGAATCCACATCGTTCGCCGAAACTTCCTGACCAAGTCGGCCCTGAAGAACTTAGAAATTTAAATTACTACAAGCTGTAAACTCCAAAAAGGGGATCCCAGTGTCATTTGATTATAACAGTAGTGGGGAGGGTGAAAACCTCTGTATCCAATAAATCAAATATAAACTAAATCGTTGCTACATTTTTAACCCGAAATAATTCTTTATTTCAAAGAATTCTTTTTTGCATGTAGCTCCCAACCGTTAACCTGTTTTCACTTCTGTTTGCTTCATCAGGCGATCTTCTCAGCCTCTGAGATCAAAAGCACAACATGGCAGAGGAGTGAATGGTCGTGAAGCAGACAAACGTTGAATGGAACCGTGTCCACCATCACGATACTAGCGACAAACCAGCCACGCGTTAACGGGTAAGGAGTCAGCTAGATGGTAACCACTGTGGTCTGAAGGAACTTGAGGACCAACGCGGAGGTGTGGATTACACCTGTACGTAATGTTCCGTTTTCAAATAATTCTATACTCTATATTTCGTTACGTTTTCTGGCATAAATTTATAATTTGTTGTCAGTTACAGCCAAACAACAAGAAACTGAATCTATTTTAGAAAATACAAAATGTCACAAAGTGAGAGTTTCTCTTGACTGACACAAATAGAAATCTTATAAAGAACAACAGAAAACAAAAATAAAAAAAAAAGATTTAATATAACATAGAAAATAACATAGAAAATAACATAGAAAAGTCTGTCAGTTGCTTGGAGTAACTGACGAATTGGAAACGAAATATGAAGAATATAAAAACAATAAAACACAAAACATAAAAATACCAGAATTCCGCCCAAAAGATCAAAACATTGTAGAATATTAGTACCATAGTTGCACCTATAATATTACCAAAATAGCTGAGGACATTTCTAAGATTCTTTATAGAAAATCATTAAACGATGGAAATGTCCTAGACGATGAGAATAAAGGAAGTTAGAAAATATACTTTGTGTGACGTTAGAAAGTATACTTTGTGTCAACAGGTCTGTCATCAAGTAATACAAAATTGCTAATAAAAAAATTTGTACTAACAAGTACAGCTCACACCTTACGAAGGGCTTTTATCGATGTAAAATGTGTGCGCTTATACGTTGCCTATTTTATTTTTAACAAAAATACTCAGTGAAAATGCCATGATGCCATTTCTGACATTAGGTCTCTGGCTGTGACCCGGAAGTAAATGAGGATACACAAAAAATCAAAGGAATAATAATAATAATAATAATAATAATAATAATAATAATAATAATAATAATAATAATAAGGGAAAGAAACTGAAAGAAACTGGTATGAACACCACCCAGACCCGGTTACGGAGATAGGACCTGTAACAATTTTATGGGACTACACAATACACACAGACAGAACAATCAAAGCTAACCGCCCAGACATTGTTATTAGAGACCGCAAACAAAACAAAAAAAGTGCTTTCTTTGGCATTTCCTGCAGATGGCAATGTATCTTTGAATATCTTCAAAAAGCTATGAAGGAAACAAGGAAATCTCAAAAATGTGGTACATTGGAACATCAACAATGACTGTTGTAGTTGGAACCCACGGATTGGTTGGAAAAGATTCCATTAGACTCATTGAAGGATTCTTGGAAGCCCGTGCCTTAAAAAAATACAAGAAATTTTTCTCACGAGTACAATCCGCACCTTACGAAGGAGGCTTTATCTATATAAAATATGTGATTTTATTTTTATTTTTTTTTTTTTTACTAGCTCAGTGGAAAATGTCATGATACCATTTCTGACCTTAGGTTTCTGGGCGGGACCCGGAAAGAAATGTGTACACACTAGAAATTAAAGGAAATAAAATAATAATAATAATAATAAATCAAAGGGAATAATAATAACAATAATATATTATTATTATTATTATTATTATTATTATTGGGGTTGATATTTATCCTGGGTTTTTCTACGATTTGATATACTCAAGTTAGAAAGTGAGGCAATCAAAAGTTTTCCTATTGTAATTGTAAAGTGTTTTGACGACAGTGCGATGATAAATGGCGATGTTTTTAATCATGAAAATTGGAAGAAATAAATATATCAGTGTCATAAAAATGATGTTTATTTCTTCGAAAGGAATGTCTCACCGCAATGGCAACCCATTTACTTTCACGGCGATTGCAACAACGAAGAATATTGGTAGCCATGTTAGAAAATATTTCTCGGCATTCATTGCCATATTCCTCCATTTTGCATTCAATTTAATTACGTGTTTCGCTTGGAACAGTTTATCAGAAGCAATACACATCACTGTTATCATCATTGTGATCATTTGTAGCCTTATCGTTGACATCAACATCAGCATTTCCATGCCACCCACTAGAATCAATCATTACAACTACGCATCCAGCAAAACTTCTATTACCATTAAAACTACTGTCATCGTCTTCCTAATTATAACTTCTATATTCAATATGGAATTGTTATGGTGTCACTTTTTCTGTTAAAAGCAAAAATAATAAGAATCGTCTTTTTTCGATTTTCGTTTTGTATATTTTTCATCTCTTTACATTTTTTTATTTTCTTTACATTTTTCTCTTTTAAAAGCTTTGATTCTGGATTATCAAGCATATCTTCCATCGTGTTTGTTTTTACATTTTAGAAGATGACTGAATTAAAAAACAAAAAATCAAACAAGAGCCCATATCGTTGCTACGCCATAGTGAACAACTTTTGAGGATATTTATTCTTGATAGAACCGATGAAAAAAATAATTCCCTGAGAAAAAAATATTATTTGGAATATTTTCTGATTGACGATGAAATGGTAATGGGGCATTTCAATAAAACTCGGTTCTTCAATTTACTTTCGGGCTCAGTATTAATGAGAAAATTCCCTTTATTGGTAATGGACTCCTATAATGAAGTTTCCTATATCTGGATGCAAAAACCTGCTATCAGCCAACAGTGTAATTTAATTACACAAGCGAATACCGTGAACGTTACAAATTCTATTATTACTGAATTTTTCAAAGAGAAGCATTTGATCTCAGATCGCCCCATTACGTATACTAGGGACAATCAATAGTTACTTTCTCATGAATAAAGGCGATAACAACACTTATAGTTCAGCACTGCTAATGCGTCAAAAGGATGCGGTTTAATTTCGAAGTGAAAATCTGATGTTATTTCTAATATATAATCGATAGTTTCTGAAAGAATAGGTAAATTCAGATAAGTATAATACATTAGTCACACTATGAAATCTATTTTCGTAATAACCTACCTGATTATAAAGTATTTATTGAAAGATGAAAGTTTCTTCGCAAACATTTGTTACATGTTTAATGTGAAAGAAATTGTTTTTTTTTTTATTTTGCGTCAAATTTTTGAAGATTTGAATCAACCTTTAAAAAATTAGTCCAATCTCTTCATAAAGTCAGCATATTTTACTGAAATATCTGAGATTTTCAAGTGTAAAAATTTAACTTTTTTTTTTACTTGACTATCATTAATAAATTAAATGTATAATAGCAAGCCGTTTTCTTCAAAAATGATTTCATTTTTATTATTTCTTTTTTAAATTCGTGCACGCTTAGAATATTGCTGTAACATATGGTCCGGTGCCCCTGCTATTTACCTTGAGCTCCTTGATAAATCCCAAAGAAGAATCAGCAATATTATTGGCCCTGATCTGGCGTCTCGGCTTCAGTCACTTTTCTATCGCCGTAAGGTTGCATTCCTATGTACTAGACTGGCGTCGAGATCTCATCAATTGACATTTGAGCTGGCTAGATGCAACCGTAATTTCTACACTAAGAGTTTCTTTTCTCGCACTTCTCACTTGTGGAACTCCATTCGGCTCCATGCTTTCCAACCATCTTTAATCTGCAAAAATTGAAATGCAATGTCAGTCGTTATCTACTGTCCTGATTATTCTTTCTTCTTCCCGCTCATTATTAGTGCTTCTGTTCCTAATTCTTCCACGCCCTGTAATCACTTGTATCTTATTGGCCTAAATACCTTGCGTGAGGTGATACCGATTAAAAATAAATAAATAAATATTATCGGTATATTCCATCAAATGACATAAGCATCATTTTTAAAGTCCAAATAATTTAAGACCGAAATTTTATTTTGTTATAAAAGAGGAATTTTTTAGTTAAAAATGTTTTACTGAAATCTTTTCTATTACATATCAATTTTCAAGATTATAAAACAATCATCTCAAAATATGAGTTTCCTTCTAATTATGGATGGCGTAAATCGTAGAGTATCGAATAAAATATAAAAACAGATACGACAAAATCTAATCAGTGAAAGGAACATTGACAGCGCCGGTCAAGTTAAAATTGAACCTTTTGTCATTACGTGCAATTCCCTGCAAAAACTGATGATCTATTTAAATCTTGATTTCATGTCCCACGTGGCGCTAATTTGATTGGTGAAAGAGCAAAGACGATAAAGAAGTAATCAGTTTTAGTTAGATTAACGTCACTGCTGATGACATCAGCACGACTTGTTCAATCGCATTGCTTCACGTGTTCATAATGCAATCTTTCATAAAATATCATTTAAGAAATTCTATGTATGATGAAAAGGGGCTTGAAAAATGCGATACGGTTACAGTAATCAATTTTTATACAATGGATGGATTCAAGTTTGTAAAATGTTTCAAACGTTCTTTAAACTATTTCCGCCTGTTTTAAAGTCATAAGGTAATTGAACAAAAAGAAAACCAATTGAACAAAGCTGATTAAATCACTTTGCAGATGTTTAAAAATTTAATTTAGAAACTTAATTTATATATTTGTTAATTCATTTTGGATAGGATTTGAAAGCGTTATGATTTTTGTTTACTCCAGAGGTTTAATAAGAAAATCAATCATTTCGTATGATGTCTTTTTAGCAGACCTGTCGCCAGACATTTTGATTAGGCGGTCAAATTTTAAGTTATGGTGGCCACGAGTAAGAATTTGCACAATAAAATTATTTCCTCATCATTTTCAAGAGGGCGAATGTTTTTCCTAGGGGTCCGGATCACCTCTTAGTGACGGGCTTGTCCTTTAGTTACTTTTCGAAGGCAATTTTTTTTTTTACAGCAGAAAATCTTTTTAATCAGTTCCTATTATGTATTAAGATTTGTTCATGTGAACAAATAAATAAATTGCGATTTAACAACAGCATAAATTGGCATTTGACAACCTCGAAAATCACAGAAAAATCATAGAAATCATAAAATATCATAAAAAGTCAGTGGGTATTAGCTTAAGCAAAAAAAGAGACAGTGTGTGATGAAAATAGTCTGACAACGTTACTGAATGAACTGGAAGATCATTCACAGAGACATTGGCACGCAACCGAGACAAATGGGTAAAACTAGTTAGGTGGTTAGCAGCACAGCAACCCTCTATGACCACACTTGGTGATGATGATGATGATGATGATGATGATGATGATGATGACGACAATGACATTGGGTTTGAGCATTGGGCGAAACGACTGCAATATTCATAATATCTGAGATATATGTATTATCTTAAAAAGAAACAATAAATCCTTGAACGGAAGAATGTTCAGTACTTAAGACTCACATATTCATAAATGGAATTAGATTGTTTGGGGTTTAACAATAGCGAAAAAAGCCATCTGACGTCAGAACTGTGTAGGAGGCGCTTCTTTCTTTATCAGGTTTTAATTTCATTGAGTAAGTTTTGGTGGCTTAAGTGTTAATGTATCGTGTATACGTATTTAATGAGTGGTGTGATGTCTATCTTTACTGGAATCAGGCATTAAATCGGAACGAAAGCCATAGCGTCTTTAGGAACAATGGAAGCAAATATATATGAAAGAGAGGAAGATAGAAAGAGGGAGGGAATGAAAGAAAAAGAGAGAGAGGGAGAGGGGACGAAAGAGAAGGAGAGAAAGAGATCTTAAACGCAAAAACATAAATGGCTGGCCGGAAAGCACCTGTAGCTAAAAGTTGCTGGGCACGGGGAGGTCAGTTAGTCATAGCACTGTGATAAAGATTAGTTAATAAAATAATTTAATTACGATGGCTTCTTCAATCATTTCACACAAACATGCCCGAAAGAGCGTGTATGAAAACTTGCCATTTCCAAACATTTGTACATTTGTGTCTTTCCATGAATGTGTATTTACGTTTATTAATGTGTTTCTCAATAAGACTGCACTTCCGCTTTGTCAAAATAGATCTACAAAGACGTGTCATCAGCAACGATAGAAATCAAAAACGACATTGTGGGCACAATACGTCGAATAAATTCTTATTTTTTACTCTCATGATCGTAACTAATCTCCAAGTGGATGTGTGGGTGTGTATACGTGTGTGGGAGGGGCATGGATGCATTCTACCAAGCATATACAATTATAATTATATAATATCAATAAAAAAAACAAAAGAACATGATGACGTATGAACTGGCACCTTTGCCTTGAATCAGAATAGCTGTGAGCTCTGCCTAAAATCTGTGTACTCTGTGAAAATTGTTACACCCCCCCACACACACCACTATATGGATAAACATTGCGTTATTCGTTGGGACAATTTTCCATACGAAATTTAGCTCAAAACAGTGCTTGAGAGTTACTCAGTGTAGAGGATGACAGTCAAAAGGATAATATTGAATGAATATCGTAACGATGAATGGCGATAGAAAGTGATAATTATTAGAATTATGATGAAAGACAACAACTAACTATCGAAGAGGTTAAGATTGAAGGTTCACAAACTGGCAACTCCTGGGAAAACTTGGCTGAATGTAGTTTTCTTATTACATTTGGGACATGGAGGAAATGAGGTTAATTCGACTCCCTGAAAATAGCATGACATCCTATCTTTAAAGGTCTGATCTAGTAGAAGTAGTCACTATCTTTAATCTTCCAATAATCCTTAGATAGATCAGTTTGGTGTCTCAAGGAAGCATTGGAGAAGGAATGTCGATGCACATGTGTACATGTATTCATGCATATAAATATATGTGTGTGTGTATGTCTGTGTGTCTGTATTGCGTATCAAGCGTTTTTGTTTTGTATGTAGTTCGATCTATGATTGTCTTAACTGATGTATACAACATTTATAATTCAAAATTAACATATTTTCTATTATGATCCATACATCATCTTGTTGCGGCGTTAAGCAGGTGCCTGTTAACCCCGCAAGCAGAAAAATAATGTAGAGTAATACGATCGAAGCAAGGACAACAAAGGCGAGGATGTAAAAGTTTAATCCAAATTCTATTTAGTAATCTGGCAAAAGTATGTACAGATAATTGTTTGCTGGAGTTCGGTCGTGAAGTTAGAGAGTGTCAGTTGTAGGAGCGTTGTCAGGTTTCAAAGCGACAGCTCGGAAGTAGACCGAATGGAACAGCGATGTTCGAGGTCCATGGTGACAGCTCGTCGGCGCTTAAGAAGAGAGAGAGAGAGAGAGAGAGGGGGATCGACGCGGACGACGCTGGTGAAGTTGGGTGGGCCTGGTGCTGCTGCTGAAGTTGGGTGGGCCTGCTGCTGCTGCTGCTGAAGTCGGGTCGGCCTGCTGCTGCTGCTGAAGTCGGGTCGTCCTGCTGCTGTTGCTGCTGCTGCTGGTCAGGTCGGCATGCTGCTGCTGAAGTCGGGTCGGCCTGCTACTGGTGCTGAAGTCGGATCGGCCTGCTGCTGCTGCTGCTGCTGCTGAAGTCGGGTCGGCCTGCTACTGCTGCTGAAGTCGGGTCGGCCTGCTGCGGCTGCTGCTGCTGCTGCTGAAGTCGGGTCGGCCTGCTGCTGATGTCGGCAACGTAGCCGGTTAGCGATAACTTTGGGATGATGACTGAAAATTACCTTCTACTTTTTGACTGTACAGATGGGTTTCATTCGGACATCATGTGTATAGAAAGTAGTTTCTGGTAATTATTTTTGGTTAGGAAGGCTCGTGTATGTAAATGTTTCGTTTGTTTTGAGTTTGTGTGAGTCGTTGTCTGAAAAACGCTGAGTCACCGGAATTTAAAGGCATTCGTTGTTTTCCGCGCTGACGCTTTTATACGTTTGAGTAGCCGGCAGTAACTTCCGGCCGGGTGCGATAATCTTATTCAGTGTTTTTATTTTTACTGTTTATCTGTATTTAAAATCTCTTTATTTATTGTTATCATTGTTATCAATTAGCTGTATAACCCGAAGTAAAAAGGAAAAAACTACTTCTTCTTACTACTATCCATTAATCTCTTCCTTCTCACCTTTCCTTTCTTTACCCTCTCTCTATTTCACTTTTTAAAAAAGAACTTGACCATCTATCACTTTCCTTCTTCCTCTCCTTCTTCTCTTCTCTTTTGCTTTCTTTTCTCCACTGTCAATCTAGTATATCAGTCTGGGGAAATTGTCTCCATTTACAAAAAATATAGAGATATTCACGAAATAAATTATAAACGAAATGAATCTTCTTCTTCTTCTTCTTCTTCTTCATGATTATTATTATTATTATTATCATCATCATCATCATCCAAGTTCCTTGTACCACGGTGATGGTCCAAGGGTAGAACCAATGAAAGAATAACACAAAAACAGGTATGGAATACAAAGATATATTACAACAGAAATATAATACAAAGAAGTAGAAGTATTAGTAATGACTATCAGATTTGGTTAGAGTGAACTATGTTGTCTCGACTAGTATCACTATTCCAATGTCCTTACAATATGCTCTCAATTATCTCTCCTCGTCTTACAATGTCCTCATACCTCTTGAGATGCGCAGTATTTATAATGTCAGGAATAGTCCATTATTATTATGGGTAAGTTCCCATAACACCCAACTTCCGAAGCTTTTGCGTAGCAGGGGTTTTTAATATTTTTTTCTCTTTGGATCTATTACCAAAGGTTTTGTGAACTTCCTTTTTCTGGACGATTTTCGTGGTTCTGGCATTGTTTGTGGCCTTTGTATTTCAAATGTATCGAAAATCGTATCCATCACTTCTTTCTGAGGTGAACGATTAGAGTCCTCTAACAGTCTCTTTCCTATTTGGTTTACGAGTCTTTTATGTGAGAATTTGGGTACCTGTACTATGTAAACCATATTCCCGATTCTTTTTTCAATTGTACCTTGTTTCCAGTAAGATGTATTGTTTTTATATGCTTTAAAAAACTTTTTCTCCTGTGTGGAATTTTCTTTTTAGTACGTACGACTGTGTTATTTGCTTCGTTTGTTTTGTAGCAACTTATCAAACACTGATCTGATTTTTCTGGCGAACATCACTTCTGCGGGTGATAATGCCGATGGCGTAGCATTATTTGGCGTAATTCGATATACCTGTAAAAATTGTTGTAATGCTTTTTCCGTAGGCACATCATATGCTTTTCTTAACGCTCTTTTGAGTGTATTAATAAATCTCTCCGCTTGCCCATTTAATCTTGGGTGATACGGCGGGCATTTGATATGTTTGATTTGAAAAATTTCGCAAAACTCTTGGAAGTACGCTGATGCGAATTGCGTTCCATTAGACAATCCACTACTCCAAACCAAGCAAACAGTTCGTGGAGGCAATTTATGGTAGTTTCGAAAGTAGGATTTTTGCAACGAAACACTTCCGGCCATTTACTATAACTATCCACTATGATCAAATAGTAAAAATCATCTATTGGACCTGCATAATCTGCGTGTATTCTTGACCACGGACGATTTGTCACTGGCCATGGCTTATGGATGATTGGCGGTGCTTTCGCTGCTAAGGAACAACCCTTGCATTTTTCCACCATCTGTGTAATGTCCTGGTCCATGTGTTACCAATATATATAGCTTCGTATTAGCGATTTCATTCTATTTTTCCCTGGATGGCCCATGTGGAAATCCTTTATGATTCGCTTTTGTAATGTTTTGGGAATTACTACCCTTTCGTTTTAAAGTAGCACATTATCGCATAAAGAAAAGCTGTCCGATATTTGCTTATTTTTTCTGCTATTTTTGCTTTTGTTTCTTTTATGAATTCATCATTTATTGCTTCATTTTTTATCTCTTGTAGTGTGACGGTGAGGTTTCGAACTGTACAACATAGTACTGACCTGATATCTTCTTCATGTCGTAAGGCTGCGATTACAGAGTCTTCCAATGGCTCTGTTTTTGTTGGTATAAGTCTCGACAGACCATCCGCATGCCCGATTTTTTTCGTTGGTAGATACTCCAATCTGAAATTGTAATTTAGTAGAATTGTACCCCCATCTTAGCAACCTATTGGCAGTGTAAACCTGTAGACCTTTCTTCGAACCGAATATTGTTAATAACGGTTTGTGATCCGTCTGTAGAGTAAAAAATCTACAATAGATATATCTATGAAATCTTGTGACTGCGAAAATAATTCACAGGGCTTCTTTCTCTATTTGTGAGTAATTTTTCTCTGCAGGTAGTAGGGTTCTTGAAGCATGCGCGATGGGTTTTATTGTCCCATCCGGCATTTTATGCAGTATACACTCCCGACTCCATAGGCGCTCGCGTCACTTGCTACTATTAGTTCTAATTTTAGGTCGTAGTGTGCCAAAAATAAATACGAAGTTAACGTCTTAATTATTTTGTCAAACGTTTTCTGGCATTTATCTGTCCACTCCCAAACTTTTTCTTTTTTCAGCAGTTCGTTCAGTGGTGCGCGAAGTTTATGCATGTGAGGAATGAATTTCTGGTAATAATTCACTAAGCCTAGAAAACTTTGTAATTCTGCTGTTTTTTGGAACTGGCATTTTTTTTATTGCCGTTGCCCTTTCAGGGTTTGGTCGTCTTCCTTCTTGATCGATGATATGACCCAGGTATTTTATTTCCTTCATAAAAAAAATCGCACTTGTTTTCTTTTACCTTAAATCCATAGCTTTGTATTCTCCTGAACACCTCTTGTACGTGATTCCAATGTTGTTCAACACTTTCGCTATTTATCAATACGTCATATTTTGACTGTACACATGGGTTTATCATTTTTTCTGCTTATCATCATCATCATCATCATCCAAGTTCCTTGTACCACGGTGATGGTCCAAGGGTAGAACCAATGAAAGAATAACACAAACACAGGTATGGAATACAAAGATATATTACAACAGAAATATAATACAAAGAAGTAGAAGTATTAGTAATGACTATCAGTAATTTCAAATGCAATCGTGTACTCTAGTCCGGCGAGCATAGTATCCATTGTCTGTTGGAATATAGCCGTCGCGACCTTAATCCCAATTGGTAATCTTTGGTATCTGTATAATCCATTGTGTGTGTTTATGCACAGTAATTTCGAACTTTTCTCATCGACTGGGATTTGTATGTACGCATCACTTAAATTTATTTTTGAAAAAAAATTTCCGCCGTTTAATTTTGTGAATACTTCTTCTGGACTCAGTAGAGGATAGTGGTAGTCTTTTATCACTGCGTTCAAACCCGTTGAGAAATCAGCGCATACTCGAATCTCCCCTATGCCGGTGTTTTCGAGTGTAGCCAATTCTTGATCTATTTTTTCTGTTGAAGCAAACGGTATGCTTCTTTTTTTCTTGAAGATGGGTTGAACGTTTTCTCTTATTTCTATATTTGCTGCCATTTTCTTACATCTTTCGAAAGAAAATCTGATGAAAATACTTCGGGGAAATTATCTTTTAGTTTTTCTTTTAATTTATTTGCCTCGGTCGATAAACTTTTTACATTTTGGCAGTACGTACTTATTGGTAAATCCCAAAGTTCGAATTTTTGCATCCAGTCCGTACCGAATAACTTTTCTGTATTTCTTAGCACATACATTTTCAATTTTTTGGTCATTCCATTGAATGTCACATTTGTAATCACTTCACCCTCAAATTTTATTTTTCTCCCAGTTACCGATCTAGCAATTTTATCGGTTCTTAACATGGTAGGTTTGTTCAGTTTTCTCCATGTTTGTACGTTAATAATAGTTAAGTCCGACCCAGAATCCAATTGTAGTCTGACTTTTCTGTTTTGCATTTCTACTTGCACGTATTTTCTTATGTTAGTCTCATCCGCTTGGTCAGTTCTCGTGATTCTTATTCTGCTTTTGCTTTCTCTTCTAGTTCAACAATGAGAATTATGTCCTATTTTTTTGCATGATAGACAAGTATTAAAACGGTATGGGCAGTCTTTATACCAATGTCAACTTCCACAGCGATACCATGAACTGGGTGGTAGTTTTTTCTGATATTGAATTTTTGAAGTAGAAAAATTTGTTTTACTTGTTTTTGAGGAGGGAAAATTGGTTTGATTTGTTTGTGAGGAAAGAAAGTTGGTTTGTCTTCGTACTTTACGTATGTGCGCGATGCCAGCTTCTTCTATATCTTTTGAGTCTTTCTTTACACTTATGCATCTCTGGCATTCTTCGGACAGTTTTTGAAGTGTCAAATCTTGTCCACTCTCCAATTTTGTAAGGATTCTGCGTCTAATTTCCGCGTCTTTGGTTGAAACCAGGCCTTGGATGTATATTAAACATTTGAAATTGTCCGGGCTGAGTACCGATAACTTGAAATCATCACAATATTTGTTTACAGTGGAAGCGAAAATTATGTAATCTTCGCCCTCCTTTTTTGTTAGATTCAGACATTTACATCTTTTGTGGAATAGTGAGGTATTAGGGCTGAAATGTTCTGTTAACAGTTTTATGGCTTCTTTGAAAGTTAACTCATTTGTTTTCCTCGGTACAATATAATCTACGAATTTGGTATATTCGCATGTGCCTAATTTTCTTAGTAGTAGTCGTACTTTTCTTGTGTCTGACCAATTTCTGCAGTCAAATTCGTATAGATCTTCGTACCTTCGGAAGTAAGTTGCAAAGGTTTTGTCTTCGTCGGGTGCATACGTGAAATCTTCGATAGTGCTCCAAATAGCGTCTTGTGAGGGAACTGTTTCATTTTCGGAATTTTGGGCTTTATTTGACATTACACGTAGCAATAATTCTTGTAATTCAAGATGTCACTGTTCGTTTTTCTGTTGCTGTTCAAATTGGATTTTCATAAGTTCCACAATGGTTGACTTAAAATCTTCCATGTTAACGTAATTTTGTGTATTTTCCTTTAGTGTAGCCTGATATTCTGGAACCTGTGTACGCAAAAAAAATTCCCTGTGTAGAACATGTGTCTTTGTTACCACAGTAAAGTTGATGTCCCAAAAAAAAAAAAAAAAAAATTTTTCTTTTTTTTATATATAATATGTTCGCGTAGAACTTGTTTTTTTTTTAGAAATCTTTACGTAGAACTTATTTTTTAGAATCTCTATGTAGAACTTGTTTCTTCAGTTTTCTCGTCGCCACTTGTTATGTGCGACGGATAGCAAAAAAGGTATGTCCTCCGCGTAGAGAGTTCGTTTTTTTTAAAGGTTTCCTCGTCGCCACTTGTTATGGTCCAAGTTCCTTGTACCACGGTGATGGTCCAATGGTAGAACCAATGAAAGAATAACACGAACACAGGTATGGAATACAAAGATATATTACAACAGAAATATAATACAAAGAAGTAGAAGTATTAGTAATGACTATCAGATTTGGTTAGAGTGAACTATGTTGTCTCGACTAGTATCACTATTCCAATGTCCTTAACGATTTGTTTTCTTTCAGTGCTGCAAGAACTTTTTGGACGTCTTTATTATTATAGTTATTCTTTAAGTTTTATTTTTTTGATTTTATTCTTCTATTTCTTTTTGTTTGTTTTATTTTTGGGGCTTCGGCCCTCATAATTTTTTTATTTTAGTCCGGTTTGACAAAGTCTTACCGGACGATTTCTTTTTTATTGTTTATTTCTTTCTAGTTGTTTTTTGAAAAAAAAAAGTCAGCACAGTTTTTTGGAAAAAAAGAAAAAGAAAACTTTATTTTTCCTTTTTTATTAGCGACTTCGGTCGCATTCTCTCGTCTTTTTTGGTTTAACTATTTTGTTTTTTCTTTTGCCTTTTTTATTTTCTTTAGCGGCTTCGGCCGCAAACCTTTATTTTTTTTTCTGGTTGTAAACCAGACTTTTTCTTTTCCTTTCTATTGTACATTTTTCTGAATTTTTAAAAAAGAGAGGAGTTTCAGTTTTTGTTTTTCGTTTTTTTCCTGCCTTTGGGCGCCATTTAGTTTTTTTTTTTCCTGTTTAATTTTTGTTTGTCTTTTAATTTTTCCCAGTTTATTTATTTTTTAAAAAAAGTTTATTGTCTTTGTTTCTTTTTTTTTTTTTTTTTTAAATTTACTGGTACATCCAGGCTTGTTTTTATTTGTTTAATTTTCCCCCACCAAAAAAAAAACTCCTTTCCCCAAATCTGGTGATTATTTTAAAAAGACCCGTAGGTGGTAGTCTCTACGCTTTCAATATGGCCGACGGTGCCAGTCGGGCCAATATAAAAAAGGACCTTTTTGGGTCGGCTGCTAAAGCCAACCCCCCTGATAATGATGCCAAGAAGCGGGCTGATGGTAGCCCGATAATCTGACCGGATTGCTAGCTCCAAGAAAGAAGCTTATAGTAAAAACGTCGAAGTGCCAAAGGAGGCACAAAGTAAGACAGCCGAGGAATTGCCCTCTTGCTGGAAGTCCCCACCAAGTTGTATTCTGAACATGGCGGATTTCCTGGATAAGGCGAAAGGTTACGCCCATCTTGTAAATAAAGATGGGTTCGTCGATGTTGTCCAGGAGCTCGATGTGTTCAAAAAGAGAATGGTGACCGTTTTTGTGGTGGACAAAAAAAAAAACAAAAAGATTTGTCGCTCCACTAAAGACACAGTGATTAAATCACTTTTGTCCCTGGGGATAAAACTCCAAAGAGTAATTAAAGGTACAGTGTCCTTCATGTGGGACATTCTGCTGCCCACACCAGAAGATTGCCTGGCCATGGCAAAGAAAGAGCTTATTACCAAAGATTTAATACTAAGAACAGAGTATGAAGGCCGAAGACGGACCAGGGTGGCCGTGTTCGAGGTTCCTCCTCAAATTTCGGGAGAGCTCTTGGCTGCATTTTTTATGCAGTACGACCAAATTTTAGGGGGTCTCTCCGACAATTTGAACGGGGGATGGACTTTTGATATCATGCTGGAACAAGAGGCCTTCAAGTCCGTCCACAACTGTTTGGTATTTGGTGACCGGAAAATGCCGATCATAGTGACCGGTAGGAGACCAACTTGCTGGAGGTGTGGAGAGACTGGTCACCTTTCCTCCTCCTGCCCAGGGAAGAAGGCCCCTGGAGTTCCGGTCACAGGGGACCAAAATACCCCCTTGGCCGACAAAGTAAAATCCGCGGCGCCTGTAGTGGGCCTAGCTGCGGGGCGGACCGTTGGGGAAAATCCCTCGGTTGGGTCCAGACCCATATTACCCCCGAAACCAACGCCTGCCACAAGTGTGGTTAAGGAGAAGGATGAGGGGGAATGGCGCCTCGTGGTTAGGGGCAAGGGGAAGACTCAAACAGCGGTTCCTCAGTCCCAACATGACCCCGGGGACATCGTCACCTACAGCCCCATTCCCTCTACTAGTTCTGAGGGCGACACCTCGGCGTCTTATGCAAAGACAGCAACTGAAGCCCAAAAATTAAATGAGCCCGGCTGGGAAAAAATACTGGACATAAAGAAGCTTAAAGAGAAGCTGGAGATTAAGCGGGGTAAAAGTCAAAAATCGCTGGGGGCACCGGGCTCCCTATCCTCTGCCCCGTCTTCCCCTTCTG
Source organism: Acanthosepion lycidas (assembly GCA_963932145.1). NCBI lineage: Eukaryota > Metazoa > Mollusca > Cephalopoda > Sepiida > Sepiidae > Acanthosepion > Acanthosepion lycidas. Next base: position 62,704,411 of record OZ010608.1, read on the forward strand.
ATCGCAAAAAGACCTTCTCCAAACCACCTCCGCCCAAATCTGTACCACACTCTCCAAATAAACCCATTCATTCGTCCAAACGCTCTCCGGTGAGGACTCCTTCCGGGTGGACTCCTTCGACTACCCCCAATATCTCACCCATGTCGACACCCATTCATTCACCACAAAAAAAAAGATTCAGAAGCCCGGACTCTCAGACAATCACAGAAAAAAAGAAGAAAAAAATCATTAAACCACCGTACCTCCCAGGGGAAGACGTCTGCCGCGTTTCCCGGGACCAGGCGGAAAGGGTCTTTGGACAGACCAGAAATCCAAAAGATTTAAAAGTCTTATGGAATTTTCAAAAAATAAACGACTTGGAGGTGGAGAAACCTGATAATTTCCCTTCCGCAGTTAGAGTCTTAACTGTGATTAGAACTGGCCCGGGAACGCGGGAGATTTAGGGCATGATAGAGGAGGCCCAGTCGTCGCTCAAAATGGTGCCCCCAGCTGCCTATCTCCTCGACCCTGAAACTGATGAACAGAATCAAAAACTCAAAGGGAGGGTCCCTGTTTTTGTTCACCCACCCCTTTATAGAGCTCTTAAACTTACCTACCCTTCGGACATCGGCGGCCTGTCGCAAGATGAAACCGTCGAGAATGAGATGGCGTCCGGATCTATGGGACGAGCTGTCGGTGTCCTCACCCCAGCCATGTTCTATCCTGAAGGACAACCCTAATCGGCTTCACGATGGCTCTCTGGTTAGCTAGTTTAAATGTCCGGGGCCTGAGGTCCGAGTTTCGCAGGGCGAGGCTCACTCGTGACCTTCAGCGCCTCGGGGTGAATGTATGTTGTATACAAGAGACCCGGTTTTCTTCTCATGATCGTGAGGACATACTGTCTAAGGGGTTCGCCCTTTATTCAGCCTGTTTTGATGGTCGTTCGAGGGGTGTCTCTTGGCTAGTGAGCAAGTCTTTGAAGGCTGCTTGTACCCTTGTCTTCGCAGATCCGGCGGGCAGACTTTGCGTGCTGGATGTTACTATAAAGGATAAGGTTCTACGTCTCATTGGGGTTTATGCGCCCAATAGCCATTCCGAGCGGCCTGCTTTGTTTCGGCAGATCGCGCCGTTCTTGACGACGTCTCGTCGGGTAGTTTTAGCGGGGGATTGGAATGCCGTCCTTAACCCCGATATAGATCGTATAGGGCATAAACAAGGTACTAACAACCCGGATGTGAAACCATTTCGGGACTTTATCGATCGGTTTGATCTGGTCGATAAGTTCCGGAATGAACACCCTCGGGAGGTAGCATGGACTTGGACAACTAGTGGCAACTCGGCTCCTGGGACGCTTGCGAGCTACCTGGACCGAGTCTTAGTTAGGAGAGTCGATGTAGGGCCCTTAGGGTGTCCAAGTTTCCATTACATAGTTTATACGGATCATAGGCTTGTCCGGGTCCGTGTAAACTTAGATAAGCCTAAGGTTAGATTGGCTGGTTACTGGAAATTGAACTGTTCACTTTTTGGTGATCAGGGTTTCCGGGACCAGCTGTTACTAACCATCCAAAGGGAATAGACGGGAGCGGTTGTGGGAAACGCCTGGTGGGGAAACCTAAAATCTAAATTCGAACGTTTGCTGCCGATTTTAGTCGTCGACTCAATCTAGATAGATTAGCAGCGCAAACTGCTTTAGAAGATAAAGTCGATCGGGCTGTGAAATCCCGTGTTAGTGGGGACATAGCTTTAGCTAAGGCAGAGTTGTCCTCCTTGCTTATCAAGAAGGATCAAGCTCTGGTAGTTAAGGCTAGGTTAAAAAGAATGTCTTCTGAGGCAACGAATATGGCCGCTGAACTGCGTGCAGAGGAAAATCGAAACGCGTCTAGGCGACATATAGCGTGCGTCACGTTGCCGGATAAGTGGACTGTGACTACAAACGCGGGCATATGTGAGGTCTTTCGGGACTACTTTCAGGATCTTTTCACCAGGGAGCCCGGTCTGAGCTCTGCTCAGTTCGACGCCTATTTAGCTGACTTTCCCTGCCTCTCGGCAGCTGAAGCGGCTAGGTGCGAGGGTCCCATAACAGAGTCGGAGATCTGGGAAGCGCTGAATCAGGTTGGCCTGGATAAGTCTCCGGGACTAGATGGTCTTCCCTACGAAGTTTACTTGAGGTTGTCGCACGTTGTTGTTCCTTTGCTGGAACTGATTTACAACCACTGGATGAAGCAGGGGTCTTTACCCCAACGCTTCACCAGGGGTGTGATCAAGTTGCTGCGTAAGGACAAGAACGGTGGGGATGGGTTAGGGAACTTTCGCCCTTTAACGATGTTAAATACGGACTTAAAGATTTTGGCGAAGATCTTAGCCAACCGTTTGCAGCTTGTCCTGTCTAGTCTGATTGGCCCTGAACAGACTTGTGCTGTGAAGGGTAGGACTATTCAGGATAACCTTCATATGGTACGCTTGATCTTAGAACAAGTCGACAGTGAAGCCGCGCTGATCAATTTAGATCAGTCCAAGGCCTTCGATAGGGTTGACCATCGATTTTTGGAGGCTGTCCTTTCGGCGGCCGGTTTCAGAGCCGACTTTCGCTCCTGGATCCGACTTTTGTATGCGACCCCCGGTGCGCTGGTGGAAGTGAATGGGGTAAGATCGAAGCCTTTCGTATTGTCTCGCTCCATTCATCAAGGTTGTCCGCTCTCACCTCTGCTTTACGTTCTTGCGTTGGAACCTTTCCTTCGCAAGTTAAAGGCGAATCCGGTCCTGCGCGGAATTTCCCTGTCTGGGGCTTCCACCTCAGCCAGGTATTCTGCCTATGCTGACGACGTTTCGGTTCTTGTGTCGAGCAGAGCCGAGATTGACGTAGTCAGCAAAGAGATCAGTGGGTATGAGATGGTGACAGGGGCCAAGATCAACCGCGATAAGTCTGTGGGCTTGCGGTTGGGTGCGTGGAAGGGAGTTTCTCTTCCCGGACCTTTCCTCTGGACGGATGGGCCGATCAAGATACTCGGCGTCTGGTTCGGTCCTGATCTCCAGTTGGAAATGAATTGGTCGGAGGTGCAAGGGAAGGCCGAGATCACGGGTAAACTGTGGTCTCGGAGGAGACTTTCCCTGAAGGGAAGGGCGGAGGTATGTGTTTCACACATATATCCGATCCTCCTTTACCGACTGTCTGTGCTTCCACTCCCGTATGCCAGGCTAATGTCATTAGCCCGGACCTTGTTCTCTTTCTTGTGGAGAGACAAGGCCCTTATGGTATGTCGCGAGATCTGTTGCCTTCATCCCTCTGAGGGCGGTCTGGGTATGCCTAGCATTGAGATTCGTCAATATATGCTTCGCATTACCTTTCTAGACTGAATGTGTCGCGGATTGGATGAGGTGGGCACCTTTTGGAAAGAAGATGTCCGAAAACATTTCCCATCTCTGAGAAGTGTGCACTCGTGCGAGGAGGAGGCCGGCCGTAGACCTCGTGCCGAGTGCTCCTTCTACCGCGAATGTCGTAGTGCTTTGAAGCTCCTCTTACGGACGACGGATGGCCTCTCCGACGCCCAGGCGTTGTCTCGTAAGGCATTGTATCAGTTGTTAGTTAGGGGGTCCGTTCAAGAAGATCTGATCGACGAGCTCGGTCTTACGAAGCAGGAGGCTCGCTCGATATGGCCTTGGGCGCCTGGGTTGAAATGTCTCAATAATGATGAGGCATCACTCACCTGGCTGATGATTCGTGGGGCCCTCTCGGTCGGCAGGTTTGGAGAAATATCCAAACTGTCGTCGCTGTACTGGGGAAGTCGAGACCATTGGTCACGCCTTTTTTCAGTGCAAGACGGTAGTGCCGTTGTGCAAGTTTGTTGAAGGCCTCATGGTTCGCATGCTGCAGGGAAAGTTCTTTGTCCTGGAAGCCAGTTCTGTTTTTAGCAATGTGGTGCCGCAATTGACGAAGGCTGAACACTATGTGTTCTGTTGCTTACTAGGGATTATGAGAGTCGTGATTTGGACGACGCGTCAGAAGGGATTCCATGAGGGCGAGAAGTTCACCTCTTCCCAACTGATCTTGTTCTTTAAGCATCAGCTTAAAGTCAAGATTAGGACGGAAAGGCGGCGGCTCACCTCATCGGAATTTGGCAAAAGGTGGGTGAATCTTGCGCGAATGTGTAGAGTGAAATAGGCTGACCTAGAGTGGCATTTGGATGTCGGTTAGGTACAGAATTTTGTCCTAACAGGGTTGAACATAGGCAACCCACCCTGATTTTAGGTTAGACTAGTTTTTTGTATTTTGAATTTTTAGTTTTCCCTTTTTTCTAGTAAACTTAGCTAGGGTATGCATGCTCATTGGTCCCTTTTATTTCTGTCCCTATTTTTTTTTCTTTTGTTTAATTCCCCATCCCCTTCCTCGTTAGGTGGTCAGTGATGTCAGTGATGTCAGTTCTCTGGTGGATGCGGGACGACTTTCGTTTCGTGTGTGTGATTTTTCGTATTTGTTGTTGTGTATGAATGTGTGTGTGCTTGCGTAAATGCTTGGAGGTATGAATGTTTTTTTTTTTTCATTTCTCCATAGTCCCGCATTGATTTCGTCCAGTTAACTGATTTTTCTGCCACATTTATGGTTTGTGGGGGGTTTTATTACTAACACAGTTTTGTTTAGTTTAGTGTAAATATTTAAAGCACATTGTAAATATTCATTTGGGGATCATTTTTTAAAAGTTGTTAATTTTGGCCCTCCCCCCCCACGAACAATAATTGTACATAAGGGGTCTAGTTAGGACATCATAGAGAATTTGAGGTATTATGGTGGACGTAGTAAGAAAAGGTAGGAGTGAATGTGTTGTTTTGGTGATTGGAATATTGTTGGCTTGATTGGGTCAGTGTCTGCGACTAGCTAAGTTTAGATTTAAGACAGATGAAGACCGTCCTTCCCCACCCCCCTTTTGGGCCTTGTGCCGCATTTTGTATTTATACAAATAAATATTGAGTGATAGAGAGTGACACAGAGAGAGTCTCGTACGACTACCAGTGTTGGACACTAACTTATAGTAAGCTCTGCCTATACTATCTCTGTAACCTGTTGTTAATATATATTTCTTACATCTAATCCGTGTTCCGTGTTTTACTTCTGTGGGCCCAACTTTGGCACCCACATCATATATATATATACAAATGAGAGAACAGATGGAATCCACAGTTAGTAGCATTTTAGTTCAATGTAAAGTAGAGAAAAGTATTATTATAATATTTTTATTATAATAAATTGCAATAAAAACATTTTACATCGATACATAAAAGCGTTTATGTTTCAGTACTAAGATGGTACTTAGATGTAGCGATGTAAAATGGTTTTATTGCAATTTATTATAATAAAAATATTATAATATATATATATATATATATATATATATATATATATATATATATATATATATATATATAGAGAGAGAGAGAGAGAGAGAGAGTAAGAGACAGACAGACTGGGACAGGAGAGGAGAATTATTAATAATAATATTATTTACTTACATGAATTTGTACTAGAATTTCATTTCTTTTTTTAAACATAGTGAGTTAGATGTTTTACTAAAGACAACAGACAAATTATATTTATTACATTTTGTTAATAAGTTTTTTCTTGTTGGCGGATTCATTTCCTTTTCGTTGCGTTAAAGACACAAAGGAAGTGTTCACAGCTCATTTTAATCATTGGTCAAATTGCAAACTTTCCACTGGCTTCAGTTAATATTTTAGAAGAAAGAAATTAGATGACTTTTAAAATCCGTGATAGTTTGCATGATTTTAAAATGATTTAAAATTTTGAGTTTTGAAAGTGTATTGTCACGTAACCGTGACGTAATGTGGATTCTGTGAATTTAAATACATTTCAGAATAAATCAGCCAAAATCTAATCATATACATTGGTGAAGAGAAAGATGAAAGAGAAGTAGAGCTAATATTAAATAAAGACAAGAACAAATGTCTTCTGGGATACTGGCAAGTTTCAGAGTTCTTCTATTAAAACTGAAATCCATTCAATTTAGCCATCAACGTCACAAAACTCGAAAAGAAATAGATAAATTTTACAATACACTAGATATTTTCAAAAGCCAATGCAAATCATTACAGGAACCCAAATAAAAAGGTAGGAAAGGAATAAAATTGTAAAATTTTCAGCAAATAAAGACTTGTATAAGCACCCGAAGAAAAAATATAACACACAAGATGTTTGTGGAGATGGAAACGGTCAAAAGCGGGAATAAAGAACTAAATAGAATACTTAACATTCAGAAAAAAAAAAAAATTAAACAAATACAGCTATATGCTCTAAAGCATATCCAAGCGCCTGTGGAAGCGATCATCTCCCAGTCACATGCAAACTAAAGATAAAATTAGAAAAAAAAATTAATGAAACCTAAAGTAACGTGAACATTGCAATAAACCTGACTTCATAATAAATTCTGATATCGTAAAAGATAAACAAAAAAGTTTAGAAGAGGTCAGTAGCACAAAGTAGAACACTTTAATGAAAACACTAGTGATGACAGTAAAAATATGTCTTGCAGAAACTAAGCAAAGTATTAAGAGATAGAAAATTTCGTTAGAAATTTGTGAAAAGTTGATTTTTCAATAACATGATAACGCAACAAAGAAGATAGCTCCTTTTTGAATAACACAACAAAATATACAAGAAAATCTACGTGTCTATGAAATGTATAAGAATTAGTATTGGTAACCGTGTACTTCCTAATGCGGGAATTATCTTCCAAAAATCACAGTCCTTTTTAAAATTGTAAAGGTCACTAAATTTTTTGTTCATTTAATGAATCCCGATTGTATGAAATGCGAAAAAGACCATTTTGGAAATACAAAGGGAATAATCTTCGCGTTTTTTGTCTGTTGTTCCTTACTTTGACATTAATAAATGGCACAAGAATTAAAAAAAGAAAAAAATATTGGCTAGTAAAAGCTGAAATAGAAATAAATGATAGATGGACAAAAACAGAAGAGAAAATGGACGAAACTAAAAGGGAAATATGAAAGAATAAAATGAAGTATTAGTTTATTCTATCACTCCAATATATTTCTGACGGGTATAGTTAAGATCGAACACATTGCTAATGTTGTTGAAGCAAACTCATTAACCCCGGCACCATAAGAGTAGTTAAGCCAATTACTGGTGGTACTAGGCCAAAAAAAGACAGAACTCTCAATGAAATTTTAGACAAAATACCAGATAATAAGAGAATGAATAAATTAAAAAAAAAGATGACATTGAATTTCAAAGCAAGTTTTCCACTCGAGAAAACAAGGATAATTAGAAAAGAAGACACGGTGATTGCTCATCGCAGTGGAAACATGGCGCCCAAACATCTGACACAAAGCACACTTAATGAGAAACAAATATAGTCCCCCCCAACCCACGAAATAAACAATAGTTAAACAATTATTGTTTATTCAGCGAAAAGTAGGCGAAATTATCATACTCGAAAATGGGTTAATTTATAATATAAAGCTTACAAGCGTTCTCACACACACACACATATACATTGATGAATTACACCATAGCATAATAATGACACATTTATTTTTCTCAACAGCATTTTCGATATAAACTCCTTCCTTGTTCATGCACTTGATTCAGTGTTAATCACATAAGTCGAACATTATACTGTGAAAATTGCAATCAATTATTCAGCCTGGCACGTAATTATACAGCGAATAATTATGTGGCATGAGCGTATCGTTTCACTATCAAATATATATATATATATATATATATATATATATATATATATATATATATACACGCAGGTCAGTGCACCATTGGTCAGCATATATAAATAGTTGCGCCAAAACACAACATACATGGCCTGAAGATTGCGTTCAAGCATAAAACAGATAGTCGCCGTTCGGCATTGACCTCACAATTCACTTATTATATATATATATATATATATATATATATATATATATATATATATATATATATATATTTGTGTGTGTGTGTGTGTGTGTGTGTCAACTTTCAGCTTCATATTTTCTTAATTATCAAATTTATAATGTGCCAAAAATAGACAAAACATAATTTCGGCTTTCATTTTTGTTCTAGAAAAATATTAACCCTAGATTCTGTTACTGATGTGGGTCCAAAGTCGGGACCACGGAAGGAAAACACGGAACACGAATTAGAGGTAAGAAAGATATATTAAACAAAAAGGTTACAAAGATAGTGTAAGTGTAAGCGGAGCTTACTATGTGCTAGTGTCCAATATTGATAGTCGTACGCAGCTGATACTACGGTATTAGAATACTCTCTCTCCACCTCTTCTTCTTCTCTCCTAGAGTGTTATGTCGCATACTTTATATAGTCCTGGAAGAGTTCATGTTGTAGTTATGTTACGGTCTCACAATAGTTACATAATCTTCAGACATATAAGAATATTAAGAATATATAGTAACAATATAAATATTTTCTTAAACTAACTGGTCTGCTGATATCCTGAAAATAGGCGATTTTAAAGATGTTAAAGAAATCGTGCAATTTTCAAACAGTAATGGTCATATTCCTATGACATGAACCACATTACTGCATAGAAATAATCTATTCGGTCATAAATAATAGGAAAACTAATGTGGATGCTGTATCGGGCGTACTTTGTAAATCGGAAACTCTCAAATTGGTCAACATTTTTTGGAATTTTGTCCATTTTCAGGTTCCTATGAAAATAAAAGCACATACGATACACCTAAACTGTTTATATTTTTCTCATCTACAACAGGTATTAACTATTATCACCACGTTTCACATTTGTGCATACAATATTCTTGAAGCTACGAATGCCAGAAGTTTCAAAAACGCAAAAATGCAGTGTAATTGCAAAATATTCTAATATGAAAACTAGCAAATATGCAAATCTTATATTTGAGATTTATCAATAATTTGATCACAGGACAACTGTGAATTTTCTGTGAGAGTCACCAGTCACCGTTGGTTGATTTGAGATGGAATGACCTATATATATATATATATATATATATATATATATATATATATATATATATATATATAAAAGTGAACATAGAAGTCAACACTTAGAGGCGACAGTCTGTTTCATGCTATATGCAATCGCCAGGCCACATGTGCTGTTATTTTTCTCGACTATTTATATAGTATCATATATATATATATATATATATATATATATATATATATATATATATATATGATGTTACCTTCAACCTAAGAAAAGGTACATATAAACCATACAGAAAACCCAATGATAAACGACTGTATATACACACATGTTCCAATGACCCACCATTTTTAATGAAACAGATACCAAAATCAATTAACCGCAGGCTTTCCGACAATTCTTCCAATGAAACCATATTTAACGAAGCTAAGAAAGACTACGAAACAGTCCTAAAAGATAGTGGATTCCTGGCAACACTCACATACTTACCACAGAACACAAAATAAGCCAACAGGGAGAGAAACATCGTATGGTTCAACTCACTGTACACTAAAAACGTGAAAACGAATGTAGGAAAATATTCTTTAAACTCTTACACAAATCCTCCCCGGAATCAAGCACTCTAAACAAAATATTCAACAAAAACACAGTAAAAATCAGATACAGTCGCACCAAGAACATGGCGCAATTAATAAAATAGCACAACAGGTAAACTATCAACAAACCACGCGAACAAATTAAACCCACGCGTAACTGCAGAATAAAGAAACAATGTCCCTTAAACAGTAATTCCTTATAAAACAGCTTAATATACCAAGCCACGGTAAAATTACCAGATAATGAAGAAAAAATATACATAGGAGTAACTGAAGGCCCCTAGCAGCAAAGAAATCTTTCGCAAATAGTAAATACGCGAACAGCACAATGCTTTCTAAGTATATCTGAGAAATTAAAAACAAAAAGCAAATCACACCCAAAATATCATGGAAAATAAGGAAAAGAACATCAGGTTAGAACAATCAATCCCAAAGCTGCAAACTTTACTTGGAGGAGAAAATAGCTATTATTACCTTCTCAGACTAAAACTATATTTATATATATATATATATATATATGTGTATATATATATATATATATATATATATATATATACATATACAAACTTTTGTTTCAAACTTTCAGTAACTTCAGGCTCTAGATCTTAAAGTTTTATCTTTTTATATGTGAATTGAGCAGTTTTTAATACTACTGTTCCCTGGTCTAATTCAACTACAACTATTAACTATATATATATATATATATATATATATATATATATATATATATATATATATATCCATGGACAAAATTATGGGGAAAAGTTAGCAATATCATTGAAACTCGTACATATATTAGCTTAAAACATTATAATAAGCATTCTTGAATTGATGTTTCACTGGCATTTATGGCTACCAATAATGATTTCTGATCAGTTTTATTTAGCGTAAGTGGCAAAATAATTTATTTGAAATTTAATCTGTAGTACTAAAATTTAATCTGTAGTGCTAAATCTTTTCTAATTTTCAGTAACAAGTTTATAAGTGCTTCTTCTTTGTTGAAAATGTCTCCGAAGGAAAAACTAAAAGGGCAGAAATCATTGCATTGTTCAAAGAAGGATTATCTCAAGTCAAAATTGCGAGAAAAATCAAATGCTAAATAAGTGTACAAACAACTATCAAAAATATAACGAAACCAATTCTTTCAAAAATCGTAATGGTAAATGCCGGAAAAGGTGTACAAACTCAAGGGAAGACAGACTGCTAAAGAGGGTGATAGGAAAAAACTCTTCTAAGTTGAATGCAGAATTTTGAGAGGCAACGAACAAAGTGATATCGACTCGCACAGTGAGAAAAAGGAGGTTAGTAGAAGCTGGTCTCAAATGATATAAAGGTAGAAAAAAAAAACCATTGCCGTCTGAAGTTAATTGAAAAAGAGACTTGCTTTTGCAAAAGAGTATGAAAATTGGATGGCTGAGGATTGGGCCAAAGTTGTCTGGTCTGATGAAAGCAACTTTGAAGTTCTTTTATTAATTGAAACTAATTTATTGAGTATAACTGATTTTATTACGTTTTTTAATACTGTATTTTTATTGAATAGAAAATTATCCCTAAAATTTTTATCAGATTTTTAGAACCCCTGGAGTTGTTTATGTTCGCCGAAGAGTTGGGGAAGCATATGATGCACAATGTAAAATTTGGAGGTGGAAGCGTAATGGTTTTGGGTTGTATATTCCGGGACAAGAATGTGTGGGTAGAATGAATTCCAACACTTACATAAGTATGTTAGACCAATGTTACGAACTTTCATTAGAGAATTTTTTTAACAATAACATACTAACATAGAGTAATCTTCCAACAAGACAACACGCCATGCCACACATTCAGAGTTAGCGAGAGACAGATAGGCCGCCAGAAAGAGTAAATAAGGACAGTAAACACGTTTTTAAAGGTATTTTATGTATAATTAAATGCAGTTGAAAAATGAAAAAGTTATATAATTTTTTTCTGTGGACTCAAAGAGAACTTGGCCAAATAATTCGCTCCTTTATTGATTAAATAGTCTTTGATGAATAGATAGTTATTGTAAAACAGGCAAAACTGGGAAACTGTTTAATGCTCCATGTCTAATGTTAACTTGAAAGACAACAAAAATGACAACAATGACATGAAATCATTTATTCTCTTCTTTCATAATTGATCCTGTCCTGCTTTCCCAGACTAACGAATCGCTTTTCTATTTCATGTTTATCATACACTTATGTTTCGTTTTGGTTTCTATGAAACCTTATTTTCGTACATTGTGAAAATCCAGTCACCATTTAATATATCAATATCCAACACAATCGCTTTTACGCGCAAATATAAATAAAGCTCCTAATGCAACACAGATTTTTTTCTCTTTTCAACAATAGAATCAACTCGATCCAATGAGCGTTCACTAAATTACTTCCTAGACTTTTATTCAACTCTTTCATTTACAATTTTAAAGCGGGCAAACATTCACAGCCGCGAAAGGTGGGTGCAATACAAAATCTGTTTCCATCCCTTTTATTATGAGTGATTTTTACTTTATCGACAACAATTTTTGTATCACTAGGAACTTTTTGTATCACTAGGAACATTTAGTGTTCCATTTTGATTGCTACATTTGATTGGGTAATCGGTTGATTTTCATCTGTCAGTTTGAAGTTAATCTACTTAATACTTTATTATAAAAAAGAGAGATATTATTTCTTTCTGAATTGACTGAGAGGAAAAACAAATAGCAATGGAAATATAAGTTAACACGTGGGACGAGAAGCTTTTGAAACCAAGGCTTACATAAGAGTAAGTGATTTAATGCAGCGTCTGCAAAAGTATTTATAAACCATTTCTGTTTTAAGACCAAGATTGTCTATAAGAAAAGAAGGCGTTTGATTTGCATCGAATTCGTTTTTTTTAGTTTTTTTATTTTTATGATTATTGTAAATATTAACGTGATTTTTTTTCTGGAAATGTAACGATCTCTTTTCACTACGCTTTAACCGATTGAACATTTTGAATCTTCTTCAAGAGATTGTGAAAAGAGTCAGATTTGTTTTATACTTTGCCGTTAAACTCTTCCTGCAAATACCTCGCCTGATTTAATCAGCATGCAACATTTAACGCAGACTTATAATAATAAACATGAATTTTAGTACATTGTCACGTATGATAATTTTGTATCACGGTGTGTTATTATTTTATTGATTAACTCTTCTACGTTTACAAAAGTTCTATCTATAATCTTTTATCTCCTTGTATAATGTTTAGTAAATATGACAATGAGTTTGTAAAAAGCAGAATCAACCGGATTCACTGGCGATATTTATTATTTGTCTTTTTCTTTCAATTTCGTAGCCCTTAATAAGATGTGAAATGAAAATCCCACAAGTGGCGATAGAACTCATTTTGGACTCATTAATTCGTTGACCAGAAAATCTCTATATTGGCTTTTTTTTCTAAAGCCCAATGGAGTAAAAAAAAATTTCTTGAGAAACAACGATAATGATGCGAAAAATGAAACTAGATTTTGGTTTTACAATGTTGTTCGTTTCTTTCATTTCTATTTACACTAATTAACCGAATAGGAAAAACTGTTTTACGCCTAAAAATGATTTTACATCAAATTAAAATTTTTTAAAAAGTTAAAGTAAAAGAGAATCTTCATATTTTCATCATATTTTAATATAAATGTCGTTCTAGGTTCGACGAACGGCCAAAAATATTTAAAGAATAGTTTTTATAAGCATTCTTTTCTTAATCAATTTCTGTTTTGTTTTTGAAACGTTCTAATATATTTTATAATCAAGGGATATCCCTATCTTTATCTGCGTTTATCAACATTAAGAAAAATAAAGAAAATATTTGAAACGTCTAAATTTGCTGTCAATTATTGTTTTAAAAGTTTATTCTATAAAAATTCCCAGCTTATCACAGTGTAATGGTTTAAGAGCTACTAGAGAAATAATTTTATCAATTAACTGAACGATAACTCTTTGATCTTTCTTATACATTTATTAATTCATGTTTTAATGAAATTTCTCTTCAAAGCGTAGGTAATAACGGCTCTCCACAGCTTCCTTTTCGTCATTATCTGCGCAATACCATGCATGATAATGGTTTCTCGATGCATTATCCACAGTTTGAAACTCAGAATTTTACTTCTCTTTCACTGGTTGCCACTCAAGGCTATAGATATCAGTCTATCCTGGTATTTAGCCCAGTGTGGGAAGAACAGATGGTTCATACCTTTCCCAAGGGAAATAATACGAACGACGTAAACGCAACAGACTAACCCGAAATTTGAACTCACCGGATTCACTGGCGATATTTATTATATTACCCGAACGTACTTTTAACTGATTCTCTGTAGACAAAACATTGTTGATAAAAGATGCTAACGGTTTCAATTGTTAATTTCCCTCTGAAAGTTCTCCACTGCCTTAACCTGGCACTGGATCTAACCAACGCCTTTATCCACTGTGCCATGTGTCCTTGAGGACATCTGTGTATGAATTTCTGGGTATTATAAACCTAATATCTTCAGCAACCATTTTTACCAGTGCTCATATTGCAGCAGCCCCAAAAGACTGGGATAGGCAGGTACAAGAGGAGGACAACAAATAGAAAAACAGTCTGCCTGCCTTATGTGACTGGGTTATTCGAGAAAATACAAGGGAGCTAAGGTCCATATAATATCAAGACAACCTTCAAGAGCTTAACGACACTTCGCAGATATATCTCCCGAGTAAGACCCCCCCCCCCATAGAGGAGAACATGACTAAAGACTGTGTGTACACCATCCCGTGCAGCTGCGGAAAGAAATATAAAGGGGAGGCAGGCTTAAGGTAAGGCTTCAAGAACACCAGAAAGCTGTAACACGAGGGGAAGTGGAAAAATCAGGCGTGGCTGACCATATATGGAGAGAGAAGGGAGATCACCGCCCTCTGTGGGATCAGGTTGAGATCATAGACAAGGAACACCATTGGAAAATTCGTAAACTTAAGGAATCGGCACATATGCTAGGCCACAAAAATTCCCTGAACCGACCAAGCATAGAAATGAATACAATATGGGAAGCAGTAATAAGGAGTGCCAGAGAAAAGCGATAATAACAACAAAAGTTGCAATATGAGCACTAGTAAAAACGTGGAATGATAACAGCAAAAAATTGCAATATGAGCACTGGTAAAAATGGTTGCTGAAGACATTAGGTTTATAATACCCAGAAATAAGTGGTAATCCGAAGGTGAAAGGTCATTAGTGATTTTTAGGTTTAGTCGGACATTCCAGCCAACCAATTTTCTACCAAGTCTGCATAAGGTTTGGCGTCGTCCTGATGGAAGATGACAACTTTTTGATTGGATAATTCCGGCTGTTTTTTTTTATCGGTTGTTACATTTAATCAATCCATTTGGGAATGGTACTTGTCTTTGTTCAACAATCTGATTTTCAGCGAAGAAATTCTTAAGACAAAATGTCTGTCCAATATCCCGTCGCTCTGTTCAGAATGGTTTCGTTTTCCCACGGAACTTTTTTGACACTACATTCTGAAAACAATACATTTTCCATCAACTGTGATTTTGTTTTTCAAAAAATGGGTCGTTTGTGTTGCGTTTGAAGCCGAGAATCGAGGATGGAAATGCGAACAATCAAATGTTTTCCATTAAGTCGTGAGTGAGCAAAACATCGGCAGTGATTCACGTATTCAAGTGTTTTCAAATGTTTTTGCAACAATGTTGAGCATCTCTGCGATGTTCCGTGTCATGTAACCGAGATTATTTCTAATCAGCCTTTATGATTTGGTCAGTATTGACGACTCTCTCGGGCTTCCATATCAACATTTCTAATTCTAAACCCAACGAGCCATTTACAAACAATACGCTCAGCTATGGCACCATCTTTATAAACGGTACATATCCTTTTTGCTGTTGGTTCAGCGTTTTTTCTTTCTGGAAATAAGAAAGCATTAAATAACAAAAATACATCTCGTTTTCCTTCATTTCACTTTTAAATTACAAACATTTTGTATTCATAAGGCAGGTACATGAACCGCGTTGGAAAAATATCACATGAGATATCTGTCATAAATTTCCATCTCGTATTAAATGAAATTACATGATTAAATACCACCAATTGTAAAATGCTATGAACATTTGTTCCAACTCAATAAATTTGGTTGACTGTATGTGTGTGTATGAGATTGTCTTTGTTCAAATATTACATAAAACTGACATCAATAAATATTTGTATCTTGCCCAACTTAGCAGTTCTTGCTTAACGCAGATAACAAGTTTGAATATTCAGCATTAAAATTAAATTAAATTAAATTTATTTTAATCTGATCTTTTTATAATTTTTAAAAAATATTTGTTTATGGCTTTCATAATCAAATTATTTAATTAGTAAAATGAAACCATTTTCTATCTTGAAAGTGCAAGCCACTACAACATTTAGATAAGATATCGGGAGTAGAATTCAAGCAATGTGCTAACAGAAATAAGTGTGGGGTTACACCAGATTGTCAATTAAAACGCTCGATAGGTGATGTTTTATTTGAAAGGGATATAAGCTCTCTTTCTTTTGTGTTTTTTGATGCAGTTAAGTACAAGACATCGTCCACTCTTCCTCCGAGGAACCGACCACTTAATCTCAATCCAACCTAACCACTCACACGCTACCATAACACCGCCGTTTACACTCTGTTAGTGTAAGTTTTAGTGGTTTGGTCCTCATGGTATTAGAACGATGTTTTAATCACGGGGCTAACTCTACGCTGGTCAGGGCTGCCGTTGGTTCTGGTCCAAGCTGGTTGTTGATCGCTGACCGCTTTGGTTCACACTAGCTGTTCCCACGTAGTGTTTTTGATCTCATAGCAGTGGAAAATTCAATGTCGTAGTCTCGCGGCGTGGGGCTGAAGGGTTCTGGGGATTTGGTGATTTTCATTCATTCCAATAAATGTTTCCTTTGTTCTCTTATTTCTGCTTTCTTAATCAACCTTCTAAATTTGAAGAATTATCCACCTTCCTTGGGAATAGTCATATGGATTTCTCCAACCTTCTTCACCTCAAATCTCGCACCGCTACTCTGCACAAGCGGGACTATATTCTGCCCCTTCCTCCTTCCTTCTCGGTATTTTAACTCTGCCCACTTCTCAGGGCTGGCATAACCGTCTTTCTGACAAATCTAATTTTTAAAGTGCGAAGGAGAAAAGGCGTGGCTTATTCGCCTCATTAATTTCAATTCTCTGATCCCCTTTCCTGGACCCATCTGTCCAGCGAAGACACACTAGATCATCTTCTCATTTTAACTTTCAGAGCAATAGATAAAAATAATTTCCCAATTTTTTCGTCAATCAAAATATATTTGTTTACCTAAATTCTCAACAAAGAAACACGCTGTCTCTTATTCTTATTCTTGGGCCTGTCTTAGCGAAAACATTTACCAGATCATCTGCCTGCTATGACGGATCTATTTTCATGTGTACACACACACATAGATAGATAGATAGATAGATAGATAGATAGATAGATAGATAGATAGATAGATAGATAATGAGAGAGCGTATGTGATCCTCCACATGTTAAATTAATTTCTTTGGAAATTTTCTCACCGATACAATTCTTAAACACTTGTATCATCGGATCCGTTACAATTAACACCGCCCGCTACGTAAGAAATGTTTTCATTTTTAAGGTGTATATTTTGATAATCTAAAAAAATATTATAAATTAAAAACTTATGGCATATAAGAAGATCAAGCATATAAAATCCTATGACATTTTTATGACATAAAAATATCAAGTCTGCAAAAACTTCTAAAATTCTGTATAAGAAGTAAATGATTAGCAAAATGTTTAAACCTATCAAGCTGCTTTTATTTCAACAATTTCGAAAATACTGTTTTGCAACATATACAAATCTCCCAAAGAAACAAGTGCTGTGTAGTGGGAAGGAATTTAACTCACTCATTGCCTATCATTACGATTTTTTAATAATTCTTAAATTCTTTTGAAAAATTAAGGAATTCGAAGCGTAAACCTCTACCCATTATTCCATTTTTTTTTTTAAAGGAGTAAACAATATCTTTTTTTTAGAAAATGAATTATATTCAAATAGTAACGGCTATTTAAGCGTAAGAGTTGATTTTTTTTTGTTTTTATTCTACCATGCAAGAAAAGTAATGAGGAGGACAGTATATAGCGATTGACATTGCATTAAATTTCTGAGGATTAAAGTTGACTGGAAAGCATGGAGCCGGGAGAGACTTCCACGAGCGAGAAGTGCGATAAAAGAAACTGTTGGCATAGAATTTACGGTTACATCCAGCCAATTCAACTGTAAATTGATGAAACCTCGTCGTCAGTCTAGTACTGCGCTTAATACTGTTATCATTTTCAAGTTTCAAATTAAAAATAAACTTGAAAAAGAATAACTGATGATCTTAAACACAAACTTTCAAACTAAACAAATTACTAATCAAGTAAGACAAATATTTCATATTATTATGTGTGCGTGTGTGCTACCGTGTGTCTAAAGGAACATATTCCAAATTCCACTTCACAGTCGTAACATTACACGAATGGCTGAGTAACAACCGTGACTGCAAAAAAAAAAAAAAATAATAATAATAATCACCTGATGTTAATTGAAAAAATGGTTTTAAATTAAAACACATAGGACGAATACAGTTTTGTATGAGTTTTGTGTAACTTTTCATTTCGGTTGTATTTGCTTAAAATCACCTGGGACTCAACCAATCATTGACATGACAAAACAGTGTTTCCTCTTTGCCAGAATGAAATAATCAATGCTTCGATTTCTGTCCGAATCACTTCACAATGAATAATGTACACACATATATCATTGTCGGTTAAAAATCTCTGCTTATTCATCGCGCGTGAATTACATAGAACTATTCGTCCTCAAGAGAGAATGAATTTCGGAAAGAAGTCTTCACAATAGCCACGATGAACAATCCTAATAAAAAAGCGAATATTCAAGTTTACTCATATTTGAATCATTAGAAACTAAGCGAAAATGTATGTTGCCTCATGGGTTTTAAAGCGAAAGACTGATATATTTTATCAATCCGTTCGATGGTGGGAAAGAGGAAAAAGACGGAGACAGAGACAAGCTATTATGTACACATATTGATATGCTGTGTTGATGTGGTTACCGATCTGGCCTAAGAAGCCTTTCATAGTGAGCTCCATCATCACTGACTTTACTGAAATTGTAGCTTGTGCTGAACTTAGTTAAACTCCGTAAATATCTATGTATATAGACGACCATAAACTTTTATGTGCATATAAATTCAAGGTCGGTGGAAAGTAACTAGGCATTAGAAATTGCTTATAGAATTTTTAGTATCACTACGCAAACATTTTTTAAACAGACAACGCTAATGAGGTTTTTTATTTATTTACGTGCAGAAGCTAAAACCTGAAGACTATGACTGCAGAATGGAATATGGAGAGTTAATGCTAAGTTGGCATGAAGATTGGCCTGAAGTGTTCGGAAACATCCTTCCATTTTGATGGTTTCATCAATCATCGCAACTGCCATTACTGAACATCGTGTGATAATGATCCGAACATGACGGTTGAGGGGATGCAAGTTCAATTGAAAGTGACCGTGTGGTGCAGAATGACGGCCACAAGAGTCGTCGGCCCATATCTCCTGCGTGACACCACAAATAAATTTCAGATGCTCGAAAATTATGTGTGGTTCATAGTGTCTGGCTGGGATAACATTGATGACATGGCATTCATGCAGAATAGTGCACCACCCCATTTTGCTCTTATTGTGGTTAAATCAAGATTTTCCAGAACGGTGGATGTGACGACGCGAACCTCATGAATGGTCTCCAAGAAATCCAGATCTCACTCCATGAGATTTTTACCTGTGGGGTTACACAAAAGAGGAGGTGTAAAAGACAAAACCTCGGCCCCTGGAGGACTTAGAGACACGGATTCAGGAGGTTCTTAATGATGTCGCAGACGACGCCCTTCAGAAGATTGTTCATTTCATCCTTGGCCGTTTGAGGAAACCAGTTGACGCCACCGGTGCTTACATTGAAATATGAACATTTACTTTTTCCCCACGTAATAATGAACATTTATCATTTCTTGAAATAAATTTGTAATAGGAATATGGATTTTATTATCAGTTTTTAATGCCTGCTTACTTTCCACTCACCCTGTATATCTACAGAATCTAACTGTTTCGTCACACGACACGGAGAAGCGTTTACACAGAATAAGGATATTCTATCATGTTTTTGTAAATAAATTTAGAAGGATATTTCATTTCTTTAAACTGTTATCATGAACGAGAGATGAGAGGTAATGATAGTTTGACGGCCATTTTTGTTGATATTACTGCTTTAGGAACAAAAACATCTTCTAACAGGATAGTAAAATGAAAAATGAAAAGCGAATATTCTTTAAAACAAAACATTACAGAGAAGAGAAAAATATTTAGACATTTGCAAGATTGTTATTTAATATATTACTGATTATTAAACTTACATTAAATTTACACACGTATTGTATTTCCATATAAACAATTTGTGAGAACATCGCGTATTTTAAAATATACATGAGATTAAAATATAAACGAACGGATGCGAACAGATTTTGTTTCCATTACTTGTATGTTCTGTTTTGCTGTTATGTTTGCGCTGAAACGATTTTCGTAATATTTCATTATTTCAAAATCCTGATCTTGCAAATGACCTTCAAATCGTTAATTCTTCTCAGAATCTATTTGATGAATTTGGTCTTTCTATAAATTTTCAATTCGATTCAACTCAGAAAATTGACGAGGCTAGTAAATCATCTAAATATTTTACTAAACAAACCGTTCGCGCGTTACATTTTGCCCCGGTTCGTCATGTTGCTGAAAGATTCAACTTCAAGAGTCATCTGTTGTACAAAAAAGAACAAATTAACTTTCAAAATAATTCGCTCCTTCAGTCACGTAAAGTATAGCATTGAAAGGAAAATATCCCCAAATATTGATCATTTCAATTTCGTTTTTTACTTTCTGGCACTTTTTTTTTTTTTTTTTTTTTATCATAGGCGTATCCGTCATTATATCAGAATACATCATCACACGTGATGTAACTGCAATAAGGTAAATGCAAATATCGGAAGTATGCTAAATATTTTGCAAGTGACGAAATACTTATTCCCCCCCCCCACGCACACACGCACACACGCACACTGTATATACAACAGCTGTCATATATTTCTTGGACCTGATGTGTTTTCCTCCAACTTGATTTCGACAACAACCATCGACTTATTTCCCTATCCAGTGAGTTTTATAAGATGTTATTAGGGTTTATTAAAATTCCTTATGACGTTTGCCAGAGCTTCTCTTGACATATGAGTCATGACAGAAAATCAATACTATTGACTAAGCTGCATTTTCTATAGAAAATAGAATAGATTATGTTGTTGGAAAAGCATATTTTCTGGACAGAACAAGCAAACTATTTTGAAGAAAACTGTCGGCATAAAACTAAGTGGAGAAGCTAATGTAAAGATTCATTTATCTGTTTCACATTACAGGTTTCCGTCTGACCCCCTGTAGTTAAGCGACGTTGAGCCTGTTCAGTACTCAGATGGGCGGGTGATACCAAGTGCTGCAAGTTACGTAACAGGCCTAGCAAAAATAAAATTTCGCTACTTCTACTGACAGAAGACCTTAGTATGTGGAGGTGCTTCTGGACCCACCTGAAATTGAGCGAGGTGACGTTTATGTACTTGATTATATTTTTAAAAAGTTCATTTCACGTGAACTTTTCCCAAAAATTAACCTTAACCCATGTTAAATTTGTACATTGTGTAAGGGTGTTGGCTTTTTGGCCTGGCATGGACAAATAAATATCGTCCAGAATTGTAACATCTACCAAACGTATAGAGATGCGCAACCGAAATATCCACTCTTAAGCTAGGAGGTACTGACACAGCCTTGGAAGAAGGTAACAATAGAACTGCGACATCACAATAATCTCATTGTAGTGAATACATACTCCAGTTACCCGGATGTATACCACCACAGAACAGTGGAACTGTGATTAAAGGTATCCAACACCAGCTTTAGCAGATTCGGAGTTCCACAAGATGTGTATTCACGTCATGTCAGCCAACAATTTACAACATGGGACATCACAATCACAACATCATCCCTACATTAACCACAGGCGCATGGCCTCGCTGAAAAAAACAAACAAACTATGAAAACATTCTACGGAAATGTGTGGACACATCGCTTGAACTCTTAACCCACTGCAGCACGCCCAGATGATGAGTGGTCGTTACCCACAGAAATGTTGACACGGAGAAAGCTAAGAAGCAAACTACCAACAACAAATAAACAAAAAAGGAGCACCGGGTGGAATGAAAACACCGTCTATACATACCACATAAAGAAGGTGGAAGATTGGTTTTCGTTTGGTTTGGTTTGTTTTACGGCATATCAATCACAATGGGTTATTTCATGCCGACAAAATTTTTATTGTTGGTAATATTTTTTTTCAAAGATGTATTGCTAGTAATATTTTTCTTTCAAAAAATCTATTTCTGGTAACATTTTTTTCCAAAAATCTATAGCTAGTAATATTTTTTTTTTTCATTAAATTATTGCTGGTAATAAATTTCCTTAAAAAAATTATTGCTGGTAACAGTTTTTTTACAAAGTATTTCTGGTATTAAGACCTATTTTTACACTTTCATAGTGTTTTGACCCCAGTTTGGGGGTTAACTATTTACCCATAGTTGATCAGAGGCCTTGCTGTTGGATGTAATTTATCGTCTTACCCAGGACGCGGATGTAGTTTATCGTCATACTCAGAACGGGAAGGTGGAAAAGGTCTTATTCAGCTAGAATTGACATACAAGACAACAACTATTGGCTTACATGGAAACAACAAAGGAGTGGATGATACAATTAGTTAAACAAAATGAAAACAGAAAGAAAAAATATTCAATCATGAAAGAAGTTTGCAAATACAAACGAGATTTTACCTTTAGTAGATTCTGTAGAAAACCAAAACAAAACCCAAGTACCAATTGTTGCAACACAAAATATGAAAATGAAGCCGAGGATAAAGCTCTTGAACATATGAAACAACGCATGGCCAATATCCAGAACGTGCTAATAAAGCCAATGCCGATAAAGTTAACACTCATCAACGGTTACGAGCTCCTGTATTGAAGGCTAAAATGGGAGGCTTTATTCTTGCCGCGCAAGACCAGAGTCTTTTCACTAGGAACTTTCAGACAAATATCATATATAATAGTAAGGGTCCAAAATGCAGGTTCTGTGACAAATATCAGGATACCATAGACCATCTACTCCCAGAATTTGCGCCAAATGAATATAAAAATCGTTACGATAGAGTCGGAGCAATACTTACACTAAACAATGTGTAAGCACTTTGGAAAAAACGTTAACAAACACTGGTATGAGCATCACGCAGCACCGGGTGCAGAAATAGGAGACATCACAATTCTATGGGATTAGACCATCTTTACAGATAGGAAGATTGAAGCAAATAAGCCGGATATAATTGTCAAAAAACGAAAAGAAAAAAACGTGCCTACGAATTGATATGGCTTGCCCAGTGGACATAGCAACGAAGGAATTTGAAAAAGTATCAAAGTATAAAGACGTAAAAATAGAAAAAGAAAAAAATGTGGAAATTGAAAACAAGAATAGTACCAGAGGTGCGCTTGGAATGATAAAAAAAGGAACACAACCACACATTGAAAAAAATCCTTGGAAATCCCATCTTAAGAGAATTACAAAAAATTGTCTTGATAAGTACTGCCAACACACTAAGAAGAACTTTGTCCATGTAACGCTAGTGATGTTATAGGAGGTAGAAAAAGAAATCATGAAATGTAGCCATAACAATACACCACTAGCTGCCTTAGGTCTTCCCGCAGACTTGGTAGATAGTGTGACCATAGCAGAAATTGAAATATAATGATGAGGATGATGATGATGACGATAATGATAATAAAATATTTATTTCTGATGTTCAGCTGTTTGGATATAAGATAATCTATGCTGGTATGAATTAAACAAGTTATTTTATAGACGGATACTTTAGAATCAGTTTTCCTTTCCTTAGGTGACACGGAGACAGTTGCTTCTTAAAATTGAAAGCTGACAAACAATCAAATGCGCAATCAGTCGTGCAGTGACGAATACTTTTCTTTTGATGACGCCAATAATCGTAAGTCAATTGCCAGACGTGTTGGCCAATTTATCGACAAGTGATGTGAGGTGAGAAAAATTTGCCGCTAAACGGACGGATCTTTTCGGACAACGGAGCTGTTTTTATCGCACTGGTTTGGTTATCTTGTCAAGGTGTTGGAAAAGGTAAGGATATGAATGGTGTGAAATACATATACTTTTGCTCACATGAATATATATACCACACATACATACTAAATCCTAAACGTAAACTTAAGACTAAAAAGATACACATCGACTAGATACACACACTCATATATATATATATATATATATATATATATATATATATATATATATATATATACTTTTTCAAACAAATATATGAATGGTCCTTATATATATATATATATAAATATATATATATATATGTGTGTGTGTGTGTGTGTGTCGTATAATAAATATACATATTATCCCTCACTTAATAGCACTATTATATCATATCGAGCACCATTTTATTAACACCAGCGCTATATGTGCAATATATATATATATATATATATATATATATATATATATATATATAGAGAGAGAGAGAGAGAGATAGATAGATAGATAGATAGATAGATAGATAGATAGATAGATAATATTAGTGGTAAATATACACATACATATGCAAAATATATAAATATATATTCATAGGTGCATACACATACACGTATATTTTTTGAATAAAAAATTACAAGAGGATAGAATCCGGGTAGAACTAAATGTCCAGGACAGAGTAGGGATATAATAAAAAAGCTTAAACACTAATATTCCATGGTCATAATTTATTCCATTGGAATCGTAAATACGATCCAATTCATCAGACCTACAAATTCAAAAAAACAACGGAAAAGAACAACCCAGGAAATAAAAATAGAATTTAGAGAGAGTGTAAGTATAAGAGTGTGGGACGAATGTTAGAGCTACAGAGAGGGGTAACAGACGAGAGAAGGTGGGAGATTAAAACTTAACAGAGAGGTTTTTTTATAGAGGTGAGTGGAAGGGGGAAATATGAATGTTGTCGGATGTCTAATACATTGAAGATACATTTCGTGGTGACATACACACACCATAGACGATCTAATGTTAAAGATCAGAATAAGAGGGAGGGAGAGAAAAGGAAAGAAGAGGTTGGGGAGAGAGATGGGGCGGGAGAAACTAAAATTGAAAGACATTTACTGAAAGGGCCACTGTGTAATTGAGAAAATTTGATAAAATTAATATCGACTACAGGTTACAAATCAAATATAAATATATAAAAAATAAATATAACGATTATCTAATCTAGCAAGGACCTATATTTTTATGTTAAAAACACGAAAACGCAAATACACACATACACAATAACATATACACGTATATACATACACATAGGCGTGTACCCAAATACACACATACATATACCCATGTACACACATACACAAATATCCACATATCCACATAAATACACATATAGATATATATATATATATACATGTGCAATATATATATATATATATATATATATATATATATATATATATTAGGTTGGTGCAAAAATAATGACGTAATAATGTCGTTTTTTGACATTAAAAATACGTCAAAAAACGACATTATTACGTCATTATTTTTGCACCAACCTAATATATATATATATATATATATATATATTATATGAAAATATTACTTAACTTTTTAAATATCAATTTAGCCCGACATCGATATTAGTAAAATTTCCAGTCTTCAAGGATAGTGAATACAGTTTCCACAAAAAGCCATCTACAAAATCTCCACAAACCTAATATCGTGGCAAGCAACTAGTCCCAAACTAATACATTACATCTGTAATTTAACACAATGGCCAAAGAATTACTCTCAAAAAGTCAACTTCATTTTATTTATCGATCAAAATGACACAGACGCTTCCATAAATTCTTATTCATATCATGCTTCTATTTAGTCCAAATGTCTAATTATAAACTATTTTCAATAATATTATTATTTTGATTATCGTCATTATTGTTGTTGTTTATTATGTTTCGAATTTTTTTCATCAGCCTATGATATCTATCTATTTATCTATATATATGTGTGTTGTGCGTGTTTGCGTGTGTTTGCTTGTGTGTGCGTGTGTGTGCGTGTGTGTGCGTCTACATGTGTAAGGGGCATAGATGCATTCTACCAAGCATATACAATTATAATTATATAATATCAATAAAAAAACAAAAGAACATGATGACGTATGAACTGGCACCTTTGCCTTGAATCAGAATAGCTGTGTGCTCTGCCTAAAATATTATAACAAAAAAATGGATATTTTCTTAATGTCATCTTATGTTACAGACCTAGATTCACTTCTGAAGTTTTCTAACTTTTAATGTTGGAATCTATTCACTTTGGTTTTGTAGTTTTTTCTTCCAATTTGTAAAGGGTTTGGAGTGACTATAATTATGCCATTTTAACTCCACATTTTACACCACATTCCGTTTCAGTGAACATACGAATAAAGCCTATACAATCTCCATCATTCACATGGAGTTGGCTTCTGGAAATGCACGAAGTGCTTAGGCGTGGTAACACGGTACGACTGCCTCACTTTTCTGACATAAAAATGCTTAATGGCATTACCTAAAGCATTATATAAGGGCATTGTCTCATTTTGTATTGTTTCCATTTAGTTTGCTAAAGCAACAAATTAGTAAATGTTAAGTTGTTTATATGTTCATTCTTATACTTTTTGCATCTACTATCAAGTAATATGACTATACTGTCTCTCTCACTAAATGTATTCCATCAACAATTGACAATCCCGTAACAACACAAGTAAAAGGAATTATTTAATTTTCTTTTAGGAGAAAATGTTTTTAGTTCTAAAATTCGTCCGGGTGAAAACCTGACTAGATTTGGAAAATACATGCAAATCCTGAGAAAAATGTGGGAATGAGATTCGAGCAGATTGTATTATTAAGAATGAGCCTTATTTAAAACTCATCGTACACTCAGATGAATTACAACAACTTTATAGAAATTGAATCATCAATTTTCTTGAGATGTTATTTTATAAAATACGTGACATTGGAAAGCACCGTAGATGCGAACAGTCAACTTCTGATGAACATTTGTCGAATATTTGTGGACAAGACGCTAAACAGAATTTGTTAATCAGTCAGTTTAACGATAGACATCATAAGTTAGTGGGAAAATATTTCTTGTTTGATTTAATTTGAGAGTAGTAAATGTTATATCATAAATAAGATTACAATAATTATTCTTAATTGATTAATATCAATTAACTGAAAATCGGTTCTTTTCCAATAAGAACGACTATGGATTCTACGCTTGCCGCCAAATGTAAAGGTGGACTAACATGACGAGAAACAAAGCCATGTTTAAAGATGGAATCCTGCATAGAGACTCACGTGTGACTAGGCTCCAAAACTAAGCCAATATCCTCGACGTGTCACCTCTCGGTGTCAATTCAGATGCCAGGCAACAATCCACTCGCCTTCAGGTTGGACTGGAGTTGATGAGTTCTTCTCAGGTTAGGAGAAATTTGGTACAGAGTAGTTTGAATATTACCTAGTAGTGATGATTTGGTTTCCGATAGCAACACCAGCTGTAAAACAAACGATTTAATTTATAGGATCTATTCTTTTAACTAGATTGAACCCTTTGTTGAATTACGTACAACATTGACATGCAACACAAATGTTTAAATACTTAGTTGTTATTTAACCTAATTTTTTTTTATTTTCAATTCATATTAATTGGATACAATAAGAATAATGATGGACAGAATAGAATTATCTACAACTGTAAATAAAATATTTGCGCTCAGTGATTATTTTCTTGAATTCTTTTTATTCAGCAGTTTTAAATCTTCGAAATTACAACTTACCAAATAATACGTTGACACAATATTGATTTTCATGGTTGTTTACTTTTTATGATTCAAGTTTGCATTTTTGCAATTATCTAATTTTGTCAACAATGGGAAACGGCTTGAAGGCTGATGACTTCAAAAGGATTATTAAGTTCTAATGAAACAGGCTGCAATCTTCAGGTGCCATTTTCTTTGTGGTCTTCATTTGAATTTTCAAATCTGATATGTATGTTTTTATTATTAGGAAGAATTAACAAATTTGTAAAAAAAATATGAACAAAAATACATAATAATTTTACTGAAAAATATAACGCATATTCAATTTTTTTCTTTATAGATCAATATGATGAAAATGCGCTCAAAATATAACGGTGTCAGGATTCTCTATTTTATGGAACATTTAAAGATCTATTTAAAATAATATTTGTATTATTTTTGCTAACATATGCATCTTTATAATAGAAAGCTTTATTTAATGTAAGCATTTTAAAATAATTTTTTGTGATATGAATATTTTGAAGTACACAAGCGTTGCTAACGAGGCAGATATGACACATTTAACCATTTTATTTTCTGCATATTTTTATCTGAGAAATCTGGAAGAGGATGAACACTGTACCTCGCTGAACGATATAAATGGTTCGGTTCGAAATTCCAATCAGAAATTCCAATCCTCAGATCGTACAAGGGCCGAAACGTCGTGAATAGGGCAACAAAGATGCGGAAAACAGTCCGAGCAATGTAAATAATTACAATACCTCATCTGATGACAAACTTAATATAGAAGAAAACAGGGAATTCAAATCACGAGCAAACTTTCGGTAAACAATTATTTCCTTTAACAACATTAATAAAAGGCTTGAAAGTGATTGAAAACTCGGGCTCCAGCTGACTTTTAAGTATATATATATATATATATGTGTGTGTGTGTGCGCGCGTGCGTGCGTGTGTGTGTGTGCGCGAGCGCGTATACAGACATATGCACGCACATATTTATGCGCGTACACACTCTATCGCACACATATATACACATATATATTTCAGGTTATATGAGAAAATGCGACTGATAAACTGCATATCCTACAAATATAAGGAACATTATAGAATTGCAAACTCATATTTATCTAAAAAATGTAGCATTCATCTTCTAAAATTTGCTAATCTTTCCTGTTGAGAGAATATTTACTGCGTTAATAATTACAGTCCTTTTTCCCTAAACTTGCGCATCTGAAAACTACCTACCACTTTTGTGTATGTGTGACATATTCGTAGCGATCATGATAGATAGAATCATTGTTTCCCCAGGTGTCTGGGTAGCAGTAGCGAAAAAATTAGATAATAACTCGTCTCCAAGACTTTTGGCAACTTGTTCCTGACAATCTGGATTCCAGTTCGGCAAAGACGAACCAAAAACACGTTGCAATACGTGCAGTAGTTAAAATTGAAAATTCATCAACCAACGCTTTTATCCGCTGGGCTATGTGTCATTGAAGACATCAGTGTATGAATTTTGGGGACTATAAACCTAATGTATCAGCAACCATTTTTACCAGAGCTCATATTGCAATTTTTTTTTTTTTTTGTTATTATTGGTTTTCCCTAATACTCCTTATTACTGGTTCCCATATTGCATTCTTTTCTATGTTTGGCTGGCTTAAGAGATTTTTGTGGCCTAGTATACGTGTTGATTCCTTAAGTTTTCGTATTATCCAGTGATGTTCTATTATTTCAAACTCAGAGGGACGGTGATCTCCCTTTTTCCTCTATATGTGGTCAGCTACGTCTGATTTTTCTATTTCTCCTCGTGTTATGGTTTTACGAAGTCCTTGCAGTTCTTAAGGGGGCGGTCTGTTTCTCTTTTATATTTCTTACCACAGCTTCATGGGATGACATACACACAATTCTTAGTCATGTTCTCCTCTCTAGGGGGGGGGTCTTGCTCGGAAGAGGTGTCTACGAAGTGTTGAACCACTTTTAAAGGTCGTCCTGATGTTAAATGAACCATAGATCTTTTATATTTTTTCTGATAATCCCTTTACCTAAGGTAGGCAGACTGTTTTTTTTACCCTTATAGTTGTTATCCTTTTGTACCATTCTATCCCAAATAAAATAAAAAAGAAACAAGCAACCTGTCATTATATAAACCAGTACCCAACAATTATACAAACGAATAACCAGTCATTATATAATCAGTCATTGTACAAGCGAGTATTAAGCCATTATATAAACGTGTAACGTCATTATACAAACGAGTAGCCAACCTTTATACAAACAATTAGCCTACCATTATACAAATGAGTAACCAGTTATTATATAAAATATTAGCCAGCCTTTATAGAAATAAGTAGATTGCCATTTATAATGACAAGCTTCTTGTTTGTATAGGATGTGATAGAAATAATCCTATATTTACCTCCAAAAATACCTCCCACATAATAGTAAAAGATTAGCTAGAATATGGAACCATTGCCACTAAGGTGTTACGGTTATGTGGAGGGTATTTCTGAGAGGTATATTTGGGGGGTATTTCTGTCGCAACCTGTACAAACGAGTAGACTGCTATTATATAAACGAGTCGCCAGCCATTATATAAACGAGTCGCCAGCCATTATATAAACGAGTAGTCAGCCTCTATACAAAAGAGTTTAGTCAGCCTTTATACAAACGAGTATCAGCCATTGTATAAATGAGTACTCAGCCTTTATACAATCAAGTAGTCAACCTTTATATTAATACAAACAAGTACTCAACCTTTATACAATAGAGTAGCCAGCCATTATATAAACGAGTGGTCAGCTTCTATAGAAACGAGTGTAGTCAGTCTTTACACAAACGAGTAGTCAGCCATTATATAAGCGAGTAGGCAAACTTTATACAAATGAGTAGATTGCCATTATACATAGAATTAGCCATCAATTAAAAATATGTGATTATGTGGGTGAAAATTAACTAATTGACGAAGTATTTAATCATTTATTATTTTATAAGTCTTTAATCATTTATTTTCCATGGCTAACGTCAAACCTTTTGTCAAAGACATCAGTGGGTTGAAAAGTCTACATAATACTGGAAAATGTTTTCAGTTATGACATAGTTATGGACTTCGGATTCGATAAATATGCGAAATAACATTGAAGAGTGCAGAATTATCGAAACCTGCTCAACAGATCTCGATTGTGTCACATAGATTACGAAACTGTAGTAAGAAGAAGCGTATAAACGCGTAGAAATCAGCAAAGGATATGAAATGCAGCATACACGAAAGAAGGAGAAAGAAAGAAAAATACTACGGACGTGTGCGCCTGTTATTGAATACCGAAATGAATCCACAAATCAAAATATCAATCATAAACACATTATTTGTCCATATGCTGTAATACAGCTTCAACAAGAAAGCTTCTTACTACTTGCTACTGCATATGTATCACCCTAAGGCCAATGTTGACCGTCTGTATGTGTCCAAATCCGAAGGAGGCAAAGGATAAATTCAACCTCAACTGTCTTACAAAACTACAACAATCATTTTCAAAGATACCTGGAAACTACAGAAGTCTGGATGATGATTTGTGCCAAAGCACATGATAAAAATAAGAAACATTATTCCGTAATAAAGAAAGCCAACATATTGAAAAGGGAATTTCAAGTGGATAATTTAGGGCAAACAGGTCATAGTTCACCCACTGCAGCAGCAAAGTACCTAAAAAAAGAAGGTAAAAACAAATGTAATGAATCAAATGCAGAAATGATAGCAAGATAAACGTCTTCATTGTCATTACTCTGCTCGTGACAAAGAAGCTGTCAACAAATCCCGTACTCATTAGTAGTTGCATAGTTCAGGATAAAAACTGAAACCGAAGGGTCTTATTCTTGCTGGACAGGACCCATTAGTTGTAAACATAATGAAAAATTGTGTTGACCCTAAATGGAAATTCTTTTATGAATATCCAAAAATAATTGACCATCTTGCATCAGGTTGCACTGTATTAGCACCCCTTAGATATAAAACGAGGCATGACAGGGTGGGTTAATATCTACATGAGAAGATCTGTGAATTTTATGGGTAGAAATCTGCAGGAAATTGGTATGAACACCACCCAGACTCAGTTAGAGACACAGGAAATGTAACAATTTTATACAGCTTTATAATACTCACAACTAAAGCTAAACACCTAGAAATAATGATCAAAGACCACAAAAACAGAATGTGATTTCTAATTGATATGACAGTTCCTGCAAACTGTAATGTAGGTTTGAAGATATTTAAAAACAGCTATCAAAATAGAAGGATCTTGATGTGAAAATTTACGTAATCATGCCGTTTTTTGACGTTAAAAATACGTCAAAAAACGACATTATTACGTAATTATTTTTGCTCCAACCTAATAATAAACTCGGCTTGTTCAATTTTCGCCAAGTACGCCAGTTAATGGTTGAAATATCAGAACCCGAGTCAAGCTGGAATTTAATGGACTTATTGAAAATATCTACAGTTAGATATTTTCTTAAATTCCTATCAACAATATTGTCAGATTGAGCTTGCCTAATTTTATTTTTGGGTTTTCTCGTTCTGTTGGTGTACCAGTACGAAGTTAAAGTATGCCCACTTTTATTGTAATTTTTGCAATATTTTTTGTTCTTAACTGGACAGAATTTCATCCAATGCCATTTACCACAATGGTAACATGGTCCGGGCGGTTTCTTTAACTTATTTTGGTTTTGGTTACTGCGTAATTTAGGACATGAGATTTGCCTTTTGTCTTTTTGAGGGGAATAGGAGGTAGACTTGCTTCTGATTTTATTAATCTGAGTCACACCTGATTCCTCGATAGTGTTTGAGTCACGCTTTACAGATATTACTCTTTGACAGTCCTCTGCCAGTTTTTGGAGAGTCAATCCTTGTTCGTTCTCAAGCTTAGTCAGTACCCGTCGTCTGACTTCGGCGTCTTCTGCAGATACTAGACCTTGTGCGAAAATTAAGCACTTAAAATCATCGGCAGTCAGTTCGGCTAATTTAAAATCATTAAGCCTGTTCACCGATGCTGCAAACGTTAGAAAATCTTGCTGGTTGTCTCTGACTGTGTTCAGGCATTTCCAACGTTTGTGGAACAAGGTTGTGTTAGGCCCGAATAATTCCGATAGGAGCTTAATCGTCTCTGAAAAATCCAAGTCAGTCGTTTTCTTGGGTAGTATGAAGTCTACGAACTACTATGTTCTGTAGTTCCCAGTTTTCTCAATAGTAGGCGTAGCTTTTTTTTACTGGGCCATTGTTCCCAGTCTACGTTGAAAATATCTTCGTGGCTCCTGTAAAAAGCCTGGAACGTTTTGTCTTCCTCTGGTACGTATTCAAAGGTTTCCATTGAATTGTAGATTATACTCTGGGAGAATATTGTATCTTTTTCAGAGTTTGAGCCTTTTAATTTACGAGTAATTCTTTAAGTTGTTTCTGTTGTAGGTCAGCATTGTGAAGCGTAATCTTTTGGAATTCCATTTGCTGTTTATGTAAATCCAAAAATAGTTGTTGTTGTCTTTCTTCTGATTTTTGTTGCTGGTCCAAATTTAGTTTTAACATTTGGGCAACTACTTTTTGCAAATCTTCCATATTTAAAAATGACAGCGCTTTTTTGTTGCTTTGAAACACGTGTACTAAGAGGAGGTACACAAAAAAATCTTGATCCGTTAATTTTAACGTAATTGAATAATTTTTCACCACACTTATGTTTTTTTTATTTTTTTTATAGAGGTACAAAAAGAAGAAAACTCACCTCAGTGAATTTGAGGGGAGAATAATTTTATGCTCGAGTTCAACTCAGTCACATAAAAAATTTTTCGATAGTTTTTTCCGAAAACTTGAGTACCATGGTAGTACTTGATCTTGTGTTGTCAGTTTTTTTACGAACAACTGTTTTTTTCTGTGTGTGTGCGTGTGTGTAGAAATCGTTCTCGTATTGGACAGACTTTAATATTCCGTAGATGTCGAATCGCTAGTTTGTCAATGGCGTTTGGTATTGGAATATATGTAGACGCTGGGTTTTTAGCTTTTAAATCGCTAATGTATTAATACCAGCTTAATTTCACGTTCAACACTGCTGTGGGAACGCATGGAGTTTCGGTGTATTTTTCGCGTACTGTCGCTATTGATACGGTGAGCACGAAATTCTCGAATCTTTCTGTCGCCACTGTTGTGGGACTGGCAAGGTATTGCGGTTTTTCGACGTGAATGCGTTTCTAGAATTCTTCGTCGACCCAGATGTGGGATTGGTAAGATATTTAGGTTTCGTCGTGAGTGCGTTTCTAGAATCCTCGTCGCCACTGATGTGGGTGCCAATGTTGGGCCCACAGAAGTTAAACACGGAACACGGATTAGATGTAAGAAAGATATATTAACAACAGGTTACAGAGATAGTATAAGCAGAGCTTACTATAAGTTAATGTCCAACACTGGTAGTCGTACGAGACTCTCACTGTCACTCTCTATCACTCTCTATCACTCTCTTGTAGAGTGCTATGTCGCCTACTTAATATAGGCCTGGAAGAGTCTATTGTGTAGGTAGTTTCCGGTCTCACAATAATATGTTTACCAAAATTCTACAAAACTCAGACGAATTTAAGAAATGTTTGTTTAGCATCCTCCTTAGTAAATTATATTGATTTCGTACCAAAATGTGATAAAACATCTGCTGACTTTATATAACGATAATCGTTTCTGTCTATTTTTCTGAGATGAGGAATTGTAATTATTTATACCAGGAAGAGATCCAGCTACTGCTGGACTATGTAAACTTAATAAGACCATCGATACAGTTCACAATGCAGAGAGCAAACAACAACCGACTAACATTCCTGAATGTACCAATATCTCGAACAGAGCATGGGTTCAAAACATCCATATACCACAAGCCAACATTCACCGGACAATGCCTCAATTTGAACTCCTATCACTCATACAGTAAAAAGAAAGGAATCGACTGATGCCTACAACATCGAGCAAAAGTCATGTGATGACCCAGAGACATATGAAGAAGAAATGGCTAGTATAAGCAGTACCCTACAACCTAACAACTACCCTGGGTACATGACAGCAGCTCCGACATACTGGGATAGGAGGGTGTAAGAAGATAACAGCACTCAGAAAACAGACACGGTCTGCTTACTCTATGTGAAGGGATTATCTGAAAAATACAAAAAATCTGTGGTCCATATAATATAAGAGGAATCTTCAACAGTGGTTCAACACTTCGTAGACACATCTTCCGAGTAAAACTTCCTATAGAGGAGAACATGATTAAATATTGTGTGTACATCATCCTGTGCAGCTGTGGTAAAAAAATATAACAGGAGAAATAGGCCGCTCTCTTAAGATAAGACTATAGGAACATTGTAAAGCCGAACTACGAATGGAAAAGAAAAATCAGACGTGGCTGATCATATATGGATGAAAAAGGGAGATGAGGTTGAAATAAGAAACAGAGAACATCATTGAAAAATGTGAAAACTTAAGGAATCAGCACATATGCTAGGCCACAAAAATCTCCTAAACCAGAAATGAATACAATGTAAATAGAAATGAATATTGGAACGAGTAACACAGAGTGCTAGAGAAAAACAATCATAACAATAAATTGTAATATGAGCTCTGGTAAAAATTTAAAAAAAGAAGGTTATTGAGAATGTAAACAGTCCGAACAATGTAAAAAGTGTAAATAACGATAATCATCTTAATGATATATAACGATAATCTTCCTTATGATATATCATAATTGTCTTAATGATATATGACGATAATCGTTTTAATGATGTATAACGATAATTCTCTTATTTGCTAAGAATTTAATTTATGGCAATAAGATATTTATGATTAAACAACATATTTTGCAATTATCTAAAATTTCTTTTAGTAAATTTCGACATTCAAGTTTTATGTAGAACATTTAAAATCAGGAAGAAAGCAAATTTCAATGATCAGGAATTATAAGTATTACTCACCGAACAGATCTATTATAGAACAGAGCCATTATATAGGTAATCAAGAAGAAAGACATTGTTATCAGGCCAGGAATCTGCCAGAAATTGTTACTGGGTGCACTTTCATCCGTTCAGAGATATTTTTATTAGATAAGAAAATTTAAGAAAATGTAAGAAAGCGATGCAAAAAGACTTTCATCAACGGAATGTTATCATTATTACCGATACTACGAATGTATAAAAACAAATCCTCCAAGATTACGCTTGAAGATTAGGGAAAATGGTTAAATTCGATCTTCCAAGAGTAAGAAAGGATGTCAGTTCGATATCACCGGAAGCTTATTCTTTATTTCCCTTCTTTACTAACAGCTGGAGTAGGAGGATTAGGATGTTCCGGTAAAAAGTAACTGAAATTACGATGAAAGCAACATAAGTACAAAAAATAGTAATAATTAATCCCTGTCACATTTATTATTGCTGGCTACTGGCCAAAGCTTTTGTCAAAGTGATGGTTCGTAGGCATCCTGAACAGACAGCACATGCCAGATTTTTAATGTTTTTTTTTTTATTTTGTGTTCAGTCTGTATTGAGTTTATCAACATCCACAATGCTATAGAGAAATGAGGCACATGAGGTCTCAGTACCTCCTCATATTTCGCTGGAAGTAAGAACTCAATAGGAGACTAAATTTGTCTTCTTTGCCCTTAGTCTATGAAAATGTAATAGAGCTGAGCGGTAGCATTTATCTAAAAACCTTACTACTAATTAATTAACTTTCAAAATACACAATAAAGCTATATCGCCCTTCTTACTTATTAGCCTCTGAATTGTCTTAAATGCGGAATATACTTATAAGTCTTATTCCAGAATATAAATACAAAAGAACAGGAAAAAAATGAGTATTTAAGATCAAAACAAACAAGTGTTTACAGTAGGATAATAGATCTAAAATGTTCATTTTATGAAGACAAGATAAAAATATGCAATGAGTAATCATTAAATCTTAACGTCTGAAACATTTTATTTTGTGATGCTGTGCTTGACCAAGACACCTTAAACCTGATACAGTTAAATAAAAAAAAAAGGCAAAATCTTTAATTAAGCCTACATAACCGTGTTATCTAATATACGAGGATGTTATCGATCCAACCAAGCAGCCGTCTAAAAAAGGTTGGATGTTTAATCGAATTTTAGGAAGTGAGTTGAATCGAGAACATTTCAGTCTCTGCTTCTATAATATTGTCTCATGTAGCAATGTTTCATTTCATGCGGAACTGCCAATTGTAAATCATTTACTTTTGAACAGATATCCTGCATTTTTATTAGCCAACCGTAATGAAAGCAATAAATTTCTACACAAATGAAGTAAATACTGGTCAATGAAAATAATTGGGAAATCTCATAAAATCTAATTATTATCATCAGGAAAAGGGACAGGACTAAATGAGCACCACGAAGTTTGGGGCTCCGTTTGCTACTCATCGTTGTTCTTTAATTGCTTCTTTGATTTGGAAAACAGTTCAAGTGAAATGTAATCTTCAAGCGATAACAATATAGGAGGAATGCATGTTATATTCCTATGGTTTCATCTGTTTATCATAATACTGTTGCTTATTCTTCAGTAAAGTACTGGAAAATAATATTTAGTGAGAATACAACGGAAATACATATGCAGCTCCAATGAATTAGAGAAAGGAATAAATTAATTCAGCATTGTTTATCATCTCATCTGTTGAAAGAGTAGTATAAGCGTTCGGTAATATGTGGATGTTGGCGTTTACCCAAACAAGTTTAATGTAAAATACGTACAATTAACAACACATTTTATTACCTCAGCAAGACTAAATGAAAAGAAAAGCGTAAATCATGGTTCTTATATACAGATGACACTAAACTGTTCACGTGTGTGTGTGAAATTTCTAGGAAAGATTGCCAGAGACATTTGAGAAAAT
Source organism: Acanthosepion lycidas (assembly GCA_963932145.1). Taxonomy (NCBI): domain Eukaryota; kingdom Metazoa; phylum Mollusca; class Cephalopoda; order Sepiida; family Sepiidae; genus Acanthosepion; species Acanthosepion lycidas. The sequence continues at coordinate 62,741,939 of OZ010608.1, forward strand.
TCCTTTACCTGCTGGTAGTGTAATGCGTATATTTGTGTCTAGTCAAGCAAGCTTTATATGTTGTGCATAATTTCTGTGTTTTTTCAGTGAGAAACAAAGTTTGCTGGGAACTGAAAAGTTCTTCGGAGGAAAATGAGACACGTCATATCTGTCATGCATCTCGTGGATAAAATAGAAAAAAGCGAGTAAGATTTTTACGTCTTTTCTTTATATACTGTCTTGCAAACACAATCTATGGTTCGTTAACCTTTGGCAATCAGTTGGGGTAATCATACTCACCCACCATTTCTTCTTGTTTGTTTCTACTACGGTAGCAACGAATAATCAAACTAATAATCAATAAGCCACATTTCTTTATGTTGCAGGTGAATAACCGAAGAATTGAATTGTGATATTAAATAAATAAAAATACTTTCGAAACATTTCAATTCACGACTTTTGTATTTTCTTTCGTTGACGAAAAACCGAAAGAATTCAAAATTATTTTTTCTTCTGTGCTTTTGCCGATATGAAGAAACTCATTAATATTTATTTTTCTTATTCAACAGATTACTTTTCTCATTGCACATAGAACTTATTATTATTATTATTAGTAGTAGTAGTAGTAGTAGTAGTATTGATATTGGTGCTGCTGCTGCTGCTGCTGATGATGATGATGATGATGATGATGAGGATGATGATGATGCCGGGCATTTGAACGTAAATATAAGCAGAATATTATACATTAAACGAATCACTGAAGAAATAAATAAAATTAAAAAGCGCGTTTATCAAATCTTCGGATCAGTCCATTTCCTGTGAATATCAAATTATGTCCCATAAAACATTAAAGAAATGAGAGAGGAGAAATAAAGAAGGGCTAGAAAAATGAGACAGATATTTAATCAGGAATCTTCGTTGTCAGAATGCACTTGTAGAGATTCCTCCCATTAGCCATCCACAAAATATTGAATGAGGGAAATGGAAAAAAAAATGTCTGACGTGAGAAGAAAGAAATACGCATCCTGACATTGATCATCAGATTTGTTGATCTGGGTGAAGTAAGCAAAAACCATTTCAATCTTATAGGTAATTCTTTTCTTTTTATAGGATTTGTTTATCTAATGTCTGTGCGTGTGTGTGTTTATGCACGCGTGTGTGTGTGTGATCAGATCTTTTTATTATTTTTGATAAATCTTGCTGAAATTCATTGTTTTCGTTTATTTTTGATAAAATATTTTTAGTCATCTGGAAAATGATAAAAGGTAGTGTGTGAAATATCTTAATTCTACGTTATATTTCACAATTTGAAAATGAATTCACGCACATACGCACACATTTTGCGATTTTCTTTCGGCTAAACTAGGATCTTCTAAAACAAGTCTGATAAAGCAACATCCGGAAGATTTCAAATATTAACCCCAACCAAAACCACTGAATGATAAGAACAGCAAAGTATACAAAATGCTAGATTTGATTTCCAATTTATTTACTCAATGACATATTACACTCGTCAGCAGTCCAAATGCCCTTGGAACAAGTGAAGTCAATCTACATGAATTCTCTTTCACTAAATATGAAAATGATGTCGATGTTGTTTTCAAGTTAAAGTTGATTTTAAGGGTTTGTTTTTAAATTTTCACCCTGTTTATATCGAGCCTTTTTAAAATAGTTTCAATTACATTCAGAAACATGAAATTCACAAAAGCATAATCTCACATAATAATTATGTTAAAACCTTATTATCAGAATGTTTTCACATGCGAGACAATAAAGATATTTAAAAAATTATTTTGTCATTTTGTGAGAGGAACGGTGTATTGTGTAATAAGAACAGAAAACCTGTCATCGACTTTATGTCCAGTAGAATCTTATATTTATACTAGTTTTCCCATGCCACCAAAAATAGCAGCATATTTTCTTAAGTCCCTATTATTATTAGAAGTTTTTTACAAGTGAGTCTAAATATATTTTCAAATTTCATACAATCGATCTTTTTATCTACCGTATTCATAAATATCTTGGAATAGCCAGCCACTGTCAAAGACACCGTTACATGATATCATTAGTTCAATGAAGATAGTAAAAAAATTACAGACATTACAGACAAAGGGCTTACAAATACAATTGGCGTATTATTATGAGATCAAAACACTTTCTATGTATTCCTTGTGGGCAGAGTCGGATTATCCTATAGGCTAGTAGAAGCTGCAACTTAGGGCTCCTCAAGCTTTTATAACGCAATGATTTTAATTTTCTAGATGTTATAATTCATATAGTTTCATAAACTGAAATGATATCAAGATACCATACTCATATTTATTTGACTTTGCAGGAAGCAAAGTAAGGACAATAATGTTTTAGTTTGTGTCATTGTTTCAAACATGCTTGATTTTAGCTCAGAATGTTTAAGTCTTAGAATTTTTTATAAAGCAGTAAATTTACTTTTCTAGACGTCATAACTTCTAAATAGTTTCATAAACTGAAATGATATCAATATGACAAACTCATATTTATTTGGATTGTTTCATTGTTATAATGCTGGTGTCGGAGTTAACTCCTCCTTAATTCTCTAATTGTTCACTAGGGGTCGCTCTCCCTACACTATAAATAGTGGGCGACTTCTTGTCTCGTTCTCTTTCTACTTTGCATTTCAGCGGAGACATTTAAAATGTGATCCCTCGCAGAGATCCACGTTTTCGCCCACTTGTGGGAAAACGCCATGAAACACACATACACGTACGTACGAACATTCACCAAAATACAAACTCTTTACATTCACACACAAACACTAATGTTGATGTCTTTGTCACTTTCAAATTTGTTGTTTAATACATATATTAGTTGAGACATATACATCGGTCTTGTTTGTTTTCTTTACATCTTCGACTGGACTCAACTTGAGTTCGCCATGTTCTTGTAGTTGGACCTTTTTCTAGCAGGAAATAAACGCACGTTTTCATAATTGAACAACACGTAAACCGACACGGTCCTCTACACTGGTCATAAAAATACGTTTTGAAATATGTGATAATTTGGTTTGCAATAAATAATAAAATACTGGTATTTTTTAAAGAATATTTGTATTGATAAACAAAGACAACTATTCTTGTTTATTTAAAGAATTTGCAATAAGTTTACTACAAACTATGTAAATGTTGCTAAAGTATATCATGTGTAAAAATATTCATGACAAGTGCGGGCGAGATTTAAACGTTGGTTTCGTTTGAAGTAGATCTCATAATTTCATTAGCCAAGGGGCTCCAAAAGGTGATAATCCGGCTTTGCTTGTTACAACTACTATATATATATAACAACTAGAAATATGTTTATCTTGTTGTTATATAAATGACAACCAGAAATACGTCCAGGAATGCCAACCTATAACCGTAAATGTGAGTTTCTGGACGTAGTTCTGCTCATTGCTTTTCATTACAGTTTTGTCTTGGTTTAGATTTCTATTTCGGGTTTCTTTATACTGTAGGTATTATTTGATTTCAGATAAGGTAGGTTCCTAATTCATTTTTCAGGCTTTTCATAGGTAGGGCTTGGTCTTGTATTTTATCTTTATCATTTAATTGGTTTATTCTTATATATATATATATATATATATATATATTTATATATATTATTTCATTTCATATATATATATATATATATATATATATATATATATATATATATATATGTATTAAGAAATATACATAATACCTTACATTAATTGCACAACTCCGAGTTTCATGCCGAATCAATTGTCAAGTGCTGGAATTATTATTATTTATTATTTTGATTTGACACCAGTTTTTTTTTTTTTTTTTTTTTCATTTTCTGGTTCTCGTGAGATACTTTATTATTGGGTGGAATATTATTGTTAAAATATTGTTATGTAGTGGTTTCACAGTGGAGGCTTGTATTTGTACTAAGTCGGTCCTAAAATAGGTTCGACGTACAAAACGTTAGGAACTTGATATAATAGGTAATGACGCAGTAATCTAGTCGCCCGGCCTCGACTGACTGACCAACTCCCTGAGCGACTGCTACTACTACTCCTACTTATTATACGTGGGAGAGTCTATTAACTATAGAATAGGTGTGTTCCACTATAACAAATATTTAAATGAATTATAGTTTAATTTTGAATTTGATCAACATTTAAGATTGAAAATAAGGTTGGAAATAAGAAATATAAATTCTAATTTAGGGACTTGCTGAGGTTAAAAAAAATAAGTAAACAAGAAAGGACGTTGGAAAGCACAATCTATATATAAGGTTGGTGCAAAAAAATGTCGTTTTCTCACATAGTAACATATGTGAGAAAACGACATTATTTTTGCACCAACCTAATATTAAAAAGAAATAATATCTACATATATATATGGTAAAATATAGTTTTAAGGTATGTTTACGAGTTAAAATACTCAATATCAGAGATAATGCCTATGTAAATATAAATGTGGACACTGAGTTCAACACCCAGCGGCGATAGAATGCAAATTTCAGTGTATGTGTTTTGGTTCGACTACGCTGGTCCATGCTGCATTATGGATGGAAGTTTTATTGTATTATACTGATGGTTATTAAGTCGGTCGTAATGATTATGTTTCAAATTATTCTAGAGGCTATTCATTAGAAATAATTGAGGATAGGAATGCGGTCATTTATAGTTATTTTATAGTGTTGTTTGCTAACTTGAATCATTATTTATCATTGACTACTTTATTATTTGTTGTTGATTATTATTATATTTACTTGCATACATAAAAATGCACATGTGTGTATTCGTAGTTTGTTAATTAAAAACACAATTAAACACAACAGCCATGGTCTGAAGATTGCATTTTAGCATGAAACAAACTGTCACCGATGTATGTTGACGTCAATGTCCACCAAAATGGACACAAATGAAAAATAACACAAAAATAAAAAATACCAGAATTTTCTTTTCTCGTTCATATTTCATTTTCAGATAAAGCTTAAATAAAAGCACAACATGTTAAATTTAGAAATGTTTCCTATTTTTTCCTTATCTTATCCTAGAATCTGACATCTAATCCATATTTGATCATCCCAATTCACACACACACACAACACAAACATATATATGTTAGGATTTTAAAACATGTTAAAAATCGCTACATAATGGCAATTTTGTTTCAACAATACAAATGTATCTCCTCTAAACTACTGTTAAACTACTGGCGAGGGACAGATTAATTCAATTTCAAAAGTAGAATACTTAAAAAAAGTAAGTAGGCTTGTGAGCTTTGCCGTGATTAACCAATAAAATGTGACCTAAGCTAAATCCAAATTCACTAGAAAATTTTTTATTATCGGTCATGACACGAAGTCGTCTGCATATAAATCCTAGACAATTTCTTTGTGGACAGATGCAGGTCGTTACATTATTTCATAAGATGTATCGAAGTCTGACGTTCAACTACAAAAGTAAGCAAAAGAGATGGGGAGGTAATTTAACATAATACTAACTAGTTATATGCTTCTTATATAAAAAATTGTAATTGATAAATAAAAGCCTCTTTAAGAAACTGGTAAATAACTTAGCCGTTCGAAAAAACCGGATCAGCAATACAAAACTACTTTGGCAAATATGCAACCGTTAAATAAAGAGCATCCATATAAGATGTTAATAATACCAACTAATCAATGTAAGATGTTAATAATGCTAACTAAACACCTGTACATACATATAAGATGTCAATAATATTAACCAAACATCAGTAACAAGTAATGTTAAATCAAAATGAATCATACAAATACAGCAGTAAGCCATATAAGGTGCACAACAATTCATCGATTGATTATTACTTTAAGAAAAAGTATTATCAAATTCAAAGTTTAAACATATTGTAAGGTAAAAGGTAGGCTATGCCTACAATTTACAGTCAATTCACTTCTTTGATTTTATCAGAAAATCAGATGATTTCTAATTTTTCATGTAAGCATCGAAAACAGTGTTCATTTAAAGATCTACATGTTAGAGCTTTTTTTAAAAATTTCCATTTAGGAGTTTTATAAGCTTCTTTTAAATTCAAAAAATATTTAAAAAGAGATGTACTATTTTATAAGTACTATTAGTATAAGATATGTTGATACCACCTAATGTTAAAAAATCATAGTACTACCAAGATAAAATATTTCATCAGTCGGATTCTCTATTGTAGAAATAGTACTTAGATAAACAAGAGAGATGGTTAAACATTGGTTTCGTAATGGGCATTTGTTAGAATCTTTGCTACTTAATATCATTAACAGTATTTATATTGGGATGTGCATTATTATCCAAATTTTAATCTTCACAAGATTATCGGTGCAGCTATAACTTCGTTTTAGTGTGTTTCTGTTAAATATTTTACTAAGGGGTTACTTTTATGGAAATGCTTATCACTTCTGACCTAACTTATGACTGGTTAAATGGGGTGTGTACCAAATAATTTTCCTATTCCTATTCCTTAGATCATTATTATCATATTTTCTATACTTGATGTCAGCGTATTTGTAACCACAATATTATAAAGCAATATTATAAACACTGCTGTATTTATCAAACACATCTTTATCAGACTAATTTGCATGAATTGTCATTCTTTGAGAATTACCTGTGAATTCCCGCTCCTCTTCAGTCCTGACCGAAATTGAGTGAATTGTTTTTCTTTTAACAAGTACATGAACTACTGTCCTTGACAATTACATTATATATTCCGCTTCTCCTCTTTTTGTTGATATATCCTTCCCAAATTTCTCTTCTATTACAATTTACAAAAATATCATCTTTGACAATTACACTGTATATTCCGCTTCTCATCCTTTCTTCATATAACTTTCCCAAATTTCTCTTCTGTTAAAATTTATAAAAATATCTTTTCTCTATCACTAAATTACTATTAATTCTTGTTGACTATCAATGATATCTTTAATATTACTCTTATTGGCATTATTTTTCCATTTTTCTCACCTTAAGGTATCTTTATTGAATTATCCTTAATTATCCTTTACATATAGGTATTATATTCTTACTACAATGTTATATATTAATAATGTTATACTGGAACACACCTATTCTATAGTTAATAGACTCTCCCACCTATAATAAGTAGGTGGAGTAGTAGCAGTCGCTCAGGGAGTTGGTCAGTCAGTCGATGTCGGACGACCGTTAGTCGGATATTAGAGTATCAGCCACCACAACTAGATTACTGCGTCATTACCTATTATATCAAGTTCCTAACGTTTTGTACGTCGAACCTATTTTAGGACCAACTTAGTACAAATACAAGCCTCCACTGTGAAACCACTACATAAATAATAATATACCTTTATATAACTTTTGAGCTAATTTGTTATTATGTAATAATACATAATCATATGTTTATATAAGCTCCGATATTGGTTTATATATTTTTATATATTTATTCTCAAACAATTGATACGTCTAATTTTAAGTATTTAGATATTTTTTTAATATTATGTTTTTTTTTTATATTTAATATATAGTGCATATATTAATATATAATATTGATATATAGTGTTGAATTGTATTTTACTGATATATATGTTGTTTTACACGTTACACAAAAAACACACTAATATATACACTTACACACATCATACACACTCGGAAGGAATAAATGATAACATGCACTTAACCAATAAAATGACTAAGGGAATTCTGAGTCGCATGAATCTCCCCAGCCCCTATCTTAAAAACAACTTAAAAGAGGCCTTTTAACCAACATAAGGACTGACCAAAATTAATGATAAAAACAAATGAAAACTATAAAGTTCGTTTTCTTCAGAAAGTCATTCATTCCTGTAGTTCACTGCTACTAACAAGCATTAATTTTTTCTCCTGATGATGGCCAGAACCTAATTGAAATAATAAAACCCCAAAAATATTAATATACAACCCAGTGTGTCTGAAAATTTAAATTTTTTAAATTTTTCAATATTTTTATTGTTCAAAACACACACACACACACACACACACACACACACACATATATATATATATATATATATATATATATATATATATATATGGACCTGTAATCAGTCTGTTATAATTACATTCTATATTTCTTACTTTTTGAGTAACACTTATACACATTTTAATTTACTGTTCATATATAATATCACTTCCCTGTTCAGTACCTTCATTTAATGTACACACATTACAAATGGTCATTACAATTTCGATGACTGCGAGCATTGAAGAACAGACTTAGGCTTACTACATAAGAGAAGATGGTGGTGAAATAATGTTCCCCATACTTGGAAAGAATAAAAAGAAAAAAATGAAAACGATAAAATATCATTGGCAATTTAGAAGCTTCTTCCTGAATCAATCGGTACATTTGATTCGAAATGACTATTTCGCTCCTTAACTACTTGAATCTGCCTGCTAGCCTAGTAGTAGAGTTTGTGGCCATAAAGGTCACGCCACACTCGCTCTGATTCTTATTCTCAATTCGCCCCGAGTGATATTAATCATCCAGTAATCCCATTTGGCCGGGATGTAGTCTGCGGCTTTATTTGGCAACCTTCCTTGGTGATTCGATAAAATCGCCCAGCCTCGTGTGCTATGATCAGATTAATAGGAGTAGATAGGTTCACCTATCGCCCGGCCCCCACTCCTTCCATGTTTATTGAACACGATTAGAGAGTCGTCCCTTGTTCTCTGTTTAGGATATGGTTCACCAATTCTTTCTTTCAAGATAATGATTAACTTTTTGATGATATCACTAATTAGTGGCTGCAACTTTTCATTATGAGGGTGTCGGGTTGGCAGTTCGCATCCGACTGGTAGTAAGGAATCCGGACTCTTTGGTAGCGCTTAGAGAGGTAGCTCTGATCAAAAATTGCATAATATCGAGGTATTTGTCGTGCCATGTCGCGCATGGATAGGTTCCCCTGCAAACCTGGGGCAACATTATGCGTTCTGGCTTGTTTGTATTTCCATTGACGACAATAATGACAGTGATGATTATGTTCTTTTCCCTTTTCTCCTCAAAAAATCTTATGACAAATAAAATGAAAAGAAATACGAGAAAACCAGTAGACAAAAAATCACTTACCTCCTCAACCTTTCTTTTTTCTTTTCTCCAATGTTCATCGTATCCGTTCCAGCTTTAGCAGCGTATTTTTTTCTTGGAGCGATCGCCAGATATCTTTGCATCTGTAAAACTAATTTAAACGCTTACATTGCTACCAATGAATTCTCTGTTCCAGGCAATATTCCTCTATGCTGAAAAGACTCTAGCATTCACGTGCATTTGTGTTTATATGTGGGATAATCTTCCAATGGCAAAGGAATTTTCGCTTGAGTCCCCAGATAGCTCTTTTATGTGCTTTCGACTTTCTTTATTAGCTATCTCTTTTTCCTTTATTGTTCCCCCTCTTCTCAGGACTGCAATATATTAGAAAAGATCTGACGATATAGAAATGGCACTTTCTCTTCATCTATCCCCGAACATTTTTGTGTTTGGAGATTTTAACGCGCATCACGAGAAGTGGCTTAAACACTCTAATGTTACTGATGTTGCCGATATTCAGACTTTCAATGTTTCCATACTGAAATCATGAATTTTCCTACACGTTTCCCTAACAAATCTAAGCAACATGCTTCTATACTTGATTTGTTCCTTACTTCCTCTCTTAGCTCTTGTCGAGCATCACAGCACTGTCCTCTTGGCAACTCAGATCGCTCTGTAGTATCTAGTGATATTTTGTTCCTGTTATCTTTTAGACACGAACCTTTTATTCATAAGACCTCTTTCGGTTACCAGTATGTTGATTGGGATTCATTTCGTGACTTCCTTCAAGATGCTCTTTGGATTGATTTCACAAATTGAAAAGTTTTTTGAACTTATTCAGTTCTTCCTATCTAATCGCGAAATAATAGTTGTCCTGAACGGCCACTCCTCTAGATCCTTTCGTACTATGCAGGTGTCTCCTAGGACTCCATCCTTGATCCTACATTGTTTTCAATTTTCATTAACGACCTTTCTAATAGCATCAGCTCTCAACTTGATATATATGCTGATGACACAACCATTTACACCTGTCTCGATAGCAAGTCAGCTCAATTCGATATGGTCAAATTGGCGGCTACAGTCTGTTGTTAACTGGGGGAAAGGATGGTTTGTCAATTTTAAAGCCCCCAAAACAAAACTGCTCTCTATTAATCGTCCGAGCAGGAAAGTAACTCGTTATACCTTTTCGATCTAACATTCTCTGCTGACATGAAGTAGAAAGACTATATATTAAATCCATTGCTGGGTCAGCTGCTAAGAAAATTGGTTCATTGTGTCGTGCTAGAGAATTATTCTCTTTAGAGTCTATCCTATATTTCAATAAGCCTACCATTCGTCCAGGCTTAGAATACTGATGCCACATATGGTCCGGTACTCCTACTATATATTTGGATATTTTTGATAAAATCAAAAGAAGAATCAACAATATTACTGGTCCTGATGTGGCGTCTCGGCTTCAGTCACTTTTTTCACGGCCATAAAATTGCTTCCCTGTGCCTCTTCTGTGAATACTTTAATGGTAATTTTTCGGATCAGCTCTTCGCTATGTTACTTAGTATTTATGAATTTAAAAACACTACTACATTAGCCATAAGCTTTCATTTACAGTTGAACTGGCTTTCTCGCACTTTTCGGTTGTGGAACTCTCTTTCGGCTCCATGCTTTCCGGTTAATTTTAATTTGCAAAAGTTAATACAATACAATCATTTACCGTCTTCCTAATTCCTCTTCTATTGCTTTTGCTCCTGTGTAATGTTTCTGCTTTCTAATTATTTCACACCGAGTAACTCTTTGTGTGCTAGTGGCGTTACAGCCTTGCGTGAAGCAAATCTGATTAATATATATATATGAGTGTGTAGTGAAACTTTCTCGGAAGGGAATCACTTGGAGTCATGAAGCAGGAATGTTATTCTATATAATTACAACGCAGTTCAACGGACTTGTCTCATCATTTCTCAAGTTTCTTTAATTCTTCCAAAACAATTCTGATGTTTACTCATCGAAATATTGGTTTTATGAAGTTCGCTGGCTTGAGGACACACTAATATAATAGATATTGTAATAGAAGTTAAAATCGAACCTGAGGAAGATCAGCGGCAAAATGTGAATAGGACCTCGTTATCATACCTTACTTAAATAAGAGAAAATTTTAAATGAAAATGAAAAACTACTGTCTTCCAATCTGTTTGTTCGGACGTTCTGAAACAGGAAAAAATGTTCACATTACAAACCAATTGGCCAAGCATGTACTTAAGATTTAAGAAATTGTCCTGTAGACTGTTTGTCGCGAAATCCTTTTATTGTAAAGTGACTTACATTAAATCTATTCGATGTCTTGCTGACAAGGGTTGAAAATAATTAAAACGCTCCATCTACTCAATGAGACGCGACTGCAAAGTGTCTGTAATCAAGAGAAATTCATACAACAGATGAAAGTAACTAAATTAACATTTCCGTTTGGCAACGAAACAAAATCTGTACGACAAAACCTCGACTTGCGAATAAAATTCTACTTGAGATACTGTGTGTATCAAGAATTGAGTCTTCTTATCACATTCACTGTTAAGAGAAGAAAAAGAATTATTCAAAACAACAGCTTTCTTCTGAATCGATTTGTTCGTGCAAAATCCGTGATAACCTAGTAGTGAAGGCTGACTGTCATGTGTGCAACAAAAGCAAATGGAACGACAGGAAAACAAACTTTATAGTAAACAAAAGGAAAAAGGTTTTATTATAATTTTAGTGATTTTGTCAGTGGATAAAAGGAAAAAATTTAGAAATACTTCAAAATAACTTCAGTCGGGAACTGCTGCATTTTTGCGATAGAGTTCACATGTTAAATCAACGAATGATTGTAAACGGACTGCTCTCAAGTAAATTTCTGCAATAATTAACTTCGCAGGCCAACTCGCTTTATTTTGGTGCCAACAAACGAATAAGAATACCTGGGTGAAAAAACCCCACTTTGTAAGGTCGTCCTAACATATCAAATGATCCAAAGAGGTTTTATTCATAAATATAGATTCTCTTAACAGTAACAAACTTGTGTTCTCTTTTCAGTGCTAGGTCAGTATGGTTCGTTACCGTATACATAGAGAAAGAAGAAAACCTTACTTCAACTCAAAATTCTCTTGATGCAGCAATAAAAGGAAATGAAGGTGCTCATTCACATTTGGCGGAAGGAAAATATAATTTTAATGCCAAATAAGTTAAGCTTATAAGATACGCTACTGGGGAGTTGCTGATATCAATATTTTCAGCCATCACTGATTTTACAAGCATTTTACTACCCAACACTGATAAATGAGATTTTATTTTTTTAATGATCAATTTAGAATGTCAAATACCTGGAGATTAGAACATTTCCTGTCCGTTATGTTTATCCTTTTAAAGAATGTTTAATTGAATCGGCTGTTTGGTCATCGATTCTTCGCTTCTTTTTTTTTTTTCTATGTCCAACATTATCAATCAGTTATGTGCCATGCGTGATACACGCTTAGGCTTCAATACATGACTGACGAGGCAGTTTTTTTTCCGCGGTAGGTTGCCATTTCTTTCTGCGGTAGACAAATTGCCATCCAAGGCAAGGTCTGTCCTGCTATTTATCCATAGCTGGTGGGGGGAGAAGAAGAGGATCTATGCCTTTCCCAAGGGTATTAGAAGTGAATGTAACTAATTCGGCTGGAATTCGAACTCGGCTCTCCAATTCCTCAATCCATTACGCCACCGTAACATTATACTTTATAAGGTTATAAATATAAGGTTATTTTTTGTGTGTTTGAATAGAGGTTCCTTAATGGTCATGTAAATTCATAAATAATATTGGTCCTCCGTCGTTTGGTTCTTCCAGGTGAGTTGTTGCTAACCACGAGGTCAGCTGTTATAAAAACTATCCAACCATAAATTAATAGACAACCAGAAAGTTTTAGTCTCATGTGATGGCCGTTTGATCCCGTGAAATTAATTTTGCCAATGGATTCCTAAGGACACCGCTTTCATTATATATATATATATATATATATATATATATATATATATATATATATATATATATAATGTGTATGTGAGTGATCTGTTTACATTTCTTTTACAGTTTATCATCACTTTGCTGGTTATTTAAAGCCGAAATATTTTGGATTGTAGGAGGTTGCTCATAGTATCCAGTAGTTTCCCATCTAATTACTGACCAGGTTCGATGCGGCTAACCTATACCAAATCAATTGCCCTATGAATTGTACTTGAGGCTGTCGCACATTTTGACTGTCATGTTCAGCAACTGGTTCCGCCAGAGGTCCGTCCCCGACCAGTTCATCCGCGGTGTGATCACACTTTTCAAAAAAGGCAAGGGTGTTAGGCAGGATTTAGATGACTATAGTCCCATAACCCTGCTAAACACAGCTAAACACAGCATTAAAGATTTTGGCCAAGATCCTGACGGAGCGTTTGCAGTCAGTTGCCAAGTCTCTGTTGGGTCCTGAGCATACTTGCGCTGTGAAGGGCCGAACAATTCAGAGCAACCCGCATTTGATCCGCACGATCATAGAGGGTGTAAAAGACGACGATGAGGCCGCGCTGATCAATTTAGATCAGTCCAAGGCATTTGATAGGGTTGACCATCGCTGCAGGCCGCCGGATTAGAACCTCTCTTCTGCCGCTGGATTAGCTTGCTGTATCGCTTCTCCATCGCCGGCTAAGGGACAGGACGTGCAGTCCGGCCCTACGTGGAATCGCTGTCACTGGAGGGGATCGGGCCAGGGTTTCAGCGTACGCCGATGACCTATCCACTTTCGTGTCGTCCCGCACCGACATTGGAGTGGTACTGAAGACGCTTGAACAGTACGAAAAGGTGACAGGGACCAAAATTAACCGCGAAAAGTCCCCCGGATTGCGGTTAGGTCGATCTTCCGGGGCCGTTTGGTTGGACGGAAGATCCTGTCTGGATTCTTGGAGTGTGGTTTGGACCCGACCTCCAGCTGGAGAAAAATTGGTCAGAAGTATAGGCAAAGGTCAGCGCGGCCGGTAAGACTTGGCGCCGAAGGAGCATGTCCTTGAAGGGCAGGGCGGAGGCGTGTGCCACTTACGTTTTTCCTCTTGTCCTTTACCGCTTGTCTGTACTTCCTCTCTGTAGGGATCATAAGAAGTTGCTCGAGCGCTTGCTATCCTCCATGTTATAGAGAGGACGCAAGCATAAAGTCGACAGAGAAGTCTGTGCACAGCGTCCATGTCATGGGTGAGGCTGGAAATGCCGCACTTGGCGAGTCACAAACTCGCCTCGAGGTTGGCTTTCCTACGCCGCACATTGACAGGGGATTCGATTATGGCGGGGATTGTAAGGGACGCCTTCCCTTTCCTTACAAACAGTCCTCCAATTTCGCAGGTTGAGCGCCGTCGTAAACCCCGAGATCAATCAGATTTCCTTCGCGGGTGTTGATATGCCTTGACGATCATTCTTTGGTCCAGTGACTTTTCTCGGCCTAGGAGAATCTTCTATCGGGAACTAGTGGAGGGGGCCGCAAAGGATCCACTACGTAAGCGGCTCGACTTGTCGAAGTAGGAGTTTCGCTCCATCTGGTCTTGGGTGCTAGCGGCGTATTACCTCAGTAACCATAAGTTTTCGTACAGCTGGCTACCGGTGCGGAATAGGTTATCTCTCAGGGCAGGGCCTTCATATGGGACTTGGTGGATTTGCCAGACTGTGAACGGTGTCACCTTGGCTTAGAAGAAACTGCTTCGCACGTCTTCTACCATTGTCCTCGGGTCCACGAGTTGAGGACTCGTATCGCTCTCGAAAAGCTCATGCTCATTGATAGCACATATGCGTGTGACAATATGTCGCCCCCGTATTCTAGAGTGAAACGAATTGTGTTTCTATTACTGCTGGCCCCGGCCCGAATGATGATTTGGACGACGTGACAGGAGGAAGTCTTTCTCATCAGTTCTGACCCGATTTTTGAACATCAGCTCAAGATGAAGATTAGAACTGATAGAAAACGCTTGATTTCGACAGACTTTAGTGAACGGGGCTAGCCCTGATTTTATCTTTTAGGTCTACCTAATTCACATCGGGGTGGTTTCCTGTGCAGCCATCCCCTGGTTAGGCTAGAGAAGATTTATGTTCCTAGTTAATGTCAGTAAGTGTTGTTCCCGGCTACATCTTTGTTTATGATCCAAGCTGAGATTCAAAACATCTTCAGTTTGTTTTTCGCCCCCTTTCATCTTGACTGGATCAGCTTTATTTATTCCCCATGTCCGTATATTTTTTTCTCATTTTCCTCCCACTTTTCGAGACTTGGACGGAGCCTACTAAAATTCGTCATCCTGAGTTTGTATATTTAGTTTGTTTTGGGGTTCATCCCATCCACTCCCATTGTCAATCATTAGATTTTTTATGTATAAAAATTTAATGATCAACCAATTTTTATATCACGGGGTGCGTTTTGTAGGTCCCACTGAGAATATACAGTATTATGGTATATGGAGGATTAATTGGTGCCGGGTGAATTCTTGTGGTGAATGTGCAAATTGTAATGAGGGAATGGGTTGCGGATCGGATTAGCTCGGTATAAGATAGTCAGTGAAGACCAACCTCAAAGCATTACCCCTTTTCGGACTTGTGCCATAATTTTATAATTTTATACAATAAATCTCGAAAGGTTTAATTCATTGTGGAAGTGTGCAATTTGTAACAAACTTAGGCGAGCACCGCTCACCTAATGGAATGGTTGCCAGCAGGAGGAAAAGCCGATGACGCGAACAAAGAGTTGGTGAGGCTACAATTAGCATGTACAAAAATTTAGGCGGGCTCTGCACACCTAATAGAATGGTTGCCAGCAAGAGGAACAGACGAGGAGGCAAAGAAAGAGGTGGTGATGCTACAATTTGCAGGCACAAAAATTTAGGCGAGCTCTACTCACCAAACAGAATGGTTGCCAGCAAGATGAACGGACGATGAGGCGGACAAAGAGGTGATGATGCTACTATTTACATGTACAAAAATTTAGGTGGGCTCTTCTCACCTAATAGAATGATTGCCAGCAAGAGGAACAGACGATGAGGCGAACAAATACGTGGTGATGCTACAATTGGCATGCCCAAACATTTAGGCGGGCTCTGCTCACCTAATAAAATGGTTGCCAGCAAGAGGATCAAAGGAGGAGGCAAAATAACTGCTGGTGATTCTAAAACTAGCATGTAGAAAAATGTAGGCCTGTTCTCCTCACCTAATTGTATGGTGTCCAACAAGAGGAACAGACGATGAGGCGAAGAAAGAGGTGGCGATACTACAATTTGCATGCACAAAAATTTAGGCGAGCTCTACTCACCTAATAAATGGTTGTCTGCAAGAGAAACAGACGATGAGGCGAACAAAAAGTTGGTGATGCTAGTATTTGCATGAACAAAAATTTAGGCGGGACCTGCTCACATAATAGAATGGTTGCCAGCAAGAGGAACAGACGAGGATGAGAACTAAGAGTCGCTGGTGCAAAAATTGGCATGTACAAAAATTTAGGTGCGGTCTGATCACCTAATATTGTGGTTGCCAGACAGAGGAAGCGAACCAAGTGTTTGTGATGCAAAAATTTGCTTGTACAAAAATTTAGGTGGCCTCTCCTTACCTAATTTTATGCTTGCCAGCAAGAGGAACAGCTGAGGATTCGAAGTAAGTGTTGGTGATGATGAAATTTCCATATACAAAAATTTCATTCTCATAAGTACTTTAAAAAAGAATGAAAAATCTCACACCGAAATTCAAAGGAGAAAATTACTTCGGCTGCATAATTGAAGCCCTATGTACGACCTTTGCCACTGATTTATTCGCAGTATTTGAACGATCTGTGGTACGATGTTTACGCCTTCGAGAATCTGTCGATCTGGGGGTTTTTTTTGTTTTTTTTGTTTTTTTCTGACTCCGTTCTTTTTAGCGGTATACCAGAACGAAACTTAATATGTGCTTTTATGGCTGGTCTACCGGATTGTGTCGTGTAGTTCCTCCGTGCAGCCTGCCAATGGGCTTTACACAGGTATTGTTTCGTGCGAGGGCAATATTGAAGACGACCCTACGGTATCGGAACTAGCCGCGGCAGCTGTAAAACTTACGCGTGGCTCAGTGGAAGAATTGCAAGTGAACCAACATAAATACTGTCTCGCTCGATGAAAGAGACCGAAGCCCCGAAAAAAGAAATCCCATGTGCTTCTGGTACGGTGAGCCAGGTCATTTTTTGTGGAATTCTTCGAGAAGGACAAAGGAGAGTCTACAGTCTCGTCCCTCGGTAAAACTTAAATTCGTTGCTGCCCACAGATGTTTGGTGAAGGTGTTGCACTGGTGGACTCTGGATGTTATCGGACTATTACAGCAGAAAGACAAGCCAAAAAATGGAAAAAGGATGTTGAAGTGATAACTCTTAGTTGAGAAACGTGCATCAGTGGTATCTGGTAGATAAATCTTCGAGTGGACGGAAGAACCGCAGAAATAGATGATATTACAAGCGGACCCTCTTGGATTCGATGTATTGATCGGCGTGAATACAATCAAAGCCCTGTGCGGGGTATCCATTTCAAAGTCAGAAGAGGTGCATTTCCTCTGCGAGCAAGCTTCTTCATATGCGATAGCATCACTCTTCATTGAAAAATCTGATTTTCACGTGGAATTCGATCATCGACGAAATTAGAACAAATTAATCAATTAAAAGCTTAAAATTTTCACTTGTTTGTTGATAAACTGCATTTTCTAATTAAATGTAAATGTTTGGCAAATATATTTTGATTAAAGTAACAGTATTTTTTTTAACCCTTTTGTATCTGGTCTTAAGATTTTGACCAGTGGTGTATATTCAGTAACAAATCTCTCACAAGAAGCAACGTGATGTATTTCAAAATTGCATTGAATTTATTAAGTGTAGAATGTAACGCATGTTTTACTTAATTGTGTAAGGAACAACTCCAAAAAGTTTTGAATTATTTTAGGTTTAGGCTGAATTTTCCGTTTGCTCACATTTGATATTGCTTATGCATGTTTATATATATATAGCGCAATAATAGATTGGCAATAAGGTCTCATCATTTTACAGTTGAATTGGCTGCTAGATGTAACCTTATAAGAATTAAATCCTATATGTATTTTTCAACCAATAAAATCCCATAAAAAGGTTTTTTGATAAACAATAATTACAAGGGCAAATGCTGCCAAAATACTGGCGGACGTAGTTGTAGACCTATCACGTGTTATTTTTGGACCATTTAGAAAATAATTCCTTCACCATTGCTGCAAATTAGAGAAAAAGATTTTCACGAGCTGTGTGAAATTATTTTTTTAACTAATGAAAACCTTGTATCCAAAAATTTCACACCACTGTGAAATTACATTTTGGATCTCCCTTACGGATATAAAAATAGAAGCATGTTCAAAACAATTTCGATGTTCAAAACAATTTCGGAGGCCAGTTTGGTCTGAGCATGCACATACATGGCAGCCACGCGCTGTCAGTCATAAAGTAAGTCTGTCCACACATTTTACATCGTCCTAAGAACACTTAATTGCTTTAAAAAACAAACTTCACTGTAAGGGACATTGAACATTTTATTATTGTATATTTCTGAAAAGAATATATAAATGTTATTTCAACTGACTTTCTGTTTCTACTTTTTCTTCAGAAAATAAACCTTTTTTACGTTTCATTTAAAAGATGGCTTGTTATTAAACGTTTGGGATCCCGACTCTCGGATAATAATAGAAACCTGGGTAGACGGATCCCAACAATGTTGACCCACGACGTTTGAAGAACATTTACCCAACAACCGTAAATACTTTGCTAACATTTTCTTTTTTCTTGCCTGTGAAACTCTCTTCCAACTTCTTGTTTTCCAACTTGCAACGTCAATCGTTATCTATTGTTTCTTGATTCCTCTTTTTATTGTTCTCGTTCCTTATTTCTGCCACCCGATACCCGTCTTAGTTGCTTTATTGCCGTAAAATGATGAAGTACCAAATTCAATATTTTTCTTCAGACCGATATTTAACATAAATATATTCCTTTGGTCAGGCGAATCAAAGCACATAAATCATTAGTCAGTCGGACAAATGCTACTAGTTCGATAATAATGGGAGTCAGGTGGCTAGAGCTTTATTTCTTAAATATTTTGATCGCATGGTGATTAAATTGAACCCTTTAGCTGAATTAGAAATATTTTTAAACTAAGAACAAAATTTACTTTATTGCTTTAAGGGTATCAGATACGCAGCCTTTCTGAAAATGTCCCCGCTTTTAATTTTCTGGTTAGCTATAATAATAATTATAACATCAATTACATCCTAACTTCATTGTATTAAAATATCTTTAAAAATTACCATGGATAATAAAGTTTAAAAAATAATTTTAAAACAATTGTCAGAAATATCTGATATTTTTTGTTCGTCCCCACAAAAAGCTAACGTCTATAATTTTTAAAATACAGAAGCCTTTCCTTTCTTCTCAGCGATAAGAAACTCAATTCGTGGTGTCAGATTGGAGTCAAATTTTAATATTTTGATCTCGAAGATTCAAATAATTTCAACTTTTTCATTTCAAAGGTTAGTCTTGTATATCATTTTAGTTTTGTTCCAGATCAGGAAAATTGTCAAGTTTTTGTAGTGCCGTCCAAACAAAACAAAAATCAGTAAGGAGTCGGGAATAGCCTATAGTAGAAAAAAAAAAAAACGGCATATTTATTATCACCGTTAGGAATAATTGACCTTGAATAAAGCTACTGCCTCCTGATTACCACGCTCAGAACTTTGTGTTGAACATTCAGGCAAACATTTCGAACATCTACGGTGATTGTTCAGTTTGTGAATGATAGCTAAATAAATTTTTTTCTGAATTTACCGCTTTTTTTTTTTACCGCCAACCGCCGTATTATTCGCCACTTTCATTAGCCCACACTAAACCAAGTCTTGCAATCACTGGTAATTTGAGTTTATTTCGTTATCTTCCTATCCGGATTAGGTAATTCTTTTTCGCGGTCGAAACTAAATAAATTCCTGCACATGATTTTTTTTTTTCTCCGAGGAGAAAAAAAAAATTAATTTTTTTTTTCTTAAAGAAAACGCATAAAAAATTTCTTACATTTCTTATTCGTAAAACTGCTAAATTTCTTCTCAATTTCATTGAAAATATTGACTTTTCTTGAAATACTCTATTTGATCTACAATTTAAAAAAAAAATCTTAATTTAATAAATTCTTTAAAGATCTTAAAATGCGAGAAAATTTAAATTTGAATTTCTTACACTATTTGTATCTTAGCTTTTAAAAAGTTTTTCGTGTCATTTTTTATATTCCTAATTATTAATACTAATTTTAATGTTCCTACTTATGAGCTCATTTTTTATGATTTCACCCCAAGCAAGGCGGAAATTCCACTGTACCCAGGGGATTACAGGGAATGAAAGTGAAGGAAAAGATCGAGTATAGGGAGGATTGAGGAAAGGACAAAAGATGAATGGGATTCAAGGGGACAGAAGATGACGACTGACGTTGCATTTAAATTTTTGAAGATTGTAGTTGCCAGAGAAGCAAGGAAACTGAAGGGAATTCCACGGGCAGAAAGTGCGAGAAAAGAAACTGTTGGAGTAGAAGTAGCGGTTACATTTAACTATTTCAACAGTAAAACGGGTGTTGACCTAGATGCTACTGTGGTAGCACGCTTAAATTCACGTAGTCAGGTACATCAGAGCAGGTGCCATGAAAATACTTGTAGAAAAGAGAAGGAAGTCATGTCAAATCAGTGAGAAAATGACTGAAGTCGAGATTCCAAGTCAGGATTGATTACATTGCAGATCCTTCTTTGGATTTTGTCAAGAACCTCGAGATGAATAACAGGAGTACCAGACCAGATATGGCAGCAGTATTTTTTGGATTTTGTCAAGAATCTTTAGATATGCAGCAGGAGCACCAGACCAGATATGACAACAGCATTCAATGCACGGACGCTTAAACTCGCATAGTTCGGGCACCAGGGTAAAAAAAGCTCGTCAGCGGAGTTGCTATTAAAATATTTATAGAAAAGACAGGGAATCTACATGACGTCGTCGGTGAGAAAGTGACTAAAGTCAAGATGCCAAGTCAGGGTCATTATTTGGATTTTGTCAAAAAACCTCGAGATGAATAGCAGGAACACCAGACCAAATATGGCAGCAGTATTTAATGCACGGACGAATCGTTGATTTGTAAATGTGCAAGATGGACTCTGACGTGAAAAACCTTCTGGCACGACTCCGTAACCCAACTTTCTTTGCAGTAGATGCAGCTATTGGTTCAATGTAGTCGTTCCACTTCAAGTCAGTTGAAAACGTGAGGCCAGGAAGCCATAGTATGCTGCTCTCCGCGTCAGCCATGACAGAAAAGTTTCTCTATGTTTAGGGCCAACGCGTCTTATCTCCAACTGGGGAGGCGGTTTTGGGGGCCTCGTTGTAGTGACCTCTGACCTTTTTTTCAACAGAAAAATTCAAAAAGCCCTCAAAAAATAACTTTAAAACACTTTGAGCTGAGACATCTCGTTTGTATATTCTGATAAAAACGGAGGTGGGTTCTCTTTGAAAAACTTCCTCATTGTGCAATTTTGTTGTTGCTTACTCCAAGTTTTTTCCCAATTTTCTATTTTTAAAGGGTTTAATTTTTCTGTTTGAATCCGTTTCTTGATTAAACAAATTGTAATATATTTTCTTGTTTCTGTGGGTAATCCCTTCTTTGTTACCGCAGGAAATCGTTATCCTGCCGAAATAGTCGCACAAATGGATTTTTTTGTGCAACCCTCATATTGTACTTTTTTGTGTTTGTAAATAGTAAAATGTGTTTTTTCATACATAGCGTTTATGAAGGAGCATCTTGAATCGTGGATGAAAAGGCAAAGAGTTGCCTTCAGAAGGGCCATTGTTTTTATGCAAGATAAAGCTCCCTCACATGCTGCTCACAAGATACTGAATATTTGAAACAGTTAGGCTTCGATGGACCTCGAAAAATGAAGTGGCCAGAAAATTCTCCGGATTTGAACCCAATCGAAAACCTTTGGAGCATCATGAAGCGAAGACTGTACGCCAACGGACGACAATTCAGGAGTAACGCTGAGTTGTGGGAAGCAATTCTTGACATATCTCGTGGCATTACAGCAAATGACATCCTACAATTAACAAATTCTATGGATCGTCGACTTCTTCAAGTAATTTCAAAATAGGGAAAGCACAATCCCTATTAATTTGTTTAAAACTGTACCTTTGTTTGTATCTGTTATTTTTTATTTGATTATCTTATTTATTAGCTTCTTTTGATCAAAAACATTCACGTTCAACGTTAATAAACGTTTTGTTTGCCTAATTCTGGGAATTTTACTAAACCTTTCTAATAATTTGGCACGCTCAAATCACCGTGCTGATAACAAATATGGCGCCAGTTTGTTTATATTGCGTAGATCAGTACGAAAATTTCAATGATTGCGCAGGTCAGTGTTGCCAACACTGTGTGAAAATTTTGTGTGAATTGATTCGACGGTTTTTGAAATATGATAAAAAAGTTATCTCGATAATAATTTGGCACGCAGTGTATAAAAGTGAATTTTTTTTTTTGTTTTTTTAGCGACAATTTTAATGTTATTGAAGAGGCAGTTTTTGTGGGTATTTCTTAGGAATAACATGGTTGGTCCGTGTCGCTGAAGAGAGTAGCACCAGTTCAACCAGCATTGTAGCGGATTTGTACTTATACATTGTATTGTATGTATTTTCAAATTTTCTAGTTGAATTGTTTACACAAGATGAGATGATCTATTATTGTGCATAATTGAATTACAAAAAAATTTTCATTTTATATGAATACAGCTATGAAAATTGCAGTAGTTTTAGTAACTCCAATTTTTGGATTTTTTTAAACAGGAAAAAAAGAAATTCAACGTTTTTACTGTCTCCATCATTTTTTCTATCTCTTCCCGTGTCTGTCATTTTCTTTTTCCATCCCACCCCGTCTGTCTGTCTCTCCGTTATTTTATTTATCTCTCACTATCTCAATAATGATTTTTTTTTTTTTTTGCGATACAGGAACAGTAGGAAATGGGAGGTACAACGAGTTGGGCTGTTAAAATATCTTGCTGAAAATATACAAATTAATTTATTTAGCTATGAATCGTATTAGAGGGAACTTTTTTTGTGTGCAAATACATTTGATAGGAACGATTGGATTAAATCAAACAATCGTTCTGTAATACCGTAGCCCTGTGGCTTGCATAACCAGCGTGTCAAACACCTTTGAAACATCTAGAGCCACAGCTCGAGCGTCACCGTTATCAAGAGCTTGATATATACATATTCAGTGATGGCCGTTAACACATCAGCTGTAGACCTGGCGAAACGGAAGCCATATTGTTTGTCAGAGATTAAAACTTCCTAATAATCAAAAATATTAATAAAAGTTGTCAGTGAAACAAATAACTGAAGCATAGACAACAACAGATTAATGCAAGAAGAAAAAACAGCGGAAAGAAATTTACAAAAGAATGCAAAAGAAAATTTCATCTTGACCCAAGAGACTTAAAACCAATAACGCCACCTTTATGCTTCATTAGTCAAATTATATAAACACGAGTACACAGATGTAATAGTGTTTAAGTGGAATATTATTTTAAAATAGGTAATCGCATCTTGCTCAGTAGGGGCGCTAACTTAAAAGGGATTTTTATCATTCTGTTTTTGAAACAAAATCTAATAATGGTTGCAGCAATAAATTTCAATTCTTCTTGAAAGCTTCTCTTTAATTTTAATATTTCGAAAGATGAAACAGACGCTTATTTAGCAAGAGACTGTTGTCTCCCATCAGTGATAAAATAGACGACGTACAAACACACACGTTGTCTGTGAAGGTAATGATTAAAGACAAAGTACGACATACATGTACGGCCAGTCAGCTGCAAATTTCACACTCACGGGACATATCGAAGGCAAGGGGTGTTGGGTGTGTGTGTGTGGGGGGGGTAACCAACCTGACGAGCTTGTGTGAATGGATGACGAAAGGGACTGGGGAGGCTCAGCAAATGTATTGGGGGGGGGGCGGAATCATTTACATAAATCCTGCAACAGAAAACTGTGATAATGAGTAATAAAAGGCACACAGGAGACACTAGTTGGGAATCTTAAAAAGTTTATTGCAAAAAACACGTTATGGGATTTTCCTGGGCCTATGTCAGAAATATGAATAAAAGAAAAAATATTATTCATGCCTATTGTCAAAAATCTTATTTCTATTACAAATAATATAAACCAAATTAACTTTAAGAGGTAAAAACACTTTTCAAAACAATATTACCAAGTGGGATGTAAAGTTTATAAGAATAGAAAAGTTTCCGAACGCGTGTAAATCAGAATAGTCATACAGCGTTAACAATATTGATTTACTTAAAAAGGTTAAATAGTCCAAAAGTTCCAAAGATAGAAAATGGAATAGTAAGAAAAACAATACTTCATTTGAGAAGAGGCTTTTCCGTATCACTAGTATTGGAATGAAAGGTTTCTTTGGTGTTAATATGAATGTTGCTGTGCATATCTCTAGAGATAATAATAATAATTCGATTTTGAAACGCAACATAACATAATTGCAGATTAAACGAAGTCATTGGTCCAAAACACAAATTTGCTTATACATTTATTTATTCGAACTTTTATTGAGCAAGACATATGTGGAACTTATAAGAATGTGATTTATTAAAAATTACCTTATGTTGTTTTGTTGGCGATAGAAAAATAGAAGCAACCAATAAAAAGAATGATAGGCTTAAAAAGTGTTACGGAATATAAAAATATAAAACATATTCATGTTTTATATTTTTCAATCATCAATAATAATAAACAAAATAGATTTAAACAACTATGTATGATCCCCACTGGAAAATGATTTTGTTCACACCAAAGATGTATTATTATGATTATAATAACTTTCAATGAAATATTTTATCTTCTGATTTCTTTTATTTTTTTTTATTTGACAAAGCTTCTGGCCAAAAAGATGCTTTACAATTGAAGAACATAGACTATTTTGTAGTTAGCTTCATTGTCTCATTATAATGGCTTTGTTTGCATAAAAAATCGAATAAGTGTAAAAACAATGTAAATATTAAGACAATTACAAATGTCAATATTAAGTCTTTAGGGGAAGACGATTTGTAGAAATAAATACGCTAGAATGGACCATTTAAAAAAGCCAAAAAAGGGAAATAAAAAGAAAAGAATGAGTGAAAGAAGCGAAGAAAAAGACTGAAAAAACTTAAAACGTGGATGAAATATATATTGATTGAGAAAATGAAAAGTGGAATAATGAATAAAATCAGACACACGAAAAAAAAAAAGATACAAACTGTTAAAGAAACGGAAGAAAATTTCATAAAAAGTACGCCCTCTGGTTTTTATCTACAAAACAAGCTAGTAAAATCGTGCGAGGCATTTAAACTTCAATTTTACTCTGATCTATTGATTCGTTTCAGGTTCAATCTAAAGATTTGTTCTTAAATGATGCAAAATTCTTTACGTGGTAATCTTCATTATACATTATCTTCTCTTGGCCTCATTCTGCACGAACGTTTTAATTCTTTTTATTGTAGTTTGATATTTGGAACGGACATATAGGAACGATGCTAGGAACGTCTGTTTTCTCTTATCTTACTTTAGTTACAACAAACAATCGCGAGAAGCAAAGAAAAGAGTATTGAAATATCGGTCCTTCTATATAGCACTAAATGCTGGACAAGATAAAGAGACTTGAAGCAACAGAAATGTGCTTCTACAGAAGGATGCTAAGAATACCAAGGACCGAACATGTGAGCAACATCGAAGTTTTAGAGGAAATGGAAACAAAAAGGACACTTGTATTTAACAGCAGGAAGCGACCGTTAAAATTTCTAGAGCACTTAACGCGGAAAGAGTGCTTGGAAAATTTTATACTCACAGGACAGATTCAAGGCTAGAGAGACAGAGGAAAACAGTCCTGATCTTGCATTTCGGCTTCAGTCACTTTCCCACCGCCATAAGGTTGCCTCAACTCCCTCCTCCTGGTAATTTCATGGTAATTGTTTGGATGAGCTCTTCGCTGTGGTACTTAGACTTTTTAAATTTAAGCACAGTACAAGACTGGCGTCGAGATCTCATCAATTTATAATTGAATTGGCTAGATGTAGCTGTAAGTTCTATGCTGACAGTTTCTTTTCTCGCACTTCTCTCTTGGGTAAATACCATGTCAATCGCTATCTACTGTCCTCTTGATTACTCTTCCTGACCATTAGTAATGTTTCTGTTCCTAATTATTCCACGCCCATTAACCTCTTGTCATAGTGGCTTTACTGCCTTGCTTGGGGGTGAAACCGATTAAAGTCTCGTTAGTGATATTTATAAGGTCAGTGAATATTTATCTTCTTAAACAAAGCGTCTAATGTGATATTTTTCTTTCTGGAAAAAAAGAAAACTAAAAGTA